>CM073487.1:40994062-42195000 GCA_037074505.1 Albizia julibrissin
AATTGGATGAAAAATAAAACTTGGGATGTACATAAGTTAATCTGAATAGCATCTTATATATTTTAATTTAACTGGTAAGTATTAAAACTATCAGTTATTAGATAATCAAATAATATAAAAATAAATTAAAAATAAGAAGCTTTAGTTATAATAAGGTTGTATATTTTTTGAGAATGATATTTTAATTACTACTTAAATAAAATTACATACACTTAAATAAAATTACATACATAACACACACATAAACAATAAAATACGTATCATATTGTTGTTTTTTTCTAGTGCTAATTGATGATCGTTAGTGGAGCTTTATATAATTTAATCGTTACTACTTTACATGATTAATGAGTGTAGTGGAGAAAGTATATTATATAAATATATATAGTCGTGATCAACGCAAGAAAAATTGAATGTCGTTAAGTTATTGTTATTATGCGAATCATATTATTATTCTTATTTTTTGGTCTCTTGGAACATTTCCTTGTGACCTCATGGGGGAGAAATTTTGATTCCGGCGAATTTTGTTGAATAGGTTAAAAATTTTGATTGAATGAACAGTCATTTGGGATCATATTAGTATAAATTAAGCAAGCCATTAATTTATAATTGCTATAATGTCAATAAATGATGATGATGAAAGTCACTGTGATTATGAGAAATAGAACAAATTAAAAAAGTGCAGGGTCAAAATGAAACAGAAGAAAGAGAAAGAAAGGTCAAAAATGAGAAGTTTCTGGGATGGTAAGTGAAGTTCTTTATCTCAATTATTCAAATTTGACTGTTATTTATAATTGAAGTATTTACAAAACCAAAACTAAGCATATAACTTCAAAATCCATTTGCTAACAACTCATTCGCCTCCATTTTTATGGAATCAAAGATTTCGTCTTTTCCCTCATTGTTTTTAGCTTTGCTTGGACAAAAATTATAGTAAGATAGATCTAGCAACCCAAAGAATCAGTAAAGTCTTCTAAGTAAAACAAATTAAAATTTTAATCATATCAATAGATATTGAAGTGAATAGATTATAACTCCTTAAATATAAGATATTAAGTTGAAGTTTAGAAAAATTTTTCAAGGGCGCTGCTCCCAATTAGGCTCAATAATGGTTGGATTTAACATAATTGAATATTACATTCACTCCTTGATATAAGACCCGGTTAATTAATTTAGGAAGATTAAGAAAATTAAATAAATTATTTATATTTATCATTTAATTTTTAAACTAATTAATTTGACTGACTTATAAAAGAGATCATGTAACACACACACACACACATACTATAATTAAATAATTTATTCAAATTTTTTAATCTTTTTAAATTAGTCAAGGATTTGATACGTCTTCTATTGGGTAAAGAGAAATTTTACCATTCAACTGTATCCGTATTTTTATCATCTTTGATATGTAATATATAGATTCTATTTGTGCAGAGTTAGATCTAATACTTTGTTAGGGATAATTTAAAATTAAAAAATAGGAATTCTAGATTCTATATCTATAAAATAATAATCAAATTGTATAAGTAATCACAATTGTATAAGTAATGAATAAAATAGATTTCTAATTTATATTTATAATTTATAAAATTTAAAATTGAAAGATGAAAAATGGATAATAAGAATATTTTAAAATCAAGCACAAGCAAGAAAAAAATAAAAATATCGAAGGACTCAATCATAAGGATATGTAAAATATAGGATTTCCAATTAAAAAAAAAGAGAGAGAGAGAAACGGATACTCAATTTCAAATGAGTAAAGGGACTTCTATATGCTAATACTATATAGTTATATATTAAAAAAAGGAAAGAAAATCTCAATTTCACATCATGAACCAATACAGTCCTCAAGAATGTTGGTTGAAATTTCTTCGACTCAAACCGCGTACTGAATGTGTGTCTTATTGTTTCTTTACGTTATATAAGCTCTCTATATATATTATGATACACACACATACATATGTATATATATTAGCTGGTATATGTATATTATACTCTGTATGACATTTTCATATATAAAACAAGACAAGGCTGTACCAAAAAAAAGAAAAGAAAGGGGCCACAGGCAGAAGAGAAGAGCGGAAACGACATGCGGACATTCGTGCGCTTCCATTAACATTCAAGTCATCATTAATGTATCCAAAACCATAACAGACAAATCTTCTATTATTTATATTCCAGATTAGGTTGAGTTAATTCTTTGTCTTTGACTTTGCATATTAGAATATTATAATTCCATTCAATCTCAAACAATAAAATAACATTTCCTATATATATGTGTGTGTATGTACGTACGAGTGTACACGTGGTTACTAAAATTTGTAAGTTTAAATATAACTTCATAAGAAAAAGATCAGAATATATTTTAAACGCACCATTTAATTTAATGTACTGTTAATATATGCACTCTATGTATATAAGTTTTGTGCACCGTCTGAGATTTAAGATATAGTTTCTCCTTGAGAAAAAAAAACAAAAACAAAAAGAGTAAGGGTGAAATGAATACCAACTCCATTAATAATTTGTGAGTTATTGTCTCAATCGTAGATGAAGAAGACGTCATGGTCTGAATCATATATAGTTGGAGAATGTTTTGAGGATAGAATTTAGTATTTTGGAAATGATAACATCGGTTTTCTTGCCTTCCAACTAACACACACACACACTTATAATACCTTCAAAGCACAGAGACAAAACCTCCCTATTAATTCTCAAAGCAAAAGTCATCTATATCTTAATTTATATATATACGTAACAGCGTGCGCCTCAGTTTTGTGTCTGGAGCTAGCTAGTAAGGTGAAGAAGAAGAGTTCTTGATGATAAGGTCCAATTGTTTTTTTTTTAAAGAAAAAACAGAAAAACTCAATTTTATCACTCACACTTTCTTTATCTCCACGGATCTTTTCTTTCGTCAGCTTCTCCCTAGGCATCATATCTCATAACACCACCTCTTCCTCTATTTTTATATATGACTATCTAACTGAGTTAAATTCAATTATTCCTGACTCAATTAGAGATGACTTTGCCAATGGTATTTTCTACATTTATACATATTCAAACTTAAAATCTTGTGTGAAGTTCCTTCCATTTGAATCAACCCACCTGTTGCTACACCACTCGCTCACTCTCTCACTAAGGTAGCGTGATAATTGGTGTTCCTTTGTTTAAATTATTTAAGGAAAAATTTTAAAAAAATATCATTTAAACTTTAAAATCTCAAATAGGTGATTTAACAATAAAATGATTTGTTAATTGCATTATCATTCTTGTTAATCTCATTACCGAACTTATTAACGGGATTTTGAAGTTTAAATGATATTTTTTTGGCATTCTCCCATTATTTAATTATAATTAATTTCTACCAAAACATTTACTAGCAGCCTCCATCATACATCCATCGGAATCGATTTTCCTGCTAAGCCAAATGCTTATCAAAGGGAGCTAGTCAAATCTAGAACTTCCATGTCTAATCTGACCGTTTAGATTTGTGTTTTTAAAAGTTGATTTTTTTTAAAAAAATTATTTTAATAGGTAAAAAATATAAAATAAAGATAATCTCTCAATTATTATTTTTTTAAAAAAATAAATTTTTATTTAAAAACATCATTTAAAAAAAAACTTAAATTTGAATGTCCAAGATTAAATCTAAAAGATTCAGATTTCATTAGCTCTCGCTTAGCAGGGACCGTTTCTACCCCAGTACTGTTATGAGTACTCTGCTGGATAATGATCCTCTCATACTCTATATGTTTTGTATGTTAACTAATATCATTCTTTTCAATTTGTATATAAATTATAATGTGAATAATTATCCGGAGTTGAATTGAGTGGAAAGAATATAATTTTTATTAAACCAAATCAGAGATCATTAGAATTTTGTTGTTTAATGGTCATTTGAGTTAGCAGTGTCAGAAGTGACTTTTTTTTAATATGACTTTTATAAAAGTCAGATTGTAAATATGATTTATATTTGGATTGACAGTGGTAGAAGTTTTTTTAAAAAAAAGCCAGACTTTTGAGCTTCTTCTCAAAAGTTGTTTTTGAAAAAAAAGCTCAATTACCAAAAAGTCAACCTAAACACCCTAAATCAACTGTCACACAACTTTTTTAAAGGGAAAATCCTATTTAAAGTTGTTTGAAGTGGGAAAATTCTAAATTAGGTTGGTAAATTCAATAAATCCCTAATTAAGTTATCAACCTAATTTAAGATTTCAAAATATGAATTAAATAACTTTATTACCCTCTTTTTGTCTTCTCTCTCATCTAAAAAGGGTTTTAGTACTTTCTAATTAATTTTTTCAATAAGAGGCTGTTTGGAATAGCTTATATGTAAGCTCCATAAGTACTTATGAATTGTGATTTACGGAATACGAAGTAACTTTTACGGTCTACGAGGTAGGTTTTACGGTCTACGAGGTGCTTTTACGGTCTACGAGATAAATATGTGGAGAAGATTTATCTCGATTTTCGTAAATCAGGCTTATATAATAAGCCCGATTCATAAAAGCAATGCCAAACAAGCTCTAAGTGTATATATATAACAACATTAATGTATAATAAAATAAAATATAATTCGCTTAAATCAAAGAATTTTTTTTTTTTGTAGTTTGGAAAGATCATCAAAAATAATTCAAGCCAAAAGAGAGGAAAGTATTCCCAAAAAATAATTAAATGATTTTTAGCTAAATATTTAGAATAAAAAATTTTATTTTTGACTTGAATTTTTTTGGAGAAGAAGAAAATTAATAAGAAAATCTTACTTGTGTGATATTATATATCAAATATTTTCATTAAAGGAATTTTAAAAAAAATTTCATTAACGTAAAAAAACAAACTAAAATATCACACATGTCAAAATTTTATGATTAATGAAGTTTTATTTTATTTTTAATAACAAAAAAAATTTTAAGTATAGTTCTCCCAAAAATAAATTTTTTATTGACAATATTTAAATAAATAATTGATATTGGGGTTTCTTTTTATTCTTTGGCTTGAATTATTTGTAATGATTCTTTCAGAAAATTCCTTTAATTTAGACAAATCATATTTTATTTTACTATATATTAATATTAATATATATAATCATGTATTTATTTGAAAAGTAAGTTTTTTTCCTTTCTTATTTAAAAACTAAGTTACAGTCAAAAACTCTTTTAAGGGAGAAAAAGTGATAAATAAGAGAAGAATACAATAAAGTCATTTTATTCATATTTTAAAATTCTAAATTGGGTCACTAACATAGTTAATGATTTATTGAATTTAGCAACCTAATTTAGAATTTTCCTATTTCAAACAATTTTATATAGGATTTTCTTTTTAAAAAAATTCATAATTAAAATAGCAGAACGTCATCCCAAACAGATTTTAAAAGAGTACATTGAAGAGCTACTGCTACTTCTAATTATACCTAACAATATTTAAATATATAATTTGACAGTACTGAGTATGAGAAAATTATATAAAAATATAACTAAATCTTATAGTTAGGTATAAATTTAGATTGATGCAAGTATGTTATTTAATAATATTAATAATAATTATGAAGGTAGGATATGACGCGAGGTATGCATGAAAAGCAGTAACGGAATTCATAAATTTATTCAGTTAAACAATTATTGACGGTGGGAATGGAATAAAGCCAAAGGAGCCTATGTGAAAGGAATATTGAGAGATTAAAATAAAACAAACAGACTTTGGAAATTGACAATTCATTTTGACCGGATGAAGTTTTTGGGAAACAGTCGCATCAAGGGAAATTTGAATTTTTTAAAACTCATGGAAATTTAAAAAGCTGATTGCCAACAAAGGAAAAAATAACAATAATAATTGGAGTATTATATTATTTTGGTGTGGTGGACTGGTGGTGGTGTTTTTTTAGTTCTATGTTTCTTTTCCCATATTCCAATTCTTAATATAATATTTAATTTAAAAATTAATATTTTCATTAAATATAAGATATATATTTTATATTTATCAATCTTTTTTTAATTTATTCTTATTAATAAAAGACAAGAAATAGAAATGAGAAAACTCGTTACGCTCTAAGCCCCAAAAGGGATTATATATTTACCAAATCAAAAAATAATCAAGAGAGATATGGATGAAAATAAAGAAAATTATTAGGTTTTTTTTTTGTGGCTAGGTATATATATCCTTCTATTGAAATAAGGCACTAAATGTGGGCACCTCTTTTAATAGGGATTTAAACATTAGTTTATTACGTTGTGAAATACTAACTCATTCTACTAAACTCAACCCCATTGGTAATGAAAACATGATTTTTTTTTTTAATATGAAGATTCAAACTTTAGTTCAACATATTTTAAAAGAGTATAGACTAACCCCCCGACTTGATTTTAGTTATTCAATAAAGATGAGTCAGGTTTAAGAGGGTGAAGTCCAATTAAGAATACATTGCATATGGGCTCTTGGTCTGGGCAGCCCAAAACTGCTTTTGTATCTACATATTTTCTTGGAATGAAAATTTGGAATCCATTAATCAAACTACCTATAGAAACTGCACTCAAACGAGCTTTTCTCATCAACCACCACCTCTTAATAAAAGAAGACCAGGGTTGACCAAAGATACAACAATTATCAACAAAATTACGAGAAACTCCACACAGAAAAGTTAGGAATTATTCACAAATAATTATTTCAAATATCAACAAATTACATATATATAATTGTATATTTGGTCGATTGGTGTGATGCTAAAATTATTTAATTATAATTATATAAAACCATGATTGTATTAAAAAAAATTCAATAATGAATAAATTCATTAAGATTTAGAAATATTATTTTATAAAAATGCTTTTTAATTTATCTTCATCTTTTTTATTGAGGTTACATATATTTTGAAAAATACATTCTAATTTGTAATAAAAATCTTCTTTTTTTTTAAAAAATTAAAGTAGCGTTTGCTAATAGCTAGTACTAGGAGATTGTGAAATTCAAACCAAACAATTAGGGTGCGTTTGGGGTTATGTTTTAGGGCTAAACGTGCATCTCAACAACCAAAAATTATTTTTTAGCTTTTTGTGATGTTTGGATTAGTGTTTTTTTAATTGGTTTTTTGGAAAACAAAACAACAACTTTAAGCCAGAAGCCTAAATTTTATGCTTTTAGCTTTTTCACTGTAGAGAGAGAAAATGTTTATATCATGAAGAGAGAAGAAACTAAATATCTTATAAAGAAAAAATAACGGGTCACACCTTTTATTAAAATACCATTTTCGTTCTTATTATAAGTTTACTTGGAGATGAAAATTTTGGTCCTACTTATATAAGTCTATTGAAAAGTTAATAATGATTGTTTTCTAATTTTATCCTTATTTATGAAAGTATCCAATGAAAAAAATAAATAACAAAATTTAAGGGAAAACGAGAAAAACTCCCTCATTAGAAATTTAATTGGTATGAATAACCTAATAAGTTTATATATACAAAAAAATGATAATACTCTGATTGAGGTCATTTTCACCAATTAAATTTTTAAAAGGGGTTTTTTCACCAATTTTTTCTAAAATTTAAGTAAGTTAGTATTCAAAATTTTCCCAATAATACGTTAACTACTTTTATTTTTATTAAATTCATATTATTTTTAGTCAATCTACATCCAAACTTAATTTTGTGTTAATCATTCAAACAATTTTCAGTTTATCAAACTAACTTTTTCAAAGATCAATCCAAACATAAATCACATTACATAATTTAACTTTTATCAAATCTTACATCTATAAAAAATCATATTAAAAAAGAGTCACTTCTATTACTATTAATCCAAAACACCCTTAATTATGCATATCAGACTCTATAAAATAGCCTTGAATGTGAAGGGAAGAGGGGGAAAAGCCTTGAATGCAATTGAAAAGTGATGGTAGAGATACAGCTTAACTTGATCTTCCTCGTGGCACAAACACTCACATTTCTCTGAGTATCCAACGTGGCACATAAATATGCGTTAGGGAAAATTTCAGAAAAATATACTGTAATATATAAAAAAATAAATCAGAGCTGCAAAAATTACAAATTCCCATGTCAATATGGTGTCAATACAATGGATGAATATGAGATTATGAAATATCGGTGAAAAGACATCCATGCCATTAAGCCCTTCATCTTCTCCTCCATTTCTCTCAGCTCGGAATAACAACACATGTCTTTTTATTAACAACATCATATTTTACATTAACAACTCAACTTTCTTCATTCACAACTTCATATTTTAAAAACCAACACATTTTCAGGGATAAATTTGAAATTAAGATACAAAGTTGTAAAATAATAAAGTGAAGTTGTTAATATAAAACATGACATTGTTAATATAGAGACATGTATTGTTATTGACCCTAAAACTTGTTAATTTCAAAATTATCCCTAGTATATACTGGTTTTTGAAATACGAAGTTGTGAAAGAAGAAAATAAAGTTGTTAACGTAAAATATGATGTTGTTAATATAGAGATAAGTGTTGTTATTGGCCCTGAAACTTGTAAATTTCAAACTTATCCCTGGACATGTATTGATTTTTGAGATACGAAGTTGTGAAAGAAGAAAGTTGAGTTATTAATGTAAAATATGGTGTTGTTAATAAATAGACATGTGTTTTTATTGGCCCTTGAAACTTGTAAATTTCAAACTTATTCCTGGGCATGTGTTGATTTTTGAGATACAAAGGTGTGAAAGAAGAAAGTGAAATTGTTAATGTAAAATATGATGTTGTTAATAAAGAGACATGTGTTGTTATTGGCCCCTGAAACTTGTGAATTTCAAACTTTTCCCTAGACATGTGTTGGTTTTTGAGATATGAAGTTGTGAAAAAAGAAATTGGAGTTGTTAATGTAAAATATAGTGTTGTTAATAAAGAGACATGTATTGTTATTGACCTCTAAAACTTGTGAATTTTAAACTTATCCCTAGGTATATGTTGGTTTTTGAGATATGAAGTTGTGAAAAAGGAAAGTTAAATTGTTAATGTAAAATATGATGTTGTTAATAAAGAGACATGTATTGTTATTCTGAGTTGAGAGAGCGGGAGAATAAGATGAAAGGCTTAATTCGCCGAGATTTCATAATCCCAAATTATTCAACTATATTGACACCATATTGACATGAGATTTTATAATTTAGGAGCTCTAATTTATCCTCTTTTATATTCCAACGTATTTTTCTGAAATTTTCTTTTTGCATTAAGCGCTATTTCTGTCCTTTTTTTTATCAAACAATTATGATATTGTAATCTTATCATTTTATATGCAAAGTAGATTTTACGATGTAAAAATATTTTTAATTTGCAAGTGTCATCCTGAGATTGACGGGCGATCTGATTCATTAGGCCACCCATCTTGAAGGGGTAACACAATTAATTGACTGGACTCCACGTATCAAATATTTAATTTTTTTATGCAGGTAATTATTTTTTAAGGAATAATGGTAGATGCAATATTCAACTAATAACTACCATCTAACTTCTTAAGAATCCAACAACTACAAAACTCCAAATTGATCATCTTTGAAAATTAGTCTTAAAACCATTTGGTATGCATACAATTGATAGGGTCATCAATGACATGACAAAACTTGAAATTATAAAATAAGTCAATAATTTAAAATATTCACCTTTAACCCTAGTTTTATAATTGTACTTTGATATTACATTACAGAGAAAACGTCAACAGCTAATCACGAAGAAAACACTAGAAAATCATTTTAAATACCCATCCATTCCTTAATATATATATATATATAAGATATATTTATTTAATTTGATTATATTAAGAAGTTAGTTGAATTAGTTAATATGACATGTATTTTTTAAAACACTATATTCATTTTTCTTAATTCCCTCATCTACTCTCCTCCTTAATTATTATTGAGGGAACATTAATAGAGATAAACTAAGAAATGTTAACAAATATAAAAACTATATCTTATATTTAAGATTAGAGTATATATGCAGATTACTATATCAAAATTAGCTTGTGTAAATAGTCTCTGATAATTTAATTTGCATCTTTGTTTGACTTAGATCTTTGTCGTCCATATATAGTTTTTGGTCCCTTTCATTGCAGAGTGGTCGGTTTGTTTTTTTTATCAATTACTACATTCATTAATGAAAAAGTTAAACTTCACTATGATATGATAATTGGGTTGCACTATCATATGACTTAATAAGAAAATTGAAATGAGTTATTTTATGCATAACTTATAAATAGTACGACTTTTTATAATTTAAAAGTTAAATAAAACTAACCTATTCTTAGGTCCTGCACGTATGTGGTAAGACCTTCATTCACTAAGTGGTATATTTAATTTTTTTTAAAAAAAAGATATTTCTCCACTATGATATAGAACTTGAACAATCTGCCTAGCATAAAAATATATATACTCCCTTCACTCCCTATCATAAATTATTTTCTAGAGAGAATGTATGATTCTAATATTAATTATATTTTTTTAAGATTGCTCTTATTTAAAATTTATGCAATTTTCCTCTTTCACTTTTAATTTCAAGATTTAATTTGTGGTTTTAAATATGGATAAATTTGACAAGTTGAGAACTTATTTGATCATATTTATAAGTTACTTCCAACATATTTTATTAAAAAAACCTTAAAATCTTGTAACTTTTGTCCTAAATGTTAATAACTTTCCTACTTTACTCATATTTAATATACATGATCTATCCTAAGAATACAAAATCTACATAATAATAGGAGTAATAAAGAAGGATAGACAATTGTCGTTTTGCTTTAGGGATTGATGACGGGAAGAATTTACATAATAGACACACGAGACATATACAAGGGTTGATATGAGAAAAGTTGGGATATTAGAATAGGGCAGACGTACATATAAGGTAATTTTTGTGCTGACTGACTCACTAAATGGAGCCTGAATCAAGAGTTTTGGTTTAATTTCCAGTTGCTAAGTAGTTCTTCTAACGGTTTTTTTTTATAGTGTAATTACAGGTAATATCAAAATTAAGTTAATACAAAAGACCTAAATAAGCTAAGAAGAAATAAGCAATCCTTAAACATCCAATCAGCCCCAACTCGCCAGGCTAATAACCAAGACATGTATTGGGTATTTCATGCCCAAGACTGACTAGAGTGGATTAATAGAACCGAGCTAAGGCTGTGTACTTTATTGAAAAAAGAAAAGTTAAGATACAAACTCGTCGTGTAAGTATTACGGAAATCTCAATGTAGTTCAGGCAATATCGCCTTGAAAGTATTAAAATGTAGTAATTAACAGAGATGTTTGTAATATCCCAAATTTTGGGACTAAAGGTTAGAGAATAAGCTTAAATAAAGTAGACTACCAAGCCCACATTAGTAAGAGTCCCAGGAATGATGAGATATAGAAAAACTCTCAAAGACTTATGATTTGGCCTTACTAGAAAAATGACTTAGTATTTGGAGGCAGTATGATTAGAATGTCGGTGCTGATGTGCACAAAACACATATATGGTGTCACTGGGTTGGTAGAAAGATACCACCCAACTATGTCATGAGGTAAGGGACTGATTAGTTGGGCGGAATAAGTCGATGTAGGTGTGCACATGTCATTTTCAGGGCATATATGAGTACCTTGCGTTTTTGAAGTGGACATCGGTATGTGGCGCCATGTGGGGCCTACATACATACCCGACTTGGTGTCATTTGATGGGCTTCGGTATGAGTGTCGCAATCCTGAGTAAGCCCCGAGTAAAGGCCAGCAGACACCGATAAAGTAACTTTAATAAAGTAATGATGTCTCATGATGACTAACTTTTGTGTTGACTTCTTGAAAAAGTGACACATGATACTTAACCATGATAAAGGACAAGCCACTTTTGTGTTGGAAGATTGAGGAGGTGACAAGTGTCCCTTATCATTACCATCACCTTTATGCTTTGTGTTGGCACCTCCAGAGCTCGCCACCTAACACTGAAGTTCGGGGAATCCTCCGGTATCCAGTTCGGTCACGTACTTGACTTCTCGAACACCGAACCTAGGAGTTCGGGGAAATTTTCAGGGCTCTCCCTTTCCCTAAAAATACGTGCCACCTAAGAGAGAGAAAATAGGTGGGACCCATTTTATTAAAAGAAGTGACACATGTCACCAAATCATTGGTTTATCGGACATATGGTACCGTAGGATTGTGACACATGGAACAAGCTTTCCCAAGACTCCTCCTTAGCCATTTATTCGGTCAAATGGCTGAAAAGTAAAGGGAAATCAGATTGAGAATGAAAGAACACGGAAGAAGAGAGGGAGGTGAGTGAATAGTATTTTCCAAAAACTTCAATCGGCCGAAAAGCTACTGAATCGGCGTTTTCTCTCAAAACACCCTTCACAAAACTTCTTCTACTCATCCCAAGCTTCATTTTTATAATTTCGGATTTTCATTTGGAGATTTTTGGTGCCGTCTTGCCGGCCGGAGTACTGCCGAAATTCCAAACCTACTGTGGAAACGCGTAGAGGTAAGCGTAAGCCTCCTTTTGAACCGATTGGTTTGTTGTTTGGATGAGTTTTTGTAAGGGTGTTCTACTATTCATTTTCATCCAAGGGGTGTTTTTGAGGTTTAATCATGTATTTATGGTTAGATTATGATTATTGATGAGATTGGACCAAGTTATTGGACAAAACTCTATTTTGGGTAATTTTGGTTGATTGATGGTTCTGTTTGGTCAGAGGGGAAGGGGCTTAAACTTTGGGATTTTGATGATTTTGATCATCCCATTGTGTTTTACATGAAAAATTGTGTGGAAATAGCCTTGATTATGAATTTTGAATCATTAGGACATAAGTTGTAACTTTGTGAATTTCTGCCCTATCAAGGTTCCTGCGTGGTAGCCATCTTGTGTGGTTTTTTTGAATGACTAAATGATTTCAAAATATTGTGAAACTTTTGAGTATGAAAGTAGACTTATCAAGATTTAATTTGATAGGTTATAATGGTCAATTGGATTTGTGTGCTGGAAGTTCTACATTTTTAAAGTTTGGTAATGTAAAACTAGGCAATTCTGAAGCAGTGTCCAATAAAAGGGAACTCTACTCTGTACCTATATGTGTACATTTAGCTTATGAATATATTTTCCCCTGAAATTAGACATAACAAGGGTCACGTAGAACTTGGAAGCACCTTTTTTTTTCTAAAATTAGTTATGATTTTTACAAGTTCGACCAAGAATCACGAAAAGGGAAATCTGTCGGCCAGATTCTTGGCCGTGACTAGAGGTTCTTGGCCATGACCAAAAAGTCTCTGACCTGATTTTGGCCATAGCCAGCCATTTTTTGCCGCAGCCAAGACCCCTAAATTCCAATATTTCATATTTTTGAAGGAAATTGACCTATTTAGCCCTTCCTAGCTTCTTGGGCCTTAATATATACTTCTAATGACTCAAAATCATGGATCTAATGATATGATTAGGTATCTAGCGCCATGGAGAAGTCAAGAAAGAAGAGGCATGGAAGAATTTCCAAGAAGCTTCAATGGTTGGATGAAGAGGAAACAAAGGAAGGACATTGGTCCACAAGGTAGTAAACTTACTTGTATGTATGTGATGTTTATGCCGTATATTGATTTGATGTATTGCTTTGCTTGATTATATGAAGCATGTATGAATGAATGAAGCTTTGTTTCTATTTTTACTATGGCCATAAGTATGTTGTACGAAACATTGAGCATGCAAAATATCATTATGTGAACATGAGCCTATGTAAGGCAAGCATATCATACACTAACATTCATCTTACATACATTTTATGTATGTTTGCTACTGAGATTCTCTCGAATCTCACTCTCCCCCACCAACCATATATGAACATGAAAGAAGAGAATGCATGAAGATGATTCAGAATAAAAGAAAATGAAGAATTGAAGACTGAATTGTGTTTAGTTTATTGTATGTATCATTATTTGCACATAGAGAATATTTATTTGTAAGAATATAAATATTTGAATTAACCAGTATTGGGATCATTGAGAATAAGAAATACTCTAGTAATTATACAAGGAATTAAAAACGATTAGTTGTTAAGAAGTTACGAACCACTTTGGGATAATGTCAAAAACAAGGTTTTTAAACCATTCAGAAAAGCTCACTCAAGTACAGGTTCGAATCATGTATTGAGGTTGGGAATTGAAAGAACTTTGCAAAGAAAGATCGATTAATGGTTCGATCCGCTGTATAAAACTCATCAGAACGATTACGTAAGTAAGGTGTTACAATGCTAATAAATGTTGCCACCTAGAAAATAACGCCACCTCTTCATCCAACTCATACCAAGTGGTTGCCATGTAATTACTTCTCCCTTTCCTACACCCTCACCCGTCCCCACCTCTTCCTTTGCCGATTCTCTTTACGGATCAACCTAAGTCCTCAGTTTTTTCTTCCCTAAAACCTTGTCTTCTCTTGTGGTCATCGCTCCTCTCCCTTGTCCACCCAAGTCCCTATTCTTCCCCCATCAATTTTGTCTTCTCCCATCTCACCGCAATCTCATTGTCATCTTCTCCAGTAAAAAAATTATACAACAATGAATCAACCATCACAGACCAACAATAATCGGCATATACAAATCTATGAATCCATGAACAAAATTAAGATAAAAGCTACAAACAAAATCAAGAGAAACTGTGGAGTTTAGGATTTTGTGTAATAAATGTTGGTGATTTTATGATTAAGTTGTGTGTTAATGGATTGTAATTAGTGTTAGTATTATAGGCTAGTTAGATGGGGGCTTTAAGCCCATTAAGGCGCATCAGGCTATGTAGTATAAATGTAGGCCCAGACTTATTCTCATTGTATGAATACTATTCATTATTATTCAATAATACAAAAAAATAAAGTTTTCCGGGACATACTGAGGAAAGTTCACATGGTACCAGAGCCATTTCAATAGTATTCATATTTTCTTTCCTTTTCTTGAGAAAACGTCATCGTTCTTGCACAATAGACACCCATGTATCCTTATGCTCATCTCTTTTCTGTCCAACAACAGCGGTGACATGCAGGGGTCCTCTTTTCGCCCCCTATACCTCTGATTTTGATGGCTAAGTGATGACCTAGATGGACCTAGAGTTTGTTCCACCAACGGCGATGTGTGGGGTGATGGTGAAGAGGTCGGTTGTACCAAAGATCCATGCGATGACTTCGATGGACCTGGGGTTTGTTCTACCCACGCTGCAGATTGGCCGATGGTGAAGAAGTAGGCTGTGACAGAGCTTTGCTTGTGCTCTGATCGTTTCTTGGCGACGGACTTGTGAGTTTCTTAGAGTGTCGACACCACCTTCCCACAATGATAGGGATTCGTTCTTTGAGGCCGTCGAAAAGGGATCGCATCTTCCCTATACCGCAACATCATTGTTCACATCACACTTCTTTGGGTCACCGGAATACCCACGCCTCCCGACGGTAGGGGAGGCTGATTCGACAAAGACCGTTAGATCGCCATATTTGTTTTCAATCAACACTTTCTTTTCCCTGTCTTTGTATTGCTCGATCATGGGAGAGTCAGGGAGTAGTAGCGAGGTCACAGTGGCAGGATTGAATTTCACACACCCCTTATTCCTTCATCCCTTAGAGACCCAAGGTACCACCATTATCCCTTAAAATTTGACTGGCTCTGAGAATTATACTATATGGAGCAAAGCTATGATCATTGCACTTTGCGGGAAACACAAATTAGGCTTCATAAATGGTTCTTGTGCCAGTCTGAAGGACCAATGGGAGAGGTGTAATGCAGTGGTTCTCTCTTGGATCATGAATTCACTTTCTAAAGAACTTGCAAACGGGGTGGTATACTTTCAGAGTGGCTCATGTCGTTTAGATAGACCTTAAAGAGCGGTTTGACAAGGCCACCAGAACTAGAATTTTTTCTTTATACCGTGAGATCAATTCCTTACAGCAGGGAACATTGGGAATTTCAGCCTACTATTCAAAGCTCAAAGAAATGTGGGAAGAATAGTCTGCATTGATTAAAGCCCTGACTTGTAGGTGATGTTCTTGTGGGGCATCCAAGGCTCAAATGTACATCATACAACAACAAAAATTACTTTAATTTCTGATGGGCTTGAATGACTCTTATGGGATTGCTAGGAGTCAAATTTTGCTCATGAGCCCACTTCCTTCTGTCAACCAGGCTTTTTCCATGTTAATTAAAGATGATGCTCAGAAAGCCATTATTGCCACTAGTTGGAGTGGTGCTGCAAAAGGAATGGTAATGGCTGTTAAAGATAAGGGGACGTGTCAGAGGAAAGGGCAGAATTGGTCCTATTCCTCAATGCACACATTGCAACAAGAAATGGCACATAAGAGAGAATTATTACCAACTCATTGGCTACCCTTCAGACTTTAAGGGGGTTAAGGCATGACAACCACGTGACAAGAATGCCAATCAACAAGGATCTAGCAGTGGAAGTGAGGGGGAGTTTGCTGCCCCCAGTACAAGTGTCGTGTTACCTTCCTTTACATAAGAGCAGTATGAAAAACTGCTTGAGTTGATCAACAAGGATACTGGAGATACCATTCATGCATTAACGTGTACATGTTTGCATTCTTCATCTCTACATGCTCACACACGTCCCCTGGGTTACTGATTCAGGTGCCACTACTCATTTAGTTAGTGATTTATCCCTCTTAGATGATTATGCATAATATGTAGAACTAGTTAAAACTATCAAGATTCCTAATAGCCATAATGTTATTGTCACACGTGTTGGAAATATTACATTTGCTAATGGACTTACTTTACATAATGTGTTATATGCACCTCAATTACAATTAAACTTAATCTCCGCCTCCAAATTGACAAATGAGGAAACTTGTACGGTTGCTTTCTTTCCTAACATATGTGTGTTGCAAGCCCTTCAGGGTAGAAGAATGAGGGCGATTGGTAAGCTGTTAGGAGGTTTATATGTACTGTAATGTTCAGAAGATGATGTTATAAATGTTGTTCATGCCTCTAATAGTTCTAGGATGCATATTGATATAGATTTATTGCATAATAGGCTTGGGCATGCACCCATATCTATATTGAGACATTTGGATGTTGTTAGAGACAAGAATATATCCATCAATAAAATTTGTGACATTTGTTATCAATCAAAACAGAGTAAATTGCCTTTCTCTTATAGCTATTACTAAACTACCGCATGTTTTCAACTTGTACATATGGATGTCTAAGGTTCTTATAGGGTTCCTACACACTTCAGCCATCACTACTTTCTCACCCTTGTTTATGATTTTTCATGTGCCACCAGGATATTTTTATGAAACATAAACATGAGACTATGTGACACATTGTTAGTTTGTTTGCTTATGTGAAAACTCAATTTGGTGTAACTATAAAAAGGATGCGGAGTGATAATAGTATGGAGTTACTATTCTTTAAGAGCTTACTTGTTGCAGGAGGGCGTTGTGCATGAAACAACATGCCCCTATACGCCTGAGCAAAATGGCATAGTAGAGAGAAAGCATCGAACAATTATGCAAGTATCTCGGAGCTTGATGCTCTAATCTCACATGTCTATCCAATTTTAGGGTGAGTGTGTTAAAACTGTTGTGTATTTGATTAATAGGATACCCTCTAGGATATTGGACTTCAAGACTCCTTACAAAATTGTCTATGGTTGTAAGCCAGTTTATGATAATTTGAGAGTGTTTAGATCCCTTGCATATGCGACTAATTTAACTACCTCTGACAAATTCCACCCCAAATCTGATCCTTGTGTATTTTTAGGCTATCCCAACAGTCCAAAAGGCTGTGTTCTTTATAATATTAAGAATGGTAACATTGTTGTCTCTCGACATGTTCGGTTTGTTGAGAATCATTTCCCCTTTCGAACACAATCTGATTCTCATCAAGGGGGAGTGTCTAAGGAAGTGAGACATATGTTTTTTTTAAAATTGGATGAGTGTAATTTATAGGAAAGTCTTCACAGCAGACCAGAATCAGCAATTCTAATAACCAATAGAACAGAAGGTGTTGTTTCAGAAATGCCTCTACAAAAAGGGGGAGTTATACAATCCACGAGGGAAAAAAGAGCTCCTATATGGGCAAAGGATTATATATGTGGCTTGGTCACACAATGGGATCATAGAGAAAAGGTAAACTAAGAGGTAAAAAAGAGTTGTAAATATCCCATCGAGAATTATATCTCATATAACTCTATTTCCCCATCCTACTTATATTATTTGTGTTCTATTGATTTCATAACTGAACCATTGTACTATCATGAGGCCATACAAGATGAAAATTGGGTTAAGGCTATGAGAGCATAAATGGAAGCACTAGAAAATAATCAAACTTGGAATATTGTGCCATTCCCAAGGGAAAATAACCCATAGGATGTCAATGGGTGTATAAAGTAAAATATAAATCCAATAGGGAAATAGATAAATATAAGGCTAGGCTTGTAGCAAAGGAGTATAATTAGAGAGAGGGGATTAATTTTCATGAGACATTATCGCCTGTTGTGAAAATGATTACCATTAGAATTGTGTTGAAGTTACCTGCTATGCATGGTTGGAGTTTATATCAAATGGATGTGCATAATGCTTTCTTGTAGATAGACCTAGATGAGGAGGTCTACATGACCATTCCTCAAGGCTTTAATAATCAAGGAGAGAGAATGGTATGTAGGCTGAAAAAAATCGCTATATGGGCTTAAACAAGCCTTAAGGCAATGGAATCAAAAATTAATAATGGCATTAATACATGGTAGTTTTAAACAAAGCGAGCATGATTACTCATTGTTTATTAAATCCTTTGGTGATGATTTTGTACTCATTCTGGTTTATGTCGATGATATGTTAATTACTGGCAGTTCTGAACAAAGAATTGCTGAGGTAAATGATTACTTGCATACACAATTTAAAATCAAGGATTTGGGAGAATTAAAATATTTCTCGGGTATAAAGGTGGCTAGGTCAAAAAAGGGAATTATTATATCACAGAGAAAATATGTGTTAGATCTCTTATCTGATGCAGGTACGAGTACTTGCAAGCCACTTTTGTTACCTATGAGACAGAATCTGAGGTTGAGAACATATGATGAAGGAAAGGATAAATCGAAGGACTTGTTCAACAATCTAGAGAGATACCGTAGATTGGTAGGAAGGTTACTTTACTTGACTTTAACTCATCCTAATATTGCTTTTCCTGTGCAGACCTTAAGCCAATTCATGCAAATGCCTACGAAGACGCATATGGTAGTTGCATTGGATGTTGTACGGTATTTCAAACAGAGTGTAGGACTTGGGATCGTTCTCAGTGCAGAAAATGACGTGTCAGTGCAATGCTTTTGTGACTCTAATTGGGGTACATGTCCTACAACCAGAAGGTATGTTACTGGTTATTTGATCAAGCTTGGGAACTCTCTTATCATATGGAAGTCAAAGAAACAGAATACAGTGTCAAAGTCTTTGGCTGAAGTAGAATACCGTGCCTAGGGATCATCCATTTCAGAGATTGTATGGGTCAAGGGATTACTCACAGAATTGAAGGTAATTTCTGTAGAGCCGGTTAGAGGGCATTGCAATAGTAAAGCGACCATACACATTGCCTCAAACCCGGTCTTTCATGAACGTACGAAGCACATTGAGATAGATTGTCACTTCATACAGAAAAAATTGCAAGCGGGACTAATCAGCCTAATTCATGTGAAATCAATTAATCAAGAAGCATATTTGTTGACTAAGGTGGTGAGCATGGAAATCCAAAGGAGCCTACTTGGCAAGTTAAGAACTATGAATTTGGTCTAGCTCCCAACTTGAGGAAGTGTGGAGATTAGGATTTTGTGTAATAAATATTGGTGATTTTATGATTAAGTTGTGTGTTATTGGATTGTAATTAGTGTTAGTATTATAGGTTAGTTAGTTGGGGGCTTTAAACCCATTAAGGCCCATCAGGCTATGTATTATAAATGTAGGCCCAAACTTATTCTCATTGTATGAATACTATTCATTATTATTCAATAATACAGAAAAATAGAGTTTTCTGGGTCACATTGAGGAAAATCCACAGAAACCAAGGTTTCCTAGCTACTTGAGCTTAATGAACAAAGAAGAAAAATTGGGGGAAAAATTATTGATAGAATGGAAAATCAAAAACAAAATCCATAATAATCATATTCAGAGATTGAAAAGAAAAGAAACCAAAAGCAAACCTCTATCATCTAGAATACATCCTAGAAATTCTTGTATCGGGGTGTTGAAAGGAAGGATGGAAGATGAAGATCTCAGGTCGACTGGCTATCAGAGCAAGAGACCACGTCAATGAGAGGAAAGGGGCTTGAGAGCGTTCTTATGGTGTAAGAGACGGAGGAGAGGGAGAGGCAGAGATTGACACAGGTGAGAGGAGGTAAGGGCTTCAGCAAAAAGAAAGAGGGAGAAGCTGAGATCGGCGCTGATGAAGGGAGAGAAGGCCTTTAGCGGAGAGGAAGAGGGAAAAGCTCATATCGGTGCTGGTAAGGGAGAGAGGGGCTTCGATTCAGCGGAGGGAGGAGGGCGAGAGAAGGTGAGAGAGGGAGGGAGGGAAGAGAGAGAAGATGCCTTAGAATATTTGTTGAATTGGGATGTAATAATTGGGTAGAATAAAGATAAGGTGGCATGTTGAGAAGACTTAGCGGTCAATGTAGGAAAACCATTTGATCAAAAGCGAGATTGCTACATTTTAATATTTCTAAACTGACATCAAGAAAAAAAAACTTCTATGTTGATATTTTTGTAATATTTTCAGGATAAATTTACATCTTAATCTAAAAAAGAATGATAAAATTATACATTGATATTGAAAAACCTAACAATATAAATTATGAATAGGAAAAAAAATATTTTCACCATTTTCTTTGAATAGGAGCATAGGAGTATATGACATGAAGATCTCATATATGGGTGATGTTACTGTGAAGTAATGATGGAAAGAATAATGAAATTATGAGGATGGGGTGGTGATTTTTGCTTTGGGAAAAGGAAAAAAGAGATAGAGAGAGATGCATGCGTGGTGATTGTCTGCTCAATTAGGAAAGCGTATTTCTGATTTACACTTTTGAGTTGTTCTCCTTGGTTCGCTTATATTTATCATTATTATTTGATTCTTGATGCTTCATCATTCTTCTTCTTCTTCTTGGTTTTTTCTATACCCGCATGGATCATGCATGGACCAACCTATTCAAGTCATTTTTGCTTCAATTTCAAGCTTGTTTCTATGGAATAATTTCATTCATAAATCACACAACCTCAAAACTTTTACTTCATCGCCCACTTTTTAGAATTTGTCCATGAAAAAATAAAAATATATATAGTAGGTGAAGCATGTAAACAATATTAGAAAATGATAACATTTCAATTAAATACTATTAGTATTGGAATCAATAATATTAATATCCCTAGCTGGCTGGTGTTTTGAGAGTTATTGATTAGCAAATAGCAAGGATTACCACTCATTAGTCAAAAAGTTTAGATGAATGGAGTTTGAATTTATTATAGATTTTAAAAGCAGATGTGTGTCTTAAAGATTTGTTGAGTTAAATATTTTACCCAAGCTCTTTAAAATAGTTTTCTGAAAAAATTCTTTCCAAAATATTTCACTGTTTTTTTAGAGTTGAGGTGTAAACCTATAAAGTACCACTCTAATCTTATTTATAAATCTTTTATAATCAAAAAATTTAATCTATTTATAAATCTAATTTCAATGTAATAAAATATTCGTAAATACACATTAGGCACAAAATTTAACTACTGTAACGTCCGCTACTTTTATATACTAAGTGCACGGTTTTTTTTTCCTCAAACCACCACGAGGCTTCTAACTTTTTTAAAATTAAAGTGTTTTGGTTGGCATTTTAATAGTTGTTTTTTTAAAAAAATAATTTTTAAGAAGAAGCTCAAAAATCTGAATTTTCTAAAAAAAAAAATCACTTCTGTCACCGTCAATCCAAACATAAATCACATTTATAATATGATTTTTATCCTATCTGATTTTTGTAAAAGTTATATTAAAAAAATCAATTTTTACCACTGCTAATTCAAATATACCCTAAGACAACAGTTTAGGCCCCACCCAAAAAAGAATGAACATTAATAGTGGTGACATTTTTCATGACTTTAGAACTTTCATGCGCTTTTTTTACCTTACGATGACTTATAGTGTGTTTGGATGTTAAAACCAAATTATGGTTTCAACTTTAAACTACGGTTTGGGTAAAAAATATCCAAACACTAATAAAAAAACACTTTTTTTTTTTACCAAAACCAAAGTTTTGGAGAAGCCAATATTTTCTACTTTTTTGTATATGGATCACACCTCATTTTCTCTCTTTTCATTTTCCCTCCTTCATTTCTTCTATTTTCATCCCCATGTTCCCATTTTTTTTTCCAAATACCTATTGCAAAAAAATTATTGTGTGGTTTTTTTAAAGAATCATTATTCATGTCAAAATTTATTATTCTCTCTAGTCTTAAATATAAAATAAATTGAACTTTCTTCAAGAGATTAAAAAACTAATTAAATTATTTTAGAGTATTTATATTTTAATTTTTCCCCCAAACTAATTAATTTGAATAATAAACTTATATGTAATTTAAGGATACAAAATATATGATACGATTAAGTAATTTATTTAGCTTCCTTAATCTTTAAAAAAAATCAATTCTCTCTTATATTTAAGACCGGATAGATTATTTATTTCAATCTAAAATATAGTATTATTTTGAATAATTACTATATATAAATTTTTTATATAATTTATTAATACATATATGTTTGAGCTATTTTTTATGATGTTATATAATTGCCCAATGTTATAATTTTAATTTTTTAGATAAATTTATTTAATTTTAGGTATTATTATGAAATTTAATGTTAAAAATATTTAAAATAAAATCTTATCTTTTTATATGTAATTATTACAAAAGCTAATGTCCTTTTTGATAATTTGACCATTAAAAAAGTGATTCTTAACCCAATATCCAAACACTCTCATTTTATCAAAATCATTTTTTTCCTATAACATACATACATACATACATACATACATAAATACATGTGTGTGTGTGTACATATATATGTACATATATATATGTTTGATTTTTTTTATGTTAGATAATTGATTAATGTTATAATTTTAATTTTTCAGATAAATTTATGTCATTTTTTGTATTTATTATGAATTTTCCTATTAAATAATACATAAAATATAATCTTATCCTTTATATGTAATTATCATAAAAGCTAATGTCCTTTTCAGTAATTTGACTATGAAAAAAGCTATTCTGATCAAAATATCCAAACACTCTCATTTATCAAAATCACTTTTTTCACATAATCTATTCTCAAAAATCACCTTTTTCACTTTTTTTTCATAAGCTATTCTCAAAAGTTGATTCCAAACACACCCTTAATTTATAGTGTTAGGTGGGTGTTAGAGTACCACTCAGGTTCTATTATACAAAAATTATGTAAAAAGGTCACTAACATTAATGTTCATTCTATGTGGGGAGCGGATCCTCTCATTTTCCCTTTTGATCCGCTCCTGTTTTTTTCTCTCAAATTGTACTGTTTTTGTGTATAATATATGAGTTCCTCATTTTTTTTAAACAACATTCACCATCCTGAAGTATTTTTTTCAGTACCAATCAGATTAGTATTGAAAAAATACTTCAAGATGGTGAATACTGTTTTTTTTAAAAAATGAGGAGTTTGTGTATTTTACATAAAAACGGTATAATTTAAAAGAAAAGGACGGGAGTGGACCAAAAGAGAAAAGGAGAGGATCTACTCCCTTTTTTGTGTGGGGCTTAGGGTGTATTTGGTATGAGGAGAGGGGAGAGGAGGGGAATGAGGGGATTTTCCTCCTCTCCCCTTATTTGGATAACTAAAAATTTTAGGAGGGGATGAAAAATTTTCTAAAATTCTCCCTCCCCTCTCCTCCTAACCTTCCCCTCCAAAATTGGTGGAATTTGGAGGAAAATGTTAATGTTTGAGCTTAAAATGACTAATATGTTCATACCATTTTAAAAATATTCCCACAATACCCTTATCATTATTTAATTACAAAATTATAATTTTATATAGTAAATGTCATTTATAATTATATTTATTAATTTTTATAATTATAAAATTATAATTTTACATAGTAAATGTCATCAATAATTATATTTATTTAATTTTTATAATTATAAAATTATAATTTTATGTATTGAATACCATTTATAATTATATTTTATTAAATATGTTAGAAAGTTATAAAATGCAAAATGGTAAAGTTGTCCATATAAAAATGTTTCCTCTCCCCTTCCCTTCTATACCAAACAAGGTAATGTCAAAATTCCTCTCCTCCCCTACCTTTTTGTTAATCTAAACAAAGTGAAACAAAATCCCTCTTAAACCCTCCCCTCCCCTCCCCCACCCCATTAAAATTCCTCCCCCCTCCCCTCTGTTGAGCCAAATATAGCCTTAAACTGTTATCATAATGTAAAATGTAACCGCCATTACAGTTGTTAAATTTTGTGTCTAATGTGTATTTACAAATAATTTATAAGTAGATTTGCAACCTTAACTTGAGTTTTTTTAATAAAGAACCACTTTAGGTGGGAAAAAAAATGAAAATTGTTTTTGATAATTTAAAACAAAAAATTTAATTATAATAATGGAATATTAATTGTTAGAACTATTTAATTATGAATGGGAAGTGGTGAAAATAAGAGAGTGGGTAACACATGGGGTGGGTTACAAGATCAGAAGAAGACAAAGACGATGGAATGGATGGTCCAAAGTGGGGGATAATGGTGGTCCCAGAGGAGGAACAGACAGGGAAAGGAGCGCGTGAAAAACACGAGGAAGAGAGGGAGAGTGGGGGGTGGTTGAGGTAGGGGTACCCATAAGTGGCTCTGATTCAGTGACTTGGGTTGCAAACAAACAAATAAACAAAACAATCATAGGGAAGGAACGGTGTCTCTCTCCAATAATAAT
Organism: Albizia julibrissin; assembly: GCA_037074505.1. NCBI lineage: Eukaryota > Viridiplantae > Streptophyta > Magnoliopsida > Fabales > Fabaceae > Albizia > Albizia julibrissin. The sequence continues at coordinate 41,019,026 of CM073487.1, forward strand.
GTCTCCGTCCTCTCTCCATTAGTAATTCCCTCACTTCCCAACATTTTTGTCTCCCTCCGTACACAACACAGCCTGCCTCTTCTACAGTTCCCCTTCCATTCCTCTTTTTTATGCCCAAAAAAACCTATAATTCTAGTTACAAAAATGTTTTTTCCTATATTAATATACCACTTTATGTTTAAATATCAGTTATTTTAAGAAAAAATTTTAGTCAAAATATAAGTTATATGTAAAATAATTAACGATATTTTGTTAATTTTATCTCTATTTAATTTCTATTAAAAATAGAAAAATAGAGGAAAGATATGTAAAAATCATTTGTAGAGTGAAAAGAAATAAAAGATTTAATAAGAAAAATGTAGAAAATTTTAGCAATTCTATTATAAGTTACTCCCAAGTTTACTCTCGAGTATAAGTCATTTGAAGGAATATTAACCACCTTTTTTTAATTTTATTCATATTTAATTTTTATTAAAAAGAGAGAAAGAAGAGAAGGGTGAGAATGATTTTATTAGTGTTGGAAAAAAATTATAACCATAGTAAATTTGGAAAAATTTATCCCTTTGAGCCTTTGAGACATATTTAATGATTTAAATATGATTATTTAGTATGTGATAATAAGTTATAAGTGATTTATAATAAGGATGGAACTACTACTCCTCTAGTGTTATTTATGCAGGTTACTTCTAATATGTTTCAATGGAATCAAGAAAAACTAACTTTGAAGGTCCTTAATTTTGCCTTGAAAGTTCAATGACTTTACATCTTTTACCATATTTGTTATGCATTATACTGGCGTGAGGACAAACTCTATATAATAATAAATAAATGAGAAAAATAAAATTTAATAATTGAGTTATAAATATGATAAAAAAAACTCTCAATTAACCTTATGATTAAATAGGAAAATGAGTCTCTCCATCTTCTTTACCGTCCACTTCCCTCCACTTTTTTATTTACACTATTAGATCAACTCTGATGGTTGAGATTTAATATTATATAAAAAAATACTATTATAATATTAAATAACAAAAAAATATAAATAAATAAATTTGAATAGTTAAAATTTAATCTAAATCATTCATATCTTTATACTTTTATTAAAGTAATCTATACCAACAAATTGTTGGTTGAATGGTAAGTAGTCTCATTCCATAAGAAGGAGAATACAAGTTCAAATAACTGGAAATATGCTTGTTTGAAGAAACAAAAATCATTTGCGCTCCAAGCTTCGAAAGGGAAAACCCTTCATCAAATAATAAAAAAAAAAGTCATCTATATATTCTTTTTTACTTTTTATAGGATATTAAATCTCAACCGTCATAATTGATCTAACTGTATAAATAAATAAGTGGAAGAAAGTAGATAATAAGAGCAATGGAAAGACCCCTTTCCCGATTAAATAGGACTATATATATGAGTATTGAGCTTGAACAATAGTCTTGTACTCATTCAGATTCTATCTATAAGTAACTTTTTCTCTCATAGGAATGATCCTTTTTATAAGCAACTTTCACTTTGTGTCTGAAAATGTAAGCTCATTTTTTTATTTTACCCTTATTAAATATATATTATTTATAATTAATTATTACACACACCAAGAGTTATATTCAGGAGATAGAGAGAGAGAACTCACTAAGTGAATGAAGTGAACAAAGCATTGAGAAAACGTATTTTACTATCTCTAATATTTTTTATGCATTCTCTTTTTGTTTTCATAAATAGGGGCATATATGAAAAAAAGAATGGTATTTTTTAACAGACTTATTGCTTTTAACTACCAGATCATTTTACACAATCAAGGAGAAAGTTGCTTATAAAGAAGACAAGAAGGAATATATTTTAATTTAAAGTAACAGACATGGGAGGTTTTCAACTTAGGCATGAAACTAATGATACAGTGTCATTATAAGTGGAATCCAACATGCGATTTCTCATTCATTACCATCCATTTATAGAAGCACTTTCATTTGATATATTACATTGAACTTGACGTGTATGTTCGACGTGTTATGCTTTGATGAAATGCAAACATTTAGAATACAAATTATTGGCATGTTGTCATAAAAATACTGAATTCCATGGTGACGTTTATAACACAAGAAATCTCTTTATATGTTTCCATAATTATTTAAAATTGGTTATTTTGGTTTTCTTTCTCTATATTAATTAATCATTGTTGGCCGGATATAATTGCTTAATTGGTGAACAGTATGAACTTTCTAGACTTTGTATACCAATATTTAAAACTACATGCGTCTCCTGTATTATAGGGAGTATAAAAAATAAGTTGGTTATTTTAGTCTTAAATCATTATATATAGATACGATACTAATTTTATATATACATTATACATTCATGATTACAAAACTCAAATTGGAATTTGTCAAAGTTGGAGGAATTTGTATTATTGTCCTATTTTATAATTAAAAAAAATATTATTTAAATATCACATGAACTTGTAAAACCCATAAAAATCTATTAACACTTAAAAATGACATAAATGTGATATGTATCAAATTGAGATTTTACGGTGTTGATGCTTTTGCTATTTTGCCCCTCAATTAAAAAAAAGGTAAACCTTGCTGGAGCACTACTGTCAGCCACCCAAGACCCTCTGGCGCCGGAGAACTTTTTGGGGGGTGATGTCGTGCTTCTGTCGCTAAAGCAATCAATTAAACTAGGTCCTAATTAATTATGCAGTTTATGGTCAACCTAGGTCATTCTCCCAAGGAGCAAGCTATGAGTTTTTTTTAGGATTGATTTTTAAATGACAAAAGATGCAGTGGAATGGACCTAAACTAGGATGCAAGACACTAATTCCTAAATGTAATTAAATGCACTAATGCAATTTACTCTAAAACCTATATGAAAATAAGACTAATCTATATAAGGTTGAACGTAATTTTTGGGGGTTTTTATGAAAGAGAAATTAAAATACTAAGTAGAAAGATTACAAAAAGGCAAGACAAACAACGAAGATTTAGTTCAATTATAATTATGAAGGGGACAACTTATGATTAACATGGAGTTAACTTTTTTTAGCCTAAATTAATTAAGTAGACCAAAGGGAGGTTGATGAAGGTTTGGAATTGATAAATTTAATTACCTACTTTAAACATGAGAAACCCTCAAGTTCAATAACACATAATCTACTAGAAAACTCATAATGGAAAAAGTGCTAGTTAATTAAATCTATTAAAACTAGTCAAAATAATTTAAGATAGTTTGGAAATAATGTTCACAATTGCCTAATTAAACAATTCGACAATTAACCAACATAATTAAACAATTAAGAGGTTAAACCCAAATTGACAATTAAAATAATAACGAGAACTCAATTAATAAATTAATTGACAATTAACAGGTTTGCAAACAAAAATTCCAATAAACATTTAAGCACAAATCAAATTTAAATTATTAATTTAATCCAAATCAAATAATAAGTCTAAAATCTAAAACTAGATTGTTCTCAATAAAACAACTCAAAATTATCTAAAACTAAATAATCTCAAGTCTTAAATCAAATTAATAAAAAGAATAACATTCCTTTGTAGTCTTTAAATATAAACTCTTAGACCTTAACTTCCTCCACACTCATCCTAAATTACCTCCTCAAAGACTTCACGCAGCCATGATAATTTCTCCTCTTCCACCAAATTTCCAACACGTCACAGCCATGAACATTAGAGAATGAGGTTGATAAGGTGGCGTGATATTTTAATGGTGAAGGTGAAGTCTCTTGTACAAATCGAAAAAAGGAAGTGGAATGGATTAATTGCAATTGAGGTGGGGTCCGTGAATGAAGAGGAATGGTCAACAATGTATGTGGCTGAAGGTGAGTGTGTGTATGCCTTGTGTGCCGAATCCGAAACTCCCATTCCAGCGTCCGTCCGTCTCTTTAAATAGTTGAGCAATTAGGTTAATTAATGGGAGAAAGGGAGAGATTTGTGGTTTAAATTTGGATCTATTAAAATTTAAATAGCCTAATAAAATCTATCTATTAGATTCTTTTATAGCTTTCAAGAAAAATTTTGTACTGTAAGATCTTTTAATTTGCTTTCACTTACCCTGTAAGTATCAAATAAAATTGTGATCTATCATATATTTAGAAATATTTTTTTCTAATCATGAGATATTAATAATTTAAACTAATATTCTCAGATTTTATTTACATTTTATATTATTTTCTAAGATTGACTAATAATCTAAATATTATCTAATAAATCCAAATTAGCCTAAAATAATCCTCAAAATAAATGAATAAAGTGGGATAAAATATATTAAATTTAGGATTTATCAGGGGGAATTTTTTTAAAAAAAATTCTAAAGGAGCCAAGGGGTAGGATCAAACCCACCCTACCCCCTTCGCAAAGAGGCTTGGTGGGCCACCAAGCTCCTTTGATGTGTATGTGTGTGTGTGTGTATAATATAAATGAATGCATAATGACTTTAACAAAATCAGTAACATAAATGACTAAACGAATAATGTGATTGACTAAACGAGTAATGTGATTAATAAAATACGTAAGGGTATTAATGTATGTATATATTACTTGTTTAGTTAATACCATTACGAATTTTGCTATGTTCATTATTGATTTTGTTAAAGTCATTATGCCTTGACACACACACACACACTGTATATATATGTATATTACTTGTTTAGTCAATACCATGACAAATTTGGTTATTTTCATTATTGATTTTGTTAAAGCCATTATGCCTTTACACACACACACACACACACATTACTCGTTTAGTCAGTACCATTACGAATTCATTTTGTTAAAGCAATTATGCCTCTATTTATATCACACACACATACATATATATAGAGTCGGAAAATCGGGCTGAACCTGTTGGGTCGGCCCATTTAAAATCTCTTAAGTCAAGGGCCGGGCATATAAATTGGAGCCTTCAAAGGAAGTCAGGTCTAAAAAGACTAGCCTTGTAGGGCCGATTGCTTAAAAGGGCCAGCCTTGCAGGCCCGATGGCCAACCCGTTAGGCCCGTTAAATTTTTTCCCCCATACTTATTTGGACAAGTTATAATATTATTTGGAAGAACAATCTGAGTTGGGAACTTATTTAGAAGAATCAATACTGAAGCCTAATAATTGGAAAGAATTGGATGTCTTGAACTGGTGAAAGAATAATCAACAAATATTTATGATTCTTTCAAAAATGACATATGATATTCTGAGCATTCAAATCACTACAGTACCAAGTGAATTAGCTTTCAGTATTAATTCACGTGTTCTAACAAATAGATAGAAGTTTCATTCTTCCATCCATCGTCCAAGCTCTTATTTGTACTCGTAACAAGATGCATGGATTCACATATGATGTTAATTTACTAATTTATATATATTTTGTATTTTGTATAGAGTTATTTATCATTTTGATTTATTATTTGTTGTAAATAAAGATTATGGATGTATTCATGATGTGGAAGAATAAATTCTTGATATTTTTACCTCTCAAGCAGAGCCTACTACTCAGAGTAAAACACAATCAAATGTCATTGAAATTGATGATAGTGGCGAAGAAGATGAAAATGATAGTCGTCATATTCATGTTACTTAGAGTGTTTAGCTTCTTACCTTCTTATGCTTTGTGTGAGTTATTTGTGGACACTATTTTACCTTTGATTATGAATTAGTAACTGCATTTGTTTATTGCATGAGACGTGTAGTTAAATCTTGTGAAAATGGTTTCTGGTCCCACGGGCTTGGCCTTGAAAAACAACAATTTTTCTTACCTTGGGCCTAAAAGAGCCGACCCTGATTCTCAACTCTATACATACATACATGCATACATACATGCATATATACATACATACATAATGACTTTAACAAAATCAGTAATAAAATCAACAAAATTTGTAATAGTAATCAGTAATAAAATCAACAAAATTTGTAATAGTATTGACTAAACGAGTAACACACACACACACACACACATTTAATACCATTACCCATTACGCATTTTGTTAATCACATGACTTAATCAATATCATTATGCATTTTGTTATTTCCATTACTCATTTTGTTAAAGTTATTATGCCTTCATTTATATCATACATACATACATACATACATACATACATACATACATACATACATGTGTGTGTGTGAGTGTGTGTGTGTCAAATGAGCTTGATGGCCCAATGTGTTAGATGTGATTAGTTTTGATGATGACAAATATAGATATCAAATATTATGAGAGTAAAAGTTTGCATAATATACTTATCTCTTATATTGACTAACTACTATATTTAATGTTGTATATTTTATAGATTAGTCAAAGAGATTGGAGAAAGAAAAACTTCAAGGAACTAATGAGAATATCAAGATTCAAGTTCCCAGAAGAAATACTGATCAGAAGGGAATTCAGAAGTCACTGTAGCAATTGGCACTGTTTGGAACTGTTTGGCACTGTAGCATCGAGTGATTTTAATAATCACTCGAGTGATTTTCAGAATCACTCGAGTGATTCTGAAAAAATAAAAATCACTCGAGTGATGTTCAGTGTTTCATACTCTGTTGTTCGTCCAGCTGAGTGAGGTCTGGTTATTTGATCATATCTCTCAAAATACAACTTTGATTGAGACGAAACCAGTTGCATATGAAAATAGACTCCCAATGCGTCATTTTGAAACTAGAAGCAATATCAAAGGAGCTCAAATGTTGGAGATATAATTGTTCGAATTTGGCATTCATATCAGCGTCACTTTCTGGAACAGGTTTGGTATTTTGACTATAACTCTCAAACTACTGATCCTATTGAGCTGAAACCGATGCCATATGAAACTAGACTTCAAGAGCTTTCCATTAATATATAATACAGAAATTTTGGAGCCATATTCAAAGAGTTATGTCATCTGGAAGTTTACCCCTGCTTACTGAAGAATTGGAAACGCAACAACGAAGTAAAAGTGATCTGAAGAACAGATCACTCGAGTAATATGGAAAATCACTTCCAGTAGCGCCAGAATCACTGCAAGAAAAATTCACTGTTTTCAATTTCACTTCCAGTGATGCCAAAATCACTCGAGTGATTATATTGTTTTCGAAGATCACTTCCAGTGGATGCTGAATCACTTCCAGTGAATTTCAATCTTTCTCAAATCACTTCCAGTAAACCAGAATGCACCTCCAGTGAAAGCCAGTATGCCTCAGACCACTACTGATGAACCAATATTTACTCAAGTGATATGAAGATCTTTCACTTCCAGTCATTTCCAGTAATCATGCAATGCACTGCCAGAAAAATACAGTGTTTGTGAAAATCACTACCAGAGAATCTGAATCACCTCCGATGATCACTCCCACTGGATATCAATTACATCAGTTCACTATCGTCAGATAATATCCAAGCAAGTGATTATGATGATTTTGCATATTACTTCCAGAGACATGTCAAGATCAACTGATATGAAGTTTTATCAGTTTCACTTCTTGTCAGCATTTATGATCACTCAGTGCACTCTTTACTAAATCGAAATCAGTTCCAATGACAATCACATCCAGAAATCAAGATTACTGCCGGTGAAATGCTTCTGCAGTCAAGTGTTAATTATTTTATCAAAATCACTTCCAGAAGATGTCTGAACATTCCAAGTGAAGTAGATCAAGTTGAAGAATTTACTCAAAAGATTTCATGGTGTACTCAGCTGATGTAGATCACTTCCAGTGAAGTAGTTATCCACTCGAGTAATATTTAAAATATTCTCTAACGGCTATTTTCTGTCAGCGCATTACAGGTATTCCACTACAGTTCACATGGGAAGCAACCGACGAATATTTAACGATGATGAATCATGGGCAATATCAATATTCAACAGACGAGTCAATGAAATGTGCAAACAACTGAAGCATTTGTCAGAGCACGATCATGGGCAACGGTTGAATTACTTATCAGAGAGCACGATCAGATTTCAACGGGAAGATATATTTGAATGCACCCAACGGCTCTCAATAGTTGCTATATAAACTAAAGCATTCGAAAAGAAGAATACACATGACAGTGACCAAATACACGAGCAAACAGAAATGATGAAGTAGCGAGAACTCAACTGCCAATATGCTGCTGTCATAAATCTTCGTCTCTTACATACTCTCTGTTAATATCTGTTTTTCCTTGTCATGTATAATTGAGAGTGAGAATATTTACATTGTACTTCAGTGAGCATTTTACCCACTCTGTGAGAGAGCTTGTAAACACTTCATATGTATTTCAGAAGTGTTCTCAAGGTAGAGGGACCTTGAGAGGATTGATCACCTTACGGGGGAAGTTGTAGAGCGAATTATCAGTAAGACTTTCTGCTCGTAAGACTTACTATGTGCAAGCAGTAGAGAACGTTGCTGCTCGTAAGACTTACAGTGGTGTAAGCAGGAGAGAACATTGCTGCTCATAAGACTTGCACGAGTAAGCAGGAGAGAAAGGTCCTCGGATTGCTTTGCTCGACTTGCTGTAAGAAGGAGTAAACCTTACAGTGTGTAAGGGGGAGTTACTCTTGTGAATTTGTAGAGGCTTATCTTGTGCCCAGTTAAACAAGAAGATAGTGGATTTGAAATCTCAGGAGGAGCCTGGGGACTGGACGTAGGTCATCGTGGATTGGACCGAACCATGATAAATTACAGTTTGCATCTTCAATTCCCTAAGCTTTTACATTTCCAGCATATATGATCTATATATTTGCGTATGAATTTATAGTTTCATATGTATTGATTTGATAAGCTGCGAAAAGATTCTAAACAATCAGACTTTACTATCGTACACCAAATTCACCCCCCTCTTGGGTGTCAGCCAGTTCTAACACAATGGCCACTAAGCCCCTTTGTAAAGGGAATGGGGTGAGATTTGATCCCACCTCTTGCCCCCTTCAAAATTTTTTCAAACCCACCCAAAAAAAGGCCCCCTAGTGGCCAGAGCTCAGGTTGTCAAAGGGTCCTAACCTGCTGGAGGCCGGCCGACAGTGGTACTCTGAGATGGGGCACGTTTTATTTTATTTTTTAAAATTGATGGGAAAAATGGTAAAAGTATCAACACTTTAAAATTATAATTTGATACATGTCACATTTATATCATTTTCAAGTCTTAACAGACTTTTGTGGGTTTTAGAAGTTCATGTGATATTTAAATGATATTTTCCCTTTATAATTGCAACTTTGTTGGGTCATTGATGATACATCATATATTTAATTAATAAAGATATTTTCTTTAAAAAAATTGGAACTGATGATTTTCAACCACCATGGGGTGAGTATATAAATCAACGCTTGATGAAGAATCAAATTATTCTTGCACATGTTCCACCCTAAGAACATTTAATTTAATCAAATAATTGTACATTGTGAAACTTAGAATAAATATATAGAAGACACTACTAAAAAAAAGGACTAGTAGTGCACGTTTTGTGGTACTTCTTTAAAGAAGTGTTATAGCTTCTAAATTTTTTTTAAACAAAATTGAGATGTTGTGGTTCTTTCTCACATAAGCGCCATAATTGTTTTTGGGCTTTATGTGGTGTTTGCTTGACCAAGCACCACATAAGGCCTTTTTTTTAACTGAGTAGTAATTGTAGCCCTTGCTCAAGGAAGTGCAACAACTGCTCCTCACTTTAAAGTATTTTTTATTATTTTTTCAGAAACCCTTCTTCATCATCAGCTCCAATATCTAGTAGCTCTCTCTCCTGATTTGCTCCTCCTTTCCCTTGTCCTCTTGGTCCTCATTCCCTTTTCCTCTTCCTTTCACGTGCTCATCACTCCCTTTTCCTCTTCCTTCCACGTGCTCATCACTCCCTTCCCCTTATCCTCTTGGTCCCTACTCCCTTTTCCTTCTCCATTTTAACCTTTAGTCCCCACATTTCCTCTTCTACCTCTTTTTGTCACTCACACCATCCCCACTTCTCACATTTCATCCTCCTCCTCTTTTCATCACTCATCACCGTCTCCACTTCCTCCTCATTCCTTTGGTTTAATTTCTTGCATCAAACCGACTCTACTCATTCGCCCTCCTCATTTGCTTTGATTCTATTTCCTCCTTCTTATGGCTTTAATTCGTCACTACCTATGCAAGTACCCACTCCCTTTTCCTTTTTTTTAAAAATATTTTAAAGCTACAACTCATTGTCTTCTTAACCATCATTTTTCTTTTTCTTTTTAATTTTTAAAGATGCACTCAACTTTGTGTTTCTATTTTTCCTTTATTAAATTTTTTTCCTAGGTGTTGTGCTTGAAGTTTCAGCTAATTCTATTCAAGTTTTCTATACACTAAGTTTTTTTAATTTTTGAGCTTACAAATCTAATTTTATTATTATTTAAAGTTTAATTTGCTCAATGTCTTTTACATTTAATTTATTATGAAATCTGAAAAAAATTATTCTTATTTTTATATGTTGAAAAATAAAACAGATAAAATTAAATGTTATTATATATAGATTGTATGTAAAGATATGTAGAAGTTATAATTTATAGTTGTTGTAGTAATTGCTATCGATGAGTTAAATAAGTAAAATAATTATTTATTTTTAACACTTGTATTTTATTTATTGGCTTGTAATGCTATCTAATTTACCTATGATATGTGTTGGCAAATATGATTTTTTTCGTTATAAACTGTGAAAAATTATTATGATGCTGCGTGATTAATTGATTGATTATTTATCAATTAAAAGAGAGGGTTTAAGACCTGGAAAACTTTAATTTTTAAGTTTTTATGCTGCCTCTTTTATTTTAAAATAAATAAAAAAGGATAAAAGTAATTAATAAATGCATTAGTCAAGCAACTAACCACTTTTTAAAAATAGATTGAAGGTATAAATGGATTGAAAATGGATGTCATCTGATTGGTTTTCAAGGGAATATATAGATGTGGTGAAAGAATTTATTAGATTTGCAATCAAGTATACAAAAGATCCTAACAAAATCTTATGTCCTTACTTATCTTATTATTATGGAAAGCAGATTAGTCCACTTAATTTGCTAGATCATTTAGTATTCATGGAATTGATCAAATAGATACATGATAGACAAGGCATGGTGAGATAAATGATGCATGTAGTGATTGGGTGCATATCGCAAGTGGTGATTCAAATGAGTTTGACCTAAGTATGTGTGATGAGGACTATGGTCTTGAAAAAATGCTAAATGCGGTTGAAAAGGTGTTTCATAACTGTCCTAAAAAATTTGAGAAGTTGAAAGGTGATACAAAGAAACCATTATATGACAATAGTACTAAATACACAAGATTACTAATAGTGTTGAAATTATACAACTTTAAAGCACGCTATGGATTGAGTGATTCAGGTTTCACCGACTGCTTGAACTTTTGCAAGATATACTTCTAGAAGAAAATGTACTTTCTATCAAGACATACGGGGCAAAGTGAATTCTTTGCTCTACAACTGATATAAGTTATGAGAATATACATGCATGCGCTGACGATTGCATATTATTTCGGAATCAGTATGCAACGTTGGTGAAGTGCCTTAAATGCAATGTATCTCGATATGGGAAGAAGAAAGGAAAAAGTCCTTTGAAGGTCCTATGGTATTTTTCCATTATTATGAGATTCAAATGACTGTACAGTAATGCAGATATTGATAAGTTGTTGATATGACATGCAGATAAAAGGATTGAAGATACAAAGCTTAGGCACTTTGCATATGCTCCTCAATGGAAAAAAATTGATCATGAGTACCCTAACTTTGAAAACGAAGTAAGGAACCTACGTCTTACACTGTCAACTAATGAAATCAATTTGCACAGTGTTTAAAGTAATACACACAGCACATGCTCGGTGATATTGATGATTTATAACATTCCTCTATACTTGATCATGAAACGTAAGTTTATAATGTTGTACATGTTACTTTCTAGGCCAAGGCAACCTAAGAATGATATAAATATATACTTGACTTTTTTAATTGATGACTTGAAGTTGCTTTGGGAAGAAGGCGTCTATGTCATGATGGGTATAGGGAAGAAAATTTCACTTTGAAAGCCATGTTGTTTGGCACAATTAATGATTTTTCCGCTTATGATAATTTGTTCGGATATAGCGTCAAAGGATATTGTGCATACCCTATATATGAAGATTTTATTTTAAAATAAATAAAAAAAGATAAAAATAATTAGTAAATGTAATAGTCAAGCTACTGACCCTGTCAGTAGCTATGTGTGGAAGAAGATACGGGTACTTATATATGAATTTACTCAAATTTTGTTGTTAAAAAATTTTTCTTCAAAAATTGAGTTAACTATTTCATTATATTGTTTCAGTGCTCTTTCCAACAGAATAACAATGATTGTGTGTATTACATCATGAAATTCATGAATGATGTAATTACTCATGATTTGCTTGTTGTTCCTCCAAAAGTAAGTCATCATTTTAGTTCCAATTCATATTGTGTTTTAAATTTAATTGAGTAGTATCTAATAATTAATTTTTAGTGATTTTAATTTGCTATGTGCATGATTGTAGATATGTAGTATTATGAAGATCAACGTTGTGTTAGTTTGATTGACCATCAAGTGAATGAAGTTATTGAGGAATTGTGTGAATATGTGCTAAAAAAATGCTCTAACTAGCTACTACTTAAGTAGCTAGGTTATTCTTACATATTATTCTGTTGTTTATTTAACTAAAATTAGTTGTATTTCATTCTCAATTATACTTAGTAGTGATTTTGTTAATTAGTTATTTGTTTGTATCATTTTAGAGTTATTTGAATGTGGTTTGTTTTTCTTCATTTTGCTGAGAATATAGATATTTGTGTTTAAAATGTGTCGTCGACTGAATTATATGTTCTAAAGGAAAAATATGAAAAAATTATTTTTTTTAAAAATACTTCCTGTGACACTTCCTGTGGCGCTTCCCTAAAAAAACCTCATAGAAAAGCGTTTTTTTTAAAAAAAGATACATGCCTAAGCGTCATAGCTTTTTTTAGTGACGGAAGCGCCACAGTTATTACAAAAGAAAAAACGTCACAATTGTTTTTTTTTTTTGGTAGTATTGAGAACCTTTGCTTTCATTTGAAAGCTATACAGGCGATGTATGATGCCAATCCTAATTGAAAGTCTCATTTTTTTATGTTATGCATATCTACATAATATTATAAAATTTACAATAATTAGATTAAAAATTTATATCACTTACGCCACAAGTACTGAAGTATTCAAAGAATGAAAGATGAAATATGTTGTGCCAATTTGAAAAATAATGAGTTGTTGTGAATATGATTTTATTTATAAACTTTGAAAACCATCTATTCATAATGAAAGCACGGGTTAATTAAATAATAATATCAACATATATATACAATTGGATGTTTGATTTTGACCTATTTTTATAACACAAATCGAAATTTTTGAACCTAATATCTGCATGCATGCACAATAATGCATGTTATATTAATGATAAAATGTCGGTAACATTTATATAAGTTCGTTACTTGAGACGTTGTATAATGTTCAGGGAATAATTAAGCATGACTCATAAATAAAGTCAAGGAATCATTTGCTACTAATGAATAAATTATTGCTTGCTATTGTAATTAGTTCAAACAACCCCTTATAATTAAATCTATCTAGCTAGTACATATATGTCCATTATTATTACTATTATTTATTTATTTAATGTCAAGATACTCGCAGTGAACCCTCAAAACAGCTTATTCCATGCATGCATTTTTTAGTCCGCTCGTATGATTGGATCTCATAAAAATAAGCATGGATCTCAAAATTGACTAGTTAATAATAAAATGGGACGCTCCAAATTTTATTATATTTTTATTTTGAAAAATTTATTCTTTTATATATGAACAACATATGAATTAAAGATAGCTCTCTTATTGTCAATTTAAGATAAAAATTTTAAATAAGAAATTTAAACATTCCAACAACTTGATATTAGTAGGTTAATTAGACTGTATATTTCAAATTCTGGGTCATGAAAATTTGATGATCTTTATAGTGGCATCTCAACTGGACTGTTTAACTCCCTGGAGGAAAAAAAGATCCTTTAATTTATAATCAAGTGAATAAATAAATAAATGAGCCTTTAGTTTTTTGCCCCCAACAAATGAGCCTTTAGTCCAACCATCGCCTCCACTGATATACATGAAATTTTATTATATAAATAGGCACTTATATACATGATCTTTTTTAAAAAATAATAAAATTAGTGATAACAAACAAATTAATGCTAAAACATATTAATTATATTATTTTACTATATAATACATTTAATTTAATTACTCTGATTATATGTGCATATTGGACTAATAATTAAGAACTTCGCTCGCTTTCAATTAGCCTAATTGACTAATTGCACCATATATATATGGTCACTTTCGTGGCAAAGTGGTCGGTTTGTCTTCATTTAATTAGGTGTCAACAAAACTGGCCAGTGATAAGCTATGGATCAGATATAATTAATATGATCTCACACTTATAATTAATTATCTGAATTTGTTATAGATTAGAAGATAACATTTGTTATACACAAGTTGTAGACTTTTTCCATTTCCTTCTCTAATTTAAAACGAAAAAAGATGTACACTTCACTAATAGACACTCATCCAGTCATCTTAATTAAACAATTTTTTCCTCTCACACGCTTCGATTCATTTCTTTATCAATGCCGTGTGACTTCTGATACATTATAGTAGTTATAAGTTATTATGATAATGTACACAACTTGCATGTTAATATATATGTAGACCTCACTTTCCAGTAGTTTTTTCATTTTTGTTGTACTTTGTTTTATAGTTAATATTTGATCATGTTGTAATTAGAAAACAGAGCACTTCTAATTAATTAAGGACATAAGATGATATGTCTTTTAATTAAAGAGTTTTAAAAACGACATGTGAAGCACTTTTAGTCAACTATACCTCTAGAATTAAGGCTACTGAGTATATTAGCTATTAGGGAAAATGTGAGAAAAATATAATTTGAAGTGTAAGAATCCCAAAATGTTTATTAAATTAACAAAAGGATAAATAGGTGATTTGATAGGAATATAATATTTTGAAATTAGGGTGTTGACAACTTTAGTATAGGCAATGAAAACTTCAAAAATAAAAATTAGCAACTTAGGTATATATACACATTATACAGTGACAACTTAAGAAGCTCTAGCTGTCAATCTCTATACCTAAGTTGTTAATTCCTATATACAAGTTATTAATACTCAAACTTCAAAATTTTAAATTCCTGCTAGATCACTTATTTGTCCTTTGCTAATTTAGTAGACATTTTAGGGTTTTTATAATTTAAATTATATTTTTATGTCATTTTTCTTAGCTATTATCTTAAATTACCTTTATACATGACTATTTATAACTTATTTTGAAAAATGTCTTTATTATTTCACTATAATTTTAAACAATTTTTTTTAAATTTTTTATAACTTAATCAAGAGCAATTCTAAAAAATTACAATTTTTTTTAACATTAAGTCATTTTAATGAATTTCTTTAACTTATGTAAAATAGCTAACAATTCCTTATAATATCCAGAATGTTTGCGTTAAAGATAAAACAATTAATATAGTATATGAGGTCTGTGTTTAAAAATGTGAGCAAATCACACTATTTAGAGGATGTTTGGTTGGGGTGAATCGGAATAAAACTCATTCACATATTTACCTCGTAGACTATAAAAACTACTTCGTAGACCGTAAAAGCTACCTCGTATACTATAAATCACGATTAAAAAATAAAATTAGAAGTTCCAACCGATATTCCAAATATTCTCTTACTCAGTGATTTTAACTAAGTCTAAAAGTTATCTCAGAAAAATGGGTGGACAATCACCCAATGATCCATCAGCCTCTCGTTCGAAAATTAAACATCTTATTTAATTTTAATTTAAAATGAATAGTGGTAGTTACAACCGTTTAAGGCGACGTTTATATTTTGAGCTGTTACAAACTTCTAATATTTAAATAAAAGTAAACTCATATTCATCTGGTCCTTTACTTAATTAGCAAAGAATTTTGTAGTCCAAAATGTTTGTATGTATTTAATAAAAAAGATAGCTCCACCTCACTTGTCTTTTAATCGACTATTAGAACCGTGATGACTTTTTCCTTGTGAACATGAAAACCTTTTTTCTTTCTTTTATTTTTACCAACTAACACACGGATGATTTTTGGGAGA
Organism: Albizia julibrissin; assembly: GCA_037074505.1. Classification (NCBI taxonomy): domain Eukaryota; kingdom Viridiplantae; phylum Streptophyta; class Magnoliopsida; order Fabales; family Fabaceae; genus Albizia; species Albizia julibrissin. The sequence continues at coordinate 41,035,197 of CM073487.1, forward strand.
ATGTCAAAAAAATATCATTTAAACTTCAAAATCTCGTTAACAAGTTTGGTAATGGGATTAACAAGAATGGTAATACAATTAATAAATCATTTTATTGTTAAATCATTTATTTAAGATTTTAAAATTTAAATGATATTTTTTTTTAATTCTCCCATGTGCCCCGGGGAGACGATTCTTCAGATTCAACACGATGTAGCTCGCGAATATTCTTCTAATTCCAACATTTTTGACTTTATATTTTAGCTACTTCCCCTCAATATCTTTCCCGATTTTAACTAAAATTGAGTAGACTTGGGCCAAAAAAAAAAAAAAAAAAGAGCGGAACTTGATTAGTCAAATAATTTTATATTGTCAGATTCAAGAAATTCAAAATCTCTCGCAAAATAAGCAGAATTTTCAAACCAATCAAATCATACATGGATTGTGTCAAAATGACGCGAAGCATTGACTTTGGCTTCCCCCCTATCAAGTTATTAACTGCAAAAAGTCAAATATAAGGTTCTTGAAAAAAAAAACAAGATGTTGAAAATGGGATCATATATTAAATCGTTCGAGTTAAATGTCAGTGGTTTAAATCGGAGTTAATTTGGGGGTCAGATTGGGGTTAATTAAAAAAATAATAATTTAAATGTTCATATATACTATTTAAAAACTACATAAAAGTTTTTTTTTTCAATCAATAGTCTAATATAACCTCCTTAATCTAATACCCACAAAAGTATTGTTAAGTACATACAGATTTTTCTCCAACTAATGCAAAACAACAAAAGTATTCCATAATCCTTTTAAATCTCTTTTCAAATAACAATTTTTCAAGGAAATAATTTTTTTTAAAAAAAGTCAAAACAATGTTATTTTGGGTATAAGAAAATAAAAAGGGGGACCGTGACCCGCCGGTTCACTCCTAGTTGTACTGGGTTGACCGAGTCAGTTCACCCCCATTTTCTGATCCCAACCGGACCGGTATATCATCTGATTCACCGATTTTCAGTTTAACCGGTTGGCCCGATTTTGTTTTAAATACTATGGAAAAAAAGTCAAATACTGAGGAAGTTAAGCCTTTATTAGACGTGTCACATATATGCTTGAATGCAACGATAAAAAAATTATTGGACTCCATTATTTAATGAAGATTTTTAGTCGAAGTTGCGGGTTTTTTTTTTTTTTCTTTTGTCTACTAGGGAAAACCATATAAAATAACATCCACATCTGTCCGTATAAATTGAGGGATTGGGTTTTGTGTGATGTTTGGCTTAAGTTTCATATGAATGATATTGATATGAGATTTGGATTGTTCAATATTAGAGTGAGTGAATCAAATTATTTTTACGTAAAAAATTTATTATTTTTAAAAAGGTAGTGGTTAGAAGATTATCATTTTTTAAATAATTTTCACATTTAAAATAAAAATTATATATTGAAAAATAATCAAACATAAAAAATGTTATGCTTTGAAAATAAAAACCAAACAAACCCCTTATTTCTCCTGGGTAAGAGTGGGGGTTTAACCCCTGTTTTGCGTCTTTTTTTGGTTTGGGGGGGACCTGTAAATAGGAAAAAATGTCAGAAAAGCTACCTCAAATTGAACCTTTTGTTTTCTTTTTGGGGCATATATCTCTAGTTAAACTAAATAACTTAAATTAACCAAATGATATCAGATACCAAATAGTTATACTAAATGACATAATAAAATATGGATAATTCAATTTTACCACGCATGATCCAAATCTAGAGCCAAGCACCCTAAGCATCCAATCAATCCCCCCCCCAACCCTCCCCCAACAAAAATAATATGAGATCTATTTAAGGAGTTAATCTTAGTTCTAAATATAAGACATAGTTAATGTGTAAATTTATCTTGAAAATTTTTACTAAGAAGCAATGTTACTTGGAAGTTTTTTAAGGTTCAATATTGCCCTAAAAGTGCTAGAATGGAGCAATGTTATCTTTTTTCGTTAAAAAGTTAACATTCAATGTTAGTTTTTTAACAGTATAGGGCAACATTGCTACATTCTGAAACTTTTAGGGTGATATTGAACTTAAATTTTTGGAGTAAATTTACACCTTAACCCTGTAAGACATAATTTTTATATTTATCAATCTTTTTCTAATTTATCCTTATTGATATTCCCTCAACAATAATCAAGAGGGAGAGGGAAGGAGGAAATTAAGGAATATAACTATTGTGTTTTAGAAAATATATGTCATACTAACCAACTTTAATCTAATCAAATTAGATAAATATGTGACATAAGAGAGTATTGTTTTTGTTTGCCATGGCTTGAGTTTTGAATGATAGAAAAATGGGAAATTGACACTAATGTCCCAACCAAAAAAAATAATATTAAAAAAATTATATATTTTTTAGTTCATTTTGATAAAGTTGGAAAAGTCAATCGCTGATTATTACTGTGGCAAGAACACTCCGAGGTTTAGTGGGTGTTTGGAATAATTATTATAACATTTAAAAATGTTTTTCAATCGTAATTTACTATATATAAAGTATATGATATAATTTTTATCTCGATTTTCGTAAATCGCACTTATAAAATAATTTTAAGTTATTCCAAATAAGCTTTTAAGCTTACCAACAATGACCTCTTTTTAATTAAGGGCATATTTTGGATTACAATTGGTGATCAAAAATTATTTATTTATGTAAGTTGAAACAACACTCTCCCATACACCTACCTCGTATATTATAAATCATGATTGAAAAATTATTTTTAAAGATTTTAAATTAATTTTAAAGATTTCAAGTTTCAAACATATATAGGAATAAAAAGAACAGTTTATACTACTGTACACAGCGAAGCATTCCTTTGTTGATGTTCCGAAAATCGCGTGGACAAGTTGTATTTGGAGACTCAGCTTTTGCATGATGAATGCCATGTAAGGAATATAAGAGAATCCCGAGGAGAAGATTCACTTGACCACCTCCGTTTCCTTGTCCCACGCGCTCGCTCATGTCCCTATCTTTGGGCCCCGAACTCCACTCTCCTATTAAATCCAGTTTTATTTTTTTTCAAGTCCGCGAAGGAACAACGCACATACACAGATCGAGAGATTTTAGTGGTGGGCCGGTGGCAATCGTAAATATTATATATAGATGTTTTGCTGTTGGCATTGAAGTTCAAGTCTTTTTGTTTTTTGGTTCTTGAATATTATCGAGTGCCAAAGACAAAGCAGCGTTCTCTTCTTTTCCGCTTTTTTCTTTGCTTTTTTCCTTCTTTGGATTTTGGATTGTCCATCTATGAGTGTGAGAATTTTCATAGTAGCTTGCACGTTTATGGACTTTCATGTATGGTGAAGTTCTTTGGTTATTCATTAGTGCTGGCAGGTAAGTAGTACAGACTAGTCTCAACTCAAATGTTTCTGTAATTCTGTATGGTAGCTGAGAATGATATTAAAGTTTTGATCTTTCTTTTTCCCCTTTTGGTTTTTACTCTTGCTCTGGCTTGAATAATCTTACTCGCTTTTCTGGGTTTTATTGTTTGATGAGTATCCTACTCTACTATTTCTAGTTTCTCTGTCTTTAGTTGCTGGGACCATCATACAAATTTTGATTCTTGTGTTGGTTCTCTTAATGAGCTAGATGTTTCTTTCCATTGGGTCTTTTTTAATTCATAGTAACCTAACATACTGTATAAGTTTCTGTCATCTGACTATGTGAGTGATTTAATTCTTGCAGGCTCCTCTGTGGCTCAAGTTTTGTGAGAGTTTACGTGGGATATTGTTTAAATGACAAGAAATGTGAAATTCTTTGACACTCCAAGTCGTTAATTAATAATCGCAGGACGGCTTTTTTCGTTTATTTTCTCATAATCTTGAGCTGGGGACAAGCTATGGTGGTATTTCTACTTCTTGGTGCAACAGGACCACCTATTAAAAGAAGAAAGGGTTTAAGGATCAAGCAAGCTGGTAGAGGTTCATATAGGGGAAGCTAGTTGCAGCTTTCAAGTTTCTGCTAATAATATTTTTTGTCTCTTCAAAGATCATTCAAACATGGAAGCCACTTCTATGGCGAAGTTTCTGAAGAGCTTCTGTGATTATTCACATTGGAATTATGCTGTATTTTGGAAGCTTAACCACCATTTTCCATTGTAAGATCTTTCTATCTTTGATTATTGAGATGCTTCTTTGTGCTTCATTTGCTGTATTATTGGAAACTCAGTTGAATCAGTCTTGGATAGACATTCACTATTCCTTTAAATAAATATATTTTTAAGATGTTTTCTTAATCTGGACTTTTTAGTGGAAAGTCACTGATTGTAGCAAGAGCTGATCAGTGTACAAGATCACTTCAATTATGTTGTTGCTTCGAGGTCACTTTGTAAGTCTAGTCTCTTTACAATATCTGCTTTGATATAAGAAGCATGGACTCATGCGTAGACATTAAAACTAACTTTTTGGTTGTAATTTTTTATTGCATGTGTTCATTAAAATTCTGGGTCATACGAGTCATCTTCAACAGTAGCTTTTTTGTTTGTGGATGTATTTTGTTTGACACAATATAACTCAAGGTCAAAATCCTTCTAGTCAGATTGGAAGCTAGCTGCATTAGAATTACTAGTTTGGTGTTTATCATGAATCTAATTAGAAAGTATTCATCTAATATATATAACTGACTCAAGTTTTCTGATTTTGCATCAACTAATAATCAAGGATTTTAAATTTTTACATATGATGTCTTTGACACAACTTGTTCTTGTCTAAGGAATTTGACTTGGGAAGACGGATACTATGGTGATTTGAAAACCAATGAGGCTGTGGAAACTATGTGGATGGAGGCGGCTTCTTCAAGTTGTGAAAGTACCCATAGTTCTGAAGAGAATTCTATTAGATTACTCATGACTGAAATGTCTCATCTGAAATACATTTTGGGAGAGGGGTAACAGCTTATGCTCTATATAGTAGTAATTATAAAACCATGTGTTTATTAATATTTTTTATACTATTAATGTACATAGATATAAGAATAGAGAGAAAGGTTCTTTAGCAAGATGAGAATGCATATGGTTGATAAATTCTAAGCAGATGAATCTTGAATGAGGCAAGAATTTCATGAGGTTGAAAGCTTGAGCATCTTTTCTGTCTATCTGATTGAACCATCCTGATTGAAATTGTAGTCATACACATTCCATCAATACTGAAGCAGTGGACTGCATAATGTTTTCTTTTTTCACCGTAATAAAAAATATCACCTATCTAGGCTCTTTTAGGAAATAACAGGCAGCTGTGTTGCTTGTACTCATGTATACCAGAAAAAGAAAACTCTGTTTTATGACCGTGAAAGTAACTGGAAACTCACATTAACCATACTTGTGATTACTTTGTCAGGGTCGTTGGCAAAATAGCTCTTACTGGGGATCATTGTTGGATTTTAATTGAAGATATTCTAACTGGTGAATTCCAGACTAAGTTGATTAATGAGGTGAGATTCCAATGATATAAGTTCTACATGAAACTATAGAGTATTGCTACTATTTTTTTTTTCTTTATTAATAATCTTTTCCTCTTGCAGTGTCCATATGAATGGCTTCTTCAATTTGCATCAGCTGTCAAGGTACTAATTTCTAGTCTTGATCTTTTTTTTTTTACTTCATACTTCATGTCACAGTAAAAGTTATGATTTCCAGATCTATGTCTGGTTGAATGATTCAGCATTTCACATGTGTGCTACTTTGCCCACTATCTAACTCAGCTGATACATGATTGCCTACTTGAAGAAACATCAATTTACATGCCATTTTCATAAAGATGTAATAGTTTATAAATAACAATCCTTTTTTCCCCTTTCAAATAATTTTTCAGACTATTGTACTGGTACCAGTTCTTCCACAAGGAGTTCTGCAATTTGGCTCATTCAAAGCGGTGTGTATTTGTTCATTACTTACATCATGTCATAGCAGCACACATTGAACGAGAATATCTAAATTTTATTGTATTTTGTATTATACCTAAGTATTTCCCTTTTGGTCTCTCTCTCTCTCTCTATATATATATATATATATATATATATATATATAAGCATGCGAATATGGCCAAGTCACCACAGTCAGCATGTTTAAAAGTGCGCAATATCTTTTGGCTGAAATGAATTCTATATGCTTTACTTTTATGTCTGTTTTGCTTACGTGGATCTCTTGTTTCCTGGCAAGATTTTAGGTTGCTGAAGACCTGGCATTTGTTGCCAATGTCAAGGAGAAGTTCAATTTCTTTCATCGTATAACGGCAAATACTCTGACTTTTAGCTCGGATGAAAATATTCAGGATTGGTTTTTCTCAGCTCTAACAGATTGTCCTTTGGATAATTCAGATGTATCATCTGTTACAAATGGTATCCTGACACATGAACTTTTTGGTGGCAATTCTCTTGATATAAATGAATTGAGGTTGAATCCAACCGTCCCATCGTTTGTTCTGGTTGAAGGGTCAATGTCCAGGGAAAATGAGACCAAAGTAAAATTAAACCAAATGGAAGAAGTAATAGAGACTTGTTCTCCATGGCTCAATAATGTGGGAATATTTGGAGAGACATCTGAAGAACTATTTTCTTATTCTCATAAGGATATATCAGAACAATTTGGAGGCACTGTCACTGATTTTGAAGATTGTAATATGGTGAACAGTTTCTGCAGTTTTCCGTCGGATTCTGAATTACACAAAGCACTAGGAACTGTTGCTAATAGGCAAACTTCTGAACCTGAGTCAGAAAATTTCTCTACATACAGTACTAGCTCCACGTTGATATCTAGTGAAAAAGAGTATGATCACATTACGGGTTTACAATTTTCCCATGGACACAAATCAGAATATCTTTTGGATGCAGTGGTAGGCAATTTACGCAGTTCCTCTGATGATTCTTCATCGACGTTGCCAACTATGTTAACTGCTTCCATTCATCCACAAAATCATTACGAGGGAAGCAGTTTGACGTTAAATAATTCTGATTCAAGTAGCCATCTTACATCTGCATTTGGGGCCAACAACGTAGATGATTGTACTGATCTTCTTATATTGGCATCTTTGGATGAAAATTCAAGCATATTGCTTGATGGGACACAGCAAGAATCTGTTCATGTTCATAAGCAGCCTAAGAGTGGAGCAAAACTCTCTAGTATTGGCAAGAAATCTGTTCATGTTCATAAGCAGCCTAAGAGTGGAGCAAAACTCTCTAGTATTGGCAAGAAAAGAGCGTGCGCAGGAAATATGACAAGGCCAAGGCCAAGGGACAGACAGTTAGTTATGGATCGTATGAAGGAGCTGAGAGAACTTGTCCCAGATGGTGCCAAGGTAAGTTGATATTTCTCCAGGACCAAAGCTGAGCATTTTAGAGTTCCTATGGAAGCTTTCTAATTTTGTATTTGATGTTCTATGATTTGCAGTGTAGCATTGACAACCTCTTAGATCGGACCATAAAGCACGTGCTGTACTTGAGAGAAATAACAAACCAGGCTGAGAAATTGAAAAAAATTGAGAATCAAGAGGTAAAGTTGACCTTATAAATTAAAGATGCGTGGCCCTGTCTTTCATTCCAATCAAGCTAAATGTATAAATAAAATTCACCACTTCAAAAGAGTTGCAAACTTAAACTCACAACCCCCTAATGATTCAAAAGCCTAGAATCCCTCCTGAAGTTGATAGAACTTTACACTCTCACCTCCAGTTTTAGAGGACATGAGAACCTCCATTTTTGCAAGGTTTTCATAAGCCTTAACTTGGCATTTTGTTGATTTGTGCCGCACTGAATCAGGCTCTCTTGGGAGTTTTCTAGGAGGAAAAAAAGTGCATGATTTATCCATTAACAAAATTGAAACTTTGGGAGGGATGAAGAAGCTATTTAAAATCTTTTGGCCGGACTGTTTTTTATATAGGCTGCTGACATTGGACAATCTGACTTGATGTAGGTAACAGAGTTCAAGAAGCAGAAAATCAATGGCAATCATGCTGGGAGGAGCTGCGCAATAGACTTTGGCCGTGAACTCCAAGTATGCCCCATAGTTATAGAAGATCTCGAATGTCCAGGTCACATGCTTATAGAGGTATTTTAAACACACGCATGCACGCGCACTCTTTGCGCTAATTAATGATGAGTTCTCTAATTTACCAGACCAGCAAAACTTGAAGTGAGTATTAAATGAATGGCTTGTCCACTTTTGTTGCAGGTGATGTGTAGTGAGCATGGACTTTTCTTGGAGATTGCCCAATTGATTCGACAGTTGGAACTTACCATATTGAAAGGTGTTTTAGAAAGCAGTTCAAGCACTGCCTGGGCCCGTTTCATTGTTGAGGTATAAATGTATAATGCTGCCTTGCTGAATTTGATTAAATGCAAGATTTTTAGGTAGATGTGGTTAATCATCAAACATGGGTTTCACTGAATGAAACTTAGTTTCTGAGATATGGTTCTTTTTGAATGGATCAGGTTCCTAGAGGTTTTCACAGAATGGATGTTCTGTGTCCTCTGCTTCATCTTTTGCAAACTGAAACAAGCCCTGTCTCAAATATAATTTGACCTATTCATCTACATATGGCAGAGATCTTGTAGCAGATTGTACATGTATCATCTTCTTAATCTAGTGGGTATGATTGTGCTATACTCTTAATTGTTGCATAATTCTTGACAAGCACATTGGAAGTAAATGGTCCAAGTGTAACTGGTTGGGATCCAAGCAAAGGTGAAAAAACTTATTGTTGAGGTGGAAGTATTAATTGACTGTGCTTACATTTATAAGTGCTCAGTGACCAACGGAGGAGTCTATGCTAAGAAATCACGTTCATGCTCTGCATGGAGAACATGCTTCGTTAATGAGGTTGAGCAGATCGTTAAATTATTAGCTTCATTAAATTCCTGACGGGTATAGATTTTGTGTATTATGATTATAACAAGGTTGGATGCCTTTCCATCAGGACAGTTTATATACTCCATCTTGTCCTTATTATCGGGCAACTTCTAGAAGGTGGAGCATTTACTAGTTTCAAGGAGTATTAGATATTTTCCCCAAAATATGCTCATATAGTCATATTTAATAAAAGTGTAAGAGATATTAGAAATTAATAATATGATGTTAGAGGTGTTTTTTTTTTTTTTGCCAATAATATGATGTTAGAGTTTAATCTAGTTAATAAAAGGATAATATTGTAAATCACTTAAATTTTATAATAAATTTTAATGTTTTTCATTATTTTTATTAGTACATGTGAATTAGTTATAGTTATAAGTGATATAAACTAGGGAGTATGATTCTTCTTATCCTGGCAGGTTGCAAATAGGTGCCAAGTGACTAAACCTTGATTTCGTACTTCCAATAATTTGAAGATAGCCAACAAATTTCTTATTACCAAGAGATCTCGTTCTTGGTAGAAAAGACTTTGATTACTTAAACATGAGGGTTATGCAAAAATGTCTTTTAAAAGAGCTACCATCAATTGGGTGTCAAATATAACTCAGTCAAATAACAATTAATTTCTCGTTATTTATAGTTTAGTTCCTTCATTAAATGCAGGGCTCTTAATTGATCGAGGTTAAATGGGTCTTCCTCTTTACCACTAGGTTAAATCAAATTTAGGTGAAGCTATCATCAAGAGATTCTCATATCATGAACAAACAAAAAACAACTCAAGAAGGCCACATTCGGTTCACCAATCGACAAGAGACGAAATCTGCTTTGAGAAAAAAACTGTCATTCAATTGTTTATAACTGAAGTATGAGTTTTTTTTTTTTCAAGTTTTAATTTTTTTAAAGACACTCTTTAAGGTTAAGATCTTATAATTAATGACTAATTTTTTTAAAGGATTAAATATAATTTTTAATGCTTTAAATTTACCCTCATTTTGGTTTTAGTCTCTTAAACAACAACAACAACAAAGCTTTTACCTCATTAAGTGAGATTGACTACATGGATTGCACGATGTCATTGTGCTCTGTAAAAAATCATAGATTTTGATATATTATTAATTAAAAGATATCTCTTTATGATCTCATTAAGCGTTCGTTTCGGCTTTCCTCGACTTCATCTAACAGGACTCTGTACTGCTTGATCAACCATTCTTACCGGAGCATTCAATGGCCTTCGCTGAACATGTCCAAATCACCTCAAACGATTTTCTACCATTTTTTCTTCAATAAGGGCCACTTCAACTTGTTCGCGTATATGAATATTACGAATCTTGTCTTTTTTTGTTTGTCCACACATCCATTTCAGCATCCTCATCCCAGCTACTCCCATTGTATGTTCATGTTGTCCCTTTAAAGCCCAACATTCACTACCATATAGCATTACTAGTCTTATAGCAGTGCGATAGAACTTTCCTTTTATCTTATCAGGTACTTTATGATCACAAATAATTCCAGTAGCTTTTCTCCATTTATACCATCCGGCTTGAATTATGTTATTGATATCTTCATCAATTTCACCATCTTGTTGTATAATTGATCTTAAATGTCTACATTTTGTCACTTGTGGGATGACTTGCCCTCCCAATTTAACTTTCACTTCCCTTTGGCCTTCTCTCTTACCAAACTTGCAATGCATATATTCAGTTTTGCTCCTATAAAAACAAAAGCCCTTCAATTCCAAAGTCCGTCTCCATGTCCTAAATGGCTTTGATATATGCAACCCTCATCCCCCTCTTTTCCAAAGCTCTTCAAAGTACATATCTTAGCACCGATCATACGTTTTTTCCAAATCAATAAAGACCATACGCAAATCTCTTCCTTTGCTCCTATACTTTTCCATCAGCCCCTTTAATAAATAAATCGCTTCTGTTGTAGACCTTCCTGGCATGAATCCAAATTGATTTTCAGCAATGAGTCTCTAACCTTAACTTGTATTCAATTACTTTTTCTCACAATTTCATTGTATGACTCATTAGCTTAATTCCTCTATAGTTTGCACAATTTTGGATATCCCCTTTATTCTTATAAATATGAACCAAAATACTTTTTCTCCACTCATCCGGCATTTTTGTTGTTCGTAAGATCTTTTTAAATAATTTTGTGAGCCACAACACACCCTCTTCGCCCAAACATTTCCAAACTTCAATGGAAATATCATCAGGTCCGACAACTTTACCATTTTCCATTTTCTTAAGAGTTTCCTTAACCTCGCTAATTTGAATCCTGTGATAAAATGACAAATTGAGATCATCTTCTCGAGTTGTTAAATCTTCACAGTCATAATGCAACCCCCCATCATTATTGAACAACTTATAAAAGTAGGCTTCCCACATATCCTTAATATCTCCATTAGGAACCAAAACTTTTCCTTCTTTGTCCTTTATACACCTCACTTGATCCAAGTCTCTTGATTTTCTCTTCTTATTCTTTGCAATCTCGTAAATCATACGCTCTCCTGCCTTTGTCCCTAACTCCTTATAAAACTCTTCATATGATTTATTACAACCCTCACTCACGGCCTTTTTAGTCTCCTTTTTAGCCATGTGACACCTTTCCCAATTTTTAGCATTATTACATAAGTGTATGGTTTTAAAACAATCTTTCTTATACTTAGTTTTTTTTTGAACACTTTCATCCCACTACCAAGTCTCCTTATCTTGTCGACCAAGACCTTTTGATTCTCTCAAAGTTGCTTTAGCAACTTGTTGGACCTTTTTAGACATAATCTCCCACATTGCATTAGCATTACTTTGTAACTTCCACTCCACTTCCTCCAATAGAGTTCTCTTTAAAATCTCCATTTTCTCCCCATTCAATTGCCACCTCCTAACCCTTGGGTTTAAAACTTGCCAGCGCTTTTGTTTTACATACTTAATATTCACATCAAGGACCAAAACCCTATGTTGTGTTGTCACGCCATCTTAAGGGATCACTTTGCAGTTAGAACAAAATCGTCTATCAGAATACATTACCCAAAAGAGTTGAACTATGTCCTTATGGCTCCACTCTTGTACATTATTAAATGCTCCTCTCGCTTCTTAAAGCAAGTGTTAACAATCTTAAAGTTATATGCTAAAGAGAAATCAATAATAGATTGACCTTCATTATTGAGCATCCCAAATCCAAAACCACTATGAGCCTTTGCATGAGGTCTAGCCTCCTTACCAACATGTTCATTAAGATCTCCTCCAATAAAAATCTTTTTGGTTAGTTGAATACTTTGAATTAGCCCCTCCAAATCTTTCCAAAATTTTTCCTTAAGATGTGCTTCTTCCCCTACTTGAGATGCATACGCACTAATAATGTTTATAGTATCATTCCCAAAGAAATAATTCTATCTTCAATCCTCTTAACATCCACCACATTCTTCCTCCATTCCTTGTCAGCGATGATACCAACACCATTCCTTCCATTGACATTTCCTGTGTACTAGAACTTAAAACCATTAATTTCCTGAGACCTTTCTCTTGACCGTTTAGTTTCCTGGAGATATAGGAAATTAATCTTTCAATCCTTCATTACTCCCACCACCTCCTAAGATTTTTTGTTTAGAGTCCCAATGTTCTAAGTGCCAAATATGATCTTATTCTCATAAACTAGCTTCTTTAGCCGCCTCCGTTTAGAAGAGAGCGGTAGCCCTTACTCATTTAACACTACATCCAAACGACGATGCAATGGTTCTTACTCACTTCTCACTGTACTCGAGTCATACAGCGCATTACTTACATCAACAATTTAACATTGGCACAATTTCTTCGTTGATCAATGTTCATAAAAGATTCAACAAGATTTTATGTTAACTGTCAGGGTCTAACACAACCCTCCTCCTTTACCTAAATTTGGGACTGACTATAACCATAGACGAAGTTGGTTCTAATCTCTCAAATTTAAAATAAAATATTTTGATACTTCAAGTTTCATCCTATTTAAAACATTTGTTTCCCACAACCCAATAAAAAACCTAGACTATTTTACGTATAGAAGAATCAAAATCAATAATTTAAAACTTTGGGAAACTAAAATAAAAATGAAGATAAACTTAAAAGGCTAAAGATCACATTAAATTAAACTCTTTCTAAAAGGAAAAAAAAGGTAAACGTTCCAAATTAAATCCAAACACAGCCAAGGGGGAATAGTTCAGATTTTGCAGCATTTGCCTCGAATCCAAGACTTGTAGTGCATAAAGCAAACAATAGAAGATCTGATATCTCAATGTCAACGCCGAAGCTACAATCTCTGAGCCAGACAGCGAAATCAGGAAGGAAGAAATAAATTAAGGTGAAAATACATGCCGCATGGTTTTGGACACATCTACGTTCCACTAATGATATGTCGCCTAGTGAGTTACCAAATTCCCTATCAAAACTGTGCCACTTTCTTCTCTTAGATTGCAGTATCTGACAAAGTTGGATTCAGACAAGGTTTATCGGCCAAAAGCAGTGTATGCCACCAACCACAGGCTACATTTCTTGGCCTACAATCACCAATAGACACGTGACATGGGATGTTTCTGTCTACAGAATCCCCCAGACCAAGCTGTACACAAGAAACAACAATCAATTCATTAAGGAGATATTTAAGGGTATATTTGGATTGAATATGGAAAGGGAAGCGAAATTTTCAATTTAAATCCGAGTATACTCATCAAAAAGGGAAAATCAATATTTAAACATAAATAAAAATAAATCTTGATGAAAATTTTTCTTCATTCCCAATGTAGTGGAAACATGTAGTATATGGCTGGATGTTTCAAGAAAATTCCTCAACATATTATGTGATTACGTTGATAATAAACAAATTTAACAATTCTACTCCACCTAATCCAAAACGAAGTGCCAACTCAAGATAGATAGAATACCTGGCCATATTTGTTCCATCCCCATGTAAAAAACTGACCATCGTCTTCAACATGCAAGCAAACAGTCATTGTAAGAATAAGTGGAACAATATCAAGAATGTCACTGAACAGTTTATGATGTGAAAAGAAATTATTAATCAGCTTTAAAGAGTAATTATATTCAAGAATGAAAGATATCAAGCCATGGCCCAACGCGTGAAAGGCATCAAGTTTAGAAATGATGGAATTGTTCAATTCATGTGGCTTGAGTAGCAAAATCTTACAGCCGGCGGATACAAGTCATGAACATTTTCAAAAGCTGCAAGAAATGCTTTTGAGAACACTACCTAAAGGAACAATTTTCAGAGCTTCTGCTGCCGTTACAACAATTATTATTGACTTGAAAACCTTCCTATCTCTAAAAAATTGAAAAAATATCATTCTAAATTTCAAACCATCTATTCAACTTAATTAGATCTCAAGCAAATTCAAATATTGGCAACAATTATTTCTCTAACATAGTTGTTGAATATGCACAGATCTTTTATCGTATTTCTACCAAATAACGTTCTAAATATTCTCAAGAACAATAAGCACTTTTCATTTCTAATTACACAATAACAGCTTTTATCAAGACATAACAATTCCAAAGGAATACTTAAGCAGTGCATGAGCTGCCATGGAGTTACTTGAATTACAAATTATTGAGGAAGTCCTGGCAAACATCCACCAAAAGTTCATTTGATTTTCAGCGTACTATCTTGAGTTCATATGATTACTTGAAATGGTACGGTGTGCTGTCACTTACCTATCATGTTATAATAAATAAAATGATTCTTCAGCACAAGTAACTCCTCAGTTCTCCCACCCCCATCCCCATCCCCAGTGATGATAATAACAATCAATGGGCCATAATTTCAGTCAATATGGACACACTAAATGGTGCTTGAACGTTTCCTCCAGCATGTAGTTTTAAACACGTACCTGTTAGTACAGCACTGTGACGAGCCCCGCAAGAAATTATGCTAGAGTGCTTATTCTCTAAACATGAAGCATCCAAGAGTCTAGGTGAAGCCTGAAACAGATATAAATAGTGTAAGTATACATAGGAAAAAGAATTATCTCCTAACTAACCTGATACACTTCTCAAACTAATGGTTAAACAGATCAATATTTATATTTCTTCAAATATAACCACAAAAAGAAATGGTTCCGTAGGTCAAATCACCAAAATATATATTTAGGCGGGCTTTTATTTTATTGATTGCAAAGACTGAAGTTTTAGTCATTAACAAAATATTTTGGGTTCATTTAATACATTTGGGTTGGAAGGTCAGGTCTTAATTTATTCTCATAGATCAATACCAGATTCTCCTCGATAACAATAATTGATTCCCGTAAGAATAGAATTATAATTTATCACTCCTTATCATGAGAGTACTGCTGTTCAAAAGGACTTCATTCTCCCATTACATAGTTTAGAAAATGATACTTCTTCCTCAGAAATAACAAACGATCATACTAAAATTAATATTAATCAGCTAGTTGATGTAAGGTGGGACCAAACTAATACTATATTATAGAAAAAATTTAAAAATTCAGAATCAACAGTGTCTTGAAAGTACCTCAAGATGGTCAGAACCTGTACCCAACTGTCCGAACTGGTTCCCACCAAATGAATAAAGATGACCATCTACAGTTACACATAGTGTATGCCATAGTCCTGCAGCAGCTTTTTCCACTCTAGTTCCCAATAAAGAAGGTACACAAGTTGGTCTCAGCTGATCAGCAGTGCTCCCTTGCCCGCACTGGACAAAATTTGAACGCAAGAAGATATACGGGAGTCTCAGATAGGCCACTTAATTATTATTTATAAGAAAGCGCGTCACAAAATGACAAGTCCTTTCACTTCATAGCAATGGGAGTTTGAAGGAGAGAGGAGGAAGGGGGTGGGTAATGGGAGTTTCCTTATAAACATCAAAGTATGTCTATATTCATGTCTTCAGCAATTCTAGAAGGCAGATATGTCCATATTCCAGCACCTCTTTAGACAGACTTTTTGGAACAAGAAAATATGTCACTTCTAACATGCATGCTACACACACACAATATATTCTAGAGATATCTCCTTGCAATTGGTGAAATAGTTATTTTAATATCTCCATATGTACCATTTGCTAAAACTAGTAATATTTTGTTGTGTACATGTATAGTGTTTGTGTCGTGTCCAGAGTAAAGGAAATGAATTTTGGCGTCTTTAGTACAATATGGTTATTGTGCATTTTGAATAGAAATAAGGGGTGGCTTTATAGATCCTATAAACAATTTTTTTTTTTGTTGCAACTTGCAAACTACAAAGTTATCCTTCTAATTTCCAAAGCACTCATCTTTCTTTTACCAATACCAATAACACATACATAATTAATCTCCTGGGTTTCTTTTACTTTTTCCAAGACCAGAAAACAAAACCATTTTTCAAGCATGGCATTTTCTTGTTCCAATTGGTGCCAGCACTTATAACTATTAATTCATGACAACAACAGTAAAGCCTTATCACAATTAATTCATGACAATTGCTTTCTAATACTTCAAAATCTACCTTTTGCCATGAACACTTTCTCAAACCCAAATTTTGCAAACAACAGACACTCACATCCATATCATTAGTCTCAAGTGCCACTACGTGACAGTCATGTGCCAACTTATCCTTAGCCAAATAAACCGAGTTCCTTCCCTCTACCCAAAATAGCAGTGAATATAATTATAATCTTCTAACAACCATAGCAATACCTGTCCATACAGGCCCCAGCCAAAAGTGAGTAGTGCCCCCACATCTGCAAGAGGAAGAAATGAAGCTACTTGAGGTATGCACATATTAACCACTTACTGATATATCCTTTCAATCACATAAAAGTGGACAAAACATTTGGTACTTGATCCATATACTTTCAAACTGAATTCAGGAATAGTTGCTTTAGAGAGTAGAATTCTTATCGTAGGCTTGTAGCTTGTAATAAATTCAAAAAACTATAATGTCAATTTTATTAATAATCTTGAGCACTTGAGGCATGCTTATGCTGGACAACAAGACATCTATCATATGCTGACCTGTTATTACTGCACTATGCCGACCTCCACAAGCAATTTCCTTCACATAAGTTCCAGGGACTTTTGAAGCTTGCGTTGTAGCACCCATAATTCCTTGATGAATTACTGATGGCTTATCCTTATAAGAAGTTGATGGCTCAATACAAGGTATGAGATGAGGAGAAGATACCATCTTCACACGAGAACCCAAACCTAGTTGTCCTTCGCCTCCATAGCCCCAACCCCAGACCTGTCCCACATCTGAAAACTTTGGTAAAAATATGGTGCATCAGGTGTCTTGCTTTATACAAAAATCTTCCATACCTTTGTATTTCAGAGAACCTAAGAAACTATACATGGTGACCACAATGAATATACCACTACAATTAAAAGGCAATTACCTGACAGTGCCAACGTATGCCTCCCACCAGCAGCTACAGTGGTAATTTTCACCCCATGACCAAAAGTAACAAGTGAAGGAGATACAGTGAAAAAATCCTCTCCAGATGATGGACTGTCAGATTCTAGCCTGGCCGGTGATATCTTCCTACGTTTTCCAGTTTCCTCTCCAACTTTCTTGTTGTCAAGTTGTGAATCTGACCCACTACTTGTGTTCGAGCCTTGTGGACTTCCTGTTTAATGTCTGAATTCCATTAGCTCCCTCAAATGAAGTCGAGAAATCTCTATGTTTTGTTAATTATCTGTTGCATGTATAAGCAACGTTTGGCCACCTTGTTCAGTTACCGAAGAGCTCAGTTTCCCTGCAGTATCTTTTTGAATGCTTCTACCAATGAGGAAATCACCAACAATTTTTCCAGAAGGCACACATTCTTTCCAGCCCCATGCATATACTTCACCTTGTTCTGCACATAAAGCCATAAATTCCATAATTTGTCAAACAATACGGAACGGCATAACCATTTAAAAAACGCAAGCAACAATAAGCAAACACTCATAAGTAATATTCTGTCTTTTGTACTTCTGAATCAAAACAATACTTAAACTCTATTCAAAATTAGATTACAGAAAGAAATAGGCTATCAGCCTGAAACAAATAGTACAAATACTCATTTAAAGAATCAATCTACACTAACATGATGAACTCAACCATAGAATTGGACGTGTCTTAAGATTAATATTCGCATCCTTGCATAACTCTTAAGCATTTAGGTCATGTGCTTGTTTGACATAGTAAAAGAGGGAATAAAAAGTCTAAAATTCAATCGTCCGCACACAAAGTCTTTTAGCGACAAACAGAATTTAAAATAGTGTTCAGTACAAATTTATGATATTTGTTTACCACATCTCAAGTCCATCAGACTCCCAAATCGTAAGGCATAACGAAGTTAAACTTAACACAATTGCTTAATAAAAACTTCTAGACTGGTCCATTCTATGACATGATGTAAAAGTTCAAAGGTCAACTTGCCTCATTAATTTAAAGGGGAAAAAAAAGAATAGCGAGATCAGTGGCTAAGGACAACTAAACAAAACCAAAATGTCTCACAATTACAAAGGTAAAGTAGCCTGTCGCACTTCAAGGCAATGTACAAACATAGGTATCAAAACTCAATTCCAATTAAAACAACGCGAAATGAAAAAATATAAATAAAGGGGACAGAAGTCTCGATTCAACAGAGAATGTGACCTTAAAAGAGCTAGCAATTTGAAGAAAAAAGAATTCACTAAAACCACGCAACCAGGTAAAGAAAAGTT
Organism: Albizia julibrissin; assembly: GCA_037074505.1. NCBI lineage: Eukaryota > Viridiplantae > Streptophyta > Magnoliopsida > Fabales > Fabaceae > Albizia > Albizia julibrissin. Next base: position 41,053,740 of record CM073487.1, read on the forward strand.
GCATTCAAAACATGATTTTCATAAGCCTTGCCTGCATAACCCACAACACCCACCGCCACCCCAAAAAAAAAAAAAAAAAAAAAAAAAAAGGCCAAAAGGAAAAAATAACGAACGAAAGAAAAAACCAATGGTGGCACAATACGGCCAATCTAAGGAAAAATTTCCGGTGAGACAAAAGGTATCGTTTGATTGTCAGTGGCCAGCCTCAGATCCTCTTGAAAGTATTTAAACTCCTCCAATCACAATATCCGTCGCTATTATATCAAGCATCCAAACAGTGATAATCCCCTAAGAAATTTCATTGGTAATTTGCTATATATGGTTTATATAAAAACTACTGTGATGCAAAGATGCATTACCGGTGACTGAGACACAATGGGCCCAGCCAGCAGCAGCCTTGACCACCGAAGCTTCAGTGGGAACTGGAAAAGGCTCTGGGATCTCCTTCAAAACACGCAGGGAGAAGAAGTGGCAAAATCAATTGAAGAATATTTACTGCAAAGGCAAGTTCAACATCAGAAGAATACTGCATTACCCCATGTTTTCCTGATGTCAAGTAGCTTTGACTCTCATCATCTGCCGAGCCCCACGTTATGAGCTTCCCATTCTCTGAAATTCACAGCACAAGAATCGAAAACTAAGACAGAATCATCCCATCACCCCAGAAACAAATATAAAATAAAAAATGAAGATATAACATAAAAGAACAAGATTATAAATTGCAAAACCACAGAAAAACAGGATCTGCCATACAAATTTTAGCAATATAAATCAATATTTATTTGAATGATCCGTTTGTCCAAAACAGATCTAAGTTTCTACTTGATAGATAACTATTCGATCTGAACTTGTTAGTAAAACTGGCAGTAAAAAGAAAAATCGAGAGTGAACCTGAGATGGCCATGGCGAATCCACAGCCACCTCCACACACGTCCTTCCACGAATCTTCAGCTAGAACCGGATCCGATAGCCTGACCGGAACTGGAGACAATATTGGAGCTTTCTCCGGCAAAGCTCCGGGAAGGTATCCCCACATGTAGACTAATTTCTCCGTGAGCTTGTCCATTTTCTCCTCTTCAATAGCTTCATTTCCATTCATCGCGATGGAGAAATTGAATCCAACAAAAAAAGAGCAATTCTGTACTACCGATCTCAAGAAGAAGAAGAACAAGGAGAAGGAGACTACGGGAAGCGAAATGATGAAAAAAATAGGACTTAAAAACAAGAATGGTTTAGGGGCGTATCAATTACAGGGATATAGGACTACCACGTCGGATGCTGACATGGTGAAATGGACACGTGGAATGATCTGAACCGCATTAGAGATTATAAATTTGAAGTCACGAGCTGGCCGGAACCTTCAGGAAGATGAGAGACATTTCCTCGCATTCGAGTTGCCTCGTTTGCGGGCCACGTGGACCAAGCACTTACTACGATAATACTAAAATAAGGATTAATCATTATTTAATACAATCATTAGTGTCTTTAGTTGTTTTTATAATAAGTTTACAACTTGAGCACAGTAACTTTAGAATGTACTAGAAGTTCTTAAAAGACGACAGGTAAACCGAACAAAGTGCTCCTTTCTGCAAATCTTCATTTTTTTTGGGTTTACTTTTATAGAGTTCATAATTTTTGTTAGAATCCAAGACGTTTAATAATCAAATTTTCTTAACATTATCATCAAAATATGTGTAAATTATACTTAATGGATTGAAATGCATATATATATTTTTCAAAATAAGGTGAAGAACATATATACAATCTCAATTTTCGAAATCCAGTCATAGTGTATCAGAATTTTCTGGATTTTAGCTGAGAAACTACATTGAAAAAAGAAAGATGATCTCGATTTAAAATGACTATTGCAGAGAGCACATACATTATTTAGCAAAAGATTCACTCTGATCCTTATATCTTTGGTAGTGAATCTATCATGAAAATGCATATATTTGTGTCACGTGGCATGGCAAGCAATATTTATTCAAAATGAAATTATGATTGAAGCGAATTGACCCGAATTCAATGACAAAATATCACATGGCTGTTGATGGTTTGTTTTACTAAAATAGGGGGAAAAAATATCAAAATGCTACACACAGGAAATATTTACTAAAATATTATACACATTTTACATTTCTAAAGAAGTTGTTCACTACAAAAACAAGTTTTAGTCTTATAAAACATTAAAGTCGTTCTTACAAAAAAACAAAATTGTTCTTGTCGTGAACAATTTCATTATGATGTGATATTTTTTTAAATATTAAAATTAACTATCAGGAATATATTTTTTTATGTATAGATTCCTCCTCTTTCCCAATAAATCATCTCTTCCTTCATATCAAACTCTTCCCCCAACTAGTGAATATACAATGTAAGGGGTCTTATATTCTCGTCCATCTTCATCTTTTTCTTAATTTTCTTGTAGTTCATTGTTCTCTCCTCTCTCTTCTTTTACTTGCTCAATTTTTTTCCTCATCCACATCCTTTATATTTTGCCTTGCTGATCTATAGTTGATCACTTACTTCATATTTTTTTTATTCTTGTTGTGGGTAAGTTGTTTCTCTAATTTTATTTATTTATTTGGTAGTTTGTAATATGTAATTTGAATTTGATTATATTATAATTGATAACTATTAAATTTAATATTTTTTATTTTTAGGTGGTTAGTGGTGGATTCAACAATTTGAAAAATTAAAACAGATACCTCTTATTTTAACCGTAAGTACTATCTTATAAACCTTGTTTTATGATATTAACAAAAATATTTTTATTTTGAGGAACCTCTTTTGCATACATTTTGTATTATTTTCCAAAAGACTAACTCACCCAAAAACTTTCAGGTTGGTAGAATAAAATAAAAAAACCAGGCTGCAAGCTAAACCTGATTGGTAGGAGCATTCAATTTATTTTTCCATGTTTTCCCATCATATTTAATAAAGGCAGTGAGAGAAAGTAATAGTTAATATGATATATGAGTTTAGTGCATTTAGTAAAGGTAATATTGAAAATCACTTAAATTTTAGGACAATTTTAATGATTTTAACTAATTTTATTAGTTTATGAGAATTAATAGTTGATGTTTTATAATAAAAAATTGGAATATAATGGGTTCACTGTAAGTATATATGGGTGTTGCATATATTGCTTCTCCCAAAAGTCCAAATGTTAGGGATAAACAACAGTGAGCCATGTGCATACAATTAAGGTTCTCTTGTCCACTCAAAAAAAAGTTCTCTTGTCGATGCTCTAGTAAAAAATAAGTTATTGCCTCGTTATTGATAAAATATTTATATGTTACATATAAATCTAATTGTTTTGATAAAAACTACTCCTTCTGGTCTTTTTTATAAGTTACAACCGTCACTTTAACGTGGATCAAAATGGTAGGTAAATTTAGTTGAAAGCAATAAATATCATAAAAAATGTAACATTGTTCACATACACCCTTATGCATAAAGAGGGCCTATGAGAGATAATAAATTGACATTTAATGTTTCAATTTGGATAAATTGGAAAGACATATTTTTGTCTCGAAAGAAAAGGGATTTATAATTTATAAAAAGGACAACACCCATGAAATATAATGTAATTTATAAAAAGGACCTGAGGAAGTATAAATATAAAATGATAAAATATAAAGGCATATCTATTTGTAGGTTTAAAAAATGGATATATTCATTATTTGTGAATGAAAGATGTTTCAAATAAAATATTCATAAATAAAATAAATAAATAAATAAATAAATACAATTTTTTAGTGTGCCAAATTTATGGTCGTCAATTTTGTATATTTTGATGATAATATATATTATTTTTTAGTTAACCAAAAATATCTTAAGAAATGAAATATATTTTGAAATACGTTGCCACAAAAATTTATAAATAAAAAAGTAGTGAAATATAAATAAAGAATAATATTTTATATTTTATTATGATTATTTGTTGGTGTTATACATAATATGGTGAGACAATTATGAATATTTTTTATGATGATTTTTTTTAAATGTGATATTCTGAATTTAAATTGTTTTGATAATTTCATTTAATTTTATTAATAATTGTAATGTAAATATGTAATATTTAGGAAGTAGGATGAATCATAAAAAGGAGTTTGTGTTTATATTTTCAAATGGATGAATTTGTAACAGCCCATTCGGTGTAATATTTGAGTCTGATAGGGTGAAAATAATCAAAGTTGACCCAAATATTACCTTGAGTAAACTGAAGCAAGTTATCGGATGAAAGCTACAACTTCCTCCTAATCAAATCGTGACAAATATAGTATACAGATATCCTACATGCATAAATCCACCATAGCACCAAGCATGCAATTTAGAAGATGACTCAGACATATAACAAATGTGGCAAGTGACTAGAAGATTTTCAACTCAATTGACATGTGCAGAGTTGTATGCCAACATATGTGATTTACCATATGATGACCACGTTGAAGCACAACCAACAATCAATGATGTTGGAAATACACTTTCAGCAAGTAGAAGTGAGGTTAACATTATGGAACAAGGATCCATGTTTATTGGTGACATGAAAAATTTCCACTTATTTGAACCTTCGTTATATGGTGGCAACAATGAACCACCATGTTCACTTCCTTGTGGAGAAGACATCATGGATGAAATTAAGGAAGAGGATGAATATGATTCTTATTTAAATGTTGGTGGTGAGAATGACAATAAAGACAACAACAATGACCATGAAGAGGGAAATGAGCATAATGAGCTCGTAACTGCTTTCTTATCACAAATTAATGTTAAGCCAGATATAACTCATGAGGTTGATTATTTTGAAGAAATTCTATATCTAAGTGATAAGGATGAGTTATATATTAGAAAGGTGTTTAACAGTGTCCGAGTTCTATAGGAGAGGAGTTATATAGGCTAACAATTAATACTCGTTTTGCATGTTCAAATTGTATTAATTATCAAGACAGAGTTGCTTGAAACTAATGAAAAATTTTACTTGTACTTAGAGAACAGCGATTTAACATGAGTCGTCAACCTACTCCCCCAACAATTGAGTTGCCTCGACCACAAATTCCTTATGATAGACCGAGCAAGCAACGTGGCGGTTACTTGTCAACCCAACCACCATTTGAAAATGAAAATGTTTTGGAACAAGACCTTCCAAATTTTAGTCAGCCTCATTATATGTCAACGTCTTCATCATCCCATTTCACTTCTTCTTACCCTACGCAACATGAACCTCATCTTCCAACCCACCCAATGTTGTTCAAACTTAGTTATTCACATCTTTATTAGATGATCATGTATTATTTTTGGCTAAATACAATATTTCTAATTTTGAGCATGGTGGGCCGTCAAATGAAGCATTTGTCACTCAAGAGAATCCATTTCTTTAAATGAATCGTCGTGGTTTGATTTAAATACATCAACGACACAAATAAATGAAACGCTTGAATCTCAAGAAGTTGATGTACAACAACAACAACGACGACGACCACAACGTATGCGGAGGAGACCTAGATGTGGTACAAGAAGTCACTATTTATAAAGTTAATTCATTTTTATTTTTCAGTCATATACACTTAATTATTATTTAGTATTAATTTTTTAATACTTTATTTGGTCAATGTACTCCTTATCCTAATTTTGCAATCATTATTTCTTTTATTATGTAATCATCATCATCATCATCATCATCAATTAGTCATCAATTATTGTTTTTTAATATAAATTAATCATTAGGTATATGATGAGGAGAGAGGGAATTATGAAAGAAAAATACATTGAAGTCGTTCTTCAGGTGATGATATTTAGAAATCATTCACCTGAATAATGATTTTCATTTGTATAAACCTTTGTGCCGGTGCTGTGTTATTAAAGAAGTCGTTCTTCAAGTGAACAATTTCTAAAATTCATCACCTGAAGAACGATTTTAAATGTAACATTTTGATAAATATTTCCCACGTAGTAGCATTTTGGTATATATGTTTTATTGTTTATAATATATTAGTAAAAAAGCCGCCTGTTGATATTAAAAAAACACTTCAGTGCATAATATAAGACATAATTGAGGAGTTAATCTTGATACTAAATATAATATATGTTTTTTATGTTTATCAATCTTTTTCTAATTTACCCCATGCTCTCTCAACAATAATTAAGGAGAAGAAGGAAAGGGAAATTACAGAAGATGACTAGGGTGTTTTAAAAAATATATATATCATATTAACTAACTTAACTAACTTTTTTAATATAATTAAATTAGATAAATATATCTTATATTAAAGATATGATGAAATATAATTCATTGATATAATTATATGAGATTTTTTCCATTCATCTTCTCGGGTACTAACAATTATCCGTCACTAGTCCAAATTTAGATTTCGATAGATGTCATTTGGAAAAAACTACATCTATTAATATAATTTTTTATACACAAAATAAAAATTATTACCTCATAGAACATTAATGGCCAGTCTGTTCACCGAATTGGAGGGAATATAATAGAATGTAAAATAAGGTAATGTAATATAATGGTGATTATATGAATTTGTTTGATTTGTCATTAAGAAAAAATTATACATATACATAAAAACGTTTGATTGGATTACATCAAATATGAGAATATAAAAAAAATAATATAACAAGAGACAAAATTACCCCATGTCTACATATATATGTACAATGTATATGTTGGATTCATGGTAATTTTTTCATTTTGTGCTATTTACATGTTGAATTCATAGTAATTTATTAATATTTAATGATGAAAATATTAGACTATGTATAGGTTGGGTTCAAGGTAATTTTAATATTTAATTGTGAGAATATTATTTAATGATGATAATCATTTAATATTTAACCGTGTTTATGGATGTATACTTTGATCAATTTAAAAAATTATAATGACAATAATGTATTTTTCGCTCAATTATAGATGTCTGCATCCATATTTATCAGTTCTAGTAGTATAATCCTAATTATATTAAATGATGTAATTAGAATTACAAAATGTAATCCTCTTTACATTATATAAGTCTAACAAAATATTGTAATCGGTCTGTTACATCGGTATTATATGTAATCCTTTCTTTTAGAATTGAACCAAACAGGCTATATGAGTTTTTTCCATTCCACCCAATTACCTATAATTTTTTTGTCATCTTTCTGCTTACTCGATTCAATGTAATGACGACCAGTGTTATAAGATGTATCTGATATTGAAGATGGAAGTGGTGAAGAAATGAGCCAGCAAAACAAAATGGGGTGGTTGTGGTTGGCTCTCTTTAAATGTAGTTGTGTTTGTGGAATGAATGTGGACAAGATTTTGTTGCAGTAGCAAGCTTAATATTGTCCCACGAGCTTTTGGTCTCATTAATTAACTAATAGTTAGCGCAGGATCATAATTATGGTGCCATGTACTTGCTTCCCCACACTTTTTAAGTGCATATTTGTTGTACCAAGCTAATTCAATTTTCATTTTTGTATAATGTGTTGCTAGAATGTCTTAAAATAGACTCCAAATAGAATTGTTCTATATAAGCATATTTGAGGGAATATTCCTAATTATAAAACCCTAGACATATGTTTTCTTCTATTGGAAGCAATGTTATCTTAAATATTGTCGGATATTGAATATGGATACCTTTTTTAGTGGAGATTTAAACCTCAATTCACTACATTGTAAGGGATTATGCCCTCTCATTAAAGTCGGGAATTCAGGCCAAGTTTGATGGACCAACCCCAACAGGCTCAAAAAATTATAGGGCCAGCCAGACTCAAAGAAACTTGTTTGTTTTTTCGCCAATTGGAGATTTTGTTCTCGCCTGAATAGACCAAAAAGTTCTTGGGACCAAGCCCATTAAGGATTGGGCTAGCACAAATACCGATTTTAATTTTTTTCCCCATAATTTTTGGCACCTGAATGCAGTGTTACACAGTGTAGCCCTCTCCCATTTATGACTAATATTTTCATCAAAACATCTACTTCTATGAATTATTGAATTATATGCTTTTCATAAAAGTCTCTATATTTATTTTAATAGCGTAATTTTTAATAAGCAATAAAACCTTTTAAAATGATTTACTAAATCAACATTCACATGCATACATTTAAAACCTGATAATAGGAAGAAAAGAATACATCTAGTGTTTACCTTGGGACATAAAGACAACTCTTTTAAGCCCAAGGAAGAGAGAGAGAGAGCACCAGAGACGTTACTTAATTGCCTATAGGCAAACAGCCCTCTCATATCATGTCGTCGTCTTCCTTTTTTTTTTTTTTTTTTTTTTTGAATTAAAGAGACAGACACTAACGACTTGAGTTCACAAGCTGAATCGAGCCATTCAAACAGTATAACCTCCATCAGCACAAATGATCTGACCAGTGATGTAGGAAGCAGCAGGAAGGCAAAGGAAAGCAACTATTGCCGATATCTCTTTAGGATCTCCTATGCGACCCATTGGTATTTTAGACAATATAGCGCTTACTGCATTTGACGCCTTTTCCCCTCTTGCTATTTTCTGTCACAAGATCAATTTTATTGTCTGTATACAGCAAAATCAACAAATGAAGAACAAAAAGAAAAAAAAAGAATGATAGCAGATATAATTAACATGACCCTGAGCTGTAAAATGTAGCAGCCAGTAGGGACTTCAGTTCTGATGCAATAATGCTTTCCAAAAGTGACTTAAAAAAAAAATTAGTGCTGATTGTTAACAAAACTTATATCGTATGCAATTTTACTCCTGAAAACTACTAAAACCTAGTTCAATGCAGTAGTAGTCACCAAAAGGCTAAATTAATGTTTATGAAAATGTAAAATAAAGGAGGTCAGCGTAGCTTTTTAAAATCTAGCAGGGGCGAGAACATTATGAGTCCCATATCCCATATCAGGAAGGGTATGTTGAAAGAGGGGCCTTACAAGGCCTGGAATCTCCAATTTTAACGGTTAGCTTTTGAAGTGTAGTCCTCTCAAGGACTTGTACTTGTCACATTGGCCTTATAAAGCTCCTCTTTCAAGGTGACCTTCTCGATGATAGAATGTCAGATAATATAGATTAGTGTATGATTAGCAAGTCTTTGTCATATAAATGATGGGATTTAGTGTGGTCCCTCCCCTAAGACACGTGTCTCATGTACATTAGAGAATATGTAATATACTCTAGGATATTCCTCTTGGGTAAGACCACCTTTGTACAATTCTTGCACTATATAAAGGAAAGTAGTGTTGAGCAATGATTAGTAGTCACCAAAAGGATAAATTAGTGTTTATGAAAATGTAAAGTAAGGGAGGTTAGCGTAGCTTTCTTAAACCTAGTGGGTTTGAGTGTGCCATGAGTCTATATCAGGAAGGGAGGGAGCGTACGTTGAAAGAGGAGCCTTATAAAACTTAGAATCTCCAACTTTAACTGTTAGCTTTTGGTTTGCAGTCCTCCCAAGTCTCAGCACAAGTCCTTGTGCTTGTTACATTGGGCCTTATAAAGCCACTCTTTGAAGGTAACCTTGTCGATGTAAGATTGATCACATAATATAGATTACTGTATGATTAGTGAGTTTGTATTGAATAAAGGATAGGATTTAGCGTGGTCCCTCTTCTAAAACACGTGTCTCATCTACATTAGAGAATATATAATATGCTCTAGAATATTCCTCTAGGGCAGGACCACCTTTGTACAATTCTTACACTATATAAAGGAAAGTAGGTTTGAGCAATGATTGTCGCTCATTCCCATGATTCTATTTTCTGTGCATTCCAATATTAGAGTGTAAGTTTTATATAAGTTTCAGAGAGCTGTAGAATATAAAAAACATTGGAGATGAATGTAGTTAGGAACATATGTTTATACCGTGTCAGAAGACTCTGAAATTGTAGTCATCACAGGTCCTGGTGCCACTGCATTTACACGAATGTTATCTTTTGCCCATTCCATTGCCAAGTTCTTTGTGACTTGGTTCATAGCTCCTGAATCGAACCATCCAGATTGGTTACCTTCACTTTTGACTTATGATCAATTTTGAAGCATGACATGATACAAGATAGCATGCTATTTATAAGACAGTGTTTGAATTGAGCTTGAAGTATTGTACTATCATATCTAAAATAAGTGATCAGAAAATTGTCAACTTTCTGAGTCAAGTGTGAAGAGGGATAGCGAAAAATTAATTACCTTTAGATGCTGCATAGGCAGACAAGAGAGGCAAGGCTTTCACACCAGAAATAGAGGAGATAAAGACTATGCTACCATATCCTGATGCTTTTAGAAGTGGGTGTGCAAGTTGGCTCAAATGATAAGCAGACTCAAAATTTGTGCTCATTATGGATGATACCTCTTCAGCTGTATAATCTGTGGTTTCCTTGATCAAATATTTTCCAACGTTGTTTACCTGACGAAAACAAAGCAAAAATCAAGTCAGCAACTGAAACAATAACCCAGTTTTGGAAAGAAGCATATGGTCAAACTGGAATCTTACTAAAATGTTGAGCTTTCCTTGAAAGATGGAGGCGACAATTCCCATTAGATTTTCTCTTTGCTCACGGAATTGTACATCACAAACTGATCCAGTTACACTAAACCCTTCGCTTTTCCACTCTTTCAAACACTTGTCAATCTCTGCTTGGTTACGTGAACATATATGCACAGATGCTCCAAATTCTGCTAATTCTTCTACTATGGCATGCCTAATTTCCAATCATTCAATACTAAACAATAGCAGGAAAGCTAAGAAACAGGGAAACCAATATATATATATATATATATGACACATCACAGCAATGAACAAGGACTCAACAACCCAACATTATAGTCCTACCTCCAATCCTGAATATAAGACCCGGTTGACTTATTTGGGTAAATTAAGGAAGCTAAATAAATTAGAATATACTTATGTATATCATTAGATTATACATCAGTTTATAAGTCACGCAAATTATTTTGAAGAAAGATGATACTCCCTCCAGTCCTTAATATAGAACATATTTGGGAAGTTGATCTTGGTCTTAAATATAAGACATATTTTTCATATTTGTCAATATTTACTTATTTTACTTTTATTGATGCTCCATTAATAATAATCAAGGAGGAGAAGGAAGGGGGAATTAAGGAATATAATTAAAGTGTTTTATAAAATACATGTCATATTAACTAACTTAACTAATTTCCCTAATTTGATCAAATTAAGTAAATATGTCTTATATTAAGGACCGGATTGAGTAAATATAAATACTTTAAAATGATGTATTTAGCTTACTTAATCTCCCAAAATTAGTCCACCGAGTCTTATGTAAAGGGCTAGAGGCAGTATTATAATGTTTTCAAGCGAACAGACAGGAGACATAATATCTCAAGTTTTGGGACCAATAATTTTGGAAGTACAAAAGCTTACCCTATGCCTCTGGTTCCTCCTGTCACTAGAGCAGTCATTCCACTGAGTGACCATGTTTTGCCCTTGAAGCTGAACTTAGCTTCTCCCATTTTTGTTGCTTTACTTAATGGTGGGATTGTGGAATCCTTATAATTGAAGAACATACCACGTTACTCCCTCAATAACAACGTTATATTTGGTATCCCACTGGTTACTAAATATGGAAGAGAGTACTTGAGCAGTTCTAAATGCTTGCGTCGGTTTTAACATATATAGATGGTGACAACCCTGGAAATCTAACAGATAGGACATCACATTTCTCAAATCTCGACAGCACACCAATAAGAGAAACAAATTCTTCTAAAATTGTAGCAGAAATCATGATTTGAGCTATAATGAAGCAGTGAAATAAAAGGTGTCCTTGAAACACAATTTATCAAGAATCCAATTCTATTCTTCTTAATGACTTGAATTCTGTTTTTAAACGAATTTAGCCTGGAACAAATCTTTTGATTGAGTTATAATGCATCATGATAAAAACCCCAAAATTAATCTCTACAAATCCAGAACAAATTCGATAATATACAGAACCACATCCCAACCCTTCCTTGAGAGAAAATTCCATGAAATGATGATAACTATAATTTGTCATCAATGGATGAAAATATCGAAAACTATTTTGTTCTAGGAAATTGCAATCTAAGTTTCTTGGAATTACAATTGAGTTTTAGGTCTCTCACTACTCTTGCTTTTCCATTGAAGCTTGCATGAACAAATTATATAACACATGAAAGTTACATCTTAAACTTTGTGAAGTCTATTACTTAGACATTTTGGAGTCACAAGATTTTTAACAGAATTTGAATTACATGACGCACACTAAAGATCAATTCGAGGCGACCCGGATGATAAATCAATATTAAGCATTTGAACAGTTGAGCTGTTTGTTCTATAGAATCATAAGTAGAAAGCAGAGTCGGAAAAACAAAGACACAAACAATACAAGCTTCACGGTGTTTTTCATGGGAAATTTCACAAACAGATACAAGGCATTCTCTTAGACAAAACACTAAAACAGAGGATGAATGTAAGAAACCAAACCCAGCGAAAACAATTGAGTAAAAAAAGAAGAGAGAAATGGAAGATGAAGAAAAATATACCAAATTGGAGGCTCTTTGGTTGAAGAAAAGGAAGATAAGATCGACAGAGAGAGTCCTGTGAGTGTCACAGGGCATATACCAAGCTCCCAAAATTGGAGTGGCAGTGTCATTTGCAAAACAAAAATTGAGTGACAGAAGATAAATTAAAATAATAATAACTTTCCACTAAAAAACAAAAAACTTTATCCGTGCCATGCGATGCTCGATGAACATTTTTAAATATAATACTCCTTCCGTTATTTTTTATGAAATACCATTAATTAAATTTGTATGTTGTTTTTTATAAGATATTTTCAAAATTTCTAAATGTTTAATGTATTTTTTTATTTTTATCCTCAATCAATTATATATATTTCTTTTCATTTTTTCCTACTTATTCTTTTTTATTATTTTTTTCACTCATTCTCTCTCTCACCCACTTTCTTTATATAAATAAGGATATTTTTAGAAAATAAGTTACATTTTTTTAAATATATATTTTTATCTTTAACTAATTTTAACTAACTTTTACATCTGCGTAGTTTGGTTATTGACATCTTATAAAAAAGAACAAAGAGAGTAAACACTTAAAATTATTTTTTTAATATAGTCAATTCTTTATTTTTTTTACATTCAAAGTGCCTAGAGCTTCATTATTTTGGAAACATAACTCTGAATTGTTGATTCCAATCCATGTATCTCTCTACATATTATGTGAAAAGAATGCTTCATATGCATCCCAGAGCATCAATCTTCATTCTTAATAATTACTTGGCATGAGATCTTAACTTTCCTTCAATGATGTGAAGTGTATATCATATGTATTTTAATTCTTTTATATAATTTCAGGATTTCCATTTTAAAGTTTAAAATATAAAAGGTTTTCGTATCTTACAATAAATACATTTTTCTCTTTGCCAGCTTACCACTTTATCTAACATCTTGTTGGTATCATCATTAACCTATTTAAAATATAACACATCCACTTTTTATATAATTTTATAAATAACTAGATTTTATCCTGGATGCACAGGAAATGACAGTTGGTTTGAGTTGTTCTTGTCATTGATACTGGTTGTTATGTTTAAGATATGGATGATAAAATTCATTATACTACAAAAAAAAAAATCTTATATTAAGGATTAAATGTAGTATTATACGTTAATCTGGGCAAACTGTAAAGTTAGTTAGATTAGTATCCGTATTTGAGTATTTGACCGTTAGTCCATATTTTTTGATTATCGACTTTAACGAATATATGGCGGTTTAAATTTGTGATGCACGGAGATTTTTTTCCCCCACTTCTCTTCGTGGTCCTCTTTTTATTGCTAGGTTTATAGTTTCGATAATGAAACTATATTGTGTGCGATCCATAACCAAGAAAAAGAAGTTATGGAGGAGTGTTAATTTCTCCATGCCCATCATGAGATCCACAATGAGAAAAATTCAATTTAGGATTAATTAACCAATGAGGATTATGGGTTACACAGAAAGGACTAATATCTTATAACGTGACGTGCCAAGATTTGAATCTCTACTGAAAAATGTATTCACATTTAGTGCCTAGCAATATTTCAAACATTATTGGTTTAAATAGAAAAATACATATACTTAGTTAAAAATTATGATTAATTAGAAGAAAAATACAATTATAATCTTAATTTTTTTGTTACTGTAAATTATTCCACAAATAAATCTTGATCTTTATTATAAGTTTAGTATAACCAAATCTTACATACCAATAAATAAAAATTAAGACAATTTTACTTTAAAAGTTTTGGCATAGAAGCTATGATATCTAGAATTTTTTTTTTTAGATCAATTTCACCAAAACGTATTTCAAGTGGAGCAAATTCGACCATAAATAAACTAATATTGTCAGTTACAAAATTAACATTAACTATTAACATTTTTAATAGTTAAGATTGATATTGCCTTTTTTTTTTTACATTGTAATGATAAAATTGAACATTGACTCTTGTTTAAATTCTCAATAGATAATACTCATTCGGTCCTTAATATAAAAGTCACTAATTAATTTAAATAAATTAATGAAGCTAAAAAATTATTTAATTATGAAAAATATAATTTAATCTCCCTAATGTATGTATGTATGTATGTATTATAGCATTATATATTAGTTTATAAGTAAGATAAACTAGTTTAAAGAAAAATAATAACTATTATAGGTAAAATAGATAAGTAACCTGCTAACTAACTCTTACTCCTATATTTATTGCGGGATGAGTATCTCTCTTAGGGGATGTTTAGTATGAAGGGAGGGGAGGGAAAATGGGTGGAGGGAAAATTTTTTAGAGTTGAATTTAAAAAAATTAGAATAGTGGGGTTATAAAATTTTAATAAAGAAGAGATATATGATAAAAGAGTAACAAAAATTAATTAAAAACCTTGAACCTCATTTCTCCAATTTTTGTAAATTTCATTCATAAAAATTTTCCTTTCCCTCCCTTCCCCTCTAAATCCATCATACCAAACAACCCTTTAAAGTTATATTATCATCCTCTACAGTGAGGTTTAATCATTGGTGCCTTATCCAATATATAATTAACTTAGCTATACAAATGAGTAATCAGTTGAAGAGTTGTGCTCGATATTGCAATCAGTCTTCACTGATATAAATTAGAATTAGAATTGCAAATCTTGAAGTTGCAATTTAACGATTTGGAAGTAAAGTAACACTACTACAAATTTGTCAATATATAAGAGTTTTTTTTCCTTTGACATTTAAATTTTCGAGCATTAAATATTTATATATATAACAATTTTTTTTTGTCGAATGCATATAAGGATTTTTAACCATTAAATATTAAGTACTATATTTTACATTTTTTCAAATACAACTATTATCTATAGTGAATTATATTTAACAGTTGTAAAACTATGATCGTTAAATATAACAATCTATATTTAACGGGCTTTTAGTAACAACCTTGATATATTTTATACAATATTTAATGGTTAAATGATGAACAGTAAGTGCGTCATCATAGGAAGGGGTTTATTTAACATTGTTATGTAAAAACTTGTTATATATTTATAATATATGATGGTTATTGGCAAATAATAACCATTAAGTATGTGTGATAAATTTTTTTTTAAAAAATTGGGGGCTCACTTTCTATCGGCCCCTGCAAAATAACCTATAGAAACAATATATATATATATATATATATATATATATATATACCAAACACCCAAACAAAATCAGTTCTGATTGGAAGTATCCGAATATATATACACAAAATAACCAAATGCCATCAAATTAAAACAAATCATCGAATTATATCTATACAATAATTATAAATACATCAAAGCTAAGGTAATAGAATATACATATGATAAAGTGTCCTTTTTTCTTTTTTAATTCTTCGTAATTTTAATGTTCTTTTTATTTGCAAATGTTTTCTTTAATTTGCGAAGCAACTTCTCTCTCTTTGATATCCAAATTTCTTTATTATGGTCATGCCAAATGTACAAAACATTATCCTTATTGAATTGTGTTTCAAGTGACGCCCCTTGCAAAGAATCATCCTCACTTATTTCACCTCTTGCATCCTCATTTATTTTGTTTGATAATAAAACAATAAACCATTCTTTTTATTAGCAGGATGAGGAATATAGAACACTTGTTTAGATTGAGAAGCCAAAATGAAAGGCTCTTCTTTATACCTTTTTTTGTTCAAATTCAATTGCATCAACTTAACTCAACCACTTTCAAAACATTATTATTGTCAACCCACTTGCACCTGAAAATCGAAACATGAAATCCTTCGTAATCCAACTCCCAAATGTACTCAATGTTGGAAATTGTGTTATAGAAGCCAATCATTATACTTTGAACATTGTTATTTAAATGAATTTATTCATTTTGTTATCACATTATTAGCATGTTTATTATGATAACTGTATCCTTGGATGAATCATACAGATTGTCCTAAATGTCCCTAGTTGGTCATCTATGCGGGAGGAAAGATGAAATAAGACTATTATGACTTTGATAAGGTATGAAGATATAAATCAAAGTCTTAGCACGAGTACGAGATACTGGACTGACCCGCTATGAGAAAGCTGCATGGATTAAGTCATAAACTCATCTCATGTATAACCACGTCACAATTCCCTTTGACCTGAGATCATCATAGATTCCTACATGAGAGTACCAAGCTTTGATATAGTCAAAAGTCACTTTTGACCGGGTGATGATAAATGCTATAATCGGGCTTAATGGTTTTCATGCATAGGAATGTGAATGGTTAAGATGTAATTTGTCCCTCACATTAGTAGAGAGATATTACTAGGCCCCTCGATGAGTGAGTTTGAGAAATGTATTATCATAATACGATAGAAAAGAGTTTCTATTTCTATTATCAAACTATTCAGGAATCGAGAAAGTAATGGTCAGGAATAGGAAGATGACACTATCCATGCCTCATCCTTAGCCAAAATATCATGTGACAAAAGGGACGTGACATGGTTGTATGACAGGTTATATCGTGTTAACGATCCTTATGAATTAGGTATTCGCAATGTTTTGCTAGAGGCCGTTTGCTACTTGTGGGCTAGTACAGTTATTGGCACACTGCCAACTTTGTATAGGCCTACATGTCCACACATAAGAATAGCCCAACACGAGCTATAATGTCCAGATTCATTGAATCTGAGGTATGTCTAAGATTCAATAAATACAATGTTTAATCTAGGGTGGACGAACACACACACACACAATATAATATAAAATTCGTAAAAGAAAATAATATATATATATATATATATATATATATATATATATATATATATATATATATATTATGTAATGTTAGTTTCAAATTTAATTTATTTGATAAATTAAATAACTAACATTGATAGAGATATTATATATCAGATTTAATTTATAAAGATAAATTAAATATGTTGGATCTTTATTTGGAATAAATAAATAGGTTAAATTAAATCTGTTGGACAGATTTAATTAAATGAAATTTATTTAATATAATACGGATTTCAAAATTAATTAAGATTAATTTTGAAGATCCAATATAACCTTCATCATTTATAAAAACGCAGGTCTGCAAAACCTTAGGGTAGAAGAGAAATAAAGAGCCACAAAAAAACCCTAGAGAGGCATTGAAGACGCTAGCACATGTTAGTGTTAGGTCTTGTTCGTGTGAATATCAGTAGAGTGAGCTAATCCAAGTAGTTGGCTCCTTAAGATCGAAAATGTGAAAAACGCAAAGGTACAATTCTAACTACTCGATTTAAACGCTGATTGATAGATCCGCAATTAGGATTGAAAAAATTTTAAACATTTAATTTCTTCCGTTGTACCTTACAATTCCAACACTCAACCACGCCAAAAATATGACATATTGGCATAGATAGGATTCTTATTTGTTGTACTTGATACATACATGGTGTTAGTAAAAACAATTACCCCTACTATTTTACATTTTGCTTTGGGCATCCTGCTTTGTGTATCCATTGATGATGTAGCTTGAGAAAGAAAGTACATGTCTTTTCAGACCACATATCAAGAACATTACTTTCTCTGAAATTGAATTATGATCAATATTGTACTTGTCATCCATATGTTGCTTTAACCATGCTGTGAATTGTTTATTATGTTCCTTGGCATACCAACTCTATACTCTGTTAGGCTTTTATATCCTAAGCTCATCCATATGAATACCTATATACTCGTCAATTTCTTTAGAGTTGTGAAGTATGTATATGTGTGCTTGCTCCTAGTGTTGGTTTGAGATATCGATAACTTTCTTTCTCATGAACCCTTATCCAAATGTCCTTTCTTCATGCCGAGACACCGAAAGACCAATATCACATGCATCTTTCAAATAATCGATATAGAATTCAGCCGCTTCTTCGCAAAATATATTGTTTAACAATGCAATCCTTTGGCCAGCTCAAGTTTTTCATATACCCTTTCAAATCCTTCATCTTGTGCTCGATTGGGTACATCCATCTCATATAAAACTGGGCTACACAAGTATATCTCTTTAATCAAGTGAACAGTTAGGTGCACCATTATGTTAAAGAAAGCTGGAGGGAAAAACATCTCCAGCTTACACAAAGTAGTCACGATTTGAGTTTGTAGCCTTGACAATTTCTTGGGCTCAATCACCCTATTGCACAGTAATTTAAAAAAAGAAACAAAGTTTTGTGATCGTAGCTCGCATCTTATCAGGTAAAATACTTTGTATTGCTACCAGAATAAAGTTTTCCATCAACATGAAAAGACACTTTCTCACAAATAACAATTACCTATGATGATTTTACAAAACCTAATTAACAAACGATAATGGAAAAACCCTTTTCTTTGAAGGACACACATCAAGGTCCATGGCATAAATTTCACCTACAAACCCTTACAGAAAATCCATCACTCTAAACATAATCAACACACAGAAGAAAATAGCCTGTGAGTTTCACAACACTAAACCTCAAAACAAATGGTCTACACAACAATTTCCACACAAGATATGATTGTAGATAAACTAAAATATCATAGTATATGAAATAAGGCCTTCGGCCCAATAATGGTTAAACAATCATCCGGAACATAATTATCCAAACAATAAATATGGTATTTCAAAAACATGAGGGCCCTAGAATGACAATATATAAATCAATATAACATCAATACCCAAAGAGCGCTACAAAGCTCATGACTCCTATGTCTCTGGTTGCTTCCCTTAGCTTCTACCAAAATTAGAGGCCTTGCCTAAAAAATATTAACAATGACGGGGTGAGACGTAAAATACCATTAACCAAAATCAATTTACAAAATATGCAGGAAATAATTACAAGTTAGAGAAGCAGATTTAATTAACATAATAATAATATTCTTAATAATTAAATATTACATAATACTTTCAACAATTAGAATCATCCCTACTCATCCATCCTGTTACTCCTTATATCTTCTAGATGTGGTACAATCTATCAATAGTAGTATACTCGGCCAAATGTTAGTTGGTCACTTCAATAATATTGCCCCCTATGCTATTACTGATATATTATAACAGAGATGTATTCGTTTAAAACATTCAACTCAAAATCCAAACCAGAAATAAGAGATTCAATGGGCACAATTCACTATCTCTTCTACACAACCCAATATGTCCCATAATAGAAAAGCGATGTATCATCATAGTCTTCCAAAACTTTTACAAGATTATCATCCTTCATACAACATTCTATCACAAACATCATAACTATCACAACAGTAATAATCTTAATAATAATCTTCACTCATATATATAAGTTGGAAAATACACTGCTTCACTGAACTAATTTCATATTTAAACATTCACATAATTTTTCAAAACACATACAGCCTAAAGCAATCATATATAATTAATTAACCCTGGTTACCTCGATTCTAAACTCAACCTTAATTTAAGGGAAAAAGCATAAACAATTAACGGTCACAAGAAAGCTTTACATTATCAATGTAGATAGCAATCAACCACAAATAATAATAAAATAAATAAGTTATAGAATTCAACTCCTAAAAACCCAATTTTTTCTACAACAATTATCCTTAACATCCTAATTTCCTTAACAATCCTTACTTCAATAATTCAAGATCATTAATCAGTTCTCGTGAACTCAAATCACTCATTAAAATCATTAGATAACCTCTATATATACCATCCTTTCAGATTAATCACGCAATTTCATAAGTTAAGTTTCATCTTCAACACGCCCATAATCATAAAATTATTAATATCAACATCCTAAACCGATTAAATCTCTTGTCTAATTTATATGAGTGTAACCCAATTATTAAACAACATTTCAAACATCCACATAATCGAAATCATATTAAATTCTAAATTAAATATCAAATCCTAACTTATAATTTTATATAACTCAAAATCTAACAAAACTCAACCGATTAAAAAATTAATTTATGATATGTTTTTTTTAAAAATTAATTATAAAATCATAAAATAACTAAATAATAAATGTAAATTGATTAAAATTAGCTATTAGTATTTCTCTATATATCTATACTCATTTATTGTCAAAACGCAGAATTCTTTTAGAATCCTAACCCTAAAATTTACTCTAATTAGTACAATATTACTGTCAATAGAAAGAGAAAAGTACATGGAACTCATGAAGGAAGTTTGTTGAAAACAAATTAGCTTAGTTACCTAAATGATCTTATAAGGTTGCCTTAAATCTGAAACCATGGAAAAACAGTGCCGGAAATGCGCTTGCGAGCTCTGAACAGTAAAACCCGATTTTTGAAATGACGATTGACAGTGCCCCTTGATGTTTATGATATATAAATATATATTATTTTATTCTATTTTTTTCTTCTCATTATTAATTTTTTTCATTTTATTTAATATATTTTTTCATTAAATTTTTTTAATTCCTTTTTCTCTTTTTTCCCATATATATATATATATATATATATATATATATATATATATATATATATATTATAAAAATAAAAATAAAAATAATAATTATGATTTTTTACATTTTCATTCCATTTATTTTTATTTCATACTTTCTTTTACTGCACAAATCTTATTTTAAATAAACCCTTTATATTTCAATAATTACATGATAACTCATTTTATTATAATTAATTCTTCCTTAATTGAAGTTAAATCCTAAAAAAAATTAGGATGTTACAATTTTCCCAATCTAAATAAAATTTTGTCCTCAAAATTCACAACAAGCCAGTAAAGACAACAATCCAAAACACAAGATTTCAATACAATATCAAAGTCAAAGCGATATCTCTATAACACAAATGGCACATCAAGCACAACAAAATACAAGTTGTCAACACAAACAATCACAACATCACACAAGCTTAATTATATCACAACACAAACACAAACATCAACACTACCAAAACATACAAACATATCAAAGCAAACAAGTCAAGGAAATCACGTCACATTTGCTCTTTAGTTTCTCATGCAGCATCACTAGGAGACATACCTTTTCAGAAAACTTTTAGAAGATAGATTGTCTTATTTTGCAATTGCTTGTCCTTCACATCTAAGACTTTCTCTGGCTCGAGCATATATGTCAAATTATTTCTCAACTCAACCTCTTCAGGTTCAAATTAGAAGGATTTGGATGATATTTCTTAAGTTGACACGTGGAACACGTTGTGCATACTTGACAAGTATGGCGGCAAGGCAATTGGTCCAATTTGCTCCAAAATCCTGTACATGCCAATGAATCGGGGAGTCAACTTCTTGGCTTTAATGGATCTACCAATACCTATCACCGGCGAAACCTTAAGAAATACGTGGTTACACACTTCAAACTCCAAAGGTTTACGCCATTAATCTGCATAGCTCTTCTGTCTGCTCCATGCGGTCAATAACTTTTGACAAATCCTCTCAATCTTCTTCGTAGTTTTATCCACCAATTATGGTTTTCTTGCTCAATTCGGTCCAACAGAGAGGTGATCTACACTTCCTTCCATACAATGCCTTGAAAGGAGCCATTTGAATGTTCAAATGATAACAATTATTGTAGGTAAACTTTGCCAAAGGCAAGTAACGATCCCATCTACCAGGAAACTCAATGGTACCAGTCCTTAACATATCCTCAAGTGTTTGAATCGTCCTCTTAGTTTAACCATCGATGTGCGGATGATAAGCCGTACTATATTTCAACCTAGTCCCCATAACCTCCTGTAAAGCCTTTTAGAAGTTTGATGTGAACATCGGATCATGGTCTGACACAATATTTGTAGGCACGCCATGCAGCCTAACAATCTAATCCACATATAACTAAGATGGTCTCTCCAAACTATAACTGATATGGATAGGAAAAAAATGAGCTGAGTTCGTTAATCTATTTACACTGACCTATACGATGTTATGGTAAGTGGTAACCTCTGGCAATCCTACAATAAAATCTATAGAAATGTTGTCTCACTTCCACTGAGGAACCTCTAAAGGTTGAAGTAACTATTAAGGCTTTTGATGCTCAATCTTCATCTTCTGGCAAGTCAAACATTTCATTATGAAGTTTGTCACATTACACTTCATCTTAAGCCATCAATACCACTGCTTCAGATCTCGATACATCTTAGTGATTCTTGAATGGATGATGTACTTGCTCCAATGAAGATAATGACAATTATGGGTGTTGTCAGTGTTGCATGTGAGAGATACCATTATTACAGAGCAAGAATCTTGCTATACATTAATTGGACAATTTAGAGAATGTGCTTGAGTCATATGTGTATAAAATTTGATTGAATATAAATGTGAGTAAATTAAATTGGAGGTAGAAACATTGGCCAAAAAAAGTGGAGGTAGAAACTAAATGGGTAGAAAAGTGAGAAGAAGCGTAGATGGATGTTGTATGGCTAATAAGGGTAAGAGTTGAAAGGATAAGGGATGTGGGGATTTAGGAAGGCATTTAGAGAGAGATGAAGCAATTAATTAATGAGAAAATTGCATGGAAGGGTCTATGGAGTATATGGTAGAAGAGTGTCATTATTGTAGCGCAAGAATCTTACATAGAAAATGATGGGATTCAGTACCTAAACTATGTCGTTTTAGGTGTAAAATAGTGAGAATGATTTTTTTTTTCAAAATAATATTTATTGACCTCAAATATTTTTTAGTAGCACTTAATATCCTAAAACAATATTTTGTGCACTATATACTCTAAATTTTTTTTTAATTATGCCCAGCATCAAGCTATACCCTGAAGAATTTTTCAGTAATACTCAGTATCCTAAATTAATTTTTAGTGCATTTAGTATCATAGTGGGTGCTATTAAAAAACAATTTAGGGTGGTAAATGTGCTAAAAATTAATTTAAGATTCTGAGTGTTACTGAAAAAATATTTTAAGGTGCAGATTGTCAAATACTGGTACTACTGGAAAAATATTTTAGACCACAAAGTGCATGAAAAATAGTTTTAGAATATTTAGTGTTACTACAAAATATTTTATTACGCTGAATGTTAATTTTAGAGGAAAAAAATATGATCACCCTCACCATTAAACACCTAAAATGACATAGTCTTTAGCAACGGATAGGCAAAGGAGAGTAAGAGGATAGGGGAGAAGCTGAATCCAAAATGATGTAACCAACCACTCTTGGCATGTCTCTTCATTATTAATGCCTGTTTCTCCTCTCTCTCTCTCTCTCTCTCTCTCTCTCTCTATATATATATATATATATATATATATATATATATATAAATCTCCATCTCTGCTTGTCTACCATCCATGTTGCCTTTTTTGTTCTTAATCAAACCATGTCATATTCAACTCTAACTAATTCTGATTAATTATAACTCTTCCAATCATATCTTGCACAAATTCAAATCCAATACTTTATTTTTAAGTGGTTTTGATTGTAACCATTTTCATTCAGACCCTTCAGCTTCAAGTCTTTCATTGATACAATATTGTTAATGTTTGATGAGTAACCCTCTAGCACTTTTATGGAAGTAAGAAACTCACAAAAACCTCTTTTTTCTTGTTTTGATAGAGTGAAAGCAGCTAGGCGTAGAAATGTACGAGATTCCCTCTTCTCTACGATGCCAATTCCTCCTTATTCCTATCTCGATTTTATCTAGTCTTGCATTTATGTCATCATTCGTCTTCTCAAGAATATAGAGTAACGTTTCAAAAACACTCTCACACACATTTTTCTCAATACGCATGACATTTAGAAATTGTCTAATATGACAGATTGAAGAAAATAGATATTTTCTTCCACTACTTGTCCCAACATATTTCCCAAATGGCTTCCCAAATTTATAGTTTATATGTTTTGTTTTTTTCAAAAACCTTCTCATCAATCAAAGGTTCAGGTGCCATCCTTCTATCTGACTCCACATTGAAGTATGTTCTCATAGGGAGCGAGACGCTCACAATAGCATTCACAACTACTAGAGTACTATATATTACAACAACTCCTAGGATCCCACCGTTTGGCAACAAGGGAAATGAGTGAGCCACAGTTGATCTGCAAAGACAAAAGATGGTCACCAAGTGGTATGGCTGCTCTTGTGACAGGAGGAGCCCAACTGGGTTAGTTGTTATTTAATTAAAAGTTAATCTCTATTGATCTTTGGTTTCTGCTTTGGGTTAATTTTTTTCTCTATCTACTCAAAATTAGGTATGCCTCATTGGAAGAATTAGCATAACTGGTTAATGTTTACCTGCCTCTTCATTCATCACTGGACAAGTTAGATTTGCAGATGGAGGTTCCATTTTATTTTATTTTTAAAAAAGCCACTGGTTCTGGTTTTGCCACTTCCAGATGGTACTGTAAATTTCTACGAGTCAGATATTTGAAACTCCAAATTAATGACATGTTATTGGAATATGTGTGTAGTTGTTGTTTGTACTTGTCACGACATGTATTAATTCAGCAATTAATTTTGGGGTCCCTTCTTTTGTAACATTTCATCTACCTCCAACAGAAATTTACACACTAAAAATCTACTCTTCAATTACTTCATTAAGTGGGGAACAGAAAAGTTTTCAGCTTGTCTTATCTTGGATTTTCTGTCTGATTAAGTTATGGATAATAATAAAGCACTACAAATATCAACTAAAGATATACATGGAGGCATTTAACTAAAACCACACGTCTCTCTTATGTATTCCCATTCCACTAGGTAATATTTTTCAAAATGTTGCATCAAGTGGATTTGTAGTTACACTATTACAGATTTGTACGCTCCATACTTAATAAAGTAATTGAAGAATAGATTTTTAGTGTGAAAATTTCTGCTGGAGGTAGATGAAATGTTACAAAAGAAGGGACCCCAAAATGAATATGCTGAATTAATACATGTCTTGAAGTGACAAGTACAAACAACAACCACACACATTCCAATAACATGTCACTAATTTGGAGTTCTAAACATTTGACTTCAATCATAAAAATTTACAGTACCACCTGGAAGTGGCAAAACCAGAACCAGTGGTTTTTTTTTTTTTAAACAAAATGGAACATCCATTTTCAAATCTAACTTGTCCAGTGATGAATGAAGAGACAAGTAAACATTAACCATTTATGCTAATTATTCCAATGTGGCATAATTAATTTTGATTAGATAGAGGAAAAAAAAAATTAACCCAAAGCAGAAACCAAAGATCAATAGAGGTTAACTTTTAATCAAACTTAAGTAATAACCAACCCAGTTGGGTTCCTCCTGTCTCACAAGAGCAGTCATACCACTCAGTGACCATCTTTTGTCTTTGTAGATCAACTTTGGTTCACTCATTTCCCTTGTTTTCCAAACAGTGGGATCCTAGGAGGAGTTGTAATATATAGACTCTGGTCGTTGTGAATCATGATCACTTGGATTTGGAAGTTAGCAGCAAAGTGAAGCATCACTGAAACAAATTATTTGACATTTGACAACAAAAAAAGTCTCTCTTAGCTTCATATTTTGAGTTGGCTTAAGTTGTTGTTTGTTTATAATCTTTAAGAAAGATTTGAGCGTAGAAGGATCTTAGGGCTATGCATTTTCATTAAATAAAGAAGAGGTCTGGATACTGAAGAAGTATAAATTAAAAAGCTGACAACAGCATGTGACAGTAGCTTTCCACTTATTAAGTATGCACTTGACTTAGCAAACTAAACTATTTAAAGAGTGAAACCTCCATCTACACACATAACTTGTCCAGTGATATATGAGGCAGCTGGAAGGCAAAGAAAAGCAGCCATTCCTGAAATCTCTTTTGGCTCTCCTATTCTGCCAGCGGGAATTTGAGACGCATAAATATTTGCTGCATTCTCTCCCATTTTTGTTTTTTTCTGAGAAAACAAGTAAAAATGAGCATCATAAGCAGTACCAAGTATCACTTAATAACATGTAGAAGAGAAGATTTAAATTTATAAAGAAAAATACCCATGAATCTAATGCCTTAGAGTGCAAACCCTCTTACATGTTTTCTCTCGAAGTCCAATAAAGCAGAAAGCTCAATAGGATCTCTGACATGTTGGTGCAGGAAAGTGATATGATTTAAGGTGCTTAAAGTCTATATAAAGGAAAGTTTCATGTGGTTTCAAACTCATTTATATGCACACTCCCAAAATCAAAGGAAAAAGAATGCCTAAAAGAATCTAACCAACATGTATGCTCTCTCAAGTCCCAACATGAGAATACTAAAACTTAAGTGCAGGGAAGTAATATGCTTTTATTTATACCATGGAAGTCTCTAAAAGTACGGTCATCACAGTTCCAGATGCTATTGCATTGACACGAATATTATCCTTCGCCCATTCCATTGCCATGTACTTGGTGATTTGATTTATGGCTCCTGTATCAAATTATATTTGCAGAATTCGTATCAATCAAGTTTCTCAAAATAATCAGGCAATTGGATTATCACTCAGAGGTGAAACAGATGATTAATGAGAGAGAGAAAGAAGATTGTATTGACCTTTAGAAGCTGCATAGGCTGAAACACCAGGGAACACTTTGGAAGTGGCAATGGAGGAGATATTTACAATAGCACCATGTCCTGAAGCTTTTAGAAGAGGGTGTGCTAGTTGGCTTAAATGGTAAGTAGCCTCAAAGTTGGTGCTCATTATAGTTGATATATCTTCAGCTGTGTAATCCTGGCTTTCCTTAACATCACTTGTCCCGGCATTGTTTATCTAAAACAAAAAGTACTAAATGAAATCCCCTGATAACATAATATATTTAGCGCATAAACATGATCATGTCTAAAGGATAAGGATAACTAGTAGAGATTTGAGTCAATTCCCAACATATAAAAATAACCAAGAAACCATTATTTCAAAGATATATAGTAACTTACAACGATGTTGAGCTTTCCATGAAAAATGGAAGCAACAGTTTCCATTAAACTTTGACGTTGGTCGGGAAAGCAAACATCGCAGACTGATCCAGTGACACTAAATCCTTTGCTTTTCCACTCTTTCAAACACTTGTCAATGTCTGCTTGATTACGTGAACATATATGTACAGCTGCTCCAAATTCTGCCAATTCTTCTACTATGGCTTGCCTATATATATAAACATAAATTAGTAGAAGAAAGTAGAGAGAAAAATAAACAGAGATGAAGTTTGAATAATGAAACAGAAGTAACAAGCTACCCAATGCCTCGGGTTGCTCCGGTGACAAGAGCAGTCATCCCACTCAAAGACCATCTCTTGTCTTTGAGTATCCCTTCAGCCATATATTTCTGTTTATTTCTCTGCTAATCAGTGGAATGCTTGGAGTGAATGATATGTGTATATCTATATATATACAAGAGCCAACAAGTATCGGTGACCTGTTTGTGATATTGAAAGCTTGGCTAACTGACAATATAATATGAGCCACCGAAGGAAATGTGAATGCAGGCCAATTTGAGAAAGACACAAACTCTTGTGAAGTCTCTGGTGATTTCACATGATATGCTGGGCCCCAGATTTTGTGGCCTATAATAATGCAAAGGATTTTCTTAATTTAGAAAATTTTGGAATTTATTTCCTCAATTTCTATAGCTGATTTCAGATCCCATTTACTTTTATTTTGGGCAACATAGTCCATCAATTAATTTTTTCTTGTCAAAAGTTTTCTATTTGAGCTAGAAGCTGGCAAGAACAAAGAAACATTTGTGTATGTAACAATTAAAACTCACTATCTGTTTTCATTATATGAAGAAGAGCTCAGTGTAATAAGACTTGCAGAAAAAAAATTATAACTCAGAATGTTGTCAACAAGGTGAAACAGAAATGTTATTCCAGTACATGTTGGCCATGTTGTTCAGCCTTTTTGCTCTAAATGTGTAGCTTTTATAAAGCTTCATGGTTGTAGCCTTAGTTATGATATTATCAACAAGTGAATACAACAACGAAATATAATAAAATTGAGTTAATAATAGACAAAAGAGAATTTCAGATGTGGAAGAGAACACTCAAAAGCTCTAGAGTGGGGTGCCTAGAACATCTTGCTAGAGCCCCTTATATAGGCAAAAACTCTATGCACCATTGAGCACAAAATAACCATGTTTTAATGTGATTAAATCAAATGTTCAACGTTGCAGTAATGGAGACATTTACGCGGAAGGTTTTGAACGTTGGCTGATAAAATATCATTCAACCCATTGTGCAGTTTGTACAGGTCCGTTTGAAGCAATCAATTATATTACAAACCCATTAAAGAGTAATTTTAATAACAAAGATGATTCAAAACAACTTTAACAAATCCCTTCAAAGCTCAGCGTTTTAAAGCCCACTCTCATATCCATTAAAGCTATCCATTGTGATATTTTGAAGCTTCCAACGTTCATGTTAAAACCAAACGGTAAGCTTCCTTTTTCTCTTAATATCTATTTTATATTTTCAAAAAAAAAATGTCTCCTATGCCCAATCTATGTTTAACTCTTGTACAGGTCAAAATTGTTGGATTTCCACGTGGCTATATGTATCCACCCCTCCTCTTAACCTATTTATTAGTCTAAGATCACAAGTTATTATTTAAACTTTTGTACTTCTACATTTTTAAACAATATAGGACTTTTCCATTTTTGACACCCACAAATATACAAGGACTCCAATAGTATATATATGTGGTTATAATTTAGTGCTTGCAAGAGATGTAGATTAAGGGTACGAGATGGAAAAAAGTTGACATGGTGGTCTGTACCTATAATGAAGCAGTGAAGCTTAACATAACAATATAATATAATGGTTTTCTAGTGCAGGACCAAATGGTTTTATTGATGATGTTGACCAATCGTGATTTTATATGATATGCTAGGCCCCAGTTTTTGTGGCCTATAATAATGCAAAGGATTTCTTTGATTTATAAAATTTTGAATTTATCTCCTCACTTTCTGCAGTTGAATTTAGATCCCATTGACTTTTATTTTGGGCGACATGTTCCATCAATCAATTTTTTTTTCTTGTCAAAATATGTCTACTTGAGCTAGAAGAAGAGGCCAGAACAAAGAAACATTTTTAAAACCCACTATCTATTTTCGTTATATGATGAAGAGCTGAGTGTAATAAGATTGTTCATGTTGGCCAGGTTGTTCAGATTTCTTGCTCTAAATGTGTAGCTTTTAAAAAGCTTCATGATTGTGGCCTTAGTTATGAAATTTCTGGCCTTTGTAGTTTTTTCTAGACTATCTCTATGCATGGTTGGATTATTATAAATGTTAACAAGGTAATGTAAGGATCATTTTTTTTTTCCAGTTTTCTACTAGTGTGTGTTGTGAAATTTTGTAGTCATATGTCATATTCTGTTTAACTATGGTGGCATTTAAATATTGATTTTTATTCTTTTCTACTGTGGTTAACAGTTTGGAACATGGTAATCATTGTTTGTGTTTTAAGTTCTTTATTACTACCATAATAGAATACTCAAATAATGATTTATATATGGTTTCGGAAGGGGGGAAAAATTAGAGTGCTGCATGTTATTTACTGTGACTTGGTTGTGTAATGTGTTACTCCAAAGAATGTGACAGTGAAATTCAAACAATACATATTTCTCAGAGCAGGAACACGCCCAAACAATGCAAATAAATTCAACTAAAGTTAATTATGATTATTAGGACCATATCATGCAATGAAAACAAACACTTCATATCAGATTCAATTTGGATTATATTGTTAGTGTTTAGAACAGCAATAGCTTAATTTATGTTTATTTCTCTGCCAATCTGTGGAATCCTTGTGAATGGGTGATATATGTAAGAGACAATAAGTGTCTGTTAGGTGTTTGTGGTATTTGTATTTATAAGATGTATATACTTAATTGAATGCTTGTGACTTGTGAGTGATGTAAATTAAGTGTCCAAGTTGGAAAAAGAAGTTTGAACCAAATGTCAACTAACTAATTTGTTGGAAGAGGAAATCAACACGTCCCCTTGTTTACAAAGGTCATATACAGTATCTGGTAGTTGTAGTATTAATTAGGGAAACGTGTGGTGACAATTTGTAAGAGCAGAAAAGGCAAGAAAATATGATTGCACCGAAAGTTGTGTATTATTTTTCCTCAATGAATTGTAGTGTACATCGATTTATCTCTTTATATAGAAATGTACAACCTATCATATAATTACCCATATAGGTATCCATTAAAAGATCTAGAATGATAATTATCTTTTGGGCTTCTTCAGTTTCTCGGGCTTTATTGATTCATGGGCTCTAATACAATTAAATGCTTGCTTGTGAATCATGATCACTTGGATTTGGAATTTAACAACATCGTGAAAGATCATGGGACCAAAGTCAAATCATACAATTGGACTCTTATAATATTGGTTGCCACGTCAGCCTCAATTAGAGAAACAAGTAGATTCTAATGAGCACTAGGAGATCTAAGTAAATCAAAGTAAGTACTTTCTTTCTTTATGTTATGAGTTTCATACCAGGAAGCTTCACAAGTGTAGTGTGGTTTATAAATTAAGGGGTTTTCTTTTCTAATAGGTTAGTCTTTTGGAATGAACTCTTCCTTTAGGCTTGCAATCATTACATTGGTGCTTTCATTAAGAGCTCTTTGTTCACAGAAAGGGCTACCCACGGAGGGTTCTAACTGACAGGAAGCCAAGTGAAGTGCGTGAAGTGCCGTGGTGTGGAGTTGCCGGGAACGTCGGCCCTTAAAGAGGGTGACTATGTTATGAGTCCCATATCGAGAAGTCTCACAAATATAGTGTGATTTATAAGTTAAGGGGCTCTCCCTCCTAATAGGCTAGTCTTTTGCCATATAAGACTCATTACACTTTCTTGTATCTATTTATTTAGAACTAATTCAGAATGCCAATTAGCTGGAATATGAAAATCTTTACTAGCCTCATGACTATAAAAGCAGGAAGTATAAACCAAGTGACAGATCACCTTCAAAATTAGAAGTGAGTGATAACCTCATGACTATCTTTTGTCTTTGAAGCTGATCTTTGCTTGTAATGGTATAATTTACTACTTAAGTCACTGGAACAAATTATTTTGAGTTGGGTTAGGTTATTTTTATTTATTTATTTATTTTATAATCTTTAAGAAAGAATTATGTATAATGAAGAGGTCAGGATACTTAAGTCATTACTAAAGAAGTATAAATGAAAGAGATTTCAACAGCACATAACAGTAGCTTTTCAATGATTATAAGATGAAACTTGACTTAGCAAGGCCAACTCCTTTATATGATGTGTGGTAGGAGTTTCTGCAATTACAAATGAGGCTAAACCATTTAAAGAGTGAAGCCTCCATCTACACATATAACTTGTCCAGTGATATATGAGGCAGCAGGAAGACAGAGAAAAGCAGCCATTCCTGAAATCTCGTTAGGCTCTCCTATTCTACCAGTAGGAATTTGAGATGCAAAAATATTTGCTGCATTCTCTCCCATTGTTGACTTTTCCTGAGAAAACAAGTTAAAACAGGTATCATAAGCAGTACCAAGCCTCACTTGATAACATGATTTAAATTTATAAAGAAAAAGACCCATGAATCTGATGCCCTAGAGTTCAAACCCTCTAACATGTATTTTTGTCAATGTCCAGTAAAGCAGAAAGCTCAATAGGATCTCTTTGACATGAAAGTGATATTCTTTAAAGTGTTTATAGTCTATAAAGGAAGTTTTATATGGTTTCAAACTCTCAAAATCAAAATGAAACAGAATGCCTAAAAGAATCTCCCCAAACATGTATGCTCTCTCAAGTCCCAACATGAGAATACTAAAACTTAAGTGCAGGAAAGTGATCTGCTTATAGTTATACCAGGAACGACTCTAAAAGTACGGTCGTGACAGCTCCAGAAGATATTGTATTGACACGAATGTTATCCTTCGCCCATTCCATTGCCATGTACTTGGTGATTTGATTTATGGCTCCTGTATCAAATTATATTTACAGATTCTGAATCAAACTAATAAAGTAATTATTGCCTGTTTGTTTTAAATTTTTAGAAGTGTTTTTATTATGTTCGGAGTAAATATGTAAAAGAAGTTTTGTCTCGACTTATTGAAAAAAAAAAAAAATTCTATGCTTCTCAAGCAAGCATTTAGATTATTACTCAGAGGTGAAGCAGACGATTGATGAGAGAGAAAAAGAAGATTGTATTTACCTTTAGAAGCTGCATAGGCTGAAGCACCAGGGAACACTTTGGCAGTGGCAATGGAGGAGATATTTACAATAGCACCATGTCCTGAAGCTTTTAGAAGAGGGTGTGCTAGTTGGCTTAAATGGTAAGTAGCCTCAAAGTTGGTGCTCATTATAGTTGATATATCTTCAGCTGTGTAATCCACACTTTCCTTAACATCAGCTGTCCCAGCATTGTTTATCTAAAACATA
The DNA here is from genome assembly GCA_037074505.1 of Albizia julibrissin. NCBI lineage: Eukaryota > Viridiplantae > Streptophyta > Magnoliopsida > Fabales > Fabaceae > Albizia > Albizia julibrissin. Next base: position 41,086,551 of record CM073487.1, read on the forward strand.
ATGTATTTAGCACAGAATGACAGAAACATGGTCATGTCAATTCCCACCAAACAATGAAGAACCAAAGAGAAGCTTACAAGGATGTTGAGCTTTCCATGAAAAATGGAGGCAACAGTTTCCATTAAACTTTGACGTTGGTCGCGAGAGCTTACATCGCAGACTGATCCAGTGACACTAAATCCTTTTGTCTTCCATTCTTCCAAACACTTGTCGATGTCTGCTTGGTTACGTGAACATATATGCACAGTTGCTCCAAATTCCGCCAATTCTTCAACTATGGCCTGCCTATATCCATCTCAGTGAACATAAATCAGTATCAAAAAATCTGAGACCAAATTAAACAGTGGAAAAAAAAACTTCGAACCAAATAAAAGCAACTAATAACTAACCCGATGCCTCGAGTTGCTCCGGTGACAAGAGCAGTCATCCCCATCAGTGACCATCTCTTGTCTTTGAGTATTGCTTCATCCATATATTTCTGTTTATTTCTCTGCTAATCAGTGGAGTCCTTGGAGTGGGTGACACACACACACACATATAAGAGCCAACAAGTGTCTGTGAGGTGTTTGTGGTTATAATTGAATGCTTCCAACTACATACAGTGAAGCTTAACAAAACAATAAACAATAAAATGGTTTGCTAGTGCAGGACCATTGTAGTTCTCTTATTGACGATGTTGATCAACAGATTCAGATCTCCAAGTGATTGGACGACAATATTACAACCGCATATGTCATTATACAAGAGTGAGAGATATTTATAAATTAATAAATGTTAAGTTGTAATTTTAACAATATTACAAGGAGCACCTAGCACAATTAACTTTTGGATGGTGTAAAACTACACATAAACTTTTTAGTGCCTGTTTTGATTAGCAGTGGTAGAAGTGACTTTTTTAAAATCCGATTTTTGTAAATGTAAGATAGGATAAAAGTTAAATTATAAATGTAATTTCTGTTTGTATTAACGGTAGTAGAAGTAATTTTTTTTTTAACCTTAAACATGTTTGAATAGACGGTCAACCACACCCAGAAGTTGCTTCTTTGGCTGTGAGAAAAGCACATGGAATGAGCTTATTTGAGAAGCTGTTTTTTTTTTCTTTTCATAAGCCGAATTCCATTAATCGCCAACTCAAACCGAGCTTTATTTGTGTCTACTAGGCTTTAATATAACAAAAATGATAATTTTGGAAAACGTCTGTTATTTTATACATCTGTGGGGCCCATGTTTAGTCAATGTGACATGTTCTCTCTCCCTGTTTCGCCTCTCTCTCTTTCTGCATGTTTCTGTAGACCTACGAGAGAAAAGCTCTAGACTTTCAAGTCTTTTTTTTTTATCAGTCAAGGTAATATTTAATATGTAGAGTTAAGATTTGACTCTAAAATGATTAAATCTGAATGTTCAGAAGTACGAATTGTATTTCAAGTGTGATTAACAACTGTGTAGAGTTAAGATTAATGTGATCCTAACCTGATGTATAGCTTGCTTTGTCCATCAGGAAAAGTAGGTATGATTATGTTTTTGGTTGCTAACAAGGTTGATTTGATGAAGTTTGAGGCTTTCAAGATTTGACTCCTCTAAGGAAGAACATGATGTGCCTTCTCTCATATTCTAATGCCCTGTTTAAAGATCTTACTCGATCGTGTTAATTAAATTTCTATTTTCGGATCTATCTTCTTAAAAAACAGTTAGTTCTTATGAATTGCTGAGTATTTGCTAGTTTAATGCAAATATTACCTTAGCTGATTAAAAATAAAATAAAATAACAGAAGCCTAAAAGTCAAGAGCTTTTCTCTCGCAAACCTGCAGAAACATGAAGAAAGAGAGAGAGGGGAAATGTGGGAAAGAACATATCACATTGGTTCTCGTGGGCCCCACAATTTGTAAAGTAACCGACATTTTCCCAAACTAACAGTGTTGTTATTTCTGTCCCACTTAAAATTTTTATGTATAATTTTAGACCCTTAAAAACCTTAATTAAATCTGATGGTCCAGAAATTTCTAACTTCAAACTTATTTTTCGTACTTCTAACGTCAACTTTTCTTGTAGATAGAGTGATATTGAATGCTTGGCTAGCCGTTACATAAAGAAACAAACTCTTGTACGTAAGGTCTATTGTGATTTTATATGATATGATTGAAGCCTTGGATTTTTTTTTAGAAACACTAGGCCCTAGTTTTTCTAGCCTATAATAATGCAAATAATTTCTTTAACTTGGAAAATTTTGGAATTTATATATCTCCCCTTCGCTGCCATTGACTTTTACTTCGGGCGACATATTCCATCAATCAATTGTTTCTTGTCCAGAATTTTCACGTTGGGCTACAAGAGGCCAGAATAAAGAAACATTTGTGTATAACAATTATATAGAAGAGCTCAGTGTAATAAAATTTATCGAAAAAATTACAACTCATAAGTCATATACTGTTTAACTATAGTAGTATTTTGATATTGAATTTTGTTTTTTTCCTACTATGGTTAACAGTTTGAAACATGGTAATCATTGTTGTTTGGGTTTTAAATTCTTTATTACCATAATTGAATACTTCGATAATGATTTTTCTGTGGTTTTTTTTAAAAAAAAAAAAAATTGAATGCTGCCTGATTACTTGCAGTAGCTTGGCTGTGTAATGTGTTACAACAAAGACAGTGACAGTGAAATTCAAACAATATATTATTTCTCAGAGCAGGACCACACTCAAACAATGCAAAGATTATGATTATTAGGAACATATCATGGAATGAAAATAAACACCTCATAGCAACCACAACAAGGACTTTATCCAAGGATCATGTTTTTGATAAAACAAACATTTTTTGTTGTTACAAGGCACATAACAGAAGCTTAATTTCCAATGATTAAACATGAACTTGACTTAGCAAGGCTAACTTCTATATATGAAGCGTGGTAGGAGTTTCTGCAAGCTAAAATATTCAGAGAGTGAAACCTCCATCTACACATATAACTTGTCCAGTGACATATGAGGCAGCAGGAAGGCAAAGAAATGCAGCCATTCCTGAAATCTCTTTTGGCTCTGCAATTCTACCTGCAGGAATTTGAGATGCGAAAATATTTGCTGCATTCTCTCCCATTTTTGATTTTTCCTGACAAAACAAGTAAAAATGAGCATCATAGGAAGTAACAATTCTCACTTGATCACATGATTTAACATGTAGAAGAGAGGATTTTAATTTATAAAGAAAAAGACCCATGAATCTAATGCCTAGTTCAAACCTTCTTGCATGTTTTCTCTCAAAGTCCAATAAAACAGAAAGCTCAATAGGATCTCTTTGACATGTGCAGGAAAGTGATATAAGGAAAGTTTCATGTGGTTTCAAACTCCTAAAATCAAATGAATTATACAATATAATGCCTAAAAGAATATCCCCAACATGTATGCTCTCTCATGTCCCAACATGAGAATACTGAAACTTAAGTGTAGAAAAGTGATTTGCTTATAGTTATACCATGAAATACTCTAAAAGTACGGTCTCCACAACTCCAGATGCTATCGCATTGACACGAATGTTGTCCTTCGCCCATTCCATTGCCATGTACTTGGTGATTTGGTTTATAGCTCCTGTTTCAAATTATATTTGCAGATTTCGTATCGATAATCAGATGATTAGGTTATCAGTAAAAGGTGAAGCAGGTGATTGAAGATAAGTTTACCCTTAGAAGCTGCATAGGCTGAAGCACCAGGGAACACCTTGGCAGTGGCAATGGAGGAGATATTTACAATAGCACCATGTCCTGAAGCTTTTAGAAGAGGGTGTGCTAGTTGGCTTAAATGGTAAGTAGCCTCAAAGTTGGTGCTCATTATAGTTGATATATCTTCAGCTGTGTAATCCTGGCTTTCCTTAACATCACTTGTCCCGGCATTGTTTATCTAAAGCGAAAAGTACTAAATGAAATCCCCTGATAACATAATATATTTAGCACAGAAACATGATCATGTCTAAAGGATAAGCATAACTAGTAGAGACTCAAGTCAATTCCCAACATATAAAAATACCTAAGAAACCATTATTTCAAAGATATATAGTAACTTACAACGATGTTGAGCTTTCCATGAAAAATGGAAGCAACAGTTTCCATTAAACTTTGACGTTGGTCACGAGAGCTTACATCACAGACTGATCCAGTGACACTAAATCCTTTGCTTTTCCACTCTTCCAAACACTTGTCGATGTCTGCTTGGTTACGTGAACATATATGCACAACTGCTCCAAATTCTGCCAATTCTTCAACTATGGCCTGCCTATTTTTCCGGCTCAGTGAACATAAATTAGTACAGAAAAGCAGAGATTATAGTAGAAAAGAACTAAGAAGCAAATACAAGTAACTAATAACTAACCCAATGCCTCGGGTTGCTCCGGTGACAAGAGCTGTCATCCCACTCAGAGACCATCTCTTGTCTTTAAGCATGGCTTCAGCCATTTGTGTTTACTTCTCTGCTAATCAGTGGAGTGGGTGATATAATATAAGAGCCAACAAGTGTCTGTAAAGTGTTTGTATAATTTGTAGTATTAATGAGATGGATATATGTGGCTATAATTGGGTGCATGCGTGTGATATAAATCAAGTGTACTATTTGGAAAAAGTAGAGATGGTGGTTGGAAGGAGCCATATCCAAGTTATAAATAGTGAAGCTTTTCAAAACAACACAACAACACTTGTAATTGAGTAAGTGGTGTTGATATGATCAAATATAGATTCGGATCTCCAAGTGATTGGACGAGAGTGGAGCGAGTATTAGGACCGCTAATGGCAATTTATGGCATTATAGAAGAGGGAGATATACAGTAAATTGTCATAGAAATGCTAGTACAGACCAAATATTATAGAAAGAAACAAACTCCTGTAAAGTCTTCTGTGATTTTATATGATAATAATCATATGATCAGCCTAGGGATGAGCAAAAAACCCGGTGGTCCAGGTAACCCGGTCTGACCCGACCCAGTCCAGCTAAAAAAAAATGGCCCGAAACATTTTCAAGCAAACCAGACTGGACTAGTCATCTCGGGTCAGACTGGACCTCGGACCAAGGCCTTAGACCCTTTGGACTGGTCCAGTCTGGCCCGAGTAGTCTTTTTTTTTTTACTCCATTGTGATCATGGAACAATAAACCACCACACCAGACCAGACCCTTTATTTTATTTACCCACGGCCCAAACCCAAAAGCCCAAGCTTCACTCTTCAATAGTTCAATCTTTAATATTTACTTTAATTCAAACTACACAGTACACTGTACACACACTGACACTGTGACACACTTCAATTCAGTTCGCTCACGACCTCACGGCTCACACATTGGCATATTGGAAGAGAAGTGAAGAACCCTAGCTCGCCGTTACTCGTCTCTGCCTCTCCAATCTCTGTCTCTGTCACCGTCTAGTGGTGAATCAGTCTCGTCTCCGTCGCTTGTCTCTGCTTCTCCGGTCTTCGTCGCTCGTCTTTGCCTCTTCGGTCTCCTTCTCCGTCACCGTCTAGCAGTGAATCAGTCCCATCTCAGTCACTTTAATATTGAATGTTGTTGCTTTTTATTGTTGTTGAATGTTGTTGGAGACTATTATGGATTTATCATTAGGTTTTAATATTTTGTGATGAGTTTTATATGATTATATGTATTGTTATGGTTAGGTTTAAATATTGCTTCTTAAATCAAGCAAAAATTAGGGGGGGAATACTTAAAGGGACCTGGACTGCCTGGACTGGTCCAGGCAGTCCACTGGACCGGTCTGGTCCAGCCCGAGTTCAGGCTGGTGCTGGACCAGACCGGACCTCGGGCTGACTTGTCCAGCCCGAGGTATTTTTCAGACCAGACCTCGGGTTGAGGCCAAACCCGGTCTGGTCTGGTCCATGATCAACCCTAGATCAGCCTTGCATTCTTGGAAACGCCTGGGCCCCAGTTTTTGTGGCCTATAACAATGCAAAGGATTTGGTTGGTTTTTGAATGGGGAAAATCACACCAAAATCCTAAATAAAAAAATAATATCAAAAAAGTGCTATAATTTATCAATGATTGCTCATTGACTTGTCATGGACAAGATATGAGATTTTTATGATGTTTTTTTTTTGGTGCCTTGGGTAGAAGAATCCAGAACAAAGGAACATTTGTGTTTAACAATTAAAACCAACTAATTTATTTTCATTATATAAAGAAGAGCTCAGTGTAACGGAATTTACCTAAAAAATTACAACTTAGAACGTTGTCAACAAGAAGAAGCAGAAATGTTAATAAGGTAGCTAACTAGATACTTTTTTCTAGCCCTATTCACTCATTTTCACGAGTTAAAAACACACTCAGAAGAAAGAAAAAGGGAAAATCTTATTAAAAGACAGTTAAATTATTCAAATTTTAATTTAAGTTGTTGAATTCAACAAATTTAAATCAAGTCACATCACCTAAAATATAATTTTAGAATTCGATAATTTTATTTTACCACCCCTCATTTAATTCCAACTGAATCTCTATCATTTTAATTTTTTTTTACAAAAATACGGACATATTAATTATGCTCTCTCAACAAGAATTTTCCTTTTCCTAAAAACTCTCCCTCTTAAACTTTGCAGTTTGCACTGATAGCTTCAGAAAAAGAGGACGGGGAAGAAGAAGATGATGATAGAAAAGAAGAACAGTGATTTTGATTGTTATTGTTATTATTGTTTGCCACCATTGGGAAGTTTGTTTTGGCATTTCTACCGAGCATCAAAATGGCTGCTTCATCATATGCTCATGCTACTTCTTTTACAGTATCAAACGTCTCACGCCACACATACCTTTCTTTTTTATTTGACATAACCTTAGTCGCTTGGAAGTCAAATCATAAATTTTACCATGAATTAAATGTAATATAGTGTAAACAACTTGAGATATTGTTCTCTTATCAATGAGTCTTTTATTTTGATTTCCTAGATTAGACTAAATACTAAAAACATAGTTATAAATAAGTTTTTTTAAGTTGGTTTTCTTTAAATTAAAATTCATGAAAGTAAAGCTATTTCTACTCTTTTATATATATATATTTTTGGAAAATAATGAAGAAATGTTTAAATTGAGAGTGAAGATATGAATGATGGATGCTCTTGCTAATGAAGAAAATTGTTATCCTTGCTTAAAAAAATTATGGGAGTTAAAATTTTATTAAGTCTAAAAAATAACCTCAAGATAACACATGAATCCAATATTCCCAATTAATAGTAACTCCTACAAATATAGTTAACTACTACCTCTTAAGATATTGTTTAAAATCACTAATGTACAACTAAAATTGGAATGATGCAAATTGTTCTTCTCAATTGGAATGTTCTAACGAACCATTCAAGAACTAAAATCAACTATGATTACCAATAATAAACATGACAGCAAACATAATTGCATCAAGCACATCAAAAGACATATATAAATGTGAACATCAAGATACATCATCCAATTAAAATTATAATGATCAACCCATATAAACAACATAATTGCAATCCAAGTCTCACAACTACATCATGATAAACCTAAATAAGGAAATTAAATACATAGTCTAAGCATAAGATTGAATTAAAGAACTCCCCTGTTAAAGCACAAATTCTTAAGCCACAAATCTCCATCACCAAGTAGCAAGAAAATTAGCTACACATAGCCATTAAGACATTCAACACAATCTATAGAATTAAAACAGCCATGGAAGAAAGTCGTTGGAAATTGCAGGAGCTAGCTAGAAAGATCAAAGTAAGGACGAGCCCATGCTCTAGAAAGATTCCAAGCTCTTCAAGGTCGTCGGAGAAGCTCAGAAGAAAGAAGAAGCACTCTTTGGAATTTGGAAATGTCACCAGAAATTGCATGAACATCACCGGAAAGCACAATACTTCACCGTGAAGCTTAGAGGAAGGACAGTGTTAGAATCATATCCTATATAATCAGGGATTTTGTTAGAATTAAATCCCATATAATCAGGAAATGTATATTAACATTATTAGGTAACCATATCGCATTAATTAAGAAGATACATACTTGTATATATAAATAGGCTCACTTGTATATGTTTTGATTCAAGGAATTCATATTTACAATTTCCTTCTCTGTTTATTGCTTTATATGATATTAGAGACAGGTTCAGCACTCTGAAGTCTCTTTTTTTTTTCTGGCGCCGTACTGTTCGGCGATGTTCATACTATTATGCATTGTTCGTCACTATTTGTTGTCACTTTCGGCATTGTTTCTGCACTGTTCATACTATTCACAGGGTGCTGTTCACGTGGCATTATTCATCTAAATTCGGGCTCTCTGTTCTCGCATTTTTGGCACTATTTTTCACGGTATGCTTCACTCGACTTAATTCTAGAGGTTTTCATGCTCTAGCTTTATGTTTCCAGGTGTAGGTTTCCTAACTCTGAAACTATTATTTGCCTTTGACTTGTGCAAGTCTGCGACGTTGGTGTGGTTAGCAATTGTGCTCTTTGTTTGGTGTTTATGTTGATTGTTGGTTCCTCTCTTGAACGTGCTTGCTGTCTTGTTATTGTGATTCTTTGGTTAATCTTCAATGGCTAAATTTGAGACTTCTGATATGTTGCCCATGCCTGCTAAGATTACAGATTCAAAATAGAACTGGACAAACAATAATGATTGGAACAAAACTGTTAGGGTTTATCTTTTGGGTATTGAGAAGGAAATCCATTTAACTCAGGATCCCCCTTCTAGTGATAATGAGAAAAGTTTGGCTTGGTCTAGAACGGATGCTCGTCTCTTTTTCCAAATTCGAAACTCTATTGAACCACAAATTTTGTCTTCTGTCAATCACTGTAACACTGTGAAAGAAATTATGAATTATCTTGAATTTATGTTCTCTAGTAAAGGGAATTTCACTCATTCATGAAGTTTGTAAGGAATTCTATCATACTTAGCAGCAGGGTCATCCCTTGAAGAATTTCTTCTTGGATTTTAAGAGGTTGTATGAAGAGATGAAGGTACTTATGTATCTACTGGCGGATCTTCAGACCTGTATCAAGAATCTGGAGTTTCAAGCTATCATTAGTTTTCTTGAAGCTCTTGACTCGTCTCATGACACCATCCGATCTTAGATTTTATTTAGTCAGGAGCTTCCATCTCTTGAAGATGTGTTCTCACGGGTCCTTCGTGATGATAGTTTGGTTTGTCCGTCATGAGATTTGACTGCTAGTGCTTTGGCTGGGTATGGCCCCTTTGAAAACAAGAATTATGGCTCCAAACAAGGCAATAATGCTTCAAACGTGACTTCTGACAGTATTATCTGCAATTATTGTAAGGAACCTGGTCATATTAAGCTGAATTGTCATAAATAACAGAATAAACAACAGTGTGATCAGCAGCGTGATCTTGCTCATATTGTCCATACACTTGATCAATTTGATTATAGTCCATCATCTACAGGGGCCCTAACTACAAGTACTTTGTCCTCTGGTCTTACTACTACTTACATGAAGTGGGTCATTGATTCTGGTGCTACGGACCACACGATCATTTATTTTCATCGTATACCCTCTATGCAAACCCATCCTTCATATTCGTCGCCAATGGTTCCTTTGTTCGTGTACTTGGATCAATCACTATTAAACCAACTACATCTATTTCGCTATCTTCTGTTCTTAATGTTCCCGATCTTACGTTTAATCTTCTGTCTCTCAGTAAACTAACTCGTCATTTGAACTGTTTTATCTCACTATTCCCTGACCATTTTTTAATTCAGGATCTTTCAACGAATCATATTATTGATAGAGGCTATGAATCTGGTAGGCATTATATCCTTGATAATCAGGTGTCGCATTCTGTTGCTTGTTCTGGTGGGTCGTCTCCCTTTAAAGTTCATTGTTGTCTAGGTCATGTGTCACTTTCGTCCCTCAAAAGGTTGTACCCTCATTTTTCTTCTGTATCTACTTTAGATTATGAGTCGTGTCAATTTACCAAACCCCATCGTGTTCATTTGGCACCTCTTGTCAATAAACATGTTGTATCCCCATTTGAGGTAGTTCATTTTGATGTTTGGGGTCCTTGTTCAGTTTTTTCTCAGACTAGTTATCGATATTTTGTCACTTTTGCTGATGATTTTCCCTGAACTACTTGGCTTTACTTAATGAAAAAATGTTCTGAATTATTTACTCTTTTTCGTAATTTTGTGCTGAAATTCAAACCCATTTTAATACTCCTATGAAAATCCTTCAAAGTGATAATGCAAAAGAATATTTTCCACCCATTCACCGATTATATGCATAGTCATGGCATTCTTCACCAATCCTCCTTTGTTGATACACCTTCTCAAAATATTGTTGCTAAAAGAAAGAATCGTTATCTCTTAGAAACTGTCTGAGCTCTCATGTTTCACTCCTCTGTCCCTAAATCATTTTCGGCTAATGGCATGTCTACTGCTTGTTTCCTTGTCAATCGTATGCCTTCAGTTGTCCTTAGTAGAGACGTTCCATATTCCGTTCTGTTACCCACCACTAAGTTGTTTTCTGTTGATCCAAAAAATTTTGGTTGTGTCTTCTTTATTCAGGATATCCGTCCAACTGTCAGTAAACTCGATCTCAAGTTCTTGAAGTGTGTTTTTCTTAGTTATTCTCGAGTTCAGAATGATTATCGGTGTTACTCTCCTAATCTCCATCGTTATCTTATGTCCATTGATGTGACCTTTCATGAGTCTTCTTTTTTCTTCAAGTCTTTAGTATTATCTGAGTCTCCCTCCGTCGTTGATGAGCCTGATGATGTCTTGGTTTATCGTATCTCTATCTTACCAGTACAGATTGCTATTCTAGAACCTGATATTATTTATAGTATTAATGTTGCCAATGTTCTACCTTTGCCAGTGACTGCTTCGTCAACGAATTCCGCTCATGACTCCCTAGTTCCTGATCCTGATTCCCTAGATCCTACCATTCCTGTCCCTGATCTAATTGTACCTAATTCTGCTATTGTCTCATCTGATAATATGCCCATTGCCCTTCAAAAAGGTACACATCCTCATTGTCCTTCCAAAAGATATGTTGAATGTACCTATCTTATCTCCTCTTTTATGTCCTACCAATATTTGTCCCCTATTTCCTCTTCCCTTGTGGCCACCCATAAGTCCATCTCCACCCCTACCACCCTTCACCAAGCCTTGACTCACCCTGGTTAGCAAGCAGTGATGGAAGAAGAAATGATGACCTTTGAAAAGTTTGGTACCTAGACTCTTGTTGATCCACCTTCTAAGAAGAAGGCCATTGAATGTAAATGGGTATTTGTTGTTAAGACTAAGGCTTATGGATCCTTGGAACGGTTGAAAGCTCGGCTTGTTGCTAAAGGGTATGCCCAAACTTATGGAATTGGTTACTCAGAGACTTTCTCACTTTTGTTCATCTTCTTGTCTCTCTAGCTGCCACCTATCATTGGGATTTGCATCAGTTGGATGTTAAGAATTCCTTTATGAATGGTAACCTCTTTGAGAAAGTTTATATGGAGCAACCACTTGCCGCTTGGGTTCGTTGCTCAGGGGGAGAATAGGAAAGTGTGCTACTTCTGAAAGTCATTGTATGGTCTGAAACAAAGTCCTCATGCCTGGTTCGATAGATTTTGTGGTGTGGTTAAGAAGTTTGGGTTGAGCCAAAACAAATGTGATCACTCTATATTCCACCAGCAGTCCGATCCAGGCATGATTTTTCTAGTAGTATATGTTGATGATATTGTGATTACTTGGAGTACCACATCTGGAATCTCAGAATTTAAAGTCTTCAACTCCCACTTCCAGACAAAAGATTTGGGACCATTAAAGTACTTTCTTGGTATTGAGGTTTTGAGAAGCAAGAAGGGCATCCTTTTGACTCAGTGGAAATATGTTCTTGATCTCTTAAAGGAGACTGAAAAGCTTAGAGCTGCACCAAGCAGCATTCTCGTAATACCGAATCCATTCCTGAATCTTAATGATAGCATGGTTAATGAGCTTCCTAATTACTTAAAGAAGAACATTGATCCATAGAAACTGAAGCCGTTTGCATCTCCTGAGAGATATATAAGACTTATTGGGAAGCTGAATTATCTGACAGTAACTCATCTTGATATAACCTTCTCGGTCAGTATACTTAGTCAATTCATAGCATTTCCAACAATGGCACAGTGGGAAGCCTTAGAGCATATCTTGCTAGTTCCCCAGGTCATGGCATTCTCTATGCAAATTATGGGCACACTAAAGTTGAGTGCTTCTATGATGCGGATCATGCAGGATCTAAGGCCAAAAGACGGTCCACTACAGGTTATTGTGTGTTTGTTGGTGGAAACTTGATATCTTGGAGAAGTAAGAAGCAAGGTGTTGTGTCAAAATTAAGTACAGAAACATAATACAGAGCCATGTTATAATCAATATAAGAAATTGTATAGGTATTTCAACTCATAAAGGAAATTGGCATTGCCACAACATTGCCTGCGAAACTATGGTGTGACAATAAAGCAACACTACATATAGCATTGAACTCTGTGTTCCATGAGCGTACGAAGCATATTGAAATCGATTGTCACTTTATTCGTGACAATATTAAAGAGAATGTTATATCTAGAAGGCACGTGCGATCAAACGATCAGCTGGCAGATCTTCTGACGAAAGCCTTAAATGTGACACGAGTTGAGTATCTTTGTAACAAGTTGGGCATGATCAATATATATGCTCCAACTTGAGGGGGAATGTTAGAATCATATCCCGTATAATCAGGGATTCTGTTAGAATCATCAGGAATTGTATATTAACATTATTAGGCAATCATATCCCATTAATTAGGAAGATACACACTTGTATATATAAATAGACTCACTTATACATGTTTTGATTTAAGGAATTCAAATTTACAATTTCCTTCTCTGTTTATTGCTTTACAGACATAAATGTGCTTTAGAAAGATTCTGAGCTCTTCAAGGCCAGCTTTTGACACTGCTCATAGTAGGATATCTGGCCAAGCTCCTCACAACGCTATCACCGGTTCTGTAATGTTGAGGGAGAGAGAAAAGGACTAATGGTAATTGTGGTATTGTGGTACAGAAAGAACAGAGAAGCGCCGGCGATAGAAGAGAACAAAGGTCTCTGGAGGTTGATAAGTAAAATATCTGCTCATTTATTTTCCCTTATATGAAGCGTTTTTAGATGACATTTGAGCTTAATGTAATGAATTTGGGTGTAATTGATAAATAAATAGTGATTTGACATAAAATAGAATTCATTGGAAAATATTAAATTTTGACCATGTTTCAGTTTTTAGGCAATATCTGGAGCTCTAGATGTCGAATTGATGTTGAACATATGATTTTGTCCAGGTCTGACCTTTATCCACTAATTTGACCATAACTGGAGCTACAAATGTTGAAATGAGGAGCTCTTACATGCATTTTCAAGCTAAGATCCAGATCTAAAACTTTTATGAGGACAATAAAATGAGATTCTAACGTTTTAATTGCCAAACGTTAGCTACAATCAAGGAGCAAGGTGGTCACAAAGTCAATATTGGTGGCTTAGAGTCAAGATTCTTACTTAACATGTGGAAATTCTTACACACAATTCATCTATAAATAGAGGAGTTGAAGGCACAAGGGAGGACACCATCTTAGAGTTTAATTTCATGCATTTTTATTGTTCTTGCATACCTCCTACATGGAAGGGTTAGGTAGTCCTCCTTTATGGATGGTATAGGTTGCCTCCTACATGAAAGGTTTTACCTCCTATATGGAAGGCTAGATTTTTCTATTTTCATGCATCTTGTAGTTGTAACTTTATGTTTTAGAATTTAATAATCATGTTTTCTGCAATATTTATGAAGTTTTCAATTTATTTTGGTTTTATTTTTAATTTCATCATGAGCTAAATTTTCATTTTCCTAGGGTGATGAAGTAGTTTACTAATAACGGATTGAATTTTAACTTATTAAATCTAGTTTTAATTTTTCCTTCATGATTGAGTTTTAATTATTGTTCTTAATGCTTTCAATTGATTGGCCACATTTTGGATGATTTCAATATGCATGTTGAGACCGAAAGGAGATATATGTGTGTGGATCATATAATTAAAACCATAATTTGCATATGAAATAGGAATATATTCATATGGGTTGTGTAGTCTTAATTGAGTTCCATAAATCTTAATGCATGATTGATTGCTTAAATTCATATAGGAATATATTGGGTTAGCAATTAATTATAGAATTACTTGACCTTGGAAAAGGCTAGTAATTAAAATAGGGAAACTCGACTATCAATCATGTGGAATAAATTAGACTAGAATAGATAAGTGATTCAATCCGGAGTTTGCTAAGTGAAATCTAATCTTTAGGGCATTTTTCTCATATTTGTCTTCACATCAATTGCATTCACATTTAGTTATTTTTATCTTGTATTCACAATCACAAACTAATCAATCGGCTAAATAGTATTAAGATTATCAATTTTGGTACTTAGTGATCAATCCTCGTGGGAATGATACTCTACTTACCTCTATATTACTTGTTTACGACAGTGTACACTTGCACTTCTAAATATATCATCCTACACTCGTAACAAAGGTATAGTGGTGACTTCTAGAGTTAATAGCACACGGTGGTGAGGTCGCGAGGAGGGTCGATGATGGTGGTTATGGAGAAGGTGAAGATCCTCTCCCCACGGCGCTCACACAACTAAAGCTCTTGTCTCCTTCCTCCAATCCATCACCTCTCAACACTCAATCTCTCCTTGGTTCCAGTCTCACAGCACTCTACTGTAGTGTCGAGGCTCTAACACCGATGATAGTGGTCTGTCGATGGAGGTAAAAGAAGGAAGGCCAATGGTGGTCTCCTCTGATCGATTCTTAGCTCTCTTTTCTCTCTTGCTCCACACTCCTCTCAATCTCTCACCCCCGCCCCCACCTTCAAAATGAGCTCACGGTGCTCGCCTCTCGCCTCTCGCCTCTCGCCTCTCGCCTCTCTAGTCTAGTCTTTGCATCTAGCAAGAAGGGCGTTTTGACCAGGGACTAAAGTGAGAGGTTTCAAAAGTTTATGGAGGGACTAAGTTGCAATTTGTTTAAATTTTAATGGGTTCCAAAGGGAATGTTAAAACTATTGGGTGTTTTATGTAATTTTCTCTAACCCTTTTCACAGATTTGTAATTTTCAGAAATTATAGGGAATTTTTCTATAATTTTCCTTAGGGCTCAGAAATATTAGTTCTGACCCCAATTTTTTCCAAAAATCTCCAATTTTCTTCTTGACACCTATAATACAATATTAAATATGAGGTAATGTCAAAGGTCTAAAAAATCATTTGCATGAATAATTAATAAATTATGACCATTTTTCCTCTAATTATATTTAATTTAATATAAATATCCCTAACTTAATTTAATGCTTAATCATACGATAATGTCTTAAGAAATGCATTTAAAATCCCAATTTAATTATAAAAAATCATATAAAAATATGTTTCAATCACTTTTCTTATATTTTTTTTCAACTTCTTTTCCTGTATTCACATACCACAGATCAATTATAATTAACAAGTCCGTATTTTTGTAAAACGCTATAATAATTGAGATGGATGAGAGACACATACGTTACACATGGGAATTTTTTTTTTTTAATTGAGTTGGAATCAAATGATGGATAATAAAATAAAATTGTCGAATTATAAAATCCTATTTTAGGGCAAATGACCTGATTTAGAATTTTTTAAATTCAACAACCCAAATTAAAATTTAAATAATTCAACTATCTTTTAAAAGGATTTTCACACAGCAAAATCTATGTACCTTTTTAAAATTTTTCTGTTTTGCCCTCCATTTAATGCTACACTATTTCTTATTTCTGGTCTTTGAATATTGCTTCACTCATTTCTGTTTCTCTGCAACCCAGTAGATCCTTGGAACGGTGTGTCTATATATATATATATATACACACACACACACACATGGGATTATACTTAAATGCTTGCATGTTATCTAAAGTTTAAGCCTTTGTTGACAAAATTGGGGAAAGAGCAGATTTTTGCGCCCTTCCATATCTGCTTCTATATTTATATAGGGAAGTAGTAGAAAACTTAACAGAACATGACAAGAGTTTTCTCAGAACCTAACCTGTAGATCTGCAATACATAATAGATTCTCTTGAAGAGACTGTAAGATAGTGAAGCAATAGGGCGGAACCACATGATATGAGGCACATATTTTGGTAAAGATTAATTGAAGTTCTATGTTAAGAAAATTTCTTAGTCCTCCCATAAATTTTGAATTTCCATTACCTCAAATTTAAAATTAGTGGGTATCATGCAATTGAAACATCATTTTAGGGAAGAGAGAGAGTTATTTTTCCATCTTAACCCTTGCATATTTCTAGCCACTGCTGTATTATAAAATTTGTCTGATATTTTGTGTACAAATTCCAATATTTTCAATTGCATATTACTCTAAATTCTTTTATAAAGTGAGAAGTGGTGCTGATCATATTCTCCAATCTCAGCATATTCCTGCACTGTAATGGAATCTTTCATTTACTTTTATCATATTTCTCTGTTTGTCCCTAGAAGCATTCTGAAGGTATCACCCAAAGGGCTAGAGAGAGATGAATATATAATAACAATGCATAAAGAAAAATAATTAACAACAATTTAATCAACTTAAACCTCCAAATCAGTAGTAGAGAAATAAGAACAGAAGAGTAAAAGCAAAGACAACTTTATTCAGGTTGACATGTGACTAAGAGTACTAGAATACTTAAATTATTTGGCCTCCATCGGCACATATAACTTGTCCAGTGATGTATGAGGCAGCAGGAAGACAAAGAAAAGCAACTATTGATGAAATGTCCTTAGGCTCTCCAATTCTACCAACAGGAATTTCAGACACTATAACATTTACTGCATCTTCCCCTCTTGATTTTTCCTGACAAGACAAATTACAAAAGACATTACAAGCAGTTCCAAGCCTCACTTACTATGCAAGATAGAAGAAACATGTGAGAAAATAAGTATAAATAAAGTAGAATATATAGCAATATTCACAAGTGCAGGAAACTAATATGCTGTTGGCAGAACCGGTAAGAAAATCTGGTTTGAGTCGTGCCTGAATACATTGTTTTCAAGAGTTATTCCGTCACACACGTGAACTACAACATATGCCTGACGCTTATAGAAGTTCAATTTTAATGTTTACATATATACCATGCAAGCCTCTAAAAGTAAGGTCATCACAGCTCCGGCTGCTATGGCATTGACACGAATATTATCCTTTGCCCATTCCAATGCCAAGTTCTTGGTGATTTGATTTATAGCTCCTGAATCAAATTGTATATATATGTGCAGATTTTAGTGAAAACACTCAAAGTTATCATATAGAATTTGATTACCACTCAGATGATTGATGAGAAGAAGGAGATTTACCTTTAGATGCTGCATAGATTGAAACACCAGGAAAAGCTTTCAAACCCGCAATTGAGGAAATATTTACTATGGCACCATATCCTGTTGCTTTTAAAAGGGGATGTGCAAGTTGGCTCAAATGGTAAGTAGACTCAAAATTTGTTTGCATTATAGTTTATATATCTTCAGCAGTATAATCTGTGCTTTCTTTAGCTATCACTGTGCCGGCATTGTTTATCTAAACACAGTCCATTCAGCAAAGAAACATGGTCATGTAGTAAACGACGAAATGAGACTTGAAAATGTTCACAAATTGACTTCACTCTTGTAGTATTTTTTTTTCCCCCATAAAAATCCGTTCACTGAACTCAACTATAGAAGAATATAAGTAATGTTGAAACACTAAGTGTTTAATCTTGGGCTGAAACCTCTACTTAAAAAAAAAATATCTCTGGGTCAAATTTAGGCGAAAATAAGAAAATTTGAATGCCTCTTTAATTGGACTTAGGATCAAATTCACAGTTTTTCACATAGAATTTCATGTGGCTTCATCTCAGATCCAAAAGGAAATTTAGCAGAGAAATATGAAGTCACTTGCATACAGAAGTTACAAGTTTAGTAAATTATCACCAAGCGTTCCACTCTTCCTTGGGTTAGAAGGGACTTCTAGAGTTGTTACAATGACGACGACAACAACAAGAATAAGAAGATTAGGAAGAAGCAAATGGAAGAAAGTGAAGGAAGAGACTTACAAGGATGTTGAGCTTTCCATGAAAAATGGCACTAACAGTTTCCATTAAACATTGACGTTGGTCGTGAGAGCTTACATCGCAGATTGATCCAGTGACACTAAATCCTTTGCTTTTCCACTCTTCCAAACACTTGTCGATGTCTGCTTGGTTACGTGAACATATATGCACAGTTGCTCCAAATTCCGCCAATTCTTCAACTATGGCCTGCCTATATCCATCTCAGTGAACATAAATCAGTATCAGAAAAGCTGAGACCAAATTAAACAGGAAAAAAAATCTTCGAACCAAATAAAAGCAACTAATAACTAACCCGATGCCTCGAGTTGCTCCGGTGACAAGAGCAGTCATCCCCATCAGTGACCATCTCTTGTCTTTGAGTATTGCTTCAGCCATATATTTCTGTTTATTTCTCTGCTAATCAGTGGAGTCCTTGGAGTGGGTGACACACACATATATAAGAGCCAACAAGTGTCTGTGAGGTGTTTGTGGTTATAATTGAATGCTTCCAACTACATACAGTGAAGCTTAACAAAACAACAAAACAATACAATGGTTTGCTGGTGCAGGACCATTGTAATTGTCTTATTGATGATGTTGATCAACAGATTCAGATCTCCAAGTGATTGGACGACAATGAAATAAGTATTACAACCGCATATGTCATTATACAAGAGTGAGAGATATTTATAAATTAACAAAGTTTAATGTGTAATTTTAACAATATAGGGTGTGTTTGTTTGGGCGTTTGGCCCTTATATAAGCCCAATTGAAACTAAAAAAGCCCAATGTGTACTGTGCTAGTGTTTGTTTGGGCGTTGGATCAACTGAGCTTTCACACTGATAAGCAGCTTAATTCAAAAGCTGATTCCACTAGCTTTGGGTTGGCAGCTTATGGAATTTATTACCGTTATTGGTAATAAATGCTGGTCAGACAAAAAAATGCGCTGGCTCAGATACATTTAATTACTTCTCATATATATATATATATATATATATATATATATATATACACACACACACATATATATACACACACACACACACACACACATATATATATATATCTTTACACATCTTCTTCCTCGCGTCGCTGTGTATGTCTCAAACCGAAGAAGAACAAACCAAAATCTCAGCTCTCCCTTTGCTGGTTTTGCGGCCTTCAGCGTCGATTTGAACGGGTAAGTGCCTGACCTGTCCCTTTCATTGATCCATCTTATTCCGTTCTCTTCTTCTTCGCGTGTCATGTCCATGGCAGAAGAAGAAACTAAAAACATTTCGCCATTGACATTGCTGGTTTTCCATCTCTTGGCCGCCATTTAAATGGGTTGCATGTGGATCTTCAGACTAGATCTAGACTTGCATGGCGGCGGCGGCTATTTGAGTCCCTGGCGTGTGTTTAATTAGCCGTTGGTCACCATTGGGTTTTTCCGACGACGCTGGTGGACTCCGAAGGGAAGTATCCCGGTGTAAAGGCGGTCGATCTGTTCCTCCTCGCGTTTTCCGGTGGCATTGCTCAGGCAAGTCTAGATCTAGTCTCTCGTCTCTCTTCCTGTGGTCTCTGCTTGTCGAGACTGTAAGCTCCAGTGTGTGTGGTGATTTGTCTTCCTCTTCCTCTGTCGGTGTGTTCTTCTCGGTGTGGTAAGTAAACCAACCAATCAATACTGTTCCGATTACATGTTTCTGGTCCCATGTTCCAATACTTCATGTGGTTCTGTGTTGCTCTGTTTCTTTCTGTGGTGCAAATCTGATTCGATCTGTGAAATGGGATGTTGAGAATGGAATGAAATGGGAGTTTGATAATGGCTGGTAAAATGAGAAGGATAGTAGTAAATGAGACCGAGTCATTCACAGCTTTCACCGAGGCATTCACAGAGACTGATTTTAACATGAGCAAACGCAATTTCTTCTTGTAAAACTTTCCCTTTAATAAAACAACAATGAAATTCCACATGCTTTATTCTTCCATGAAAGACCGAGTTCTCTGCTGAATGTTTTGTGTTGTTGATAAATTAACATAGTATAAGGGAATTGATCCTTCTACGGATTGATGTAGATATGCTAATAGTTGCACAAGCCAAGCACTTTGTACAGATGCCATGGCTGCTGCTCAGTGCTCTGCTTCTATGGTTGATTGTCAATTGCCTCTTGCTACACTAAGACATTGCTCTAGAACCAAGCATACACAATCCCCTGCATAAATCAGTATTACAATAGCCATCTAACTTCCCAACTCCACTTTTCTTATATATGATATTGTACCTAATTGTGCCTTTGATATAATGCAAAATCCTATCCTTCGAATAGCATCCAAGTGAGGCTTTTTAAGATTTTGCATATACAAAATCATCATACAAACTGTAAAAGAGAGATTAGGATAATAAAGCATTAATTTTTAAACAAATACAAATTCTTTTTATACATATGACTAACCTTATGTGAGAGAATATGATTAAAAAATACCTAATTGTTTTCAATTTTCACTTTTGTGAAATGAAATATAATGATTGCAAGGGGTATTTTCATTTTATCTTCCTGTACCATTTTTACCTTTTTTGTTCATAATTTAGGAAACATTTTAATAGAGTAGGTGCGATACTTTGTCATAGAAAATATGGATAATAAAGCAGTCTGGGATGATGAGACTACTGGGATTTTCATCCACGCATGCCTTGATCAAGTTTATAAAAAAGAATGGAATGGGTTGACATTTACGAAAGAAGGGTGGAAGAATATAGTCTCAACGTTCAATGAGAAGACGGGAAAATCGTATGATCGGAAACAGTTGAAGAATAGGTTAGACATATTAAAGAAGGATTTCAAGATTTGGGATTTGTTACTGAAAGAGACTGGTGTGGGCTTTGACCCCACAAACAATAGGGTCACAGCAACCGAGGCTTGGTGACTGAGAAATTACAGGTATGAAATGACTATAATTACTTGATTTTATTCATAACAACATGATATGTTTGTTGACTAAAGTGTTGTTTTTTAATTTAAAAATTGATTTCGCTTAGCTGGATGCATGCAGGTTAAGTCAGAGTACAAGAAATTTAAGCAATCAGGCCTCAAGTTTGAAAGAGAACTAAGAATTATATTTAAGGATGTTATGGCCACTGGAGATGATATGTTCTCACCCTGTTCGACAAACCTCAGACCAATCAAGAAGAGGGGAACGATGTGTATAGACCTGCGGTGGATGAAGAAGAAGGCTCTGGTGACAGCGAGGACGAGCATTTCGGTGTTGACCCTGCACTTAGTACAGGAGTCATAAATGAAATGGCCAGCATTGGATTAGCCACATCAACGCCATCAGATGCTGGTCCCAGTGCATTTTCATACCTACAGAAACGAAAGAGAGGTGAAGGGTCTAGTAAGAGCAAAAAACAAAAAGTTCCGGCCGTGAACAAAATAGCTGATGCTATTAGTACTATTGCTAATGTGACTGTTGATAGAGCAGCGGCCTTAACAGAGACTGACGAGTCTAGCATATGAGAGGTTATGAAATATCTAATGTCCTTTGATGAATTCAAGCGTGACAAAGCATTTGGAGTCCAGTGTATGAAGGCTCTGGAGAGCAAGGCACATCGGGAATTTTTCGTGACATTGAAAGGAAACCTTGAGTACTTGTTTGAGTGGCTGCATTATATCATACAGGAGCAGTAGCTCCAATTGTACTTGATGTGTAGATGATTGACTTAAGACAATCTTAGTTTTTTTTAATATTTTGGCTTAATTGACTTGTCGTTTAGAACGGTTTGATGTAGTTTCTATTTTTATGGTAATATTATGCTTCTTAATTATCCTGCTCACACCTCAATTTAACCACAATCATAGGTACGTCAATGGCTAATCGTAACAACCAAAGCAGGTTGCAAGGGATGGAGGAAGACGAAGATTATGACGATGCTTCAATTCTTGATTTTGATCTATCTGTGTATGCACAATTATGCGCATTGCTTTGTCAATATTTTGAACCATATGTGTGTAGACAACCGTGTAGAACAAGTATGCAAACAGGTCACCACTGGGTGCAACAAATATTGGCAAGTGAAAGTTCAGAGTGTCACAAAATTTTTAGAATGGAAAAACATGTATTCTGCAACTTATGCAATAAGTTGGGTGAGCATGGGTTAAGAGAATCTAGGAATGTAGGTGTCGAAGAAATGGTTGCAATATTTTTACTCACTATCGAACACGGAGTAGGAAATAGGTTGGCACAACAAATATTTCAACATTCAGGTGAAACTATTAGTAGGCTTCTTCACAGTTTTGGATGTCTGCCTTAATCTTGCAACAGAAATTATCAGACCGCTTGATCTCGAATTTCGTGAATGTCATCCAAAAATAAGGAACGATAACCAATATTACCCATATTTCGAGAACGCCATTGGTGCTATAGATGGTACTCACATCAGGTGTGTGATAACTGGACCGGGCCGAGATAGATTTATTGGGAGAAAGGGATCTCCCACGCAGAATTTTATGGCTATTTGTGATTGGGATATGTGCTTTACGTTCGTGTTAGCAGGATAGGAAGGTTCAGCACACAATGCTCGAGTGTTTGACTCTGCTCTATCAAATCCAGCCATGAATTTCCCACGTCCACCACAAGGTGTGTTTTTGTATACTTTAATTACATTTCTTTGTCTTTATTTCGCTGTGAAAATAATCTCACATTTATAATGATTTTAACACATGTTAGGAAAATATTATTTAGTCGATTCTGGCTACCCTACATCGGTTGGATTTCTTGGTCCATACAGATGTGAACGTTACCACCTCCCAAAATTCAAGAATTAACGGGGGTTTCGGAATCCTAATGAGGCCTTCAATTTTTATCATTCAAGTCTGAGGTGTACAATAGAAAGAACTTTTGGAGTATGAAAAAATAGGTTTGAAATCTTACAAAAAATGCGCAAGTACAGCTTCCAGATGCAAGTCCGCATTGTCTGTGCCACAATGGCTATACATAATTTCATTAGAAGAAATTCTCAAACTGATGAGGACTTTAGGAATGCAGAAAATGAGAATTTAGTTGATGAAGATAATAATCAAGATCAAGAGCCACCGTCAACAAATAATCCTCGGACATCAACAACTCAGATTAATCATGTTCGTAACACTATTAGGGACCGAATCGTACGAGACCTGAGATCTAATTAGTTCTGTTATATTTTACTGTATCAAAAACTTTAACTTTATATCATTTCTAATTTATTGGCATTTTTATTATAATTTGATTATATATTATCATTGTCAAATTGTCAAAGTTTATTAAATCACTTTCAATAAATTTTACAATTTTTTCTCTTAAATATCACAAAAGTCACTTATGAAAAGTTAAACCAAACACCCTTCATTTTCATAAAAAGCACTTATTCAATCGTCAATCCAAACACAAATCACTTGCACAATCTGATTTTTACCCAAAGTCACTTTTCTATAAGTCACTATTACACCGCTCATCCAAACACACCCATAATTTTTTATAAAGAGCACTTGGCACAGTTAATTTTTGAAGGGTATGAAACCACGCATAAACTTTTTAGTACTTGTTTGGATTAGCGGTGACAGAAATGACTTTTTTTTAATCTGATTTTTGTAAAAGTAAAATAGGATAAAAGTCAAATTGTTAATGTGATTTCTGTTTGGATTGACTGGAGCAGAAGTGACTTTTTTTCTAACCTTAAACATGTTTGAATTATTATTTGAAAAACTCGCTTAGAAAGAAAATAACTAAAATGGACTTGAAGCTTATTGAAAAAAAAATATATATATATATATATATATATATATATATATATATATATATATATATTGTGATAATTGAAGTGAAAAATTATAAATAAAATTTGATAAAATAAAAAAAAGCAATTATTATTATTGGTTGGATTATTAATATTGAATATTGTTGACTTTTGGTTGGCCGCCGGCTACTTGTGTTCTTCTTTTCCAGGAAAGACACATGGAGAGAATTTAGCTCCCATAATCATCAACTCCTCCTTACTGAGCTGTAAAAACCAAGCTCAAGAACTTATTTTCCCTTTCTAATCCTCTCGCCAATGGCTTCTCGGAGCTTCTTCTTCTTCTTCCTTATCACTATTCTTCTTCTAAGTTATGGCTGAGATATCAAGCTTAGGCAGGATAAAACATAAGAATTTCAGAGAAAATAAACTCAGCAGCAATGTGGTCCAGGCTTCTTCAAATTCTGCCGAAAAGAGTTATCCAACTTTTGAGGAAATTATGCACTCCAAATATTGTACCACAACCACTATTAGCGGTTCTTACTGTTCCCTCCCACCATCAGAAGAAGCCTGACGTCTCAGGAGGAAGGTGAGATGTTAGTGTTAGTGTTATGGTATTTTTGAATCACTATGGGAATGATTTGTAGACAGCTATCAATTGAAGGTACACAAAAAACAATACCCTATGTGTTTTGGCCAACAACCCGTGGTATTATGAAACAAGAACTGTAAAGCTTAAAAATTTAACACCCATATCTTTATCACAAGGATAATGCGAAGCTCTTGAGTGTATAATAGGTCCACGGATTCAGAAAGAAAATTCTAACAAAAAAGCTGATCAATTTTCTTACCCAAAGTTAATTTCTGCTGGCCTGAAGATTTGAAGCACGGCTGAGGAGAACAAAAGCAAACTCTCCAGGGGAAGACACCTCAAAGCAAGTCACTCTGGAAGCAAGCCAAAGAGCAGAGCAGAGGAAACCACAGAGAAGGAGATCCGGCCACCAAGCCCGATCCACCACCGCAGATGCCCACACCGACCAACAGATCCAGCCAACCGAAGGACAAGCCGTTGGAGCAACACCCGACAGCCTGCTGCACAAGGGACAGACAACGACAACCTCTCAAGGGGGACCCACCGACGGCCGGCGACTTCTTCCGACATCCGACGACGCCGACACTCAACGTCGCTGACGCGGTACTTGCATGCAAGGATGAAGAAGGGAGCGGTAAGAGAAGCACCACCTCTCAACTTTGGACCCACCCACCGATGGCGACCTCGACTTGGAACGCCCGACGACCCCTTCCACTCAACGCCGCCGACACTGTGTTGAAGATCCAAGGATGAAGAAGAAGCAAGTCGACCAACGCTCTGTGAGTCAGCTGAGAGGAGTAATGGTTTCAGGAGTAGTAGATGGGAGTAATGGTTCAAAGGAGGACGAGTTTTGAATGGCATTTATTATGCCCCAATGGTCACCACACCCAGAAGCTGCTTCTTCGGCCGTGAGAAAAGCATATGGGATGAGCTTATTTGAGAAGCTTTTTTTTTTTTTTTTCAAATGGCTCCTAGGTTTTAAGAAATCAAAAAAAATAGTGAAAAAGTCCTAAAGAAGATTCCTCACTCAAGAGGTTTTTCTGTGATTAATTTCTTATGTAAAAAGATCGTCTTACTCCCAAAGAATAAAATAAGAAAAAGGCACATGAAAGAGAAAATGGAGAAAGAGTAGACGAACAGACAAAGAAACAGAGGAAAAAGCAAATCCAACGGTTCCAAATCCAATTTCTTACCCTTTAAATCTGACACAGATTTAAGTTTCCTCATCTATTCCAGATCAGACTTCTCACCCTCTAAATACATCAGCGACTCGCGCCCCTCATGGCTGCACACTGATACATAACTTCCCAAGTTTCTTTTTCAATGGCATATTCTTCATAAGGCAAGTTCTTTTTACTTATTTTATTGTTCTTGTTATCTTCTCTACATGCTTCTACAATCCTTATAAAATCTGAATCTTGTTAAATAAAATCCAAGCATGACCAAAATCCATGCCATGAAGCTTATTTTTGAACCTGAAACCACAAATAATATGAATGTGATGGGGGTTTATTTCTAAGAAAACACTAATATAATATTAAAAAATGTTGTTAATATGTGCAATTGTACTTATTAATATTGTTGTTAATATGTTGCTCTGTTTTTGGCAAATGTGCTATGTTATTGGTAAAAAAATGCTGAAATGATAACAAAAAATTGTTGTTAATACGTACAATTGTAGTTGTAAATATGGCTGTTGTAGTTGTTACTACAGAACATGTGCTCTATTTTTAGGAAATATAATAGAGGAATTGATTTGGTTTTGGGCAAGGTAACAGAGGGATTAATCAGTTTTAAGTGGAAATGAATGAATATGATGATGGTGTCTATGATAACAAAATAGTGAATTGATATAAAATAACTATTGTTAATATGAGCATTGGTAGTTGTTAATATTGCTGATGCAATTGTTAATACGTAGATTGTGTTGCAGATTGTCAAAACAAGAAACTTTATCATTATGAGAGATACCATGAGGTTGGACACATAGTGAAGACTAACAAAAATCCAAATCCTACTTAACTCCATCAGGATTGACACTGAAGTTGTTAATGTGGCTGAAGAACTTGTCAAAATATACTAAACAAGATGTAAAAACCAAAATCACATTTTCTGATGGTTCATGTCAGCTTAATCAATATCCTATGAAGATTGATGAGGTTGTAAATATGGAAAATGAAGTTGTTAAAACATATTGAACAAGTTGTAAAAAATAAAATCACATTTTCTGACTTGATTTATGTCAGCTTAGCCAATATCTCACGATGATTGATGAGGTTGTAAATATGGCTAATGAAATTGTTAAAACGTACTGAACAAGTTGTAAAAAAATAAAATCACATTTTCTGATGGTTCATGTCAGCTTAGCCACTTCCTGTGAAGACTGATGAGGTTGTAAATATGACAAATGAAATTGTTAAAACGTACTGAACAAGTTGTAAAAAACAAAATCACATTTTCTGACTTAATTCATGTCATCTTAGCCAATATCGCATGAGGACTAATGAGGTTGTAAATATGGTTAATGAAGTTGTTAAAACGTACTGAACAATTTGTAAAAAAATAAAATCACATTTTCTGACAAGACAAATTACAAAGGACATTACAAGCAGTTCCAAGTCTCACTTACTATGCAGGATGGAAGAAATATGTGACAAAATAAGTATAAATACAGTTTATATATAGCAATATCCATAAGTGCAGGAAACTAATATGCTGTTGGCAGAACCGGTAAGAAAATATGGTTTGAGTCGTGCCTGAATACATTGTTTTTAAGAGTTATTCCGTCACACACGAGAACTACAACCTATGCCTGATGCTTATAGAAGTTCAATTTTAATGTGTACATATATACATGCAAGCCTCTAAAAGTAAAGTCATCACAGCTCCGGCTGCTATTGTATTGATACGAATATTATCCTTTGCCCATTCCAATGCCAAGTTCTTGGTGATTTGATTTATAGCTCCTGAATCAAATTGTATATATATGTGCAGATTTTAGTGAGAACACTCAAAGTTATCATATAGAATTTGATTACCACTCTGATGATTGATGAGAAGAAGGAGATTTACCTTTAGATGTTGTATAGATTGAAACATCAGGAAAAGCTTTCAAACCCGAAATTGAGGAAATATTTACTATGGCACCATATCCTGTTGCTTTTAAAACGGGATGTGCAAGTTGGCTCAAAATTTATTTGCATTAGTTGATATATCTTCAGCAGTATAATTTGTGCTTTCTTTAGCTATCACTGTACCGGCATTGTTTATCTCAACACAGTTCATTCAGCAAAGAAACATGGTCATGTAGTAAACGATGGAATGAGATTTGAAAATGTTCACAAATCCGCTTCACTCTTGCATTATTTTCTTTTTCCATAAAAATCTTCGAGGGGGTGCCTGCTGCCCCTAAAAAATGAGGGGCTTCCTAAGTATTTTTTTTCGTGTTCCTTTTTATCATTGGATTCTACATAAAGTAAGCGACATTTTGATATCTCATGGGCAAAAAATGAAGCTTTTTTCAATTTTTTATGATTTTTTAAAGATTCAGTACTCAAAGTGGAAAAATAATAATAATTGCACCATTTTTCTGATGAATCTTTGAAAAAATCATAAAAATTTGAAAATAGCTCCATTTTTTTCCATAAGATATCAAAATGTCACTCATTTTATGTAGAATCCAATGGTAAAAAAGAACACACAAAAAAAAACATTTGGAAAGCATCTCATTTTTTAGGGGCAGCATAGAGGCAACAGACACCCCCTCCCTAAAAATCCATTCACAGAACTCAACTATAAGGTTATGTTTGGCTCAATGGAGGGGAGAGGAGGGGAGGGTTTGAGAGGGATTTTCTTTTACCTTGTTTGGGTTGATAAAAAGAGAGGGGAGAGGAGGGATTTTAATAGTATTATGTTTGGTATAGGAGGGGAGAGGAAGAGAAATATTTTTATATGGACAATTTTGCTCTTATTTCATTTAATTTGTAATTAATAACTTTCTAACATATTTAATAAAATATAATTATATAAGGAATTTAATACATAAAATTATAATTTTATAATTATAAAAATTAAATAAATATAATTATAAATGGAATTTACTATATAAAATTATAATTTTGTAATTAAATAATGAGAATGGTATTGTGATAATATTTTAAAATGACATGGTAGTCAATTTGAGTTTAAACATTAACCCTTCCCTCCAAATTCCCCCACTTTTAGAGGGGAGGGTTAGGAGGGGAGGGGAGGGAGAATTTTAGAAAATTCTCCCTCCCCTCCTAAAATTTTTAGTTATCCAAACAAGGGGAGGGGAATAGAATCCCCTCATTCCCTTCCCCTCCCCTCCCCTCATACCAAACAGACCCTAAAAGAATAGAAGTAATGTTCAAACTCTCGAAGTGTTTAATCTTGGGCTGAAACCTCTACTTAAAAAAATAAAATAAAAAATCCTCTGGGTCAAATTTAGGCGAAAATAAGAAAATTTGAATGCCTCTTTAATTGGACTTAGGATCAAATTCACAGTTTTTCACATAGAATTTCATGTGGCTTCATCTCAGATCCAAAAGGAAATTTAGCAGGGAAATATGAAGTCACTTGCATACAGAAGTTACAAGTTTAGTAAATTATCACTAAGCGTTCCACTCTTCCTTGGGTTAGAAGGGACTTCTAGAGTTGTTACAATGACGACAACAACAACAAGAATAAGAAGATTAGGAAGAAGCAAATGGAAGAAAGAGCAGGAAGAGACTTACAAGGATGTTGAGCTTTCCCTGAAAAATGTCACCAACAGTTTCCATTAAACTTTGAAGTTGGTCGGTAGAGCTTACATCGCAGACTGATCCAGTGACACTAAATCCTTTGCTTTTCCGGCCACTCTTTCAAACACACATC
Source organism: Albizia julibrissin (assembly GCA_037074505.1). NCBI lineage: Eukaryota > Viridiplantae > Streptophyta > Magnoliopsida > Fabales > Fabaceae > Albizia > Albizia julibrissin. The sequence goes on from CM073487.1 coordinate 41,115,892, forward strand.
GATGTCTGATTGGTAACATGAACATATATGTAAAGATGCTCCAAATTCTGCCAATTCTTCAACTATGGCATGCCTATTTTTCCAACTTAGTGAACATAAATCAGTATAAAAAAATCAGAGACCAGATTAAATAGAAAATAGAAGTAACTAACTAATAACTAACCCTATACCTCGGGTTGCTCTGGTGACAAGAGCTGTCATCCCACTCAGTGACCATCTCTTATCTTCGAGTACCGCTTCAGCCATTTGTATTTACTTCTCTGCTAATCAGTGGAATTCTAGGAGTAGGTGATGATATATATAAGAGCCAACAAGTGTCTTTGAGGTGTTAATGGTATTTGTATTTATATACACAGGCTTAAGATTTTGTGGTTATAATTGAATGCTTGCAAGTTGCAAGTGATGTAAATTATGAATCATAGGGGAAAAGAAACTCATATAAAGTCTTTCTTGATTTTATATGATATGATGGATGCCTTGGATTTTTAGAAACAGCAGGCCACAGTTTATCTGGCCTATGATAATGCAAAGGATTAAAGTACTTGCATGTGATTAGTTAAATAAAAAGGATGGATTTAGGAAGTGGGATTGAGCTATTGGATGTGTGAGGTAGTTTTTATTATTCACCAAAAAAAAAAAAAAAGTAGCAATATTTTTTGTCCCCCGTGATTTGTGGCCAGTCCATTGTTTTTTGTTCGAGTTAGATGCACATGTGTAGAGGGAGGATAGGTGAAAGCTGAACTCACGGAAAATGAATTTTCAGAGGAATCACACCCTGAGAAGTAATAATCAAACTCTTTGATGTAGTTAAATAGAAATATTACATATTATTACTTGTTAAAACTTATCAATCTTTATGTTTCCATTGCAAAATGAGCTTGTTATTGCATTCTCGTATTTTTTCTTTGGGACCTTACAGTAATTTTGTAATTATTGAAGTTCACATCTTAACATCTTCTCACTTTTCTCCCCATCCAAAAATGTGGTTTCATTCTCTTTTCCCATTGTTCTCTTTATGTCTTTTAAAACATTAGGTAGGGAGAGAGTGCAACAATTTGCTTAAAATTAAAATAGAGTTGGTTTTACTTAAGAGGAGTGTGCAACAAGAAACAAACCCTTGTAAACCATAATTTTTTCTTCCTAAACGCAGAGGATTTCATTAATTTAGAAAATAGTGCCAATTTATTCTCATGAAACTTCAATACTAATTGTCTAGTTAAGCTAAAAGAAGAAACCAAATATCAACTTGTCATCCCAAATGATCAAAATGCACCAGAAAACATACATAGTCGAGAGAAATAACTTGCAGATCTCTAAGATCTTAACTTTAATGGACATGTGACTTCAACATCACGAAGTGAAGAAGTGTTTAAACAGAGAAACCTCCATCTGCATAGATAATTTGACCAGTGATGTAGGAAGCAGCTGGAAGGCAAAGGAAAGCAACTATTGCTGATATCTCTTTAGGATCTCCTATGCGTTTCATAGGAGTTTGAGATACAATAGAATTCACTGCAGTTTCTCCACCAGGTTCTTTCTGTGACAAGAACAAAGATATTGAGCATCAAATTCTCACTTAATGTAACATGATTTCATATACAGGAAAGAAAAATATAACATGGTCTCTTGGGGAGATCCTAGGCATGCCTTTTTTTCCAGCATGCTACTCTACAAAGGCCTTGCAGATAATTCAAACTAAGGTTATTAGAGATATCATTTCCTTTTACTAATTAAACTGACTTTTCAATTCAATACTTTTGAAAAGTGACCAGTAAGTAATGAATAGTTATCAATACTTTTAGAATATTTATGTTTGTAAGTTTTATACCAAGCTAGACTCCAAAAGTGAGGTCTTTATAGTTCCTGGTGCAACTGCATTTACACGAATATTATCCTTCGCCCACTCAAAAGCCAAGTTCTTTGTGACTTGATTCATAGCTCCTGAATGAAATCACACAGATAATGAGTTAATTTGCTATAAATTATCACAAGTAATGAGCAAAGACGGAGGAAAATGTAATGATTGGAATTTAAATCATGTTTCCTTGCAAAAATATATATACCTCTGGATGCTGCACAAGCTGAAACAAGAGGCAGAGCTCTAACACTGACAATGGAGGAGATATTTACAATGGTGCCATATCCAGAAGCTTTAAGAAGTGGGTGTGCAAGTTGACTCAAATGAAAAGATGATTCAAAATTAGCACCCATCACAGTACTTACATCTTCTGACGTTTGATCTGTGGCTTTGTTATATATGATTGTCCCAGCATTGTTTATCTAACACAAACCAACTTGTGAAGTCAATTTGATCACCAATTTTGGAAACCAACACTTCCCAGTAAAATCTTAAACTTTATTAACTCTACTTTAAAATTCAATAACTTTCTTATTTTATCCTTATTTAATATAATACATCTGGTCCTTACTACAAGATCTAGTTGACTTTGTTAAAAAGATTAAGGAAATATTACTATAAAAATAGAGAATAGTAGTGCATTTTTTATGACACTTTGCTTCTTCTAGAATTTTTTTTAATATTTTTTTTAAAAAAATTGGTATGAGAAAGCACCACAGCTGCTTGGAAGCCTTATGTAGCGCTTGCTTGACTAAACGCCACTTAAGGTTTTTTTTTATAAAAATGAAGTAGCAGTTGTGGCGCTTGTTCAAAGAAGTGCCAGCTACTATGCATTTTGTGTGGCGCTTGATTTAGTAAGTGCCACACAAAGTAATCTTTTTTATTTTTTTTCAAACATTTCTCTCTCACGCGATATACTTCCATTACCTTTATTCTTTTGGTCCCCACTACTCATCCAACATGTGACATCACTCCTTATCTTCTTAGTCTCCACTTTTCCTTCTTCTCCTTTTTTGTCACTCATCACTGTCCCTACTTCAATCGGCACTTCCTCCTCATTCATATGTTCCATCACTTCTCACTTTTCTTCCTTCTCCTCTTTTCATTTTCGGCATTTCCTCCTCATTTAGTTGGTTCCATTTCTTGCATCAAACCAACCCTATTCCTCCTCCCTTTTAGTCTCATTTCATCCTCTTTATAGTTTCATTTCGTCTTATAAATACTTACCCACTCACTTTTCTTTTTTTTTTATATTTTAAAGCTACGTACAGTATATTGTCTTCTTAACCACCTTTTTTTTTTATTTTTTAATCATGCATGCAACCAATGTTCTAAAACCCAGACCGGTCAATGAATCGATCAGGGTACAGGGTTAAGGGTCAGTGGGTTAGATCGGAATCAAACCGGAGCTAAACCGAGGCCAAACTGGTGAGAAATTGAATATTTTAAGCTTATTTATATAAAATTCTAAAAAAAATTAAAAATTTGATTTTTGTTTAAAAAAAGGCCAAACCGGACCGGTTATCGAACCGGCCCGGTTTGGCCACCGGGTCGTCAGTTCCTAGGCCAAACCGGCCAGTCCTATTCAGGTTCCTAAACCTGGCATGCAACTTTATCTTTCTCTTTTTCTTTTATTAATTTTTTTTTAGGTATTGTGCTTGAGATTTCAACTTACTCTATTTAAGCTTCCTATACACAGTAAGTTTTTTTTTTAATTTTTAAGCTTATAAATTTAAATTTATTAGTAGTTAATAGTTTAATTTTTTAAATATCTTTTATATTTAATTGATTAAGAAATCTAAAAAAATATTATTATTTTTATATGCTGAAAAATAAATGAAATAAAATTAAATGTTATTATACATAGGTTGTATGTGAAGATATGTAGTAGTTATAATTTTTAGTTGTTGTATAGTAATTAATTTTTAACATTGATGAGTTGCATAAGTAAAATAATTACTTATTTTTAACACTTGTATTTTACTTAGTAGTGATTTTGTTAATTTATATCATTTTGGAGTTATTTGATTGTGGTTTAATTTTCTTCATTTTGTTGTGGATATGAAAATGTGTTTAAAGTGTGTTATCAACTATAATGTGTGTGTGTGTGTGTGTGTGTGGCGCTTCCAAGCGTCAGAGCTTCTTTTAGTAGCAATGAGATATGTGACAGTTCCTAAATACCACAATTAGTTTAAAAATAAGCGTCACAGCTGCCCTTTTTTTTTGTAATAGTGAAGCTACATAAATCATTTTAAATTAAAGTATTTATATTTATCCGTTTTTCACCAAACTAATTTCCTTGACTTATAAACTAATATATAATATAATGATACACAACATATATTATGATTAAGTAGTTTATTTAGTGTGTGTTTGGAATAAAGGTGGTAAAAGTGATTTTTTTGCAATCCGACTTTTGCAAACTTAAATTGAGTAAAAGTGAGATTGTGTAGTGTAATTTATGTTTAAATTGGAAATAGCATAAATGACTTTTCTGAAACTGAAACTTATTTGAATGATTATTTTGAAAAGCAAGTTTAGATGAAAAATGATTTAAAATGACGTGAGTATTATTAAATAATACATATATATTATATGCATATATATTGTGATAATTACAAAATTAAAATTACAAAAAGTGAAAAAAGTTAATTTTAAAAATTTGGCAACACTAAAATACATAATTAAATATATTTAATGAATAAAAATACATATAAATTAGAAATCATACAAATATAAATTTTTTATCAAATAATATTATATAACTAATTGATAATGAACTGAAAAAAGAGTTTCATGAACAGATATTAACAAAATAAACACGAATTTCTACCTTCAACAAAGATCAAATCAACCACTAGAGCATAATTTGAAAATTTATCAAGTAATTCTCACCAATTAAATTTCTCTTGGACCTAAATCAAAGTCTTGTAATAAAAATTTATCACTCTTATTATTATTATAAATTTATTTTAACTAATTCTCTTACATCTTTCTCTATTTTCCGTCAGAGTGAGAATTAAGTAAAGATAAAAATGAAAAACAATGAATATTAACTTTTAAGGAAATTTATATTTAAAACAAAAAAAAAATCATCTATAAAAATTTATAATAAGAATCAGAATAGTATTTCAATTAAAAAAGTGAGACCCAACATTTTTCTTTTATAAGCAGCTTTTTTCTATTCACGGTGAAAGAGCCAAAAACAATAAATTTTGGCTTATGGCTTTAAGCTGTGTTTTTTTTTTTCAAAAGCCCAACTTAAAAAAAAAAGCCATACGGAACACTTGGAAAAAAACCCAAAGCATGTAATTTGACTTTTGCCCCATCAATGGTGCTTTTTGGACCTCTAAAAACCATCACAAACACACATTTAACTTCTTTAATATCTCCAAAAATATCAACTAGATCTTATATATTAAAGACTAGAGGAAAATATATTATACCCCATAAAAATAAAATTAATATAATAATAAATAAAAGGTGAAATTACATATTCATATAGAAAATTTCTCATTCTACCATATAAATAGGATTAAAAAAAAAATTTATCTACCTCTCTCTGCGGAAAATATGACGAGAGGAGGACCATCATGTCTAAAGGATAACAAATAGATACTTGAAAACTAATAGTCCTTAGAATGAAATTTGACAATTTGTACTTTTATTTTCCCACCAATTAAACAATCAAGAGCCTGATGAGAAAAGCTTACAAGGATATTGAGCTTTCCATGGAAAATGGAGGCAACAGTTTCCATTAAATCTTGACGCTGGTGACTTGAGAGCACATCACAGACTGATCCAGTGACACTAAATCCTTTACTTGTCCACTCTTTCAAACACTTATCGATCTCTGCTTGGTTACGTGAACATATATGTACAGAAGCTCCAAATTCTGCCAATTCTTCTACTATGGAATGCCTATACATATATAACCAAATCATCTATGAACATAAAATCAGCAGAAGAAAGTAGAAAGCAAAATAAACAGAGGTGAAGTTTGAATAATGAAACCAAAGTAACAAGTTACCCGATTCCTCGGGTTGACCCGGTAACAAGAGCAGTCATCCCCCTCAAGGACCATCTCTTGTCTCTGCAAATCAACTTTGTTTCACTCATTTTTTTCCTCTAACAGTGGAATTTTTGGGGTGGCTGATAAGAGCCAACAATAATGAAACCTGCCAGTTTCTGTGAAGTAATGGTGATATGAAAATGAAATGAACGTAGAAGATATTTGTGGTTATATTTAAAGACTTGCACGTGGTAGAAACAGGGTTTTATTTAATTATTTAATGAGGATCATGATTGAGGCTCAGGAAGCAAAAGTACAGAAGAAAAACGCTGGCCACAAAAAACAAAAAAACAAAAACAAAGTTTGGAATAGCTTGCATGTTGGCTGAATGCAGCTAACCAAAGATGTTTGATCATGTTTGAAGATGAGTAAATAAAGTTCAAAATAGCATGCTCACCAAGTATATGTAATGAAAATTTAGATATTAGAATTTTAAATGACTCCCCTTTTGAATGTTGAGATTGTTTAATTTTTTTTACTTAACTGAATGACTAGGAGCCAATATTACTATCTAACTGTTAGGAGTGTGAAACATTTTCCCGTTCCGATCCTGAGTAAATCGGGACGGGAGAATTTCCCGTCCCGAAATTTTTGGGACGGAAAAAATTCGGGATCGGGAAAACATTTTCGGGATTGGGAATGAGATTTCTCAATCCCGACTTTTTCCTGATCCCGAAAATATATATTTTTTTAAAAAAAATATTTAAGAAGGCAAGATCAAATGTAAAGAGAATGTAAAAATCCCTAACACCCTCAAGGTAATATCTATTCTTTTAGTTTATTTAGTTAATTTTATTTATTATTTATTAAATAATTCTAATTTTTTATTCTTGTTCTTATGTTTTTTTGTAGTTAAATCGATAATTTTAAGCATATTTTGGACTAATTATATAATTGTATTGGATTAATTTAATACAATATGATATTAGACAAATTAGATAATTGTCCTAGACTAAAGAAAACACAACAAAAAACTCAATATATGAATTTTTTTATAAAAAAAAAAAGAATTAGGATCGAGAAATTCTCGATCCCGATCTCGAAAATTTCTCGAACCCTTCTCTGAAAATTTTCGGGATCGAGATCAGGAATGAAAATCATTCCTGAACCCTTCTAGGGATCAGGATCGGGAATGAGATTTCTGGATCCCGTCCCATCCCGAAAACACCCCTTCTAACTGATATCAAATTTTCTGTTTTTTCTTATAAAAAAAGTGGGGCCTATCTGACAAACAAAGAGCTTACAGAAATTAAATGGGTCCATCATCAGTGTATGAGTGGAGTTGGGCCCAGAATCATTTATATGGTTTCTACTTTCAAGGACATTTCTGGTTCTGCTTCAATTAGCAAGCCACCCGGAGCATTTGTTTTTACTTTTTAGTAGAATTATTGTTAAGTCTCAAATAAAGAATAAAGAATGTAATTATCAAAAAAATTTATAATAAGTGATTAAATAATCATTTGATACTACTCACTTATTATTTTGAGACTTTTTCGTGATTACATCTTTCATCGTGACTTCGCAGTAATTCTTTCTTTGTTTCTATTGCTAATCACACTCTTAGGACTTCTAGAACAACAATAAAGCTCTTTGTTTTCTTTTGAGTCTTGGCCTTCTTGTTTGTATTCCTTGAGACTTGGTGCTTTTTTTTTTTTGGTTTGTTTGCATACTTGCATTAGGATCCCTTGTTCTTTATTCATTCTTTGGAATGAAATTATATTTTCATTTAGAGAAACAAAATAATAAATACAAGCTTGTCATATGATAGAATATTAGAATACCTATGTGAGAAGAATACTTCGGTTTATTATTTCTATGTAATCAAGTTGGCTGGCTTTCTTTAACAAGTATATAGGTTTCATCACTAGGAAGTAACCTTATTGTATTTAGTTTATATATGTTTTTCTTAAGGGGAAGTAAACCTTAGCTTATAAATGTAAGCTCTTTTGTACTTTGAAATCAGAGTTTGATAAATGAATATTTTGAAACTATGTGATCTCTCTCTACCTCCGTAGTCTATTTCTCTCCGTTTCTATTCTGTTTTCCCTTCCCCCTTCTCTGTTTTCTATCCTTTTCCGTTTATATTAGAACCAGTTTATGCGAGTGTGCATGTGTTGAATCATCATCCCAAATGATAAAATTTCATCGGAAAAAGTATATGTAGTTGAGAGAAATAACTTTCTGACCTTTAACATCTTGATACTCACAGACATCACTATGTGACTTGCACGTCAAAACTTATTGGGAGGGGTTTCTCCCATTTCTCAAATGTTTTTTTTTATTTATTTATATCATTAGATTTTATAAAGTGACATTTTGAAATTTTATGGGCAAAAGATGGTGTTATTTTCAATTTTTCATGATTTTTTTAAAGGTTATCTATAAAAATCAGTGAGAATATTAAATCTTTGAAAAATCATGAAAAAATAAAAAAAATACATTTTTTACTCTTAAAATATTAAAATGTCACTCATTTTATATAAAATTTAATAATCTAAAGATTAAAAAAAATATATTTGGGAAGTGAGGAAAAATCAGGCGGCAGCACCGGAGGCGGCAGGGATCCCCTCCCCAACTTGTTCAAGTGACTTTGTTTCTCCTTTGAAGTCTAGAAAAAAAAAAAAGAAAGAAAGAAAGAATCAAACAGTGAAGCCTCCATCAGCACAAATGATCTGACCAGTGATGTAGGAAGCAGCAGGAAGGCAAAGGAAAGCAACAAGTGCTGATATCTCTTTAGGCTCTCCTATGCGATTCATAGGTGTCTGAGCCACTGTTGCTTTCACTGCAGTGTCTCCACCAGGTTCTTTCTGTCACATGAACACAGATAATAAGCAAATTGAAACTCAGTACAGATATACATATAGGTACTACTGATATGCTTCACCGTGGTTACAAACTAATTTGATTTGTGTTTGTGAGTTTTTTATACCAAGATAGACTCCAAAAGCGACGTCTTTATAGTTCCTGGTGCCACTGCATTCACACGAATATTATCCTTCGCCCATTCAAAAGCCAAGTTTTTTGTCACTTGATTCATTGCTCCTGAATATAATTAAATTACACAGATAATGGCTCAGTTTTGCTCAAACTTGTGTGTGTGTGTACCCCAAATGTATATATATGTACCTCTAGATGCTGAATAGGCAGAAACGAGAGGCAAAGCTTTGACACTGACATTGGAGGAGATATTTACAATGGTGCCATATCCTGAAGCTTTAAAAAGAGGATGTGCTAGTTGGCTCAAATGGTAAGCTGACTCAAAATTAGTACCCATAACAGTACTTATATCTTCTGCACTTTGGTCTATGGCTTTGTTATATATGATTGTCCCAGCGTTGTTTATCTAACACAAACCCACTTTTGATTAGATGAACGCAACAAGAACTAGAAGATTAGGATGAAGCAAAGAGACTGAGAGAAGCTTACAAGGATGTTAAGCTTTCCATGAAAAATGGAGGCAGCAATTTTCATTAAATCTTGACGTTGGTGACGAGAGAGTACATCACAGACTGATCCAGTGACACTAAATCCCTTACTTGTCCACTCTTTCAAACACTTGTCGATGTCTGATTGGTTACGTGAGCATATATGTACAGAAGCTCCAAATTCTGCAAGTTCTTCAACAATGGCATGCCTATATATATATATATATAAATATATGAACATAAAATCAGTAGAAGAAAGTATAGAGAGCAAAATAAACAGAGATGAAGTTTGAATAATGAAACCGAAGTGACAAGTTACCCGATTCCTCGGGTTGACCCGGTAACAAGAGCAGTCATCCCGCTCAAGGACCATCTCTTGTCTCTGCAAATCAACTTTGTTTCACTCATTTTTTTTCTAACAGTGGAATTTTTGGAGAGGATGATAAGAGCCCACAATAATGAAGCCTGACAGTTTCTGTGAGGTCCTCGTGATATGAAAATGAAATGCACGTGATAGTAACAGGGATGTATTTAATTATTTATTGAGGAATGAGGATCTATGATTGAGCCACTGGCAGCAAAAGTACGGAAGAAAAACGCTGTCCACAACAAAAAAAAATTATGCGTGGATCGAGTTGAACCTAGACTCGTTTATATATAAGGATAATTAATAAATTTGACCAGAAAATTTTCGTTCAGGACCGATTTTATTATAAAAATTTTTAGATTTAATATTGTCCTGAAAATATTATCATAGAGCAATGTTTCATTTTTCTGTTAAAAATTTAACAGTTTATGTTAATTTTATAACTGTTAACATTAATTTTTTAATAGTATGAAATAATATTATTTAAAACTTCAAAAATAACATTGAACCTGTAAAAATATTTAAGACAACATTACTCTTTAATAAAAACTTTCGTTATAAATTTATACTTTAACCCTTATATGTATATATGGTTTCAACTCTGTAGGACTTTATGGTTCTGTGCTTCAATTAGCTAGCCACCCGAAGGATTTGTTACTGGGATAATCACTACTAGATCCTTGGAAAGAAATGTAATCACTAAAAAAATTCTATAACAAGTGAGCAATATGCAATAACGACAGGAGTAGAAAATAATAAATTGATAATTGATAATGCTCACTTATTATTAAAACTTTGTAGTAATTATATTCTTTCTTTAAGATCTTATAATGATTTTCCCTCTGTTTCTATTGCTAATAACTATGGGCCGCTGGAACAAAAATTAAGCTTTGTTTTCTTTTGAGGCTTGGTCTTCTTGTTTGTATTTCTTGAGACATGGTGCTGGTGTTTTTTTTTTTTTTTAACATACTTGCATTAGGATCCCTTGTTCTTTATTCATTATTTGGAATGAAATTACATCTTCATTCAAAGAAACAAAATAACAAATACCAGCTTGTCAAATGATAGAATATCAGAATACTTATGTGAGAAGAATATTTAGGTTTATTATTGAGTTAAGGTGCAAATTTACGATAAAATTTTTTACTGAAAAGTAATGTTACCTCAGAAGTTTTCTTATGTTCAATGTTGTCCCAGAACTATTAATATGGAGTAAAGTTACCCTTATCATTGAAAACTTAATAGTCAACATTAGTTTTTTAACAATATAGGGGTAGCATTGCTATATTTTAAAACTTTTAATACAACATTGCTCATCAGCAAAAATATCCAAGGCAAATTTGCACCTTAACACTTTTATTATTTCTATGTAAGTTGGCTTTCTTTAATAAGTATATAGGTTTCATCATTAGGAAGTAACCTCATTGTATTTAGTTTATGTTTTCCTTAAGGCCTTGTTTGTTTGGGGTTTTTTGGAGGGGAGGTGGGGCAAGGTTGGAGAGAAAAAATGAGTGTTTGATCACAAAACCATGGTTTGCGTAAACCGAGATAAAACTCATCTCACATACTTACCTCGTAAATCGTAAAAGCTAATTTCAAACACACACAAAAGAAAAGAGGTGAGGGGTGAGGGGTGAGAAAATTTTTTGTCTAGAAGTGCTTACCTCGCCTTATTTCTCAAATCTCCAAATTTGAGTTTTTTTGGGGAGGAGAGAAAATTTGTATCTCATCCTAACCAAATTGCTCATGACAATTTTTTGATATTCCATAGCTACCCTCTAAACTAAAAACCCTTTTTTTTTCTCATCAGATACTTCCAATCGATTATGTTCCTTCACTTCGCTCCTCTCCTCCTCCAGCGTCGACGCAGGTCGCAGACTACTCCTCCAACATCATACTTTAATGAATTTCACTTACCTTCCCCTTTGTTGAACTAAGCACACCCTAGCTAAGAGGAAGTAAACCTTAGCTTATAAATGTATGCTCTTTTATACTTTGAAATTAGAGTTTGATGAATATTTTGAAACTATGCAATCTCTCTCTACCTCCTTAGTCTATTTTGTTGTAGAGTTTTTTTTTTGGGGATTAGATTCTTTCATTAGGACCTTATAGGACTATGATTGAGCTAAGAGGGTGAGTCTCAGTGATAAGGTTACATCTACTTGACATGGAGATTACAAATTCAAATCTTAAAAACTATCTCTTTAATTAGAAGGTAAAGCTGCGCACATTTATTTCTTTTGCTTTTTTGAGACCTTACAATGATTCTCCCTTTACTTCTATTACTAATCACACTCTTGGGCAGATAGAACAGAAATTAAGTTCTTTGTTTTCTTTTGAGGCTTGGCCTTTTTGTTTGTATTTCTTGAGACTACTTGGTGCTGTTATTTTGGTTGTGCATACTTGCATTAGGCTACCTTGTTCTATATTCATCCTTTGGAATGAAATTATCTTTTCATTTAAAGAAACAAAATACCAAATACCAGCTTTTCATATGATATAATATTAGAATACCTATATAAGAATAATATTCAAATTTATTATTTCTATGTAAGTTGGCGTTCTTTATTTTTAACTAGTATTTTGGTGTGTTGCAAGTGTTAGATATTTTATGTTATTTTATAGGTTTCCTCACTTGGAAGTTACCTTATTGTATTTAGTTTATGTTTTCCTTAAGTAAACCTTAGCTCATAAATGTAAGCTATTTTGTGCTTTTGAAATCAGGGTTCGATGAATGAATATTTTGAAACTATGTGATCTCTCTCTCCCTCTTCAGTCTATTTCTCTGTGTTTCTATTCTGTTTTCCCTTCCCCTTCTCTGTTTCACTGCAATTTCTCCACCAGCTTCTTTCTGTCAACACAACAAACATATATACACATACATATTGAGCATTGCACATAATTGGAACACAGTTTTGTTACAGATATTATCTCCTTTTACCAATTGAACTGACTCTTTGATGCAAAGTTTTTCAAAATTGACCAAAATAATGAATATTGATTAACAGTGAGTGCAGAGATATATACTACTGATACGCTCCACCATATGGAATTTGGATGTAAACTAATTAGAATATTTATGTTTGTAAGTTTTATGCCAAGTTAAACTCCAAAAGAGCAGTCATCCCTCTCATATTGTCTTTGCAAATCAATTTTGATTCCCTCGTTCCCTCTCCTTCGTTTGCCTAACAACAAGGAACCCTCGCAAAATACCATCTATTTTGGTATGTTTTGAATAGCTTATGAAAGCTCCATAAGTGCTTATAAATCGTGATTTACGGGATACGAAGTAGTTTTTACGGTCTACGAGGTAGCTTTTACGATTTACGAAGTAAATATATGGAGGAGATTTATCTCTATTTATATGAATCGGACTTATAAAATAAGCTCTATTAAAAATTGTGTTTTCAAACATTTATAAAATATTTACATGTGATTGTGATTTGATTTTTTTTTTCAGAAAAAGGCAAAAGCATCCCATATAAAAAGATAATTAGTACAAAAAGACTCTAAACCTCACATGTCAGCATGGACAGAAAAAACAAGAGTCAAGAAAAATCTTAAAATGTACATTCAAATTCTGCAGTAAATAAATCCTATTGAAAATAAAATAGGAAAGACAAGAATTACTATCCTGACAGATGCAGTTAATTGATGGGATAATTGCTCCTTTTGATAGGAGAAATAGTTTCTTCAACCATATAACTTTTAATTCCTGCTATGGATTGTTTAAATAAAAATGAGACTGAAGAATCATGATAAGACGGCTCAGAAACACATAAGAGCCAAAAAAAATTGGCTTTTGTGATTTTCTTTCATTTGATGGCAGTAAGTGATTGTCCTTGAAAATCAATGCATGCCTTACAAAATTTATATACCTTTTATTTGAATTTGTCTAGAAAGACAATCCATCCTATTGATGGAATAGCACCTTGTGATTGGATAAGAAAGGATAAGATTTAGAATGTGAGGTTGGATATTGTCCCAAGATAGAAATATCTTTGTTCTTATTCTTGGGTTGCTGCTGCTTTATGCTTATATCGTCTTCTCTCTTTTTCCCAATGTCTTGTTCCCATCTCTTTTCTTGTTACTCCCACCTATCTTTATAGGATATAATTAAAAAATTAATATTGATCTTAAATATAAAATTTATTTTTTATATTTGTTAATTTTATATCTAATTTATCTATATTATTGCTTCTTCAACGATAATAAAATAAAAAAAAGATAGAGGAAATTAAATAAGATGATTAGGATTTTTTAAAAAATATGTTATATTAACTAGTATAATTAATTTTATTAATCAAATTAAATTAGATAAAGAGGTCTCACATTAAAGATTTAAGGGACTATGCTTTTTTTTTGCACTAACTTCTCATTGGAGTCCCATTTTTGCGCATAAAAGAATGGCCAATTATTGAATATCTTGAACAGGTTTCGTGTTAGGAACAAGCTGAGTAACAACCCAAATCATCCCAACCTCTACTTTTACTAAGAAATCCAAGTGACTTAATTCTCAAAACAGCCTTTGAATACTAAATACTCTAATTCGACTCGTAAGTGGTAAATTTGTGTTTCTATGAATTTGATGACATTCTTAATAATTAATTTATAAATTTGATTCTTATTATAACTCTTTGATCCTCATATTTTCAAAGGTTATGGTGTAAATTTATTTCTGAAGTTTTTTATTGATGAGCAATGTTGCTTCTTGACGTTAAAAAGTTAACGATCCACGCTAATTCTCTAACGGCATAGGGTAATATTGTTATGTTTTACAATTTTCAATGCAACATTGAACCTAGAAAATTTTTTTGGGATAATATTGCTTTATTTTTTAATGTTCAACATTATTTTTGAAGGAAAAAATTCAGTTAGCCCCCTTGGGTAGCAAATTAATTTCAATCAACTCCTAAAATTTTTTGAAACTCCACTGTACCGCTATGGTCAAAATAAAATTAATTTTTGTGGGTGAAAAGACAATGATGCATTTCTTTTATTTTTTCAGTAGAGAATTTACAAGACAAATAAAAAGATTTATAAGATAAATAAATGGATTTAAAAGAATCTAGGGAATTAAAAACAGTTTTTCTATTTACAGGACAAATATAGAAATTGACTAGATAAATATGGGTATAAGATAAATAAAGGGATTCAAAAGAACCGAAAGAGTTAAAAACATGTTGGTTATTTATAAGACAAATATGAAAATTTATAAGACAAATATAAACATTTATAAGACAAATAAAGATATTTACAAGACAAATAAAGTGATTCAAAAAAACTTATGGAATTAAAATTTTTTTGGTAATTTACAAAACAAATATGGAAATTCACAAAATAAATAAACTAAGGATATCATTTTCTTTTCACCCATAAAAATTAGTTTTATTTTGACCATAGGGTTGCAGTGAAGTTTCAGAAAATTTTGAGAGTTGACTGAAATTAATTTGCTACCAGGGGCTAATTGAAATTTTCTCATTTTGTAATGGCACGTGCAACATTGCTACATTTTGAAACTTCTGAGGTGATACTAAGTCCGAAAAGACTTTCAAGCAACATTATTCCTCAGTGAAAACTTTCGAGGCAAATTTTGCTCATTAACTTTTTTTTTTAATTAAAAGGGCATATATTAACGGCTTGAGATTACAAGCGGGATCAAATCCGCGACCTATAACTTAAAGAAGAGCTCTCATATCACTAGCCTATAAAAATTTTGGTTAACTCTATTTTTAAAGCCTTATCTTTTTTTTTTTTTTTTGTGGTGGGAATCTTTTCCATCTTTTGGGGAATAGTTTTATCTGGAAACTTGCAAAGGCCCACAGCCCCACACCTCCCACTTTTCACGAGATGACAAAATAAGAGGGACAGGACCCAATGAGACAAAACTACCCTACACAAAGACCAGCATCGTCGGTGCATGAACTGGACCTGAACCCATACTAATGGGCCTTCCATGAGTAATTACACTAAATGACAATATTTCTGTCATCCAATAAAATTCAAAATGACAAGACAATTTTTTGTTATTTACAAATTTATATATACTTATTTTTTTTAATTTATAAAAATTTATTGTCTAGGAGATATCTAGAAGCGGTCTGCAACAGTCGTTAGGATTATTTGCTTGGATCATTTTATTTAATTTCAGAATTGCAGACAAATGATTATATTAATATTACTATATTAAGAATCACATTGCTGACAATTTAGCTTAGTAGTGATCAAAATAAATAAGATGAATTCTTGGGAGCCAAAAAATGCCTATAAACTTTTATTAAAAGTGTCACTACAAAAAATATACTAAGTTTTTGATGGAATTCATCATGGAATTTGTCATGGGATTCAAAGTTTCCGATGGAATCCATTTCCTTGTTAATAAGACCGTGACAAACCAATTTCCAACAGAATTTTGATTTCTGTCAGTCCGCGCCGCTCCATATTTCCTGAAAAATGCAACTCCTCTTGGTCCTTTGTTGGTTCAAACCCACGACCTCACCCGTATGCGCACGATGCCTTATTAGTTGGGTTGGAATGCTTGTGCGTGTCATTATTGCACAATTATATATAGGGAAAAAGGTAAAAAAAAATGCTACTTAAACTTCAAAATACTAAATTATTGATTTCTCAAAAACCTGAATTATCAATTGTGATATTTTTTTTTGCCAATCTCATTACTTTTATAGTCAATAAAACCAATTTAAGATTTTGAAGTTCAAGTAGTATTTATTTAAAATTTTTTCCTATATATATGTGTCTATATATATAATCTTATTATATATAATCAATTATTTATAAATATATTTTTTTCTCATACTTAAATATATATTATTATAAAAAATAAATATAAATCTAATAATAATATAAAATAATTTTATATATTCTTATAATTTTTAATATAAATTAATTTAAAATTAAAAAAATTTCATCTTAAATAAATTTTTATATGACTATATTTTTGTCTGATTTCTGAATTTAAGTTTTATTTTTAATTAAAATTAATTAATAACTAATATATATATATATATATATATATATATATATATATATATATATAATTAAATTTAGCTAAAACTAATAATCTTTTAATATTTTTGACAGAATTAGTCATGGAATTATTCTATGGCAAATAAATTTGCTACGGAATATTTTTCCTTAGAAAATTTTTCCACAGAATGAATTCTGTTGGAAACTTTTTCAATAGAATTTCCGTGGAAATTTTTCATGGAAAAAAATTTTGTGGCAAATTTCGTAGAAAATTTTGTGTTTTTTTTGTAGTATGCGTCCGGCACTATATACATTTTGGAAGTGTAAAAATACTCATGCCAGTACCATTAAATTTGACCTAATACTATTATATATATGTGTGTAAAAAGAGTGTGGGTTCTATTACAAAAGTTAACAAAGTTAAGTCAAATTTAAAGATGGTGGCATTTTTACTCTCATTTTTAATGTTCATGGAATAAGTGCATGAGTATTTTGATACTTTCGCCTTAATTATAATGATAATCATAATTTCCTTATAATGTGACGAACCAAATTTTGACATTTAGTGTTTAATAACACCTCAACAGAATTGTTTTAAATAAGAGGATACTTATAGCTATAAAAAAAATGATGACAATGATTTGGACATTTTAGGACCATGCTGCCAAATTAAAAAATTTGCATACTGACAACTAGGTGGCCTCCCGAATAAATTCTAATTATCCATGCCAACTATATATATTTTTCATTCAAATTGTTTTTAAAAAACATAATTTAGTCTATTCGAAATCAAACATCGTTACACCCCCCCTTATTTTCTTTAGTGTTGTGCTAATTAAAGTCCTGAGCCCTATTATAAAAAATAAAAAAGTCCTGAGTCTCAATACTATATATTGAGCACTTGATTATTCAAATTAATTCCGTATCCCCAAAGATATTGAAATTAAGAGACCAATAATTGATTGTTTAATCCAAATCACACGACTAGCATAACTCCAAAAGGAGGGCGGTTCCCTCCCTATCATAAATCTCTAACAAATATATAAATATGTATTACATATTATTTAATTGAAGGTTATTACTGTTGATCTTCTTTTTAAAATCATAAATTGATAGCTCTATATATCTAATCAAATAATTTTGCCACTCGTGGATAGCTCAATCGTCAAATGGTTTGAAATGCAAGTCACGTATACACGCAACACATTTAATCCTAGATAAGGTGTTAATTCCAATGTTTTATTAATTTATGTTGTTCTACTCTCGGGTTTGTTTGATGTTGAGAAGTTGTTGCATTCCACCATGCGTGGAACAATAATTCTTAAGAACAATATCATCGGATACGATTCAAACTGGATTTTCTATCTGTGCTGCCAACAGTTTATTACTTGTCTCTATGTAAGTGTGTGGAAAAATCAAGAGCATATGAAGTATGAAATTGAAAAGTCGTTAACTTGCATGCCATGCAATCGGAGAAAGAAAGGGGAAGGTAGAGCAATAATTAAATATAGGCACGAGTGGAAAACTAGAACCTAAAAATGGTGAGACTAATTTTGGTTTAAACGAATTTCTAAGTTAAGGATCCTATACCCACCCACCCACTGGCTTTAATTTGCTTCTTTGCTAGTTAGCTATAAATAATACTATATTTAAAGACAACAAAATAGAAAACTTCATAGTTGAAAATGTTGCACATGCATGGCTGTGGGAGTCAAATTATTGGACAACTAATAACAACAAATTAAATCAACCTTGACGCGGTATTGAGACAAAACCCCTCTACATATTTATCTTATAGATCAGTAAAGTACCTCGTATGCCGTAAATCACAATTAAAAAATACTTTTGAAAGTTCCAATCGCTATTCTAAACATTCTCAATATATGTTACCACAACACAATAATATATATATATATATATATATATATATATATATATATATATATATATATATATATAGAGAGAGAGATATGCAAGTATAGAGAGAGAGAGAGATATGCAAGGACGAATCGTCAAGCAACACAAGTACATCTAGATATCAGCATATCACTTATGAACTCAATTCTACTCTAAATTAAATTCTAATAATGACTATATATATTCATAGTGAATTTTATCTTCAATTTTTTTATAAATCCAGTTATTTTTCTATTGAAGACAATTATATTTGAGATACAGTCGGGTACTACTTGTGAACATTTCTTCTAACAGTTTAATAACCCTTAAAATATGTCACCAAAGAAGTGGTTCAAATCTTACCATTTCATTTGCGAAGAAAAGTTGTATTTAAATAATTGATTTGTAAAATTTATTAAGAATGAAATTATTTTTTTCCATAAAAAGAATTATTTTTTAAACAAGAAAAACGTAATTATTTTAAAATATTGACATTATTTTTAGATTTTACACGAATCTTTTAGAAATAAGAAGTTATTACTAAATTTCAACAAAATTATTAAAAATATTAATTTTTTTTCATAAAAACAAAGCTTACTGCCATTTTTGGGTGATCCAGTGTCATGTCAATATATCTTTCAATTGCTCATCTCTCATCAATTATTTCATGTTCTCACAATTCTCTATTAATTATTTTCTGTCTCTTACCTTCTCTCTCTCTAAATGTACGTTGCATATTTTACATCAAAATAAAAGGTATTGAGGGCCTTAGTGCAGGAAATATAAAGAAAATACAAGTAGAGAGAAAGAAGACAATTTTTGCAGCGTATAGAGAGATGGACTAAGATAATTATTAATAAGTTTATAAATAAACAGAGAGAACAACATGCATGTTCTTTATAAAACTAATATAATTAAAGAAGTTATAATATAAATGAAGCAGGAATCTGTCTTTTCTCTCTTGTCAAATTCTGGGGATGGAATGTTTCTGCTTTCAAATGATAATAATGTATGTGTATTTGTCAAGTTGCAAATAATTCAATTACATTATCAACTTGCGTGATAGGAACCGCTTTTCAAAACTTGAAATTATTCATAATGAATGTTTTTCAGTATATAAACAAAAACTATGTATGGGTGTTTTATTAAATTTAATATTATTAATTAGCATATAAACATTTATATTCATGCTAACAATTATGTTCAATATTAAAAATGAGAGTTTAAATGCAACTACATGGTTGGTCAAATCTCTAGTGAAAAAGAAAAATCCCATTTGATCAGTACTCATCATTTTCTTTCTTTAATTTCTTCTTTCTTATTTTCTTTTGCATCATTTATATCTTACTAGTTTTTTATTTTTTATTTTTTTTCCATCACCTCTTACTATAGTCATTGCCCTTTGCAACTTTCAAATATAATATATTAGATATTCACGCATGTATACTATTATGGTTAATCCAACTTTTGTGTATGCAACAACCAAAATTGTAATAGCGTGAAAGATATTATTAGACTTTCGGTCAACAAAAAAATACAGATATTAGACTTTGCTATTGGCAGCACAAACTAAAAAAAATAATAAAATGCTGACTTCTAACATGAAGTGAAATTATTTTATATGTGCCTATACCAAAAAAATTACTTTTGTACTTGCTTGAAGAAATCATCTGTGGCTTCTATATGCACTCCTTTTTAGGGCTGTATATAACAATAATAAAATTAAGCAATTAATTAAATCCAGTGCAGTTCGTCAAACAACACGCCTTTCACTTTGTCATCTTTAGGAAATTAAATAATAAAATTAAGATGCTAAGGCATCTCTCTTTTCATAATATTTTTTCAAATGAAAGAAGAAAACGATGAACATCATGATGCATGTTGATAGGGATTAGGTAATATGAAATGCCGAAGTCTCAAACTGATTAATTTATATGCTTGCTTTGATATATTTTTAAGAAGTGATTAACGTATAATTAACTGGCTGTCGTATAAGGCTTCATTATTGAGAAATATACAAACGAAAAATAATAATATTATTAAGTCGTAATATAATACTATAATTTTCTGAATGAAAATATAGTGAGGACCCCAAGTCCAAACTGCCAGTTAGTGTTCTCTGATAATATTTAAAACTAAATAATTGACCCCTCTTTTTGCAGGATATATATATGTGTGTGTATACATGCACACATATGTTTCAGTCGTATATAATCTTCACATAAGTTTCAGTTCTCTGCAGCCACCTCACATCTTGGTAGGTAGTTAAGACACTTTTAGGGCCCACCTCAGTAATTAATTTTCTAGGGCATCATTAGACCATCAACTCACAAGAAATGAAGGGAATTAATTAATTTAATTAGCTATACGAACGTTTTTGGTAGAATAAACCGGGACCTCGAAAATCCAAATTATTTTTTTAAAAAATATATTATTTATCACAATTACGTTTAGACGATTTATGAAGAAAGGTAAAATTAAGTTTTATGAAAATTATTATGTTTTGATGAAATTTTTCTTATAACTTGATAATAAATCCCGTATAACTTTAATCTAATTTTAACATATGCAAATAATTACAGTTTTAAGGTAGCTTAGCTTAAATCTTTTTAAATTTTGAATCTGTAGAATTTTGAGGTTTCTTATTTACCTTATACTGTATATATACATAACTGAGATATATAGCTAGGCTGGGTTCAGAATTCAGAGTCAACATTTTGTAGTTATTTTTGAAGCGCATGCATGGTGATATAGCTCGTTTGGATTAGCTTATGGAAGCTCCATAAGTATTTATAAATCGTGATTCACTGAATACGAAGTAACTTTTACGGTTTACAAGGTTACTTTTATGATCTACGAGGTAAATATATGGTGGAGATTTAAGTAAATCAGACTTATAAAATAAACCCGATTAAAAACAGAGTTTCCAAACAAATAATCTTTTCTAAGGCGATTCCCTGATCTCCGATGAATTATATTTTGTTGTGCCTGCCGCTGTCTCTTCTGTAACCATATTCCTGCACTGACCCCAATGCTAAAAGTGTCAATTACATTATGAGATTCTTGTACTTGGAGAGATTAACATCATAAAATAATGTACTTATTAATCAACAAGATGTTGGATGAGACCTTTAAAGAAAAAAACGCAAATTTAAATATTAGAAAGCATAATTATTAAGAGAGGTCAAAATCTTTGCAGTTTAAGTTAAAAAGGAAGCTCTTAATCAAATACAAAAAGAATGTACTTATTGTATTAGGAGACACATATCACTCCAAATTTCGTGACAGAGTAAAAAATAAGGGTAAATATAATTTTTTGTTATTGAAGTTTGGTCCAATTTTAATTTTTTTTTAAGTTTGAAATCGGTGGTTTTAGTCCCTTAAGTTTATTCCGTTTATTACAGTTAGTTCCTCAAGTTTGAAATCGATGGTTTTGATCTATCAAGTTTGCTCTATTTATAACTGTTGGTCCCTCAAATTTGAAAAGGACTTGCTAGCCAGGTTATGAAACCCAGACTAGACAGATCGGTTTAGCCTGAAACTGGCAACCGGTCTGGTATGGAAATTAACCAGATTCAGCTTTTTTTAAAATCAATTTTTTTATTTTCTTTATAATTTCATATTAATAACTCTTAAATCTTTATTTTCTGATCAGTTTGATCACAATTTAGTCACGATTTGACTATGGTCTAACCTACTAACCCTTGACCCAGTGTCATGGCCAGTTCAATAACTGGTCCATATTTAATTACCTTACTTGGTGGTGCTTTTGATAGCATTAATTCTTTTGATATGGCACTAACACCGTTAAAATAGCTTATGTGTTATGCCTTTTAGGACAACTGATATGAAAAAAATATATTATAATATATTATATTGTGCTTAAAAAAAGAAAAAAAAGGACATCAAAACGAAACGTACGAGCCATAAAATAGCTTGTGTCATACCTTATAACTTCATGCGTTTCATTTTGATGCCATTTTTTCCTTTTTTTTAGCACAATATAATATATTATAGTATCTTTTCCATATCAGCTGTGCTAAAAAGTATGATACATAAGCTATTTTAACGGTGTTAGCGTCACGTCGGATGGATTAAAGCCGTCAAAGGCGCTACCAAGTCATTTTCAAACTTGAAGGATCAACTATTATAAACGGAGTAAATTTGAGGAACCAAAACCACTGATTTCAAACTTGAGGGACTAACCGTGATAAACAGAGTAAACTTTAGAGACTAAAACTATCAATTTTAAATTTGAGGGACCAAAATCAAAATCGAACCAAATTTCAGGGATCAAAAGTTATATTTATCCTAAAAATAAATATACTCCCTCTTGTTTATAATATATGGTGTTTCTAAAAGAATAAATTGGTTTAAAATATAAATCACTTATAAAATTATTAATACTCATTTCTAAGTTTTGTTCATGTAATTAACGCTCATTCTTGATTTGGCCCACTCATTAAATTTTTAAATACGTTTCTTTTTCAATAAGGGTACAAGTGATTTTTTTTTTCAATTTATGACATATTTAATGAGTTAATTGTTACTTTTTATTTCTTATGAATTAGTTAAAACACCTATATTATTTATTAAAAAAAACTAATTAAAAAAATGCGCATATTATAAACAAGAGGGAGTAACTCTATAGTGAAATTAACATCTATAATTAACATCTATGTTATTGCACTCTTGTGTATTTTTTAATTTATTTCCCTTTTGTCTTTCTCTGAATAATTTATAAGAATTAATTACTTGGTAAGAGATTTAAAATGGGGTTTTCAACATTACCAGCTGCATCTTGTTCAACCCGGGAAAAAAAATGAAGCAAGGTACAGTACCAAACACTAACCGTCTTCACCCTCCTCACACATTAAATTGATTCCCCAAACCCAGCCTAGAAAAAAATTCCCTGCAAAACAGACTTGATGGGGGCTTTCAAATTCCCAACCTTATAGAATCGATCGCTTCCTCAAAATCATCTCACATCAATCTATAGTTTTACCTGAAGGTTGAGCTAATTCCATGGAAGAAGAAGGTCAATGTTGGATTTGGACAAAGAGAAAGCACTCATCTTTGAGCTCTTACAATAATAGCACTCTTTCTTCGCCAACGACTCACAAGTTCGGCTACGGTGATTCATGGGAAGAACAAGCTTTTGCAGAAGATGAGCGCCTTGGTGGCTGTATTTGGCCTCCAAGATCATATTCTTGCAGCTTTTGTAACAGAGAGTTCAGGTCAGCTCAAGCTCTTGGTGGCCACATGAATGTTCACAGAAGAGATAGAGCTAGGCTAAAGCAACCACCAAGTCCACACAAACAAGATGAAACCACTACTCTTGATCATCAAAATTCTTTCTCATCTTCTTGTCTGCCTTGTTCCAACGCTAACCCTAATTCGGATCTTCTTCTTGAGGCTAAATTAGCCCCTCCTCCATCTTTGATTATTCAAGAGAATTCTTCCGCACCGTACGATTCTTGTATTTCGTGGTCAAACTTTGCTAAACAAAGATTGTATTCTAGAAAGGTCGATCTTATTGGAACTGAAGATAAGAAGATGTCCAAGATAATAGATACTGATGATTGTTATGAGGAAGAAGCTGGTATTACGAGCTACAAGAGGAGAAGAATAAAAGATGATTCATCATCAATTATTCCAGTTGATAATAGGAATGATCATATGATCAAGTCTCAGATGTTGGAGTTTATTAATCCTAGTTCCATTGTTGAAGACCTAGATCTGGAGCTAAGGCTGGGTCATAGTCCTCCCAAGGT
The DNA here is from genome assembly GCA_037074505.1 of Albizia julibrissin. Classification (NCBI taxonomy): domain Eukaryota; kingdom Viridiplantae; phylum Streptophyta; class Magnoliopsida; order Fabales; family Fabaceae; genus Albizia; species Albizia julibrissin. The sequence goes on from CM073487.1 coordinate 41,140,271, forward strand.
ATAGTATTATGCGTCTATGCCTCTTGTAATCATGTATTCATTTTCTTTTCTTTTCTTATTTCTGTTCTTAATTTTATCATACCTCAAAAGAAAGATTTCCTTCAAGTTGGATCATGGGATCTCCTGAAGCTGGTATTAAATTTGCAGCGTTTGATGATTTACTGTATCACAATTGTAGACAAAGATTGTAAACTTCATCTTCCTAGCTAGACAGGAAAAAAGAAAAGAAGTATTGTTTTAGATTATAACAGAATATAAGGAAATTGATTTCAGAAATTGCTGAGTCCAGCTTCGGTCTTTTCTAGGAATTTATCAAATTAAATTCCTCATGATTATGGTATATATGTCTCAACGCCTCCAAGGTTTTAGCCTCTTATCACTAAATATTAACAGACATTCTAGCTGGCCCCTTCCATAAAATTTAATTTAGTGCATGTATTGACAGTGAGAATTTCAAGTTATATATTCAAATCTAAGTTACGTTGGAAAAAAATTGTCTATTTAAATTTAAATTTTGCTTCCCTTTCCCTCCTACCGTTTTCCTCAATCCTTAGAAACACTAGTATGAGTTCCATTAAAGGAATTTGTTGAATTGCTGCTAGTTTGAAGCTCAAAGTTTTAGAGTGTATATCAAAAAATATATCCTGTTGGGCTCAAACCCTTTCTTCATATACTAGAAAAATCTATATCTATATGGGTAAGGAGAGGAATGTCTCCATTGATCTCCTTTTCCACTTTTTCTCCATTTAATGTATCCACTATTAGATTAAATTTCAATGATTGAGATTTAATACTATATAAGAAATATTATTATAACATTAAATATAAAATCTACCACGATAATATTAAAACTTGATCTAATGGTGGATGTATTAAATTGAGAGGAAATGAAGAAATAGATCATTAGATACATTCCTTTTATTAAAGACTCAACTTCAAATCCATGTTCTTGAGCATTTACTGTTTAGCTGAGTTTAATGTTTGTTAACTTTTTAACTGTTGAGATTGAGTTAATGATTTATATATGTGAGTGTGGGGTTTAAGGGTTAAGGAAAGTGAGTCTTTGAAAAAATTAATCTTTTTCATTCAGAAGCTCACTGACATTCCAATCAGAGACAGGTAAACTGTGCCATAAAACATATATGCTGATATTGAGCTTTTCAAAAGCCATATAAAGTCAGATACATCCCAACATTGATCCACTTTTCTTTTGTTTTTTATTATATCATCTTCAGATCTGTTGCTTGGCTGGCTGGCTAGCTTGTAATACACACACACACACCTTCCACATAAATCCACATGCTTGCTTTCTCTCTCTTCACTTTATTTTCAATCTTCCTCTTATCTCCTCTTCTATATACCTCCAAATTTTGCTACACCTGTCCGGAATCAATTATTCAATAAGTGATTATGATTAATTAGAATCATCAAGGGAATATTATACCCTCACGACTCGGATGCCCTATTAAAACAGTTTTTAATTGTTCTTCCAGACTTAAGTATAGCACTTGATGACAAACCAAATATTTGAGAAAATTAAGAAGGCCAGCTTCACCAGCTACCGTACTATTCTAGCCTTTAATCTAGCTTTACGTGAACTTTAATTTTATTTCATTTCTTGTACTCGTAATTTTATTGGGTTTTAATTTCATATATATATATATACTCCCTCTGGTCCTTATACTTATTGTAAGGCACCAACTAACAATTCTCACAAATCAATAAAAATAGTCAGAGTCATTAAATTTGTCCTAAAATTTAAGTAATTTTCAATATTATTCCTACTAATGGCACTAAACTCTAATATCATATTAATTATTACTCTCACTTACTATCTTTATTAATTATGGACATACATGAAAAAAAAATATTTAATGCTCCTTGAAAACAAGCAAGTACCTTTTAAAAAGGAACAAATACATTTGTTAGTTAGTGACTTATAATAAGAATAAGAGGGAGTATATATATTGGGTATTTGTTGTCAATACACATCAGATAGTTTCATTAGCAATTTTTCATAGTCATAGAGTTGGGTCTAATGAGAACATTGTGTGACATTTTGGAAGATAATAAACAAATTAAAATCAAAACCAATAAAAATTAAGACTCAAAAGGTGGCAGAAATTGCACATGGGAAGAAACTGTCGTTTCTCTAGCTATTTGAACTAGGAAGGAGTTATATATATGATAGGATAAATAATTTTTATACCCATATGTTTTCTCTTTAAAATTATATCTATACACACATAGTCGTTTTTAAACATAAAAAAAATATTCAAATTCAAAACATCCTAAAAAGTTCTTTTATTTTTATTTAAAATATAGGTTCATATATATTACTCAAATTTAAACTTGTGTCAGTAAAAATAGACTTCATATATTACTACAATATAACTTCAAATAAAAAGTTCTTTTATTTTTATTTTAAACTTGAATTTCAAGATTATTTATGTCATGTTAAAATCAACAAACTTAATTTTCTATAATAGTGATATATATCTGACATATTACTTATATTGCTAATTCTTGTGCACGATCAAATTTGATTTGTGGATGTACATTGATGAAGTTGTATAAATTTGTGTACGCGTGAGTGAGTGAAAGGAATGGCATATTTATATATAATGATTCTCACGGGCCTGCATGGGAATTGTACTGCTTGGCAGAGAGCAGGATTTGGGTAATTTCAAAATGGAAATGATTATTAGAGAATAACAACTTTTTGAAAGGGAAATTGCAGAGTATATCTTGGGCTATGTGATTAAATAACACACCGGCTGTGTGTGTGTGTGTTTGTCTTGACAAAAGAGTCTATTTGCATGGGAACAAGTTCCTCATTCACGAGATCACTTACTCTTTTAACATTTACTACCAAATAGTTAGCATGCATCTCTCTCTCTCTCTCTCCCTCCGAGTGTGTGTAAACTGGAGAATAAGATATAAGTAGAATCTTTGATGCCAATTCAACATCTGATTGATATATATATATATTGATCTCTCGGATTCTCTTGTTCTTGATATGACAAGTAGTGGTTATACTTATATATTAATAAATTGTTTGAGTTCCTAGGGATGCATAATGCACTCATATATTTTGATGAATATATGCAAATCCTATATGCACTTGACGATCGATCAAATTTAGGGCGAAAGAAAATCTCGAAGAAGATCATTATTTCATGCTCAAGTATTATATACTGCTATATATATTCGTATATGTATGGTCTATTTGTTAGTCTTTTTGAACGTACGTTGGCTTCGTTCTTTTCATATTAATTAATTACATATTTTCTTTTTTAAAAAAATAACAACAGGTCTTCCAAATATCAAAGACACTCACGCTCACGCTTTATTATATTGGTGGTTTTAGAATCAACTAAAACTCGACATTCATCTTATTAATTCATCTATAATCAGTCGTATTAACTTCTTAACGCGTATTTGTTCTCATTTTATTAAAAGAAGATGATTTGCGTGCAGAGATCTTTTCTTAGGTCTCCCAACCATATGACATATCATCTTTTGCAATGATCGATGTCCTTGTGGAATGTGGACACATTTTCCTTACCTATACTTTGGGATTATTTTGCAAAACAAAAATTTCTATGTATCATCAATTTTTACGATTATTGCTACTATTATAGTGATCATGTTATGAAGAGTACTTATTTGATTAACAAATAGGCACAATTTGGAGGACAAAGAACTATAACTAAGAACCAACTAATATAAGAAGGTATTATGATGCTCCATTTTCAAATATGATATCTCTTTCAAATAAATTCATTTTATCGCCCACTATGTACACACAGATCCTATATTACCAATATCAAATGCGATATCATTTTTGCCTTTATAAAGTTTCAACTTAATATAGTTTAATTCAGGTTTAAAAAAACTTCATAGAGTTTAAATTTTCGGCTTATTCTCCACTTATCTAGATTTTAAATAAATAAACACTAGAAACAGAAGTTAGGCTACTGATTTAATTTTCAGCTCAAATTTTCCATTCGTTTCTTAATTTGAATTCAAAAATAAGCGTATAAAGTATATCTTTAGAAATATACTGGAAAAATATTAGTCTAGATTAAGAGATAAAATATTGTACGTAATTCATTTAAAGACTTCATTGTTAAAAAAATATGTGTGTGGTTAATATTGTTAAGAAGAATCTGTTTAAAAGTACGTGTGTGTGTGTGTGTGTTGTTAAGAACAATCTGTTTAAAAGTACGCGTGTGTGTGTATTAAATATTACTATATAATTTCGCACTATAAACAAGATATAAATTGTATATTTCAGTTATAAAATTTCATATAGTGCACGAAAATTATTTATTTATTAATTTTTTTAGTATAGAGATTGAGCCAAATCAACGACAACGAGTGTGAAGGGAAAGGGGGCTTTTGGACAAAAAGGAAGACTAACAAAAACATGAATGGGCCCAAAGTTTCTTGAAGATATAAATTGCAAGCAGCTCTCTTTGGTACAAAATTTGAAGGTATCCACCACTTAGCCCCCACAAAAAAAAAAAAAAATCTATATACCACATAAAATTTTGAAAATATTCGTTATTTAAATCAAGCTTATAAATTGTTGAGCTTGTTAGAATTTCTTTTATACTGATTATAACATGACTAAAAAAATAATTAAATAGATTGATTATACCAAAGTGTGTCCATTTGGCATGATTTGCCTGTAATTCCATCAATAATTTTTTTTAAATAAAAACCTCTCTCACAAATTAAAGAGGTCGGATAGGCACAATGGTAAGTTTTTCAATTTTATATATAAAAATAATAGCAGTGATCTCTTCCGTGTGGCAGGGGTCCAAATTTCCAACCTCAGTAAGATTTTTCAAAATTGGCTCACATCAATTTCTTTGTCGTTTAATTTTCTTACTGCCGAAAGTATCATCTTATTAGAATAAATTAAGAGAGTGCAATATCAATTAGTTAGACATTGAATTGAGTGTACATTAAAACAATCACAACCTGTATTAAAATCTAAAAGTTCAACACATCTCACCGCCTTATCTTGTTCAATTATATTTATCATATGATATTCGACATTGTTAAATATTTTGAATTCGAGTATTGAAATACTCTATATAAAGAATAATTTTTTATCATATCTAAAAGTTTTATTTTAAGAAAATCAAGACTATTCAGTCATCATTCGTGACAACATCTTTTCAATAGTTGAAGAAACGTCCTTTAATTTTGTGGTTAGCCGCCATGAATAATGTTTTTGTCTTCTTTATTTTGATTAATTCACATCTTCTAAGATCAATCCTTAAATTTCAACCAATCTTCGTACTTTGCAAGTCCAACAAACAAACACACACACACACAGCTTGATTACCTTTCTTTTGTTTTGTGGCTTAATCGTCTCTCATGCTCTTTTATCTACTTGAAAGTCTTTAAGATTATATACTCTTTTCGGATTTTAATATAAAACACATTCCAAAATATTTCCATAAACCTAAATATAATATATTTTACAAAAAGCTAATAGTATTAAATTCTCCTTCACTATGGTTTTTCATTCTCTCTACTAGAATAACTCCAAAAGGAACCATTATTTTTATTGAAATACTATTATGTTTATGACATTTGATATTGCAGTTATGTAACAAATAAAAAAATTTAATATTTCAATTGACAACTACTAAACACCTCCCTTGAAAGTTCTTTAAACGAAGTTTGTGAGTTCAAATTCTATATATATATATATATATATATATATATATATATATATATATATATATATATATTAATTATGTATGTATCTGTGTGTGTGTGAGTACGTGAATTATAACAAAAAAAACACCATTATGTGTCCTTGGTACAAAAAGTATCATTAGGCGGTGGGTGTAGTGGATGAATAATATTTAATTCTTGAGTAATTTAACTCTTCAAATTAACTTTTAACCCTAATGAAAAACATTATTTAGCTTTTCACCAAGCCAAAAGCAGCGCTATACATAAAAATTCTTATTTACTCTCATTGTACTTTCTATGCAATGTAAAGTAAGATGTCTTGTAGAATCACTGAATGAGCACAAAACAAATGCAAAACTATTACTTTATTCAGTTACTTTCCAGCCAAATTGATTCAATGGCTTTCAAAGTTTTTCTACCCAATTAATCTAATTAATTAAAAGAATAATTTTGGTCAGCCTTAAATTAAATGGATATGTTGGAATGAAATTATATGAAACTAATTTTAAATAGTCTTACTAATTAATACTCCTCCAGTCCTTAATGTATATAACTTAATTAGGAAGTTGATTTTAGTCTTAAATGTAAGATATATTTATCAATTGTTTTCTAACTTACCCTTATTAATACTTCTGAACAATAATTAAAGTAAGAGAGAAATGGAGAGAATTAAGAAAGATAATTAGGGTGTTTTATAAGGGGGAAAAACATGTCATACTTCCTCTCGTCCTTAATGTAAGACATATTTAGAAAGTTGATTTTGGTTCTAAATATAAGACATATTTTTTCACATTTGTCATTCTTTTCCAAATTTACCCTTATTGATGTTTCTTTAACAATAATTAAGGAGGAGTCGAGAAAAGGAAGAAGAAAATTAAGGAAGATTACTAAAGTGTTATAGATAGTCATATTAACTAAGAGAACTAACTTCTTTAATATAATTAAATTAGAAAAATATGTCTTATATTAAAGACTAGAGGAAGTATTAACTAATTTAATTAACTACCTAAACCTAATCAAATTAAATAAGCATGTCTTACATTAAAAACTGGTGGGAGTATAAGGTTTCTACACTTCAAGACTCGTACAAGGTGCACGTACGGACACCTTTACCATTGTCTCCAATCTCATTCATATATATCCTCATCTTAACGGATAAACCTGATTAACCCAAGTTTTTGTTAAAAAAATCAATTGTTTTCTCACTTCATCTCAGATTCTCTTGCTAGATACTTCTGTTATTGTTAGGGGGAAAACAAAAGATGGAATTTAATCGTCAAAGCACAAAGAAGTTATCAGAACAAGTAAGATGGAGCCCAGAAGAATCTGGAGCCAGATCTTATACATGTGCGTTTTGCAAGAGAGGATTTTCAAATGCTCAAGCCCTAGGAGGTCACATGAACATCCATAGAAGAGACAGAGCAAAGCTCAAACAATCATCTGAAGAAAACTTGCTTTCTCTGGACATCTCAATCAAGAACCCTAATAATAATAGTACCTGTACTTCTGATGATGACGATGATGATCAGCCTCCTCCTAATTATAACAAACCTTCTAATTCAGAAGAGAAGGTTTCGTTTCAGTGGGATTCTTCTGGTGAGTGTGTGTATATATATATATAATTACAACACTAGTAGTAATTAATTAATCATAAATTCACAGGTAATTAATATTATCGGTGGTTTATTTCTATACTTTTGCAGAAACACTACCAAATAATCCCTTTTTTGCTGGGAATAATAATGAGGAGAACATTGAAATAGATCTTGAGCTTCGGTTAGGTCTTCAACCACATGACGCCTCAACTCTGAGCACCAAAGAATTTTTTTAAGAGCCTGATGCTTCAAGAACAAATCCTTATATATAATATTTATAGTAAGTTATATGAAACTCGAGTTGTTGTGTCATATATTGGTGCTTCTTATTAGATGTTATATGTGTGTCTGGTGGTGTGGATTCCAGTTTAAATTCTTCAAGAGGTTATTGTTTTTTCATACCAATACCTCTCCTTCCCACCTTTCATATATGATTGAGTCATACTTATAATTTATAAGAGTGTTGATAGTTCCATAATGGAACATATAAAAACTCTGAAATTTTTTTATGTCGGCTTTTTTTTTCCCGGTTGAAGACATATTGTGATCATTATTTGTTTGTGTATCGTTTGGAAATTGTTTCGGTATTTTACTACCACTATTACAGATTTACATACAGTTATTGCTTTCTCATTACTCGTTATTGATCATTTTATGAGCAAATTATATTCTTCCTATCTAGGCGTTATTTTTTCTTTCTTCTCTCGGTTTATTTGAAGGTAATACTTCTGTTCCAAGTGTATGTTTCTATTCAAATGCACTTGAAGTAGTGCAAGAGTTAATTTATTTGTAAGATATGTCCACACACACAGTAAATTAACCATATTTGCTAATTTCAAGCAAAAGAAAATGGAATAAAAGAGAAACGGACTAGTCACTCACAGTATTAAAGTGATCCAATTCTGAAAATTAAAGGAAATGCACAAATAATATATTTTCACTGTCAAGTTCCTACAGCACCATCTTACACTGTAAACATGCACTGCGGGGGTACTGACTTTTGAAATAATAATAATAAGAAGAAATATATTTGTAACTAGCATTTTGATCTATGCTCCGCACATAATATTGAAAAAGATTCCTAGATTCCTTTAGATGAGGTTATTAGACAGTGATTATGCTTGGAGGAAATATGTGGCCATAAACATGAAGCACGGGAATATTTGTACCTTGTAGGATAGGATTGAGATTCGTCGAAGAAAGAAAAATTTAGTAAGATCTAACAGGAGGGTAATGATTGATTAAATACAAAATCTCGAGTCCTCTCACCACTCCCCAGCTCATGTTGGAACTGGCTTTAGTTCTGACATCTCGTTTTTGATATTGTCTATTTTAGGGTTCCTATCATCCTTTACAGTTTTAAAACACGTCGAGAGAGAAGGTATCCAGACCTTTAAAATGGGTCTTTTGTTCCCCTCCCCAACTGATGTGGAACATAACATATATTAAGTAGTCTAGATTGCTATATGAGAGGGGTATGAGCTCCTTTTTACTAATTAAACTTAATTGTGTCAAAGTGAAAAATAAAAATGACCTATATATATACATAGTTTGTGTGTGCATAGTATTCAGTCCAACTGCTATGAGCGCATTAATTGGGCGAGTTAAAACACATTTATGAAAAGTTATTTGAATCGAATCCATTTTGAGAAATTGGAGAGAGGGGATATATATTATAGATGAAGAACAAGATTTGAAGCTGTACTCAACTTATAATTCAAATAATGAGTAATTTGTTGCAGCTGATGATTAGAGTCCAAACCAAATAAAAAGAGGGGTCAAGTTCATACATCGTAACATGCGTTGGGCAGCTCTCTGACTGACTTTTGTGCCCTCTCATATTAATTAATCCTTCGTTGAAATGGTCTTCACGCTATGCACGCAGGGTTCTTGTAATAATATTTTGAATGGGACACATCACACACATACACATAATAATGTTTAAGCAGAATGATCAACTTTGAAAAGATTGCTTCTGTATACTATAACTTATACCGGTAAAAATTGTAATCATATGCCACAAATTATTTCTGACAATGGAGGTGAACGCAATCAAAGAATGTGTCATTGTCTCATATAGAAAGGATTACCTTGCAAGAGGGGTTCTATCAAATCACTTTGGTAACCAAAACTTCAATAGCTAGCTTTTTTACGTAAAACTGAGAGCGAGGAGGAAAGGAAAGAAATAGGAGAGGAAGGAAATGAGAGGCAAAAAGGGAGGAGAAAATGAGAGAGAAGAGAAATCTAAGTAAAAGCAACGGAAACGGTTAGTCTTTGAGGTGTAATTTTTAGACTAATGTTCGTAGTCCTGTGGAGGGTTCCTATGAAGGGTTCATGAACCCTTAACTTTTGGGATGTAATTGAAATACTCTCTTTTAGTGGTATCGGGGTTATTAAGAATAAAATCAAATTCATGTAATATAATGCACAACTCGGCTCGTTTCACTTTGAGAAGCTGATTATGAAACTAATTCTTAGCAAATTAAGTAATTACAATGCAAAATTGACAAAGGTAAAACAAAATTGAGTAATTTTCAAAACTATGAATTAAATATAATTAAAATAAATATAATATTTTTTGGGATTTTTAAATAAGAAAGAATGAAAATGTATTCAAGATACAAGTGATGAAGATGCTATTGAAAATGGTTTTCAATACTATCCTTACTTGATTAAAATATTCGGGGAGTTAATACATTAAACTTCTAATATTTCAAACCTCATTAACCAATGAGTCTAACATTATAAGAGAGAGACCCATATTCTTAAAATGCTATTAAACCCTCTTAGTGTAATGAGTTTCTTTAAGTTTCCTAATATATCAAACCTCAATTACCATTGAGTCTAATATTTAAACTCATGAACCCATTAATTTAAGCATTATTAAAACCCCTTAGAGAGTGATTACAAAGTAAGCAATGCATTTAGGTTCAACTATAATTACAATTCAATCAAACTATCAAATAATATAATATTAAATAGATTGAAAGCAATAGAATCATAGAGAAATATATATATAACCATATATATTGATAAATACAAATCCTCACTACAAATACAAAATTACAAGAACTAAATGTATAAAATAAAATATAACTAAAATCACAATCTCATTACATAAATGAATTCTTAAACCTAAGAAATCACAAATATAATAAGCTATAGATAAAAAAAAAAACTCCCTTTTAAAGTATATGTAAACTCAAATCATCTCCAATTCATCTTCAAGTGTACAAAATTGCCTAACCACTTATAACCATGATTCAAGAAACATCATCATTCCTATATTCACGCATCCAGCCACGAAATCAGCGATTAAAATGACAACTTTAACACTGAATTAAAGAAGATTTGGGGCTAGTTTTGAAACAGAACAGAGAAACATGGTCTGGAACAATGGAAATTGGCGGCGGTGAAGCTGAACGACAGTGAAGGAAGGAGGTGATGATGGCGGTGTAGGGTGTTTGGTGAAGAAGATATGAAGCTTGCGCGTTCTCCGTTCTGCGTCAGCTTTACTTGCAACTCAGCTCTCTCTCTTCTCGATCTGTGCAGAACAGAGGAAGGCTGGACAAACTCCGACGAGAAAGAGTCTCATCGACAGTAGAGGGTTGATAGTGATGGTAAGAGGACGGTGTTTTCTTGGTGGGAAGGTGATGAAGGGTGGAGATGATAGTGTTGAAAGGATGAAGTTGCTGCCCCCCTCAGGTTCGTATCTCCGTCTGACAAGTGTAATTGTAATTAAAATCAGGTGATCCGTTTCTTGAAGGGCTTGAATGATCAGTACTCTGCTATTAAATCTCAGATCATGCTTCTTGATCCGTTACCATCTATTAATCGAGTCTTCAATCTTGTTCTTCAACAAGAACTAGAGCTTCACGTCCCCGTCGAGCCTAAGATTTTACTTACCAAGACACATATTTCTTCCTCTGATGTCAAGCAGAAGCAATGCTTGTTCTGTGGTAAACCGCGGCACACTGAAGCTACTTGTTACCGGAAGCATGGATTTCCTTCTAGTTTCAAATTTAGATCCACTAGTCTTGTGACTCCAGCTTCTGGTGGTGCTCAGGCTATTTCTACTCCCATAGCTTCCTCTGCTTCTAATTCTTCCTCTCAGACTGTCATTCTTCCTCAGTTGTCTGCTGCACAGTATACACGACTACTTTCCTTGCTCAATAGTCCTTCTCCTCCTCAACCAGCAGTTAACCTCCTTGCTACTTCTTCCAGTCCTGCTACTGGTATATGTTTCTCCCTGTCTTCCTCCTCAATTGCTTCATAGATCATTGATTCTGGAGCAACATATCATGTATGTTGTTATCTTAATTTGTTTTCATCTTATCATTCGATACAACCTCTATCTGTTCGTTTACCTACAGGTTCTTGTGCTATAGCCTACTTATCTGGAACAGTTCATGTTTCTGATTCCTTGGTCTTAGAAAATGTGTTATATCTTTCCTCTTTTTCCCTTATATTCTATTTGTGTCTCGTTTAACTTCTTCCATTAATTGCTCTATAATCTTCTTTGCTGATTCTTGTCAGATACTCTCAACTCCACCTTTACGGATGATTGGTTCAGCTAGACTTGTAGAGGGCTTATACATTTTACCTACACTAGCACCGTTGGACTCATCATCACAAATCAACTTGGCCACTAGCTCCTTTGTTTCTGACCAACCATTATGGCATTTTTGACTTGGTTATCCCTCTGCCTCTACCTTACACACTTTACACCACCAAATATCTGATATACCTTATACTTCTGGTTCTTTTCCTTGTGATGCTTGTCATTTAGCTAAACAGAAACGTTTGTCTTTCCCTGTAAGCACAAGCTCTTCTTGTAAAATTTTTTATTTGATTCACATTGATATTTGGGGTCCATTTTCTGTATCTTCAATTCAAGGGTATAAATATTTTTTGACAATTGTTGATGACTATTCTCGCTATACTTGGTGTTTCTTTTTGCATCATAAATCTAATGCTCGAACTCACATCAAACATTTTTTTTCTCTTGTGGAAACTCAATTTTCTGCACAAATAAAGGTTGTCAGAACAGATAATGGCCCTGAATTTCATATGGTTGATTTTTTTGCTTCAAAAGGTGTTATACACCAAAAATCTTGTGTTGAAACTCCTCAGCATAATGGTTTGGTAGAACGAAAACATCAACATATTTTACATGTTGCCCGGGCCTTGCATTTTCATTCTCATGTGCCTCTGTTATACTGGTCTTTTATGGTACATCATGCTATCTCTATTATAAATTGCCTTCCTTCTCTTGTTATCAGTCAACAAACTCCTTTTGAACGTTTATATGGTTTCAAACCTTCTTACACACAATTCAAGGTCTTTGGTTCTCTCTGTTATGCTTCTACTTTAGTTCATGGTAGATCAAAATTTTCTCCACGTGCAAGAAAATGCATTTTTTTTAGGTCTTCCCCAAGGTTCTAAAGCTTTTATACTTTTGGATCTTCATTCCAATCAAAATTTTCTTTCTAGGGATGTCCTTTTTCATGAACATGTTTTCCCTTTTTCTAATGACAGCATCACTGATCTTTCCATTTCTTGGCCTGAACCCCAACCTCCTCCATTTCTCCCTGATGATATTTATGTCTCCTCCCCAACTCCCTCTCTTTCACCATCTGTTGATATTTCTTCTTCTGTACCTTCTCTTACACCCTCTCTTCCATCCATTCGCCGATCCACTAGACCTCACAAAACCCCTAGCTATCTGTAGGACTCAGCTCCCTCTGAATATCCCAGCTCAAACTGACCTAAAAGTTTCAGCTGCAAAATGCAGGGTTTAGCTAGTGGATCAAACTGGATTTTTTAAAATTCGGGGAACTAAACTGTTATTTATGAAATTTGACCCCAAGCTACCATTTTCAGTTTTAATCCAATTTTTCAACCACTTACAATTAAGAAAAATTCAACCAAAATCAAATATTCTAAAAAAAAAATCAATGATTAAGAGTAATTGAAATTATTTTGACAATTTTGTCCTTTTTAATCCCAATTTAATATATTTACTTTTAATCTCAATTTATCACAAGTATGACATAGCATTTTAAACTCAATTAATATAAAAAAAAAATCTGTAGATAAACTATAAAAATATATAATATAATTAGAAATTTGTCACTAATTCTACAAACACAATTATCCTTGTTACATGCATGATAGCCTTTATCATTCTAATCCTTTGAATACTTGTTTTCAAGAGCTAGCTGCAATAAAAGCTTATATGTGCAAGAATGCAGTTGATAATTACGTGCCATAATTATGAAGATTGACAAATATTAATATATATAGAATTAATAACAAAAAATAAATCTGGAGCACATCATAAAATTTATAAAAAAAACGTGATCCTATTAAATTATCATCAATATAACGAATTTCAAATTTCATACAAAAACATATACGCCTGTAATCTAGAAGTGTGTGTATATACATTTCCTTTCATTTTTATAAATAATTTTTTATTTTTCAGGCTTGATCCTTAATATAAATAAATTTTTTCTTGTATCTCAAAATTTAAATTTCTTTTTTATTTTCTACCCCTATTAAATACATATCTTTTATTTGTCTCGCACTCACCACTAACTCTTTTTCATTTAGTCATTTATTACTTATTCTCTTTCATAATTTATACTCATGCTCTCTCTTATACTCTTTTCATAAAGAGAGTCATATTTGGAAAACACATGATATTTTTCATACATTTATGGTTTTAATTAATTTTAACTGCAAGTTTGTTTTGCGCAATCAGAAAAAAAATATTACTTATAAAAAATACCAGAATGAGTACATAACATCAATATATATCAATATAACACTTTAAGTGAAGTATACCACTCTGTTTTTATTTATAAGTTCATCTTAACCAAAAAATTTTATCCTAATTATAAGTCCAGTTTTATAGTAATAAATTTGTTTTTATTTCTTTGCTCCTATTAATTGTAATAAACAAAAAATAATTTATTTATGTGTGACTTTTGGAACCAATTATAGATAAGGACAAAATTGAAAATTTAGCTTATAACTATTAAGTTAACTAATTTTTTTTAATATATAAGAGTTAACCAATTTAAATTTATAAATAAAACGGGAGTGCTGCAAGTTTTAGATTGTTAAAAGAGTGTGCCTCTCTTTCTCTCTCTGTCCCCTTAATCACTACACGTTAAAATGGAAGTGTGAAAAGAAGAAAGTAGAGGGAAGCTAAGTGGAGTTTGAAGGAAGAATGAGTTTGAGTTAAGGACGCTACGTTGAAAGGGCCTAAAAGGTCCACGCGAATAAAATCTCTATGAACCATAAATTATCAACTACTCACGAAAATGACACATTCAATATATCCAACGATTTAGTTGGAAAAAATTATTTAAAAACATCTTTTTAAAAATTTATTTAATAAATAGGACATTTATATACAAACAATTTTTTTTGTATATAAAAGATCTTTCCTTGTATTCAAAAATCTTTCATGTGCTTAATATATCTTTCCTATATATATGTTAACAATCTTTTCTTACATACAAAAATTTTTCTCTATATCCCATTTAATAAATAAATTTTAAATAAGATTTTTATGAACAATTTTCTCATTTAACAAAAAGCTTGAATTTTGACGAGACTTTATAAGTTTTGCTGACTCAGTGATTCCGAAAATGAACCTCAAATCATTTTAGTCATGTCTGCCATTTTAATTTTAACTCCCTTGTTCTCATCCTGTAGCTTGTCGTCACCCCAAATGTAAACACGATTAAAGATTAATTTAATTAGTATCACATAAATAATTAAGCCGTCCTTCTTTTTCAGGAATTGTCGTGTTTTGGTAAAAGATCCGATCGAGACTCGTTTTAAATGGTTAAAATCTTGGTGATATGACCCATATGATTCGTTTTAGTTCATTAAAGTATAAACTGTCTCTAGATTTTTTCTTTTTTTAAGGTTCGATGCATTTCAATTATAATTGATTAATTGATGATGTTCCAAATAGAACGCCAGTATAATTAATTCAAAATTTATTCGAACATACAGCAATCAAGCCAGCAAATTAGTGTTAACTAACATTTAGATCCATTTATTTAGGGTAAAATGTCATTTTTGCCCCTAAAATATTCACCAGGGCTAATTTTGCCTCGAAAGTTTTTAGAAGATTAATTTTACTTCGTAAGTGTCAATTTTAGAGTAATTTTTCCCTGACCGTTATTCTCATTAAATTTGACCGTTAGTTGACCGAATTCAGGGTAAATTTTCTCTTAAATGAAAACTTTCAGGGCAAATTTACATCTTATTCGGTCAACATGAACAACAAAAATGCCTAAAAGTTTTAACTTAGGACCAAATTTATCCCAAATTCGATCATCTAAAAGTCAAATTTAATGGAGATAACGGTCAAAATAAAATTACTTGAAAATTGACACTTTCATGGAAAAATTGTCTCCCGATGAACACTTCTAGAACAAAAATGGTCTTTAACCCATTTAATTAACATAAAAAGAATCCTTTTTTAGACTAAAATTAAGTAGGAAATTAAGGATTTCGCTATTAATTAGTGTTTGGTAGGATGTTGTCATTTTGTCAAACTCATGAGTTGACTCTCCGAGTTTGCAGTTTTTATGTTTCTAATTTATAAAAAAATTTTGAATCATTGTTATAATTGTGTTAGTTGTAAATTCAGTTAAACTCGCGAGTTTACACACTAAATTTACTGTTTTTATGTTTCTAACTTATAAAATCATTTTAACTCAATCTTAAATTTGTGTTTACTTTTTTATTTGATCATACCCAATGACTTTATATATGAATTTTATAGAAATTTCTTTGTTAAGTATGATAAATTATTGACTTGGCCAAAAAAAAGTATGATAAATTATAAATGTTGATGAATTTAAATTTAATTTTTAGATTTAAAGTATATTTAAATCAAAATGTTGTCAATTTTTAATATTTTAATTATTTAAACGCACAATTTTAATACATATTTATTGATAAAAGTAAATTTTTACAACTATATTAATCGAGTTCACAATATGAGTTTACTTCACTGTCACAAATTTACTTAAATACGTGAGTTTGACAATATTAAATATTGGATGCAACTATTTTCAAGAGAGGAGGGGAATGGAAGTCTCTATAAAAATGTGGTATTTGGGCCAAAAATGTATTTGGTAAAGGAGAAGAAATTGTAGATTTTTTTCAGTTGAAAGTTTGGTAGAACACAATAGAAAAAGGAAAGGAGTTAAGAGACCAAACGGCATGAATTTCCTTCATTAAATTAAAATATTCAAATTGAGTTTTCCAAAATCATGATGATCGCCATAACAATTAATTTTGAAATTCTAAAAATAAAAATATTTTTATATCAAGAAAAGACAAAACAATCAAAATATTGTTATGATTCAGCTAGCTGAGTACTTCATTTAATCCTTAATATAAGATATATTTACCTAATTTGATTAAATAAAAAAATTAGATAAGTTAGTTAATATGACATGTATTTTCTAAAACACCCTACCTATCTTCCTTAATTTCTTCTTCTCCTTAATTATTGTTGAGGGAGTATTAATAAAGATAAATCAAGAAAAGATTAACAAATATAAAAATTATGTTTTATCTTTAGAACTAAGATTAACTCCCTAAATATATTTTATATTAAAGATTGGAGAAGTATCATTTTTTTTAATTCTGTTTTTTTGGTATAGGAAGCTAATTTTCCTTGAATCATGTAAAGGGGCTTTACTTCTTTTATATGAGGAAATTAAACACCGATTTTGGGTAGCTTAACTAAGGAGGGACTTAATTGATAAGGGATTCTCTTTGTATTTATCTTTCTTAAAAAGCCCTTTCATCTGTATCAAACATGAACTTAATTTTAGAGGGAATCATTATGAGATCTAATGAAGGGACTTAATTGCCAAGAAGTGCCAATAACAAGTGGGATGCTGTTATTTCTTATATTGCAATTTGTCATTACATGTTCTTTAATTTTCATTTTAACTTCTTAGCAATTAAGTCCTTTCTTTAGAATCTCATATATAATAATTCTTCCATTAATTTTATCCGATAAAGTTATGTGTGTGTACATGGTTAAACTACAAACAATTTTAGAAAATTGCAACCACTCAACAAGTCTCTTATCACGAAAAAGGATATCTTTGGGGAGGGATATTCCCATTCGGAACTAGCTTTTGGATTTATTATAATATAATTACACCAACTGGATATGATTAAGTAGTCAATAACAATACTAATTCAGCACCATGATTATTGTTCTTTCTTTCGGGGTTTACATGTCCTTATCTAGATTTTTATTCATTTTTCTAATTCTACTGCTTGCCCCCATTAATTAAGAATTCAAGGCCAAGCGCGTTGCAACTGTGTTGTTGAACTTGTTTCAGACTGTGTTTAGCAGCAACCCTTTTCGCCGCATCATTCTCCACCAATAAACTTTTACGCGATCTGTTTTTTTTTTTTTAATACACACACCTTTCTTTTCTAGTTCCACCTTCCTGGTTTTTGAAAGAGAGTTAAGGCCCGTTTGTAAAATTGATTTTAATGGATATAGATATAAAAATGGAAATGAATATAAAGATAAATATGGGAATGGAAATAATGCTTAAAAACATGTTTGGTATATCATAGACATGAAACCTAATTTTTATATAAAAAGACTAAAATGCCCTTCTAATAAAAAAGTATAACAAATTCCATGGACAACCGAACTTATCTTCCCAAAACAGCTGCAATACATCCCCGTTGAAACTCCCAAAAAACAGTTTTGTTTCAATCTCCAGAAGCTTCTGCAAGTGAATGAACACTAACACCTACCATATACCAAAAAAGAAAGAAAGCCCTAAAAACAAAAATACCCTCCCCCACTATCGAAGAACACCACAAGCGTTGCCGCTAACCAACATGACGAAGCTATTGATTTGGAACCAAACTCTTTTTATTGGAATGAACAACAGAAAAAATATCGTATCCATCAAAACTATTAAAATGGACAGCATCAAAACACCTTCAATATATAGTAGATCTAAAATGGTTCAGAAGGTCAAAAGGAAGGAAGAGACCAAGATGTGGAGCTATCGAAGCTTGAAGGAAGGATAGAAGAGTCTATGAGACAGACAATGGGAGGGTGAGAAATTTGAGGGAACCCTCGCCATTAGAGAAGATCGTCACCACTGCTGGCAGCGGTGGCGGAGGATTTGCAAGCATAAGTCGCCGGTGGACCTCGCTTGTAGTGGAAGGCCAAGGGAGAGGGGAGATGGTCGGGTGAAAATTGAAAGGGAAGAGACAGAGATTAAACATGGAAATTGGGATATAGAATTGGAAATCTTTGGATTAAAGCATGGGAGGTAAATTCATATGTTTTAATGGATATAGAAATATAATTTTTTTTTCAAATTCCATGCTACCAAACATGTTCAAGACATGGAATTGGGTTTTATTTCCATTTTTATGTGTTCAATTCCATTATACCAAACATGATCTTAAATGTTTGTAATTAATTCATCAAGGAAGCATCATCCTCAAGGTCAAATCATGAAATCATTAATTCACCTAATTAACTTTGTTATGTTTCGCGGGAACGTACTTAATTATAACTTGTAACATCCTAAAATTTAATGTAAGGATTAATTTATGGAAACTAGATAATAAGCCAATTCATAGAACCTAAAAAATTTAAGGAAACTTAAATTAGATAAAGGGAAAAATTAGGATATAGTGTGTGTAATTAATAGGATAAAAATATACCTATATGTATATATAAAAAACTTACCAACACAGACAAACAATTAATCACTCATTCCTATTTTCATTTGGCACAACTAGAGGATTCTTAAACGAACAACACACACACACTACATTCAAAATAGGACAGCACATTTTCTTAAGCCAATCAACAACAGACACACTTGCCCATTTACTTAAAACTCTCACTCACATCTCCATGCACTTCACGTTTAGACAGCGCACACACACATATTCAGCTCCACCATAAATAAGACATTCTTTCATCTAAAACGTTTAGAGAAGGAGGCTGAAGAAACAGAAAACAAAACAGAAAAACAGAGGAAGAGAGCTACGTGAGTGTGAGAGAGCAAAACGAAGGAAGAAGAGAAACAAGGAAGCTTCAAACTTCCCATACGGCATCATAAATATGTTTAGGTAAGTCTCCTCTACTTTTACTTTGAATTTCCATAAGATTTCAGTAGTTTTGCTGGGTTGTTTTGCTGCTGGAATCAAGAGAAGTCACCGAAAACGTTTTGTCACCGTAAAATACCAAAACCAGTGATTGTGTGTCCATTTTATGTGGGATTTTTATCCTATTTGCTTCTGTAATCACGTCCCCAAATACAAGAAACATGTTTAAGAGTATGTAGAGTCAAAATATTTGAGATTGGAGTGAAAAACCATGGTTAAATGTGAGTTTTCTCAACTCTGTTTTGCTCGCCGGAAAACAGAGTTTCTACTGGAAAGTTCCAGAAGCTCAAACGGAGGCTATAGATGAAGTTTTTGTCTGGTTCTTTCTCCTTTGAACGAGTATATTAGGAGATATGGATTTTCAAAATTATGCTCTGTTTCTAAAGTGTAATATAGAACAGTTACATTTTGTGAAATTTTGGGAGCAACATGGTGAAACTAGGTAGATTTTGATATTTTTTTCATGAAAAATATTTCAAGAACTTCATTTAGGCTTTGGACCCAGTCAATTTGGAATTTTCTAGAATTAGTTATGATTTTTCAAAGTTGACTGAAAAATCTGCCAATTTTCTGAAAAATAGAAAAATTGCACTATGCAAAAGTATACAGTGTAAAAGCCACTGAAACTGAGATAACCTTCAGAATATAATTAAAATTAATAGTAATGCAAGTAATAACCAATTATTTGTTAATTTTAATTTATAGGAATTGGTAATAGTCCGAACCAGAGAAAAAGTTTTGGATAAACAGTTAGACCGGAAAAAGGACTCAGGTACTAATTCTTTCTTTCATACACTATGTAATTATTTATATGTTGTGTATGTCATTTTCTGTAACATGACAGTGCCTGTGGCACAACACGCGAATAAACCAGGGTCTAAACATGTCGTTTGACCATGGACACGAGTTAAACCAGGAATCCAAACATGTTGTTTGGCCTTGGACAGTATGCATACAACATGAATTAGCATTTTACATATCATGGCGCATATATTGCATATTTATTTATCGCATTTTATATGATTGATTGTATGTTACTACTGAGATTCATTTGAATATCACCCTTTTTCAACATTTAAAAATATTCCAGCAGAAGGTAACGGCTCTAAGGGCAAAACTATAAATATCAGTGTCTAAGGTCCGGTTCAAATGAGACTGCAGTTGGTTGTCTTTAGTTTTAAATTTTATCTCTTTTGGACTCTGTATATATTTTTCAAATCCTATAAAGATTTCTGTAACGTAAACAAGTACTTATAATCAGTATATTTCCGCTATTTCTGTATGCCGTCTAAACTATGTATTTATTATTATGCAAATATCGAATTATTAAGGGGTTTGACATAACCCGTCTCAATTTCCTTGTATATGAATAAAGAGAAATTGATTTCATTCCTACGGAAATATTAATTAAATTTAATTCAACCCCAACGAGGGATCATTCTTAAATGTAAAAGATAGTTTTGGTTTTGCTTTGGTTATGAATATATGTACATATATATGTCTTCAATCACTCGGCTAAATTCTTTTAGGTTTTGAGTTCAAATATTAAAGAAGACACTTGTGATAGGAAGGGTAATCACAAACCTTCAATTAAATATTGGATAATACTATAAAAAAAAAATGTCTATGCTACTTACTTGTTATTAAGATTTTTCAATTACCAGCATTTACACCGTGTGCGTTGTGTTAGATGAATATAATTTAATATAAAATTGAAAGCAACTTTTATAAACCCCCACCTAAAAAGAAAATTATATCAAAAGAAAATAATACAATCAAATATATAAATAAACTACATCACCCAAAATTAAGGGATGTGTTGTTGGAATTAGGATTTCTCTGTATATATGAGCGCACGCGCATGAAATAAACCAAATTGCAGATTAATTGATTTTAAATTAGATGCCACATAGCAATTTTTATTATCCTAGAAGGGGATTTAAGACTTGGAATAATCAACTAATATCACTAAAAATGAAAGTTTCACTGACATTACTGTCACAATGAAACTGATAGTACATAAAATTAAAATATTCAATATATTATTATATACTCTCAAAAAATGATAAGGTACACTATATTAATTTAGTGCCCGTTTGGAAACACCCCAAACCGTGGTTTCAAACCACGGTTTGCGTAAATCGAGATAAAACTCTTCTCACATACTTACCTCGTAAATCGTAAAAGCTATTCTCAAAAGCTAATCCAAACACACACTTAAAGTAGAAGGTAATCACTAATGACAAAAGCCCCTCCATATATAGTAAGACAATCGAAAAATGCTAAGTAATGTGTCCCACTCTTTACAAATCACTATCTAATCCTATGCTCTTGAATATCAACAACTGCGAGAGTAGGAGAAAAAAGAATAAAGAAGAGGGGAGAGGTAGGCTAACTATGAAAAAAGGGGCGTCTGATGCTTGAGAGGAAGTTGCAAATAGAAAGGAAGAGAGCAAGTCGCATTTGATTAGATTGAAGAACCCTTAGCACCAACTATCCCCTCTTCATTCCTTCACTGCTCTTACTAATAGAAAGGAAGAGAGCAAGTCGCATTTGATTATTGAAGTAAATGAGAATTACTCATTGCCGCACATAAATAAATGGAAATAAAGAAATAATAATTAACCTAGTCTCATTAATAGGATTAAAAAAATTAAATAGGAATACTTAATGAATTTTTATTGGGATATTATTAGTTGATATAAAATCAAATATTATACATAATAATAAAATCATATTGCAAAATATGATATTTAGATAAAAAAATAATGAAATCAAAATCAACCATTACTTTAGCTTTTTTTTTAATTGTAAATGAAATCAAAATCATTACTTAAACATTTAACCCTTTTAAATTTGAGTCACATTTCTTCCTCAGACCTGGTGATTCAGTCCAAGACGCTATGCATTTTCCATGACTTTCTATCAGGACTTAGGAAAACCCCTCTCTCCTAATTATCACTTGACTTGGTCCAAGACGCTAATTGGAACAACGATATGTCTTGATCTAGCTCACGCTTTCTTAACTACGGGAAACCACGCGTTTGGTATCAATAATCCAAATTCTCATGATGTAATAATACTCTAACAGTTAGGATTCGTCTACTATTGCTTTTATGATACGAAAAGAAATGAAACCAAACTTTAAAAGCATCTAAAGCAATTAATACTCCCTTCATTTTTATTTATAAGAGTCTAATAATTGAATTACACAGATTAAAAAAATAATTAAAATTAGATAAAAACACTAAGTATATCTAAGATAATTATTTTTTAAGTATGTTGTTATTTATAAAGGGTAAGTAAGAGAAAAAAATAGAATAAATATAAGTATTACCAACTTTTAATCAACACAATATATAAAATTAATGAGGGGTAAAGATAAAAAAATACTCATTAGATATTTCAACAACTTTTATCAGACTCTTATATAAATGATCAATGTAATTCAGATTTTGTGTTTTTGTTAAAAAAAAAGGGTTAAGGCGTAATTTTAATAACGACGTTTTGTCTTAAGGACGTCTAGCATAAATAAATTTTCAAATGGGTAAAAATAGTAATGAACAATTAAAAATGATGCAAATTTAACAAAATCGTTAAATTTGACCTAACGCCATTGGGGGTTTTCTTCTTTTATAATTTAACGTCGTTAGGTCAAATTTAACTTATTAAATTTACACCAGTTTTAATTGTTCATTATTATTTTTTCCCTTTCAAAAGTTATTTGTACCATACACACCTTAAAAAAAATTAATTATTAAATTTACAACTTAAACCTAAAAAAAAAAAAGACCGGAGGGAGTATTTTCTTAAGATTCGATAAATATTTTCAAATAAAATAAAAGTTTTAAAGTGATGGCGATCATTTTGAGATAAACCAAAGGTAGGGACACCGTACTAGATAAGTGTGTCATAGCTATTAATTGTTAGATGATAAATATATTTGACCAGAAAATTTCACCGAACGGTCAAACAAATTTTCGTCTCGCATCATATGAAATGAGATAATTTTCTTTGAATATTTTGATTTTACCATTGGTTTCTAATTCTAATGCGAGTGGCCTTCTCCACGTCAACAAAGTTAACTTAAAGAAAATAATAAGCAAAATGCATGCATGTAAAATTTAAAATTATTTTTTAAAAATTAATATATTTATTTAAAAAATAAAATTATTTACAAATGAATTTTAAAAATAAGAATATAATCTCCATTCATTATACGTTTATTGTGAAGTTGTGTGTGTGTATGTGTATTTGTGTCTGTCTTAATTGTAATGAAGGAAAATTACAAAATATTCTTGATGTGTGTGGATAGACATTAACATCAATATAAAATCCTCTGTTTGATAATTAATTTAAGATCTATTTATCTTATTTAATTAGATTAAAAAAATTAACTAAATTAGTTAATATGATATATTTTTTAAAAACACTGTAATTATTTTTCTTAATTCTCTTCATTTCTCTCTCTTATTAAATTATTGTTGAGATCAGAAACATTAATATAGATAAATTATAAAAAGATTGACATATATGAAAAATAAATCTTATATTTAAGATCAAAATAAAATTTTCAATTAAATCCTATATTAAAAATAGGAAGAGTATTAAATTTCTAGTGAATCGTAATCATAAATTATGAATGATAATATTAATTTAGAGCTAGGGTTATATCCGTGAATATATAAAGTGTGTATATATCATCTCTAGTTTTTAATATAAGATATAAAGAAATATTTAAAGTGTAATTTGCATTGCGAATAAGATTTTTTTTCTCATAAGAATAAGGGTGTGTTTGGAAACACATTAGATAAGAAAAAAAAAGCTCATTTGGACATTAGAAGCCCATTAGAACACATGATAAGTGTTTGAAAAATCATTAGCTTATAATGGGCTTTTAATAAAAAAAAGATTTTTTTCCTTAAACTCATTTTTTTAGCTTTTGAGCTTCTCTCAATGGGCTTTTTAACTTTTTCATTAAATTTTTTATTTTTAAAAAATATATTTATATTTGTTAACATCAATTATAACAATATATATGTAGTATCCAACAAGGTTTATACATTTTTCAGTCATTTTCTATCTAAAATGGTTTTTCAAACGTTAATGCAAACATGTTTAAAATTAAAAAAAAGTCACTTCTCCCACCATCAATCCAAACACAAATCACATTTTCAATCTAATTTTTTTTTAATTAGACTTCTATAAAAACCCCATTAAAAAAAACTACTTCTCTATCAAATTCACAAACAGGCTCTAACATCTTATTATCCTAAGAAGCGAGGTAATATATAAAAAAGTTTAATTTCAGAATGAGATCGTCATGAGTAGGGGGACTAAAGTCAAGGTCACACTAGGAATCATTGCTAGGAGGCATGTTCTTACTTTCTCGTGTTCACACTTGTACGATCAGAATTAGTGTGAACTGACAACCCTGCCACATACACGTACGTGTTGCTTCGACGTCGACATGGGACGTTTGAGGGAAGCCTCTAAGTGCAAGCAACAAAAGCTTATGCTGGGACCACTTCTTTTTGGGTTTGACTCAATCACACGTAAGATTGCTGTGACACGGAGTACTTCCTCCCAAACTGTTGACTCATATTTTTTTTGGACAATAAACTGTTGACTCATATTTATAAATTTATAAAATACCAAATTAATGAACCCAGATATATATGTTTTATTAAAATTTACCGTTAACAAATTTGTCGTTAATTATAAATTAATTAACTTGTTTTGATTAAAAGCTATATTATTAATGTTCAAAACATCACATGTCGTTTGAGGAAACTAAGGAAGAAAAGTATTCCAATACAGCTAATCTTCCTCCTGATCGATCGACTCAATATTCTACATTTAATAAATCAACATAATTTTCTGTGTGTACGATTATGGATTTCCATTTTCACAAGAAAGCGTGTCAAATGTCGATCACTCACGCGAAACTATAATTGACATTTTGACTCGGGCAAATAAATAAATAAATAATTGACATTTTGACATATAAAAATATCGAAAAATTATTGGTAATAAAATAGAATAAAGATCAATAACAATTGTCACACTTATCTCATTCAAGATATAAATGAAAAGTTTAATAAATGAAAAGTTTAGGTGAGTTAGATCTATATAAGGTTCATCAAGGTCAAGGTACGTCCCCAAGCTACTCCAATTAACACAAAAAATATTTATAAAGATGTTTACATATCAAATGTTAACAAGGTCCTTCTATTAGCAGTAAGGTTTAAACTTACAACCCTATATAAGTCAGCTTCTTACCATGCCCTGTCTGGGTTGACATTGGAGAAGTATGTTCAGATAAATTGAGGCAAAACTTATTTTACATATTTATCTCATATTTAATAAATCATGTCAGAAAAGCAGCTTCTACTACTACCAAACATTCGTAACCAATGTTTGATGACATCTCATCCATGATCATTTATGCCATGCTGTTGTTTTATTAATCGTTATCGATCGATTATATATGGGCCTCTCAGTGTGTTGTTTAAATAAATTAATTTGGATTTTTTTGCCATAAAAAATTAATTTAAATCGTTAAAACCACATAAAAAAGTATTATATATTGAACCTCGCTAGATGCCCCGAAATATGATGGAGTCATATATACTACTCTTTTTAGTTTATAATATAAATCATTTTTAGAAGAATTTATTGATTCATAATATAAATCATTTAGAAGGTAATTAATATTTATTTATTAATTTTGCCTATGTAATTAATACTTAAATGTGACTTTTTACATGTTTATCTCTTATTTTAAACCTAATTTAATATAGTTAAAATTAGAAAAAAAAATTAATTTAAGACATATTTAATTAGTTAACTATCATTTTGATGAATTAGTTGAAATGTCATTATGGACAAGAGAAAGTACCACCGATTTAAATATAAGATATAAATAATTAAATTACCAATTCAAAAAATTGGTTCAAGACAATAAATATATAAAAAACTATAATTTTCTTTCCTAAAGCACCTTTATTTATAGAGAGGGGTGAGTGGGATAGAGAAGAGAGAATGGGTGGCAAAAAAGATATGAGAGACATATAATTAATTAACTCGGGGTAATTTAAAAAAAGTATTAAATGATAAGACAAAAATAAAATGTATCTCATAAAAAACCATACCCCTTCATATAAATATTATGTTTATTTGGAATAGCGATTTGAGTATTTAAAAGTAACTTTTCAATCATGATTTACGGTATACGAGATAAGTGTCTGAGAGGAGTGTTGTATTGACTTATGTATATAAACACTTATATAAACCGTTTGAACGCTCATCCAAACATGCTACCTTTCTAGTTTGTATTAATTTGCATCGAAATTATATCTTCCTTCTTCATTGCTATTCTAGCCAACAAGCCAAAACCATTAGTCTTTCTATGATAGTTACATAAACCGTCAAAAGATAGATTAGGGATTTAGTATAATTAGGGTTAAATTTGTAAATATAATTTTAATTATTTTTGAATATTCTTAAATGATGTTAGCAATTTAGGCTAAAATATATATTTACAAATATATAGGAGAAATTCTATGTAATTAGAGAAAAAGATGACTGAAGTATTTTATTCTTAATCAAGAAAGTCTATGTAATTAGAGCAAAGGATAATTGAAGTATTTTATTCTTAATTAAGTATAGTTATATAGGAAGTGTGTATACATATTTATGATGTCTCGTTCGCAAAATAAGCATAGTCATAATTTTCTTTTGATCTTTAATATAAAACTACTTTGATATTTTTTAAAGAAACTGAGAAAGTTAAATAAATTATTTACTAATATATTACATATATTAGGTTTTATTAGATTATATATTAATTTATAAATTAGAAAAATTAGTTTAAAAAATAAATATAAATACTGTAAATTAATTTCTTTAATTTTTTTAAAAAAAATCATCTCATTGTGATACAAGTATTAAGGATGCGGGAAGTATCCCGTTGCTCCGCCAAATTAGAAAAAAAGGACCAATAAATTAAAGAAAAATAGAGTGCCCGCTTTCCTCTGCCTTTCCTGGCCCGCTCCGATTAAGTCGCTATGAATAGGAAAACAGAAAGAGAGTCAAAGGTTGAGTAATTTTGTTTTTGAATAACTTTTTGATGAATAATTTTTACATTTACGAAATAGAAAAGGATTTTTGAAACCGTAGATTTTCAACAACGATAAAAAGGACAAAGAAATTCTTTATTAGTATTCATATTCGTTTGTGTCTATCTTTTCCACAATTTTTTAATCACTTTTTCTTTAGTTGATATTGAGTGTGTGTTTGGATTAGCTTTTGAGAATAATTTTTACGACTTACGAAGTAAATTTGTGAGAGGAGTTTTATCTCGATTTACATAAACCATGGTTTGAAACCATAATTTAAAGAGTTTCCAAACACACACTGAATCTCCACTGTCCAAACGCGTTCATGCCCTGGAATCTTCACTTCTATATCCCATATATATATATATATAAACCCTACATCCACCTCAAACCCTACAACGTCAATCCAAATTAAAGCTTGTCAACTAACTGTAGTTTCTCTTCAGAAAATCTTAACCTCTTTGAGTTACATTCATTCATATATATATATATATATATGTGCCAAAACAAGATCCTTAGAAGTTAGTGTTCGTTGAAGTTATAATCATGGCGGTTGAGCGCTACTATTTCTTCCACCACAAGCCACCGGCGGCCACCCTTGAGATACTTGCTTTTGACACCGCCAACACCATGCGCCGCCTCGTCTCTCTCTATAACTCCCTCACGGACGATCAAGTTTCAAAGCTCTGCAACGACACTATCAAATCTAAAGGGGTCGTCTACTTAAACTCCAAGCAAGAATGCTTCCTCCTCAACCTCGCCTGCGCGGAACGCCTTGAGGAACTGGACATCGCTGCGGCCACCGTCTCACAGCTCGGCCGGAAATGCTCCGATCCCGGATTGAACCAGTTCGATCTTGTCTACGCCGATCTAAAAGCCGGCATGATCAACACTAGGAAGCTTCAATTTGGCTGCAGAAGTGTAACCAAGAGCGTCGAGAAGATGGAGAAGTTGGTCTTGGCCACGTCGAAACTTTACGACGCAATGGTGTGCCTCGCCGACCTGGAAGCTTCGGAGAAGAAGATGGAACATTGTAAAGCCATGGGTTACAAAAACTTTGTTTACAAACATAAAGTGAACATACAAAATTTGTGTGATCAAATTGCATATCAGAGAAAGCAAGTGAGGCATTACAAGGAGGAGTCACTATGGAACCAAACATTTGACAAGACAGTAAGACTCATGGTTCGGATCGTCTTTATCATCTATGCTCGAATTTGCTCTGTTTTCGAGCCTTACATTTCGGGTTTTCCGAGGAATGAACGGAATTTCGATGACGGGTATTGCCTCGTTGAACACCGAGAATTGTACCAAACCAATTGCTGCCTGACAAATCGAGTATCAAAGTCGGGTCCAATCTCGAAGACAAACAAATCGGGTCCGATCCGATTCACCCCCGACGATGACGAAATCGCGAAAAGCAACAGAGTATTGAGGATGGCGCTCCCATCGACTGTTGGCGGGGCGGGGCTATCGTTCAGGTATGCGAGCGTGATTATGTTGGCGGAGCGTTTCTTGCACGCGCCGGGGACGATAGGAGACAGCGAGCGTGAGGCGTTGTACGATATGTTACCAGAGAGACTGAAGGAGAAGGTGATAAGGAAGATGAGAGGGAGGTGGTTGAAGGAGGAGGACTGGGAGGAGGGAGGGGACGGACGGTCGCCGGTGGAGGGTTGGCGGGAGGCGGTGGAAGAGATAATGGAGTGGTTGACGCCGGTGGCGCTTGATACGACGAGGTGGCAATCGGAGAGGAGTATGGAGAAGCAGAGGTGCCACACGAAGCCGACGACGCTGTTGTTGCAGACATTGCATTATTCTGATTTGGATAAGGCGGAGGCGGCCATCGTGGTTGTGTTGGTGGGCTTGAGTTATATATTTAAGTATGAGAAACGACGTCGTCAGAGGTGACTTCAATGGATCAAAATTAGGGTCCTTTATTTTTTTAAAAAGATTATATTATTTACAAAATTAATTATATTTTCTTTCAATCTAGATTGATTCTTTTTTGTAGCATTTTAGTACATAAGTTTTGAAATGTAGGCATACAAGGCTAGCATATGATTTTGTGGGAGAGAGAGAGAGAGAAATGGATCTTGCTAAAAGTTTGCCTCGACACAAGTACAAAAAATGTTATTTAGACCGGTTATTGTGGGTAAGGTCTAAAAGAAACACGCAGTGGTAATTTTATAATTATAAAAAAATCTTAAGACCGGTTATTAAAAAAATCGGTCTAAAAAATACTATTTAGACCGGTTATATAAATAACCGGTCTTAAAAAAGAACCGAAATAAAAATTATTTAAAGAAGATAAATTATTTTAACTTTTTAAACCAGTGTCAAAGAACAACTACGTACTTTTAGACCGGTGATTAGTTAAACCCGGTCTAAATATTAAGAGAGAAAATGATAAAAAATAATTTTTTTTTAGGACCGGTTATCTTCATAACCGGTCTTAAATATAGGGATTTTAAGACCGGTTATACTCATAACCGGTCTTAAAAGTTCGGTATAACCCTTTTTCCCCTTTTCATTTTGTTTTCCCTCCCACTCATAGCCATTGCCGCGAAAGCTCCGTCGCAGCCTCTTCTCTTTCTTGGTCATATTTCACCAGGTTCTTCAGCCTCTGCTCCAGCCGCCTCTACTGCCTCCTCTTGCTCCATTTTCTAACCTAAATTCCCATTTTCCCTCCCGCTCATTGTTGTTGTCGCAAAACCTGCTCATTGACGTTGCCACAAAAGTGCTTTGAACTTATATCTGCGAATCACATTGCCCAGGTACCATATATTTTAGTTTGAAACTGTTTATGTGTTGTATTTTTTTGGTAATTAGGAATGCCTAACTGCTTGGGTAATTAGGAGGGAAAACAACATCAATGCCTGACTGCTTGGTAATTAGTTTGAAACCATTTTTGAGCTATGCCTGGCCTAAAATATTGAAATAATCAAGTCAATAGTAGATTTTACATATGTAGAATGTTTGGTTACGAGACTTGGAATTATGGGGATTGGGGATCCAAATTTCATGTTGCTTTTGGTTTTATGGTATTCAAAACTTTGCTTAGTATGCCTTGGTATAGATGGTCTGCTGACTACTGATTAAGATTATAGCATCAGATTCAGTAACTAACTCTTACAATTATTACCGGAGTTGGTCGATTTGAGCATTTTTTCAAAACAATCATTGATTATTTGGATGGACAACATTGTGGTGCAGGCTTGAACTGTGTGTCTGGGATGATGTATGGCTACTATTTCAGTTCTGCTTGCTCTATTTTTTTTAATTGAAAAGAATAGAAATGTTTGTGAAATTTGCTTTCTTTTCACATGCACAATTTTCTCTCTTTATGCCTTGTACCTAAGCCTAAAATATAGCATAGTAGTTAAACTAGGTAGCTTGATGAGTGTAATGATTTCGTGCACTCATCATACTCCTGTCTTTTCTAGGGGAAAAATATACAAAAAAGGTGTTGAAATTTATGGATCGTAATTAGGTAAACACTAAACGGATGAGTGTTGATAATGGGGTGAAAGGTTTTTTTAGAATTTGCTAGAAGAAATGCTAATAATGATAGTAGAATGTTCTACTACCCTTGTGTAGAATGTTTGAATGAGAAGTGACTAAGTGTTGCAGACATATATACACATTTAATTTGTGAAGGATTTTGTAAGA
Organism: Albizia julibrissin; assembly: GCA_037074505.1. Taxonomy (NCBI): domain Eukaryota; kingdom Viridiplantae; phylum Streptophyta; class Magnoliopsida; order Fabales; family Fabaceae; genus Albizia; species Albizia julibrissin. The sequence continues at coordinate 41,171,583 of CM073487.1, forward strand.
TTTATATTGTATGGGTATGCACGGTGAAGGATTAGAAATGCCAAGTGCATCTCAACAGGGGGGAGTGACCTTTGATAATAATGACACGGATCTAGAAGATCGGATAGATGATATTAATCGTGATGTAGAAGAAGAGGCTTTTGAGCAATCATATGCATATGGTAATATGAATAGTGATGTTGGGAAGCCGTATGTAATAATTATCAAATTTTTCACAAATTTGTCACTAACTGTATTAATGCATGCATAATAACTCACCTACGACGTCCCTCAGAGTGAAATCTTGTACAACAAGACTATGACATATTGTTGTGAGCGCTGGAGGAAGTTCAAGACGAATCTGACCAACAATTACATGCATATCGAGGTGGAAGCTGGTAACCCTCGTCCTACTTTGTGCAGCAAATATTCATAAATTGATGAAGCGACCTGACAAGGGTTTTTAAGGCTTCGAACTACTCCAGAGGCTTTGGTGAGTTAACTTTTTTTTGTATTTTATTTTCTTATCAATCATCTACACTGATTCTAACATTTCCCCCCCATTTCTTATTCGCAGGCAAGAAGGCAAAAAGCACAAGAGAGTGGTAGGAAAAATGATTGCCCCCATACAATGTCTCACGGGGGATACATAAAGGCCGAAAATGACTTGTTGGTGGCCAAACGGAAGAGATTGGAAGAAGCATCCCAATCCGATCCTTCTGTTCTTCTTTCTCCACCATCTCCGATAAGCATGAAGAATTGTGGCTGCATGCTCGCCGAAAGAGTAGTGGGTCCTATATGAGTGAACAATCTCGTATAGTCGGTGAAAAAATTGTAAGTATCGTTGTTGTTATTAACTATTTAGCAAACATATTTCACTACTCATGTGTGTTATCTGTATATCTCATAAGAGGAACTTCAAAAAAAGCAAGCTGATGGATCCTTTAAGTCGGAGGGGAGGAATGATATTCTCACGGTTGCTACTAGAAAATGCAAGCATCCAAGCCGTGTCAGGGGAGTTGGAGGAGGGGTAGGCATAAAGGATTACTTTGGAGCCGCCTCACGCTATTCCTCAAATGTGGTGACGAGAGACGAATTGGAGTGTATGTTGGCCATTGCGAGGACGAAAGCAAGGGCCGAGGCAAAAGCATCATTTGATGCACTATTAGATGCCTGACTAAGCAAGATGAAGGAGGAGGTGTATGCCATGGTCAACACTAGACAAGATACCGGTGCTCCCTAGGCACATTTGCTCTATCCTAAAAAGTAGAGCATGAAAGGGAGTTGTTGCAATATTGGGCAGTCATCAGAGGGTCCTGGAAAAGAAATTCCCGAGCCTTGTGACATATTTGTCGAGGATCCTTTGAGATGGTTATTTGCACGGGGGAGTGTGCACAACGTGGGATCAACAGTTCACTACCAACAAATGACAGATGATCAAGTCAGGGTGTCAGTTAAGGAGGTTATCATCGCAGACGCACATGTCCCTATCCCTTCTGATAAGTTCAAGATTGTGAGTGATGTCCTGGGTACTTTAATATCATGGCCGAAGAACCTTGTTTCTGTTCGAGCTGCGGAATCCCTTACCTCATGAAGTTTCACAGCCTCCACTGAATGTCATGCAGCAAGTGATTCTAATGGCATACGATACATCCTTCCAACAAGAAGTTGGCCTACTGATTCAGCTGTTGGACACTCAGGGGCGCTATCTTGATAGCAAAGATATAATGTCCATGATCGCTCCTAGACAATATCTTACGGTTGGGATTGTCCAACTATTTTTAATGTAAGTATCTTCTATAATTGGGACTAAATATTTTAAAAATTACGCTGTTTAACTTTGATTTGTGTGCTTGCATTATTGTAGGTACATGAATCATAGGTTGGTCTCCTCTGGCCAGAGCAATAAATTTGGATTCATGTGCCTAATTCAAGTCCAAGAGAAAAGGACTACTTCTGCCATCAGACATAGATATTTATCAGAGAGGCTCAGTGAAACAGAAAATGACTGTTTCTTGGTTCCTTATGTGCATGGGTAACAAACAAATTTAAACTCCAAAAACACATATAATGCTTTATATTTGCTTAACATTCATCGTTTTTTAAGGGATCATTGGCAATTCATTCTTCTGTGCAAGGCTAGTTACATAGTCATCCTCCTATGCTCCATCCACTTAAAACTTGGGAGTGACTTGAAGAAAACCGTGAACCTGTAAGTTTTCTTGCTTTATTACCTTTTGTGTGCAAAGTTTGTGTGCAAAATAAGTAATCTTTGTGATTTTGATAATAGGGCTATGCGGATATTCCTACACGCTAAGTGTGGTAGGCATGTTCTGTTGGGATTGGTTGGCACACATCAGAAGAATTAAAATTTAAAATTACAAAAGTTTACCAATCCCAATATCAGATCTATCAAAGACATTTAAATCAAGTTAGAAAGACTCGTACCTTATTCATGTTTGTTTGAATACCCACAATCATTAACGTATTGAGAGTTCTCATATCTCCATGCTTAGCTGCTCCTGAAATAATTTTCCCAGCATCTACATGTTCGCTAATTCTTCTTAAAAGAGCATCAAACTCTATGAGTATGAGATTAACCATCCCCGACATCAATATGTTGGCTAGTTCTTCTTTAGAGTTTTGCCTTTTGGATCTTGAGGAGCTAACTACTCAGATCAGCTCCCTCTACTGGTATCCACACGAACAAGACCCGACACTGGCAGTGTGCTAGCGCCTCCAATGTCCTTCTAGGGTTTTCTTGCAGCTCTCTATTTTTTCATTATCTGTAGAAAACCCTAGCTCTCATCTTTTATAACTAGTCAGTGTTATCTATTTTATGATGGATATTATATTTTTAAAATTAATCTTAATTAATTTCAAAATCCTTATCATATCAATTAACACTTAATTGTTTTGATAAGCTAATTAAATAAATTTGGTTTAATTAAATATGTCCAACAGTCTTAATTTAACCTATTTATTTAATTAGAATAAAGAGCTAATTGAATTAGATTTAATTTATCTTTATAAATTAAATCTAAGATATTATCATATAATATCTTTATATATACACAATATAATAATATTATCATATAATATAATATTATCATATATATAATATATATTATATATATAATATATATTACATATATAATATAATATTTTCTTATAATATATATTATCAAATAATATATATTATATATGTATGTATGTATTCAAAAATACATATGTATATATATAATATTATTAATTTTCTTTTCAAATATAAATATATTTATATATATACATATATAAATATTTATCAAATAAATATTCACATAACATGTGTATATAATAAATATATATAGATATAAAATTCGTCCACCCTAGATTAAACATTGTATTCATTGAATTTTATACGCATCTTAAATTCAATGAATCTGGACATTATAGCTCATGTTGGACTATTCTTGTATGTGACCCTGTAGGCCCATATGAAGTTGGCAGTGGGCCAATGACTATACTAACCCATAAGTCGTAAGCGGCTTCTAGCAAAATATTACGACCACCCAATTCATATGAGGATCGACAATACTATACAACCTGTAGTATAACCATATCACATCTCTTTTGTCACACGATATTTTGGTCAAGGATGAGGCATGGGGGATGTCATTCTCCTATTCCTGATCATTACTTTCTTGATCCCTAAGTAGTCTAACTATAGAAATGGAAACTCCTTTCCATCGTAGTATGGCCATACATTTCTCAGGCTTACTCATCGAGGGGCCCAGTAATATCTCTCTACTAATGTGAAGGACAAATTTCATCTTGATCATTCACATTCCTCTGCATGAAAACCACTAAGCCCGATTGTAGCCTTTATCATCACCCGGTTAAAGGTGACTTTTGACTAAGTCAAAGCTTAGTAATTCTCATGTAAGAATCCATGATGATCTCAGGTCAAAAGGTATTGTGACGTAGTTATACATGAGATAAGTTTATGACTTGATCCATGAAGCTTTCTTATAGCGGGTCAGTCCAGTACCTTATACTCCTACAAGTGCCTAAGACTTTGATTCTTATCCCCCTACCTTATCAAAGTCATACTGGTCTTATTTCATCTTTACTCCCACATAAATGATCGACCAGGGACATTTAGGACAATCATTATGATTTATCCAAGAATACAATTATCACAGTGAACATGCGAATAATGTGATAACTAAATGGAGAAATTCATTAAATAACAATGTTCAAAGTATAATAATTGGCCCCTAAGGCACAATTTCCAACATGTTCGTGACTTAAAAGACTCTACATGGATAATGCCAAATGTTAGTACATATTTTTTTCTTTAAGATGATAGGGCTATGCGGACATTCCATAAGTTATGCTTTTATGCTTGCTTTGATGATGTCATGTTCTTTTTCAGACCCGTAGGCAGCCACCGGGGTCCAACTTATGTGGACTTTATATTTTGAGGCACATTTAAAAATATTATCAGCCTAGGCACGACTGATTTTACAGAAGAGGTAATAAATGTATGTTTAAAAAATTTTTTATTACTTTATTGTTTTTAAGTTAGTAAGTTAATGTTTTGTTTGGCTTCGGTGTTACACATACAGATGTTTGATCTTACTGATCCCTTTCCTGATGAAGATATTGATTTCATCCGCAACTGTTGTGTTGAATTTTTCTATGAGCTTATACAAAATTGTAAGTTTTTTAATCCAATGTTGATGTAATCATACTTATGGTTTTCATATCTAACTTGGTTTATATCTCTGCTTGGGAAAATTTCTCGGATATTGATGATACTAGTAGTGGTTGCTGATATAGGCATGTGATCACTATTGTAAATTGTCTTCCATTTTTTTTCATTTTTCTGTAAAGCTTAGGAATTTTTTGCACATAATGAAAAATTTGTCTTTTCCTTGCTTTTCTTTAGAATTTTTGGGATTGAAAGGGCACAATGTTCATATTTTCCTTCTATCCTTGTTAAATTGTGGTTCATTTTGTTTCAAAATGCTTGATGATAATAAATTGTTGACATTGTTGCTGAGAATTCAACAATGTTCCTTTTGAATTCAATAAATTGTTGACATTGTTGTGTATCCTTCTATCCTTAAATGTATTGATTTTGAATGATTTTTATTAAATGTTGCTTCTGTGAAATATGGGTGTGTAGTAATGCTGCGGCCATTACTTCTGATTGTTAATATATATGTGTTGTTGCTTGTGTGGAAATGAGATTGTCATTTGAAAGGCTTGCTTGCCTGGGTAAGGTTGAAATAAAATAAAATAATTAGAAAAAACATATTTTTAAGACCGGTTCTCTTCAAAACCGGTCTTAAAGGTAAGGGTTATGGTCAGAATTTTAAGACCAGTTTCTATCAACCGGTTTTAAAATTATTAAATTTAGATTGGTTGAAAAACCGGTTTAAAAAGTCACATACCTTTTAGACTGACTGTATCAAAACCGTATCCAAAACCGATCTAAAAAGTTTTTTTTGTAATAGTGCAAGTGTGAAAACAGTGGGAGTACTAGTGTGTTTGGATTGGTTGAAATTGGAACGGAATTTTTTTTAGAGCAACCACGTGAAGGTATAAAAATTATTTTTTTGAAGGATTTATTATAAAATTTTTGCTTATTATTCAGGTTAAAAAAAAAGAACAAATAAATTAAAGATTGATGAATATTTATTACGAACAATCTATTAGTTGAGATAATAAACAGCCTCATTCTGACTAGAGAAAAATATAAGTTTAAATTTTAAAAAACACACTTATTGAGAGAATTTTATTAATTTAAGGGAAAATTGTCCATAAATATTTCATTAGAAACTTATTTGCCAAATATGATCTTCGGTGTAAACAATCTTCCCTGTGTATAAAAGATCTTCTTTTGTGTTCAAACAATCTTCCCATGTGTTCAATATATCTTCCCTATATGACATTTCCTTATATTCGAATAATCTTCCTTATGTGTAAAATATCTTCCCTCAAGTCCCATTTAATAAATAAGTTTATAATTATATATTTATGGGCAATTCTCCCTTAATTTATTGCTCATAGCTTGACAATATTAGTTTCAAAGTCCAAAATGTCCTAAGAATACTAGGTTTAAAAAAAAACATATGGATGCTCATTCGAGAGCATTTGGAGTACATTCTAGCGATTTTTTTTTTTGGACCTGGAGAGTACATTCTAGAGATTAAAGAGAGAACAAGTGTAATTCAAGATAGTTTTGAATCTTGGATCTGTGGCTTTCAACGAAATTTGGGAATTTATTTCTTCTCCACGGCTACGGAGATACAAGCGGTGAAAGCGGGCTGCAGGTGTGCAAAGTCAACGTTTTAAAAAAGTAAAATTGTTTTCTGACTCAATCAAATCGTTGTAGCTGTTGTTAATGGATCATAGCCCCTCTCATCCGTTGGCTGATGAAATTGCTATGGTTAGGATTTTGATATACTATGACTGGGATCTTGAAATTAAGTACTCATTCACGCAGGAAAGTATTAAGCTGTGCAGATTTCATAGCTAAAGTAGCTCATGACACGAGCAATGCGCTGTCAATACTGCAAGTTCTCTAACATTTTGTTCAAATCAAATGTTAGTCGATCTAGGTTAAGATTTGAGAAGTTGTTAGATATTGTCATGCGAAGTAATATCGTAGTGTAGGTACTCCCCGAGCATATTATGCTTGTCATTGTGAGTCCAAAAAAAAAAAAAAAAGAACAAGCAAGTACAAGGACATGCATATGTGTGCATAATAACTAACGAGTATAAGGTTGGTTTCGTACAATCCCAGAATCATCAACAAACAACCAAACTTGGTCACCTCTGAGTATGCAATCGTAACGAAACTTGTCAGCAACAGAAAAGGGAACCACTTTAATCTCAGCTTCTGGCATCTCCTCCTTTATCTTCATCTCTGCTTCTTCCACCTCTGCTGTGTCCTTCAAATTGGGCCATCTTTTGAATAACTCTCCAAATGCCCATTCTGGGAGTGAGAGGTGAATTCATATTCACATTCACAATTAATTAAAATAGCGCGTCTGCTTTTCCAATTTGACATCTTTATAACGAGTGCCCATAATTTAACCCTACTCTTGGGCTTTCTTGTTGTAGTTGCTGCCTTCGAAGCTCTGGTAGCTTTTCATTTAGAGTTGGGCCAGGTTGGCTGCTTACACATTGCAAAATATCTACTTATTTCTCCCAGCAATATTCATATTTATTTGAAGAAAATTCTCCCCTATAGGATGATAAATCATCAGTGCTCGCAGATAAATGTTTAGAGCTCATGAGGAAACATGAAGCAGGGAGTGAGGAAAAAGATTTTGAGACTCTAAATATTCGTGCTAAAGCAGTAAAAGGGCTTGTTGAACTTGTCATTGGCAATCTTGAGTCAGGTACTTCGAGATTCTTGACACGTGTCTGATTATTTTTACTGCTCATCCTTTAATATCTAAACAGAGGTTGCTGGTCTGGTTCAGCTGAAGCATTCTTTCAAGGTCCTCTTGACGACCGACTATGCAATGGTATTTTTCATTTTATCAGACCCTACGTCAGACCTTTATCCATCCCAAATTGATATTTGAATATGTAGGCAGTGTGGCTCTATCATATGGGGAATTTGTACATGCCAAACAGAACTTTTCTTTGGCGAAGGAGTTTTATCAAAAGGTCATAGATGGAGGTTCAGAGAATAAAGATTTTGGGAACCCTTTTGTCTTGGCAGCTGGTAACATGAACTCGGAGGGGTTAATGCTGGGAGCCATGTGTGCTTTGGGGCAGCTTGAATCACATTTGGGGTAAGTTCAATAATGCTTTTTTGGTTTTCTTCTGCCACATTTTTCTTGGTTCTATAACTTTCACGGGATATTACTAATACTTGTTATTTAAATTTCAGTAATTTTGGTGATGCAGAGGAGCTATTGACAAGGGCACTGACTAAGGCAGAGGAATATTTTGGTTAGTTATCTGTTTTTCAAGTTGTAACAATAATAAGCCTTATCCCACTATATGAGGTTGCGCACATGAATTTTATGGTGTCCTTTTTGATAAACTTTCTTGAAAATCCTTTTTGGTCTCCTTATACATCTCTTGATAAGGCTAAAAACCATCTACACTTAAAGCAATTATTTGAAATGACTGTTGTAAAAATGTAGGCTCTCGTCACCCCAAGATTGGTGTTGTCTTGAGTTGCATAGCTCTCATGTTTAGGCGGAAGGCGGTGATTGAGCGTTCAAGTTCTCTTTTGATTCAAGAGGTAAGAACTATCCAAAAGCCAAGTTTTTGAAATTTAAGAAATCTGAAAGTTTTAATTGAGCCACTTTCTTTCTACACACACAACCCTCTCGCTTAGGCAGAGGTGCTCCAATTTGTCTTGGTTTTAATACAGAGTTGGCTTCATCTGTTTTTGTTTTTTTATTGTCAGTCCATCTTCTTTTACTCCCAATGCGCTCACTTATGTAGAGTTTGTCTTGTCACTGAAAAGTTGAATGACCTTCAATCTGGTTCAGTTTTAAGCAAATTTCTGTTGAGGCCATTGAATCTTCTCCATCAACACCTTTTCTCATAAATCATGCTGTAATTAAACTTGAAACCTTTAACAGGGTCTCTACAGAAGGGCTATAGAATTGTTGAAGGCTCCACCGTTGGAGACTGAAGGTAATGTCGATGGGTTAGTTTGGTGCCCACACACACGCTCATATGTGAGACACTTTGCGTTTATGTTGTAAATTTTCTGAAAATGAGCTTTCTTTGCGTAGCTGCTGTGCCTTTTGTGGATCGAGGTGATATAGTGGCCCTTGCAAGAGGTATGATGGACCCTTTATTAGAGTATTGGTCAGTTGGTTATGCTTAGCTGTGTTCTGTTTATGAATTAGTTATGAATAGCACTGCTTTATATATATATATATATATTACTACTACCTCCGGTAAGATTGTAGTGCACTAGGAATGAAATAACATATTAAGGATCGGAGGTGTATTATATTGAATATTGATGACGTGTTTATAACGGATGCTGATGTTACTAATAATTAGACTGGATCTGTGGATTTACGTGTGGAGTTCAAAATGAATCGCACTGTTTACAATCTGCGTGGAGTGCAACTCATTTTCCTTTCAATATTTTATATTGATATTTTGCATGATACAGACACTGGCAAACTGTATATGCGATGTATAGGTGCAACTTAAAATATCATTCTGAGTTTTATGAGTTAAAGTGTAGGAAACATTTTGAGTTGAAGTATTAATACTTCTTAATCATGTTGTGAGGCGCACCTGTACATTTCAATCTATGATTTATTATAAATTCATAACTAAGTAGCAGTCAGTTTATTTGGAATAGCGATTTGAGTTTTTAAAAGCAACTTTTCAATCGTGATTTACGATATACGAAGTAAGTATGTGAGATGAGTGTTGTCTTGACTTACGTGTATAAGAACTTATAAGCTCTTCAAAAGCTTTCCCAAACACGCATTAAATTTCTAAGGCTCATCTTTTTCTTCCTTTTCCTTCTTGATATTGCATTTAGGATTTATTTAGGGTCATTGTCATACTTCACCTGAAACTAAATCGAAATAATGTGCTTGAACACTCTCACGGGCGTTCAAGGCTACCACCATGACTGCTAATATTGAAGCCAGAGTACTTCATAGCTTGCATATTAACTAGAACACAATGTTGCAGGTGGATATGCTGAAGTACTTAGTGTCCAAGAAAACAGAAAGGATCAAGGAGAGAAGATGAAGAGCTGGGCAGGGGCGATTTGGAAGAATCGGAGGCTGTCTTTGGCAGAGGCTTTAGAAATCTCAGATTCATCTTCCAAGGTCCCAATTATTGATGTTCGGATTAGCCGGATTTTGTAAGTCAATCCACCTAGCTGGGATTTCATACTAGTCAGATTTTATAGCCAACCTTACTTATTGAGATAAAACCTCTTGTTATGAGCCGATGCGTCGGTGTCCTATTTTGTCTAATATTAGGCATCAGTTAAAAAAGGAGGTTGCTGGATACCTTCTGCCAAGAACTAATGTTATGGCATTGCCAGTGAATGTAGCGGCACGTGTGTAATTTTTTAGAGCTGTGTGGAAATTCTTCTCATCCTCTAATGCCCCTGTAAAATTGCATCGAACCTCGCAGTTGTACTTAGTCTCATATTATGGCTTCGAATGGAACCTTAGGTGGCGTTATATATTTTCTTTTTACACAAGTACTCGAAAGAAGATGATTTTACGAAAGAATTTTTTGTTTTTAATCTATGAAAGCACATAATTTTAGCTTTTTCCCCCTTCAGATTTTGAATGTGTCATTTCCATAAAGGAAAATTTTGTTCTTATAAACTGGACATAGTCTAACCCAACATAATCTTTTACCGAATTCCGAGTTTTACTGTAACCCAACTTTATTCTCTCTTTTTTAGTAACTTCTAAAAAAGAATTTATACCTTTGGCAAAGGAAACAAATGAGGCCCAATAATTAGGCGCCCCCATTAGAAAATTGCGCGATCCCATGCTGGTGTGGAAACAATATGCACCCTTGATTTACATAAATGGTATTGTGCAAAGAAAAGAATTGATATATCGTATTGTGTTTGTTATATCATTCTTTTTTTTTCCTTGTAAAATGTAGATAAGGGATTTTAAGTTGAAAAAAATACAAGATTCGGTAATGTAGAACTAATGCAATTTACATGAATGGCTTAATACATTTGCAATATTGAAGCAACCAGATGTTTAAAAAAGGATTAATAAAATTTTTGGTTTTTGCAGTTTGTCTTTATTTTAATTTTGGTTCTTCAAGTTTTAAATTAGAGTGGTTTTGATCCTTCAGTAGGCAAATGATCCAGATTTTTAATTAATTATAAGGACAAATGTTTTAAACGGTATAAAATTTAAAGGACTAAAATCTCTTGTTTAAAAACTTAAAGAACCAAAATCAAAATGAGAATAAATTTAAGAAAACAAAGATTATATTAACCCTTTAAGAAACCCCTGAGAGTATAGTGAAAATGATTTAGGAATATGCTCAAAGAGGAAGATCAAGACCTTTGCCAACATCAACTCCAATCACTTGCAGTATTCCCTTGTTCAGTATCTGAAGTACGAAAAATAAGCAATGCATAAAACATCAAAATTATGTGAGGGATGCGCTCATATGAGAATAAAATGAAAAAAAAAAGTGAGAGTAATTAATAATACGAAGAACTGACGAGTTCTACAATGAAAACTCCAATGATTCCAATCATGCAAGCTCTGGAGTTCCATATCTCCGCCGTCTTTGTGAATCCAAGAAAAGGAGCTTGAAATTGAGGCTCCACTTTTGGGAATTCAACCTGCTCATTAATTTTAATAGTTAATAATGTTCAAAGAAATATGAAAGCAGCAGATCGGAATTAAAAAGAGAGCATACACCAGCAGGGGGTTTCACTGCTTGGACCTTGAAGCAAAGTCGTCGCTTGCGATTTTGGGGCAAGAGAAGCTTCTGGTTTGGAGAAAGGTGACCTAAATTTCTACCATGGAGAAGCAAAGATGATGATGATGATGATGATGATACAGTTGATGATGAAGCTGCCATGATTTTTGTTTCAGAAACCACAATCTCCACTGCTTCATCATCTTCCAACTTATCTCCAACATTCTTCTTCTTCTTGGTGTGTGTGTGGTTGAGATTTGAGGTGGGGTTTGTGTGCTTGTGGCTACTTTAGATTTAAGTGTGCTCCACATGGCTCTAATAAAAATAATAAAAATAATGAAATTTAAAAATTAGTTGTGGCAAGTGAGTGTTTGAGAATCCACGAAACCATAGTTTTAGAAGTTCTTTTTTGCAAGTTGAGACAAAACTCATTTTTCATATTTATCTCGTAAATTATAAAAATTATTCTTTAAAAGCTATTTAAACACTAAAAAAATCGCCTAAGGCCTAATCTATGTCTTATGAAAGCCATATATTATTTAATACGTTCATGTCGTTGGGGGCGGATTAATCAAAGAAAATACAATACAAGACATTTTTAATTACTCCCTTCTAAAAGATGTTTTTAAAAAAACAGATGGAGTATAATTCAAGAACTACAATATTATGTAAATGAATAACTAAATAACAATAAGTAATGTCTTTTATTCATCTCGTTCCCCCACATAACATCGTTCATCTTGTGATTTTGAAATAATACTCCAAATTTAATCAGCTTAAGGAACACCGTCGAAGCCCATACAAATGTAAAATTGTCATTCAACCACAGATTATATTACTGAGTGCTTAAATATATATATATATATATATATATATATATATATATATATATATATATATATGACATAATTTTCATCTTCTTCTATATTTGACCTTCTGCTACATACAACTTGTTCATTCATATCCAAGTGTTTGGTATGGCAGAGGAGAATGAAGGAGTGAAGCCTCCTCCAGAGTTACCTAATCAGCCCTTGTCAAGTAACTGTTTAATTTGTTTTGCTTCTTCATCATTCATTTCATTTACTAATGAAATTGAGAATTAATAAAAATTAGAATATATATGTATGATATATGAAACTGCAGGGAATTACGATCAAGTATTGGGGGAAAATAGGACAACAAAAACAAGGTGGCCGGAGCTGGTGGGAGTAACAGCAGAAGAAGCAGAGAAGAAGATAAAGGATGAGAGGGAAGGAGTAGAGATCCAAGTGGTTCCTCCTTCTTCTTTTGTCACTATGGATTTCAACTCTCACCGAGTTCGTTTGTATGTTGATGAATCTCTCCATGTCACCAGGCCACCAACCATCGGCTAGCTAATTTTTTATTATTGTTAGTTTACTACAAAAATCACTTTTAACTATCCTTTTTTAGGCATTTTAAAGTCCTTTTTTGAAGAGATGCCTATGCAAGAAACATAATAAATAATAGAAATAACATCCATTAAAAGAGGGACGCCTAAAGTGTTACTTTAGGCGTCCCTATTTCTATAAGGGATACCTAAAGTGAAGACTTTAGGCATCTCTAAAGAAGTCCGCAAGCTATTATATTCATGGGATTGGGCAAATGATTTTATATCAACATCGTCAATCATTTTCTCCATTCAATCTTCATTTATGACATTCACAAGTTCCTTCTTGTGCGACGGACAATCTGTTACTTCCTCATCATGCCATATCCACATTGTGTATCAAAGATTTATTTCATAACAAAGTAGGTGATCCCTTATAACATAAACGTCCCGTCGACTCTCATTTAAACAATCGACACAAGGACAAAAATATTTCCCATTTTTTGTTGGAGCATTCCTTCTAACAAATTTAATAAACTCTTCTACCCCATTCTCATATTCTTTACTTGTTCTCAAAGTATTCATCCAACTATGATCCATTTTATTATCACCTAATCCATTTCCAACAACATTCAAGTTTAGAACAATTGTTACCAATTGAATTTCCTTTTACAATTTTTTTAAAACAATTTTGGCAGCATTTCCTCTTAAAAGTGATATATCTCAAAATTTCAATAACAAACTATTTTAGCTTAGTTTAAATGAAACTAGCTAATTGAGACAATTCATGACAATATGAGCAATTTAATCCAACAATTTCATTAAAACAATGAAAAAAAAGTCAACATAATAATAAATAACGAATTAATTTATACATTCAGCTCAAAACTTTAATAAAATGACTTAAAAATAAAACCAAAACAAGCGTTTTCCTTCTATATAGGACCAAAGGGATATATATCAGAACCATGTTCGAGTCTGATGCTTCTATATAGTTGATGCATGCACATAATTTATAACTTTTTTTTATAAATTATGAAAGAAAATGCCACAACGCTTCTCCGCCACTTAAGCACTAATAATGTATTTTCAACAAATGAAAAAGTACTCTCAAGATGCATGCTTTGATCTAAAAGTAAATATAAAGTAATCATACAACTTTTTTTTTCCAACAAGAAAAATTCTTTCAAAGAAAAATCATGAGTAACAAGACAACTAGCTCTAACTAATGAAACTAAAGATAAGGAAATAGAAAACAATCCAAATATCAATCAAATCAATAAACAAATATTTCAAGTTCTTTACTAACTCAAGCTAACATGTGGCCGACGATGTAGAGAGAGACAACCCACGGTGGTGAGAGGAAGGACGGCGGTGGTGAGAATGAGAGAGAAACAACGGTAAAAGAAAGCTCTTCTCCTTCGTTCGTAAGCATGAAGCAGGGCTTTATTCCTCTTGAAAGTGAGAGACAAAACAAAGAAGAGAATGAGAGTGATCAAAGAGACGGAGAAATAGTGATGTGATGAAGAGAGTGATGAGAGATGGCGATGAGAAGGACATAGAGAAAGTGTGATGGAGAATGACGTGTTTAAAGTGAAGGGAGAGAGAGAAGAGAGTAAAGGCAAAACGAAGAGAGAGAGGAGCAGGATACGCTACTTTAGACATCCCTATTTTAAATAGGGACACTTAAAATGATCTTATGTGTCCCTATTTAAAATAGGGACGCCTATTGCGAACATTTTATGCATCCCTATTTAATTAGAATAGAGACGCATAATGGTCAGCATGTCGGTCTTTGACTGACATGCATTGGGCACATCAGTCAAAGATTGACATGCCTTATATTTAGGCATCTCTATTTTAAACAGGGACGCTATTCTTGTCTTTAGGTGTCCCTATTTAGAATAGGGACGCATAAGGTTGTCTTTGACTAATGTGCCGACATGCATTGGACACTTTAGTCAAAGACTGACATGACTAGTCTTTAGGCATCAGGGACGCCTAAAGGCATGTCAAGAGCGTTTAGGCGTCCCTATTTAAAATAGGGACGCCTAAAAGCATGTCAAGTTTGAATAAGCAGTCATTTTGGTGCCAAAAGCCCTGCTTTAGGTGTCCCAATTAATTTTTGATGCCTAAAGTTCCCATTACATGAACTAAATTTTAATTAGGATTCTTAAAGTCACCCAACATTTCAAAATTACAGTTTAGAATTACAAAAATGCCACCCCGTCCATTTTTTATTTTCCTTTTTAAAAAAGGGACGTCTTATAAGGTAGTAATATGTATATTCTATAGTAGTGTCTGTTTATATTAACTTTTTAAAAGTATTTTTATGGTATTCAAGATAAGTATATGAGAGAAATTTTATCTGGACTCGCCTTTTTTGAGGTTTCCAAACGGTCATTTATACAATCAAGATGAGCACCAAAATATTCCCTTATAACACGATAGCAGTACTGTTCTACTTCTTTATACAAAAAAAAAAAATATTGTTGGGGCCTTCTAACTCAATGACACTAAGCTTTTTTTTTTATCGTGAGGTTGTGAATTCAAAGCCTACTTAAGTATAATAATGAGTGTATGAGTTATGATAAATATGCACACACCTTTGTTGTAATCAAAACATATACATACACCTATATGTATAAATAATATATGAGTATACCTTGTTGTTATTGGGTTATACTTAATGAGTGTCAAAACCAATATATAAGTAGTGCTACTATGTGAGTAAGGAGAAATATGAGTGTTAGATTAGAAAGAGTTATCCCATTATGGTTTACATGTGTAAAACTGTTATAAGAGTTTGATGGAGTCAATTTTTGAGATACACTAACTTTCATATTGGTTCTTCTTCCTTTCTTCTTCTCTTCCTCTCATTGGTGAATATCTTGTGTAACTTGTTAAGAGTCTATCATGTGATTCTACAGCGCACAGGTACATTGGATTGTTAGAACTGGCTCACGCCCAAGAGGGGGTAAATTGGGTGTACGATAAGGAATTAAAATTTTTTTAAATTTTTTTGCATCTGATTAAATCAATATGTATAGAAGTATAAATCATAAGCAACTATTTAAATCGTATATGCTGGAAATGTAAAAGTTTAAGGAAGAGAAGATGCAAACTGTGATTTATTCTAGTTCGGTTCAATCCATGATGACCTACGTCTAGTCCCCAAGCTCCTCCTGGGATTTCCAATCCACTATCTTCTTGTTTAACTGGGTACAAGAAAAGCCTTTACAAAACCACAAGTTTAGCTGGGCACTTGTGAAGCCTTTCACAAATCTCTCACTGAATAACTCCTCCTTATAGACCGTAAGGATACAACCTTGATGATGAAGTATTACAATCAACCTTCTCTCTCAGAAGTGAATAATATGAATACTGAAGCACATTACTGATAATCACTCTCTTAAAGATAAATGGTATAAACTAAAATAACAGAGAGCATTTCAGTTAAGGTGGATATCTCATGATATTAGCATGTTGTTGTTGCTGTCGTCTGTGTGTCTCACTCGTCTCGTTGAATGCTTGGGTTTATATAGAGGATGCCTTGAGAGCTGTTAAGAACATTCAAATATTTTCCCGTTGCAAGCAGTTTGTGCTCTGAAACTTTGCCCATGATTCACTTTCAAATATTAATCCGTGTTTCCCATGTGCCTAACACCTATAAAACACTGAGAAAAAAAGCCTTTATAATTTCTTTTAAATATCACTTGAGTGGATAATCACTTAACTGAAAGTGATATACATCACTCGAGTACACCACGAGATCAATCGAGTGATTTCCATAATTCTTTAAGGATTCCAGAAGTGATTCTGATAGGAACAGTGGATCACTCGAGTGGATAGTCATTTCACTGGAAGTGATATCCTGAAACATGAGAGTCACTCGAGTCCATATCAATTTCATTGGAAGTGATTTTCATAAAACAATAAATCACTCGAGTGAATTATAATTTCACTATGAGTGATTTCAAGGAACCAGAAAATCACTTGAGTGGATAGAGTTTCACTGGCAGTGATCTGATATTCACTCGAAGTGATATTGATAAGATTATATATTATATCACTCGAGTGAAATTCAGATAACTGGAAGTGATTACAGAGGCACTGGAAGTCAACTTATAAAACACTGGGAGTGATCTGCGATATAAGCCAATCACTTGAGTGAAGCTGGAGATCACTGGAAGTGATTTCTTAAAATACACATATCACTCGAGTGCGTAACGTCTCACTGGAAGTGATATGAGAAAGTGTGATTTTCACTGGAAGTGATTTGGCCTTACACTGGAAGTGATTTGCATTCTTCTGCCAATTACTCGAGTGAATATGATGATCACTCGAGTGATCTGTGTTTAAATCATTGTAACTCGTAGTTCCATTTCCAATTCTTCTGTAAACAGAACTCAAATTCCAGATGGCATAAATCCTTGAATATAACTCCAAATTTGACATATTGTGTGTGTGTATGTGTGTGTGGAAATCTCTTTAAGTCTAGTTTTATATGCCATAGGTTTTAACTCAATTGGATTTGTGATTTGAGAGTTATGTCCAAAATATCAAACCTGTTCAGGAAAATAATAGTGATTTGAATGTCAAATTACAACACTCATATCTCCTTCATCTGAACTCCTTTGATGTTGCTTCTGGTGTCAAAATGATGCATTGGAAGTCTAGTTATATATGCAACTAGTTTAACTTTAATCGAAGTTGGGGTATGAGAGATATGGTTGAATAACTGAACGTTGCTCAAGCTGGATGAAAAACAGAGCATGATATTATAAACATCAAAGTGTTTTTTCTATTTTGAAAAAATTACTTGAGTGATTCTAAAAATCACTTGGGTGTACAGTGCATCTGCTACAGTATCCCATATGCTACAATACCTATATGATACAATACAACTGCTATAGTACTCGTAGAACTTGATTCTTGATATTTTCATTAATTCTCACGAGTTCTTCATTCTTCAATCTCTTTCTTTCTTTCTTTGCTTGACTAATCTATAAGATATGCAACATTAAATATAGTAGTTAATCAATATACGAGATAAGTATATTATGCAAACTTTTTCCTCTTAATATTTGATATCTATATTTGACATCATCAAAATTAATCATATCTAACATAGATAACTCATCGGATCCTAGGCATGCTCGAATCTGCTGTTACATCTAGTTTTGATCCTAAGACATACCAACAAGTTGTCAAACATACTATTTGGAGAGATATCATGACTGCAGAAATAAATGCTTTTGAGCAAAATCAGACTTGGATGCTCACTCCTTTACCTCCAAGTAAAAGAACTATTGGTTGCAAATCGGTGTATCATACTAAATTTAAAGCTAATAGTGAGATTAAAAGACATAAAGCTAGATTGGTTGCTAAGGGTTACACTCAAACCAAGGGCATTGATTATTTTGACACATTTTCTCCTGTTGCTAAGATAACTACCCTTTATTTATTGCTTTCCATTACTGCTGCTAAGAATTGGTTTTTATATCAATTAGATGTTAACAATGCTTTCTTACATGGGCTTAAATGAGGAAGTATACATAGATCTTCCTCAAGGTTTTTCTCCCTCTCAATTGAACCCCATTTGTAAACTACAAAAGTCACTTTATGGTTTCAAGCAAGCTAGTAGACAATGGTACTTAAAGTTATCTATTACTTTATTGTCCTATGGTTACACTCAGTCGGCCTCTAACCACTCCTTGTTTTTCAAAGTTGCATCCTCTTCATTTACTGTCATTTTGGTATATGTCGATGATGTAGTTTTAGCTGGTAAAGATCTTTCTAAGATTAATTTTGTCAAGTAGCACTTACACAATGCTTTTACCATTAAATATCTTGGTGAATTGTGTTACTTTCTTGATTTGGAACTTGCCAGGTCTAAAGAAGGGATTTTGCTATCTTAGAGGAAGTTTGCACTTAAGCTCCTTGAGGACACAGGTTATTTAGCTTATAAACTTGCATCATCTCCTATGGATCCTCATCTAAAACTCTCTCAACATCGAGGTAAACCTCTTGCTAATCCTCAAGTGTATCACAAACTCATTGATCGTTTACAATACCTTACAACTACACTGCCTGAATTAAGTTTTGTCACTCAACAACTTAGTCAATTTATGTCAAACCTTAGAGACCTTCATTTACAGGCTGCACATAGAGTTTTACAATATCTCAAATCCTCCCCAGGTGTTGGAATATTTTTTTCAGCCCAATATGTTTTAAAGTTACATAGTTTCAGTGATTTAGATTGGGCAGGTTGCATAGATTCTAGGAGATCAGTCACAAGATTTGCTGTTTTTCTTGGTTCTTCACTGACTTCTTGGAAAGCAAAGAAACATACAAATGTTTCAAAGTCTTCTTCAAAGGCATAATATAGAGCCTTATGTGCCACCACTTGTGAAGTTCAATGGCTCATCTATCTCCTGAATGATTTTCATATTTCTCATGTTGATCCAGCCCTTATCTATTGTGACAATCAATCTGCAATTCAGATTGCTGCAAATCCTATATTTCATGAGCGTACTAAACATATCGAATTGGATTGTCACTTTGTTCGTGAGAAACTTCAATTTAAAGTCATTCATTTGCTTCTTATATGCTCCTCAGATCAACTAGCAGATGTCTTTACTAAACCGTTACAGCCAGCTCACTTCCATGAGCTCATTTCCAAGCTAGGCATGCAAAATATCCATGCTCCAGCTTGTTGGGGGGGGTGTCTAGTGTATAACCAATTATTGTTGTAACTAAATTCTATTATGCATTATTAATTTGTTATTATGTTAGTTAGATCATATCTCATGTATATAAACACTGGATTATCAATGAATGAAAGTGTATTCATTTTTACCAAATTAGTCCAGTAACATCTTTCACTTGTGTTTTTTTTTTGTGCCAACCGAATCCTTCACATGTACTCTTTGAAGATTCAATTCCTCACAACTCACAACATAAAATTGTACATGTGATCACAGTAGAAATAATATATGCTTTTGTTTTTTTTAAATTTGCCTTTATTCCCTCAAACATATCTGATTAATATTACACAAGCAAAATTCCAAATCCACACACACACATATGGATTTGGAATTTTGCTTGTGTAATATTTTTCATACATTGGGTACATTGTATTTGATTCTTAATATGTGTCGTGATTATTTAGGAAATCTATATCATAACTAATTTTATTCAGGAAGGAAACTGTCATGCATGAGCTGATGTCATTTTTGTCGTTAAAACAATCAATTAATAACTAGGACAATCTATTAATGCAATATAGTGACAATCTAGACCATTCTCTCGAGGAACAATTTATGGATTTTCCCTAGAATTGAATTTAGGTGATGAAAATGTAATGAAATGGACCAAAATTAGAATACAAGACAATATTACCTAAATGCAGTTAAACTAACTAAATGAGATATGCAAGTGACTGTAAAACCTATATGAGAATGAGACTAATTTAGATTAATGCAAATGCATTTTTGGGGGATTTTTCATGAAATGGGAGTTAAAATCCTAAGCAAAGAAATAATAACTAAGACAATGAAATAAGAAAAGGTAATGAATGTATACTTTAGGTATGGTAAAGGAAACAACTTAGGATTTATATGAAATTAGTTTTCTTAGCCCAAATTAATTAATTAGACTAAATGAAGATTAATAAAAGAGCGAAATTAATAGAATCAATCACCTAATTTAAATATGAGAAACCCTCAAGTTCAATAACACATAATCCACTAGAAAACTCAATAGAAGAAGCGCTAGTTAATTAAATACATTAAAACTAGCCAAAATAGTTTTAAACTAATATTGAAAATTATGTTTACAATTGTCTACTTAAACAACTAGATAATCAACCAACTCAATTAAAAAATTAAGAGGATAAACTAAATTGACAATTAAATTAATAATAAAAACTCAATTAATAATTCAATTGACAATCAAAGGTTTGCAAACACAAATTTCAGTAATTGTCTTAGTACAAATCAATCCAAAATATCAATCAAATCCAGAAAAAATATGCCTATAATCTAAAATTAGATTGTTCTCATGAAAACAACTCAAAATTATCTAAAATTAAATAATCTTAAGTTTTGAAACAAATTAATAAGAGGAAAAATATTTCTTTGTGGTCTTCAAATGTAAACTCTAGGCTCTAACTTCCTTCAGGCTCTTCCAAATTGTCTGCCAAATGAGCTCATAGTGCCATTAAAATTTTCCCTGGCTCCCAACTCACTTGAGCA
This sequence comes from Albizia julibrissin, assembly GCA_037074505.1. Lineage (NCBI taxonomy): Eukaryota > Viridiplantae > Streptophyta > Magnoliopsida > Fabales > Fabaceae > Albizia > Albizia julibrissin. Next base: position 41,192,580 of record CM073487.1, read on the forward strand.
AGCCTCGAACATGATGAAAGATGAATGGCAAAACGTGTGGGTGAGGCAAGCGTATAGTAAGAATGAAATAAGTGGTCAAGGGGAGGAAGGTATATTGTGAACGGAGTGAAGAATTTGATGGAATGAGAGAGGTGGGGAGAAAGTGGGAGATGTGGCGCCTACAAAGAATGTGAGAGGAGCATGTTTATTTATCAGGAGAGTTTGAGAGTTATCCCATTAGAATTAAATTGACAAATTAAAATTTAGTCATTATATTTTCTATAAACTTTTAAAAATAATTTTGCGTAATAGTATTTCCCAATATACTCTTTTTTGACCTGTAAAAATTAAATAAGATCGTAATTTATCATATATTTAAAAATATTTATCCAATCACAAAATAAACAATTAAAATATTAAAAATTTAAACCTAATATTATCATAATTATATTAGTTCCTAATATTGGATAATAATTTAAACATTTATATATATATATATATATATATATATATATATATATATATATATATATAGAGAGAGAGAGAGAGAGAGAGAGAGAGAGGGGGGGGGAGAGAGAGCAACATTTAATGATATTTAATATACCAAAGCATGTGATACATTTATATATGGTACAAAAAGATTGGCACACTCATTGAGATAATTAATTAGGTAAACGACAAGATGGTATTGCTAGTAAGTGACGAGCCCTTGGCATTGGGAACGCGTATTTCTCCTCCATATCCAACTCTTCACACTTAATCCCATAAGGAAGCTCCCAATCAAAACAGTGAACCAATTGAGCCACAACAAATTTAATTAACGTTAGAGCTATTCGAATACCAGCACATCGTCTCCGACCAGCACCAAATGGTACGAGTTGAAAGTGATGGCCCCTCAGATCCACTTCGCTATTTAAGAATCTTTCTGGATAAAACATGTCAACATTATCTGACCAAGCCTTAGGATCATGACCTATACTCCAAGTATTTACCAATACCAATGTCTTCTTCTTTATGTAATAACCATCCATTATAATATCTTCCCTTGCCTCTCTAGCATTGAAAGATCCAGCAGGATGCAACCTTAAACTCTCCTTAATTACTAGATCCAAGTAACTTAACTTGGACAAGTCTGTCTCTTCCACAATTCTTTTCATTCCAACAACATTTTGGATCTCATGTTGTAGCTTCTTCATCACCCTTTGATTCCTTATGAGTTCTGACACAACCCACTCCACCACAACTGTAGAACCTTCCACTACTGGAGAAAACAAGTCTGCTATAATAGCTTTGACTGAAACTGGATCAAGGACTAATTCTTGGCCATCTTGCAAATTACCTATGGATTGGTTCACTTGAGAGACCAATATATCTATGAAGCTATTGTGGTTCTGATCTTTGGATTTCTTTTGAGCTTGCTCTCTCTCCTTCATCATATTCTCTAGAATTTCATCAGCTTCTTTCATGCATTTCTTTATTTGTCTTTTAATTCCCTAATAACACGAGAGTTTTACGTCATGTAGTAAAAAAACTTAGTTTAAGAGTAAACGATGAATTATAAGTTCTTAACAAAGTATATACCTTTAAAAAAAATTAAATATAAACCCTCTAGATTAGATCTGGATGATTCAAATATACTTAGTTCTCTCTCCTAAACAAAACCCAAGCAAAACTTAGCAGGGAACCGGTTCGGATAGGAATGCGTGTGATGTATTTAACTATACGAACCTGGAGATCGAAAGGTCGTAGCCAAGGCAAATAATCTGAGACGTTAAAAGTTCCGAGAAGATTCATTCCCTCTCGAACAAGCTTCTTGTAATTAAATTCGGTATCCTTTCCAGTATGAGAACCAAAGTTCATTTTAAACGCCATATCCTCCATAAGATTATGCACGGCTTCACTGAGGTCCACGATCTGTTTTGAAGATGAGGCATTTTCAAAAGACTTCACCACTAAACTAAGCTCTTCTCTCATCATAGAGGCAAACAACTCCATTTTTGTTTGGCTCAGAAGTTTTACAGTAATCAGCTTCTTTACATGGCGCCAATATGGGCCATAGTCAGCAAATGCAACGCCTTTGAAGCCATGCGTGAGGATACCACTGGCCTGAGTTCTCGGACGAATGGCAAAAACGATGTCGTTTGTCTTGAGGATAAGTTGAGCAGCTTCAGAAGAAGATATCACAATGGCTGGGACTTGTCCTAATTTAAGGGACATGATTGGGCCATAGGTTTTGGCCAAGGACTGAAGGGTCCTATGAGGGCTTTTGCGCAAAATGTGGAGGTTTCCGATGAGAGGCAAAGGCTGAGGACCCGGTGGAGGCGGTGGCGGTGGTTTCTGATGATGAAGTTTCCTTTGTTTGAGAATCAAGAACAAGACTCGATATAGAAAGAAAAATGTAAAAAGGAGAGTAATGGGTATTGTAAGGTTTGCCAAAAACATGGTTGCAAAAGATCCTGAACTCTGAACTCAGTCTTGCTATCATTATCATGGTTCCCATAATATATAGGAACTAATAAGGATAAGCACCATGCGTCATCTAGCGGTTCAGATTTAATTTTATTTAACTTTTTTTTTTCAAAATACTATTTTAATGAATAGAAAATCTAAAATAAAGATAGTATCTTGACAAACATTTTTCTAAAAAATAATTTTTTTATTTAAAAATGATGGGTTAAAATGGACAAGTTTTGGTGCCTATCACCATAAATAGTTCTGTGTGTGTGTGTGTTTTTTTTTTTTGTTTTTTTTTAGAGGCTGCGCTAGAGACTGAAAGGAAAGAAGTGTTATGATTGGGTTACCGACATGAAGGCGCTTTTTATTTTCAAATAATTATAAGGCTAACGACTTGAGTATGCACTTAACACCACAATGTTTCCTTGGCTACAAAAATGTCATGGTTGTTTAAAAATATGCCAATAAAAAATCGTACAAAAATATGTTTGAAGTTTCTAAAATTGTGTAAATTAAAAATGCCATGACTATAAAACCAACCAACACCGAGGGTCTATTTAGTATAAGAGATTTGCAATGAAGGGAAGGGAAGGGAAGGGAAAGAAAAACTTTTATGAATTGAATATAAAAATATTAGAGAAGTGGATTATAAAATTATAAAAAAGAGAAAATGTAGAATAAAAGAATAAAATAAATTAATTAAAAATTTTTAATCACATATCTCTAATTTTTTTAAATCTGACTCCAAAGATTTTTCCCTCTCCTGTACCAAACAGCTCATGACTATTCAACAAACCGTCGCCACTGCACACATTGAGATTTAAATATCATTTTTTCCTATATAATTATAATGAGTTAAAATAATTGTATACTATTTAATTTCATTTAAAAAATATGAAGCTTGAAAGATGAAGCACGTACATGATTGATGAGTTATAAATAAATTATAATACAACTTGTTATACAATTTACATTATATTCAACGATGCTTATGGTATTGATGTTAATGTGCACATGCGAGGCTGAATAAATCACGGTCAAAGAGATCCGTGATTTATAAGGCTCTCTTCGTCAAGAGATCCGTAGTTTCGCAGGCATCTCTTCTTGAGATCCACGTCCCAATCACGGTCAAAGAAAGCTTCTTTATTTCTTTTTTCTTTTTAGTATACCACCTCCTATATAGTTAATATAAGGTCAATTGATTGTTTTTAGAGATTAATTAAGGAAGTTAAATAAATAAGTTAATAATAATATATGTTGTATATTATTAGATTATATATTATTTTATAAATTAGATAAATTAGTTTGGTATAAAAGGATAAATAATATAAATATTTTAAACTAATTTATTTAGCTTCCTTAATCTCTCTAAAAAAATCAATTGGGTCTTATATTAAGAATATAAATTAATATGTATTTAGGGTTTAGGATTAAGATCTCAGAGCTCCTCTTACATGCTCCATGTGGCTCTCACCAAACTAGCTCTGTTTTAATTACACAATAGAACTGGGTTGTTCAACTAAGAATTATTATTTTTTGTTAAAATATATTTTTGGTCATTTAAGTTTATTTAAAATATATTTTTGATCCCTTAACTTTATAAAGTATACTTTTAGTTTTATAATTCTAACACCGTTAATGTTTCTAACAGAAAATGTTGACGTCACAAACTCAAGTGTGACTATGTAAAATTAAGTGATGATTGTGTAGTTAAATGTTATTAATTTAAATTTAAAATATGTGTAAATTAAAAAAAATCTAAAAATTTAATGAAGCAATCAATATCAAAACCTTGATTGTATTAAAAAATTAGTTTAATAATCTAAATATTTTAGTTTATAAACCTAAACATTAAAATCTCGATTTCATTCGCAACAATTTTGTTGATTTATTTTATTTTAATAATTTAAATATATTATATTAAAAAAATTAAAAATTAAAAATGTTTTATCAACTGCACAGTTATCACATAAGTTAGTTGTGTCAACATTAGCGATGTTAGAAATATAAGACCAGAAATATACTCTATAAAGTTAAGAGATTAAAAGTATACCTCACGTAAAATTTAATAGACTAAAAGTATAATTTAATTTATTATTTTTTAGTATAACAAAATTACTTTACCCAAAAAAGAAATATAACGAAATTCAAAATTAGTTTTTCGTTTAATGCTTGATTGAAACTCTTGAACTTTTCTAATTTAAATCAATGTATACCAAGCTCTAAAAGAAAAGGTCAAAGTAATATTTTATATTAATTAAATATTCTCAAAGCGATAATTGAATGTGTTCACGGCTGCGGGATTAAGAAGGAATAGTCAATAGTCTTTTTTTTTCCCCAGGAATAGTCAATAAGGAAATAAAATGCCACAGGGGATTTTCTAAAAAAAAAAATATATAATACAACACATATTTAATTACTCCCTTCTAATAGATATGCTATTTAAAAAACTGAGGGAGCATAATTCAAGAACTATGACAATAAATGAATAATTAAATAATGATGATATAGTAATGTCTATCCACTCGCCACCCTTCTTAACTTCGTTTGGGAATCAGTTTTGGTGAGCACTCATCTCATCTGAACGGTATAGTCGATGTTTGTCTAAATTGAATTTTTTTTTAATTGGTGAGTTTTAGGTTAAAAAAATTATTTTTTAAAAAAATGTTAGTTAAGAGATTTTTTTTATTTTAGATTTTCTACTGATTAAAATAATTTTTTTAAAAATAAAAAGTAAAAAAATTTAAATTTGGGCCGCCCATATCAGTTAAGCGCTATGCCCCAAGGCTGGATCCGTTTTAAAAGAGTACCCATAGCATATTCCAATGATAAAATATACAGTGTCGGCAACAACAATACAACATCTCGTAGCATGTTCCAATGATAGAATATACTGTCGGCAACAACAGTACAACATGGATCATCTTATGATTTTGTAATTTTGTAATAATACTCTAATGTACTGTCCTAATTCTTAATATAAGATTCACTTTAATGAATAAATTGGACTCTTAAGTGAGTTTTATATCAGGGAGAGGAGGAAGTAATTAGCTTAAGGAACACCGTCGAAGCCCATGTATATGCCAAATGGCACTCAACCACACATATTAGATTATATATATACATATACTAGAGTATAAAATAAGCAACTCGATCACCTGAAACATAATCTTCATCTTCTTCAACACTTCATTCATAAGTGTTTAGTATGGTAGATCAGGAGAATCAGGGAGCGAATCCTCCTCCAGAGCAACCCAATCAGCCCTTGCCAAGTAATTAACTATTTGTTTTGCTTCTAAATCGTTTATTTCTTTTACTACTGAAATTGAGAATATGAATTAGAATATTTGTATGATATATATCAAACTGCAGGGAATTATGATCAAGTATTGGGGGCAAATAGGGCATCAAAAACAAGGTGGCCAGAGCTTGTGGGAGTAACAGCAGAAGAAGCAGAGAAGAAAATAAAGGAAGAGAGGGAAGGAATAGAGATCCAAGTGGTTCCTCCTTCTTCTTTTGTCACTATGGATTTCAAATCTCAACGAGTTCGCTTGTATGTTGATGAAGCTCTCCGAGTTACCAGGCCACCCACCATCGGCTAATTTTATATATTATAAATATATGATCATTATTAATAACTAAAAAAAAACAGTGGATTGGCGATAGAATTTAGTGATGAAATTGGATGATTTTATCGCTAAATAGATTGCTATTAATTAATTAACGGCAAAATTTCGTTACTAAATCAATTTAGCGGTAGAATTCTATCAATGGACTGTTTTTTGTATATATATTATTGAATAAAATATATACCTACTTGTAGTAACCTAAAGGAAAATACACACACCTATCGATGAATAAAAATGCGTATACCTTGGACTTTTTGAAGATATAGCTTCTCACAGGTCACAACATAAAATTATATAGGAGAAAACACACAACATATTTCTTATATTTAACACACCAAAGTGTTGTTGTATATGGTACATAAAGATTGGCACACACAATCCATTATAACATTGGATCCTTCCACTACAGGAGCAAACAAGTCTCCTATAATAGCCTTCACTGTAACTCGATCAAGGACTAATTTTTGGTCATCTTGCAAACCTATGGGTTGGTGCATTTGAGAGAGCAATATATCTATGGAGCTATTGTTGTAGTTCTCATGTTTATTATTGGCTTCCTTTTGAGCTTGCTTTCGCTCCTTCATTATCTTGTCTCTACATCTTCATCAACTGCTTTAATGCATTTCTTTATCCGTCTTTTAATTCCCTTGTATAACAGGAGTTTGATGTCATTTATTAAATCAGGACATGGACACCATCATATATAAATTAAAACACTAAATGAAAGCTTCATTTTTGTTATTTAGTAAAAACCTTTTATGTAAAAAATTTAGTTTAAGAGTAAACGAATAATTTAGATCTTGAAAATGACAAACCTGTTTCTCTTAATAATTTTTTGGGGTGGCATTTCTAGTTCATTTGATGCTTCAAAGTTTAAATTTAACCTTCTTAATATTTTAATTCTTTGGACTTTGAGTCAATGTTTTGTGGGATCAGGAGTATTAAGATTAAAGTTTTTTCAACATTTGCATTTTTTAGGATTCAAACTTTTATCGGGTTAGGACCCCTTGCTGTTACTTTTGTCATTAAGTTACTAACAAAAACTGCCACATCATATTAATAACACATCATATTAATAGGGATGATATGGCATCTAACATGGAGCTTAAATTTTTTATTCCTAACATTAAAATCCCTTGTCATTACTTTTATTTTTTTTTTCCTATCTAATTCCTATCAAAGCAAAAGAGTACAAATTTGAATTCTGAGAAGCGTACTTACTGGGAGAGACAAAAACAATTTGCGCTCTAGTTCTCTAAAGAAAAACCCTTTATCAAATTTAAAAAGACAGAAACAAACCCATTGCTTTTATCAAATAATCATATAGTCTTTTTCATTTATTATGTTATAAATAATTTTTTATTGACTTAGTCTTTCTCTTTTACAATCCTATTAATTCATTAAAAATTTTACTATCATTCTTCAATTATTATTTTGTTATACAAGGAGATAATAGAAAAAAAGTATAATTGATGACATAATATAAGAAAACGACCATAGGATTATTATCCGATCACTTGAAGGCAATGAGCTCTCTTTGGTTAGGCATTAAATAGGAGTAATGACAAGTGTTTAGTGTTAAGAATTAAAATTTTATAGAGGTTAAATTTAAATTTTGAAATGTTAAAAGATTGTATGCAACTAACCTCAATTTCAAGAGTATTATATATTATAACCTAATTTTTTTAATTCATGTTATATGACATATCATCCTCATTAACATGAGCTATCAGTTTCTATCAGCAATTTAAAGGCAAAAGTAATAGCAAATTAGCAAGAGGTTTAATATGCTAAATTAAAACATCAAGAAGATTAAATTTAAATTTTAAAACATCATGAAGTTATATATACAACTTACCTTAGGTAGGGGGGGGGAGAATATATATTTTAGCCAATTACTTATAAAGATAAGCTCATGGGCTTATATTACTAGTTAATAACTAATTCGGTGTTCAACTTGTTACCTTTAGCTAATATTATATACTTCCTTCAGTTTTTAGTATAAAATTTGGTTAACTTATTTAACTTCCTTAATTTCTTCAAAAAAAAATGTCAACTAAATCTTAAGAATATGAGGAAGTACTTGTTAACCAAGTCTTAATCTCTACAAAAACAGTGTCATTTGTCTTGAGGATAAGTTGAGCAGTTTCAGGTGAAGATATCACAATGGCTGGGACTTGTCCAAATTTGAGGGACATGATGGAGCCATATGTTTTGGCCAAAGATTGAAGGGTCCGATGAGAAAGTTTTCCCAAAATGTGGAGATTTCCGATGAGTGGCAAGGGTGGAGGACCCGGTGGCAACGTCGGTTTACGATCAAGCTTCCTTTGTTTCTTCGAAAGCGGTAGAACAAAGGGGGGAAAAGTGAGAAGGAGAAGAATTATGGGTATTACCACGTTTGGCAAAGACACGGTGTGGTGTAGCAATTTTGGAGAAAATAATGCATATGAGGAATTCACTTTTATTGCTATGTCTTTTGAGTAATATACAATTGGCAATATGTTTTAGCCTCTCACCGTAAAATCTGCTACGTTTCTCTCTTGATCTCTACGTATTGAAATACAAGATATGAAAAAGATATTTTGATTATACAAACTAAATCATGTTTGTTTGCTATTATAATTTATAACTTCATGCATCTTCCGTGTGCGCCCTCTACATATGCGATGACTACTTGATAAATCCATTTTGTGTGAGTTCTCCAAAAAAATAATAATAATTAGGTTATAAAACGTAATGTAGTAGCTCAACCTAGGTTGTTCTTGTGAGAAGATTAATTTTCAAGTTTCTAAATAGTTAAGTAATAAAGTTGTAAGAAATCATTTTGAGAAATTATTTCTAAAACAAATGAAGTAATCTAATATAATTCAATATATTTTTTTTTTTTGGTTTTCAAGATAAGAAGTAAACGAAATCAAAATTAACAATAACAACAAGGTAAATTCAATAAACTAATATAATTATGAAGTGTGATTCCCTTGAGTTGAGATTTTAGTTTTCCTTGCTTGCTAATGATAATTATTCAATAATATGAGTTAAAATGATGGACCTAAACTACCACTAGATCCATACTTACAATTTTAATTCATTTTACCGAAGCAATTAAATGAGTACTACCATTCAACACAATAAATCAAATTCAAGGAGAAGAATAATTAACTTCCAATTCTAAATTGTAATTATCATTACAAAAATTCAAAACATCTAGTGTAGTCATTTAAAATCCACTCAATTGAGTTGGAATAAACGACTCAACCCACTTCTAATATGAATCATACAAAAATTAAATAATCAATTCCTAGCTCAACTACCAAGTTTATTCACTTGTCATAAAATAATCTAGCTCACAACCACATACTTAACCAAGCCATATAATCATGAACTAGAAAGAGAGTTTAAAGGAATTTCATTGAAGCTTAGAAGATTAAACTATTTCTCAACTTAAGGAAATCACGTGAACTTAGTTACTCATGGAAGAGAAAGATGAAACTTGAAGAAGGAATGAGCAAACAACCATAGACTAAAAGAAAAGCACCAAATGTGTATATATGTTATACTCGCCAATGATCCAGCAGTTACCTTACTCATGCATCATCTCCACCTCTTAGCTTGCTACACCGAATGCTTCAATTCTCCAACTTTCTCTAATTCCATTCGGTCCACTCTCTCCACCTCTCTTGCTCCTTGCCGCCACCTCCTCTTCTCTTTCTTTCTTTATTCAATCGGTGCTCCACCGTTCTTTCTCCATGTGGTCCTCTTCCATTCTCCACCGATTCTTTCTTTTTTCTTTTTATCTGCGTGTTCTCCTCTTTTATTAGTTGGTCAGATCCTCTTTCTTTCCCATCTATTCGGTGCTTTTCTTTTATTCTTCAATTCCTCTTTCCTTTTCCTTGTTCAGCTGCCACACACAACAAATGGTCCTTACTTCCTCTTCTTTCTTCAATTCTCATTAAGTTAAAAAAGTGAGTTAAGGGATGTTTGAATGAGGGGTAAAAATCTGTTTTGGGATTAAGCACAAAATTGCAACCATCAAATAAGGCCCTTACTCATTTAATCTCCTCTTAGAAAACATGTGAAAATAAATTCTGCACTTGTGAAGTTCCAATTTTACCCCTTCATTGACCTTGACTAAATGACAAAAGTTTTGCCACATCACCACCTAAGGTAATATATTTTACTCACAATTAAGGAATAATGAAAATAAAAAATATTAATTAAAAATGTAACAATTTAACCATTATAATTCCCAAATTATCCTTTTACTAAAATCTCATATTAACACTTAATTATGTACAAAATATTCAATTAAGTCCCATAAAAGCCTAAGATAAATTACTAAAAATATATAAATATTGAGTTCTATCACTACTTCACTAATTTCATCGTCATATATAATTTAAAAAATTATTTTGTAATTATATATCATATATATAACGGGTAATTGGAAATTTATATGAGTAGGGATTTAATTATAATTCAAACACCAAAATTTTTTAGTTAGGTGATGATAAGGAATTAGAAGTGGCTTGCTATTACGTGTGCGTATAGATATGGATTAGGAGATGTAATTGACTTTAATATATGCAGATCCAGCTAACTGAAGCTCATTTATGACGGTAATATTGGAAAGACAAAAACGATATTAAACATAAGGGAAAATTAATATTTTGGTTTCTATAATTTTGGATGCATTGTCACTACAAAAGAACATGTAATTTCCGACGGAACAGAGGTTTTTTGCGATGGAATTCCGTCGCAAACCATTTTGCGATGGAATTTCCAACAGAAAAAATTATGTCGCAAAAAGTGCCGTCACAAATTGATTTGCGATGGAATATGAATTTCCGTCTCAATTTACGACGGAAATTCCCTCACAATTTGAGACGGAATTTGCGATGGAACTTTCCGTCTCAAATTGCGAGGGAATTTTTTGGGGAAATTCCGTGGCAAATTGCGACAGAATATGTTCCGTTGCAAATTCCGTAGCAAATTTCCCTACGCCATTTTTCAACGGAAATCTCCAGCCGGTAATCGCCACCGCCGACCACCGCCACCTTGCGCCTCCGACCGCCTATGTCTTGGTCAACCGCCGCATGTCCCAGTCAACTACCACATGTCACCCTCCGTGCCGCCACCACCTCACGCCTCCGACTGCCTATGTCTTGGTCAACCGCCGCATATCCCGGTCAACTACCACATGTCACCCTCCGTCGCCTGTACGGTACGGCGTCTCCCTTAGGGTCCCTAGGCCCATAGCCATCTCCCACCGGGGTCCCTAGCGGTGCTGGACTGAGTCACTCCACTGAAGAGGTCTTTTACCAACCAGGAACTATCCCCTCCCCACGGGGATTTTAATACGCCTCCCCAGGGCTCGAAGGCTCAACCTGGGGGTAAGTACAAGCCTTAAGAGTCACCTGTTAGCCACTTGCACCACGACGCAAGTGGCTACCAGGTGACTCTTAAGGCTTGTACTTACCCCCAGGTTGAGCCTTCGAGCCCTGGGGAGGCGTATTAAAATCCCCGTGGGGAGGGGACAGTTCCTGGTTGGGAAAACACCTATTGGGTGGGGTGACTCAGTCCGGCACAGCTAGGGACCCCGGTAGGAGACGACCATGGGCCTAGGGACCCCAAGGGAGACGCCGTGCCGTTACACGCCTTTTATGTAACGGCACGATGTCTCCCTTGGGGTCCCTAGGCCCTTGGCCGTCTCCCACTGGGGTCTCTAGCGGTGCCGGACTGAGTCACCCTACCGAAGAGGTCTTTTCCCAGCCAGGAATTGTCCCCTCCCCACGGGGATTTAATACGCCTCCCCAGGACTCGAAGGCTCAACCTGGGGGTAAATACAAGCCTTAAGAGTCACCTGGTAGCCACTTGCACCGCGGTGCAAGTGGTTACCAATGTGGTCATAGGAAAGACCCTATGCCTTGCTCCCAGGGCGATGGTTCGATCCACTGGGGAGGTGAAAGGAATTCCTTGGGGAATGGAAGATATCCTGGCTTGGGAAAAGACCTCTTCAGTGGGGTGACTCAAGTCCGGCACCGCTAGGGACCCCAAGGGAGACGTCGTGTCGTTACATCGCCCGCCACGTGTCGCCCTTCGTCGCCCGCCACATGTCGATAACACAAATTTGTTGCATTTTGTGACCATGTTGAGATTCGAAGTCATGACCTCTCACGCGTGTACCAGTGCATTTTCCAGTTGAGCTAGGAAGAACCTGTGTGATTTAAATGTGAAATCATATATATATATATATATATATATATATATATATATATATTAAACATTACAATTTAGTTTCCTTATTTTTGTTATGTAAATATTATATCTAAATTTTTATTATTAATATATTTTTTTATTCATTTTATTATATATTTTATTTTTATTGTATTTATAAAATTTGTATTTGTATATAATATATTATCGAATATATATATATATATTTCAATAGTACTATCATGGCATTGTAATACCTTAATTTCTAAAGCTTTTAGATTAATTTAAATATAATATAATTTCAAACCTGAGACCAAAATAATTTAAAGTCTCAATTTAAGACAGAGTTTAATCTTATATTTGTATAAAACTTTCAAAAACTTTTTAAAATAAATATGTATGGTCTAAATTTTAGTTTGTAAATTCATTATCTTCATCAGTTTCAAAATCATTTATTTAAAATACAGAGCATTTTCTATCCATAGCTCGTGTAGTGATGGTTAACTTATGGGTTTCTGGATACCAGTATGTTATCGAAAGTCTAGCGTACGGATTACAACTTATACAGTCTACGTCGCGAGTACTAGTACTACTATCACTACTACTACTACTACTTATAAATATTTTACAGTCATCCAAAACAAAATGATAACCAAACAGTCCATAATTTATTTGCCTCTTCTTCGTCCGTCTATATTACCTTCTTGCCCTTAGAGCTGGACGCCTTTGCTGTATATCATTTGTTGAAAAAGGGTGAGAATCAAAAGAATCTCAGTAGTACACAGATTACTCATATAATATGCAAATACTAAACATGTAAAACAAATCATCAAACAACACAACTTACAGAAATGCAACACATAAAAGGGCATAACCGGTCCCTTATCACCGACTCACAGCGCTTGAGATTCACAATCTGGCTGCCCAGGGCCTCTGCCCCATACAAGGTACAGTCACGGGCTTTCTGTCTCAAGCCTACCTAGCTCAAAACGCCCCCGGGTAACTCCCGGTGTAACTTGTACTTACAGGTCTTACCGCCTATGGACTATCTGTCCCATTCATATACAGATGATATGGTACACATACATGGCATCACATATGATATAAGAGATAAGGTACTACCTGACAGTCTTTCCAAATTTGGTTCTTGTTCTCAGTCTCTTAGGCGTCCCGGAAAAATGTCAAATCCTATAATTTATAATTTACGGACGGACGAAGTATTACTTATTCCAAAATAATTTAAGAAACTTTGGTAGATTATCATTATAGCTAATACCTTAAATCCAATAGGTATTTAATGAACACATATCAACTCTAAGTATTTAACTTGACGCTTAGAATCCCAATTAATTCAAAAATACCCTTACTTTTTATTTTTGCACTATTACTCAATTCTGTCAGAATTTTCAATAATCTTTGAAAATTCATATCTTGGCCTAGAAATATCCAATTAAAGTGGTTCCAAATTCTATGTATCACTTATGAAGTCTATTTTAATATAAAAATACGTTTCACTATCACCTATCCATGAATAATTTCCAGTTTTAAGGTTTTCTCGCACTGCCAGAAAATCTTTCCAATTTCAATAGCTTAACTTCTAAAATTCATAAATAAATATATAGAACTCCAAATGGGATGGTTAAAAATCATATATGATCCTATTTAAGTCTATTTTTAGGAAAAAATATTAACATTTATATATTATAGCCACAAAATTTTCATAATTTCGTCAAACCCCATCTGTACCAGAAAACGTTCCAGATTCATCATCTAACTTTAAAAATTCATATCTCACTATTTATAAACCCAAATGATACGTATTATATATCAAATTAAAGCTTAAGATGTATAATTTACTTCTAAAAACTTTCATAATTTTCGGAATAGTTTTGGCCACCAAAATTTATTTTAAAACCAATCTAATTCTAGAGAAACTAACCAAACAACAACTCCTCTTATTTTCTAAAAATTCTAGACTTATATATAATCATCCAAAAATCAAAACCACATGTTTTACCACATAATTTTTCGTGTAAAATTGATTGGAAACCTCAAATTTATCAAATTCTCATTCCTTCATTATGCACTATTTTGGCCAAAACCTCACAAGACAATAATTCATTATACTATATTCTTATGCTTCCCAGACTACCCAAAAATAGCCTCAAATTAACTAGAAAGAGTTAAAAATATAGAAAGGGAACTCACCTATATTAGGATATGGAGTTGTATGTGGAATTTGTAGCATCTTCTTCCTTCCTCTACTGGCATCAATTGCTCTTATATATCTCTCTTTTTCTATTATGTGTCTCTTGCTCTCTCTCTATTTCACTCACTCTCTCTTTTCTTTCTTTTTGGATGCTAGCCGATGAGAATTGAGAAATATGTGAAGTGTGTGTTGTGTGTTTCGTATGATTAAGAGAGTGAGAGAGTGTGTTGTTTTTAATAATTAAAAATGTCTGTGTGTGTGCCGTGTGGGTAGTGTATGTGTATTATTTAATTAGATGATTGTGTGTGTGTGTGTGTGCATGGCGTGTGAAGTGTGGGAAAAGAGTGTATGTAGATGTGTGTGTTATTTTATTATTATTATTATTATTATATATATAGGTATATTTTTTATCCTATTAATTACACACACAATACCGTAATTTTTCACTTTGTCTAATTTAAGATCCCATATATTTCATAGGTTTCATAATTTGGCTTTTAATTCCCAAGATTAATCTCTAGCACCATTTAATTTTCTTTTTGGGAATTTAACCTTTTAATAAATTTTGGGATGTTACAGGCATGACATGCTTGAATTATTTTTTGATTATTCTCTTAGAAAACAAAAAAATAATTATTTGATTTAACATATATTAATGTTGATATATAGAGGCATAAAATCATAAAGCAATAATATTTGGCCAAAAACGTTACGTTAGGCTTTGCAACGGAATTTCCATTTGGAGCTTGTTATGATTTTCCCAGACTCAATTCATACCACACAACTAATTAATATTTGGTTATTCTAATAGTAATGGTTATATGTTAGTCTTATTTTAAAAAAATAAAATCTACTTAATCTTTCTAATTTTACATAATTTTTTATTTTGATCTTTTAATTATTAATGAAGTCAATACGCTTACAAATTTCAATGGGATCTATTTTAAATTGTAAAATACTAATTAATTTTTTTTCTAAAATGCTAAAAATAAAAAATTAGGTATTGATAGAATTTTTTTAAAACTCAATCCTTTGAATATTTTGATACAAAATGCACTGTATATGATACTAATTCAATTTTCCATATGATTCTCATAATAATTAAAATTTAAACTCTTAATAAATGTGAATTCCCTCTCTCTCTCTTTTTCAAATGCGCTGATTATATCATTTTATGCTCTCAATCAAGAAGATTAAGAAAAATTAGGTATAGTGATTAAAACGGTGAAGC
Source organism: Albizia julibrissin (assembly GCA_037074505.1). NCBI lineage: Eukaryota > Viridiplantae > Streptophyta > Magnoliopsida > Fabales > Fabaceae > Albizia > Albizia julibrissin. The sequence continues at coordinate 41,208,295 of CM073487.1, forward strand.
TCACTTGTATATCTACAATCCAGTTTTAAGAATTATCAAGTCAGATTTCTGAAACTCTCTTAAAAGCTCATTGATAGATTTTAAAATCTGCAATACAACTTCAAGGACTAATCATTTCTCAAAAATGTTGGTTAGCATAAATCTTTTTTATTTCCGCTTTTCCTACCAACCAAACAAAGATTTATCAAGAAAGTCATAAACTTGAAAATTAGTAAGAAGAAGAAATGAAAGGAAGATGAGAATTAATACATAATAAATAGATTCATCATTAATTAAATAAATAATAATAAAAAATTAAAAAATTAATTAATAACTATTTGCGAAAGAATTTCCGACGGACTTTTTTCCATGGGAAATTTCCGTCGCAAATTCTGATTTGCGACGGAATTTTTATGTGGGAAATTTTTGTCAGAAATTATGATTTGCGACGGTTTTCCGTCAGAAAATTTGCAACGGAATTTCCAACAGTTTTTGGATGACTTTTACGACAGAATTTTTTTTCGTCTCAAATTCCGTCAGAAATTGATGGTTTTTTTTGTAGTGTGTAACTCAATCTCTAGATTTTAACTCAATGCAATTCAGTCCCTATATAGTTTTGACTTGATTGTAACGCAGTCCCTGAACTTTGACTCACTATAACTTAGTCCCTATAGTTTTAAACATTTTACAATTTAGTCCTTATATTCTAAAATAAAAGTGGGGGCTATATTATAAAATGATTAAAACTATAGGAATTGAGTTGTAGTGAGTCAAAATTTAAGGACTGAGTTATAACGGAGTCAAAACTATAGGGACTGAGTTACACTAAGTCAAAATGTCAGGATTGAGTTACAACCCATTCAAAATCATAGGGACCAAAAGATTAATTTTCACTAAATATAACTATGTTTATTTATAGATAAGCCCGCACCCCTTTTTGCTTGTTGATTATTGAATACTATTGATTATTGTATTTCTCCTTGAGTGTTACATGTTCTAATGATGCATATATTGGCAAACTTGAGTCACTTTCTCATATACTTTGCATATTTTAGTTGTTTTGATGTATACCGGATGTGGATAGAACCCTTTTGATATATTAGTTTTTAGAGTAAAATACTCTAACTTCTACTGTGTATTGACTTAAATTATATATACACATCTTCTCTATTTTGAAAACATACATTTAAGTCCAAAATTTAAATTTATATTAAAATAAATTTAATGTACTAATTTACCCTTCATCATTACTAATTTCATGATTTTGGTTGAAAAAGCTTAAGTAATTTGAGTGTTTTTTTCTTTTTCTTAATTTATTTTTTACTTTTGCAAATAGTTATCTGTTAATTATTTTTTCATATTGAGATAATGACTTAATTAATTTAATTAATTTAGACATAGAAAACTTAATTAAAAAAAAGAAAAATCTCACTTAGGTTTCAAAGACCAGAAAAAATATCAAAAAAGTTTCATTGTAGATTCCTCTATGAAAAAAGTCCATACTTATCTTATTGATATAGATGGGCGTATCAATAGCTACTCTATAACTTTAATATAGTCACATATATTTGTCAACAGAAGTTGCTCTAGTTATCATAGATGAATTTGTCAATGCCCACTATATAACTTATCAATAAAGTGACACACGCTTGTCAATGGGAACTAGTTTGGTTAACATAGATGAGTTTGTCAATGGCCACTCTAAGACTTGTCAATATAATTACATACACTTATTAGCATATACTCATTTTTATAGGAGCCTAAAATTTAAATTGACTTGGTCCTTCTTATAAGAGCTCGAAAAAAATTGTCTCAACATTTAATGACTTTTTTTTCATCTTTTCCCTCATAAATAATTTATATAGCATTAATTAAAAGGTGTATTTTTTTCATTCTCTTTCGTTTTCTTATATACATGTACTATTCTATATTTTCTTTCATACTTTCTCTCATTTATTACTCATTCTCTCTCTCTCACTTACCTCCTTATAAATAAAGGCATATTTGAAAAAAAAATATTTATTTTAGACATATTTATTACTTTTAATCAATTTTAACCGTTTTCTTAAACAGAGTAATATGATTATTGAGCTCTTATAAGAAAGACCGAAGGGAGTATGAGCTTGTCAATGGTCACTCTTTGACTTGTCAACATATTCACATAACTTGTCAATAAAGTAAGCTTACATTTGAACCTATATCACTGAGGTTTCTATGGTCTTTTTTGAAAGAGGCATTACAATGGGACTTTTTTTTATTTTATTTTTTTATTATTTTTTTCCTTGGGACCTGAATGAGATTTTTCCTTAAAAATATAAATAATTATTTTAATAAATGCATACTTTTTTTATGGGTAATAAATGCATACTTTAATAAACATGTTTATAAATGATTGTGCAAAAAAATTATTTAAAAAATTAAAATTTAAAATTAACATATGCTATATAATATCTCATATTTACATTATTAATAACATATGGTGAATAAAAATATGCCTTTCAAATATGTTTTAATGATGGTACAGTGGCAAAAAAAAGAAAGAAATATTGTTTGGTCATTTAAAAGAATACTAAATAAATAAGTTTCAATAAATAGGATAACAAATGTTAAAATTTAAAATTTTATAATATAATAAAATTAATAAATTTTATAAGATATTAGAAATTTTGAACATATATGTATTAGAATTACTTTATATTTGTGTAAAAAATTATTTTAGGCAAATATAAATGTTTATTCATTTGTTGAAAGATGGGTATTTTGACCAAAACAAATGTTTATTAGTCAAACTTAATGGACAACTAACAGTTGGCTGGATAAAAATGGAATATCAAATATGTAAGGAAAGTTTTTACAACAAGCATTTTAATTTCAATAAAGGTCTATATACATTTTCAAAATAAATAGGAGGTTCGTGTAATTTAGATAAAACAAAAAATTTTACTCTAATTTTTATTATAGTTGATGGTTTGCTATGTGTTGAGCCCAAGTGTTTTAGTGAAATTAATTAATTGACATATTCATATTAATTAAGTTATTATATTGTTGATTATAATGGGATGTAGTGATTATTATTATATTGTGGGCTTAAAATGCTCTAACCCATTTGTGGATTGATTTAAGGGAAAAAGATAAAAAAGAAACTTTGAAATTGTAAAATTTCAATTCAAGTATTTTCTAAAAAATAAATTGTGAATTGTTTATCAAGTTTCGTCATTTCCTTATCAACTCTTAGTAACAACCTTAATTTAGGATTTCACAATTTTAAAATTCTTTTTATGTCTTTTTCCCTTGATTTGATTGTGACTATGGGATCCCAATTTTAAGTGCTGAATTATAATGTGTCAAGTAGGTGGCTAAAACTTCTATTCCCATGGTAGTCTTTTTTTGCCGTAGTGGGAAGGATCATATTGTTTTATTATGAATGTTTATGCTAATAATTATGGTAGACTTCTGTTTAACTAATTTTATCCTTTTCTACCATGGTTGATTTTTCTAAAGCGATTAGTGAAATATTTTATAACTGTGATAGACTTTAATTATAAGGCTAATCTTTTTCTATCATAGTTACTCTTTAAGTGTTTTTGGCCAAATCCTTTACGCGATGCATGATAGACCTTTGTAATTGGTTTCTTACTTTTCTATCATAGTAGTACTTAATCAATTAATCAATTATTTTGAAATTATTAAATGTAACGAAATTAAGGTGACCGTTACAGTAAGCAAAGGCCATAATTCTCCTTCTACATGAACTGCTGAACATTGAATATCTAGCGATGAAAAATCCATTAGAATTGTGGAATAATTTGAAAGAAATGTATGATCAGAAAAAATGGTAATCTTGTCTAAGGCTTGTTATGGAGGAAGCATTTGAGGTTATAAGATTTTAAAATTATAAGTGAATATAATTCAGCAGCTTTTAAAACAAGTTCTCAGTTATTATGTGGTGAGAAAATAATTGATGATGACTTATTAAAAAAACCTTTTCAAGTTCTAAAAAGAAAAAAAAAACTGTCCAACTTTTCATACTTCAAATGCACTAGTCAACAGTAATATCGTGAAAAGGGCTTAAAAGGTATTCTGTGTCGATATATGTGTCTTCTTGTAGCTAAACAAGTTAAAATAATGAGTTGTTGATGAAAATTTCTGATATTTGTCCCATTGACTCTGCTCGATCAAAGCGAATGTGACTATACGTAATAATTTTCATGTGCCCATGTGCGTAGTCAGGTCGTTGTCGTGACAGTGGTTGAGGTCTCAGTAGGGGACATATTAATTAACAACTACCATTATCAATGGTGGTAAAAGTAATAATTATAATCCAAACACTTACTAAAAAAGAAATACAATGAAGGGCATTAAAACGACAAGAATAGTTCTTAAAAAACTATCGAAAATCAACGTTATTGATACCCACGGGGATACTTATTACAACCTCACAAAAAAGTATAATTGACAGGATTAAACTTTTTCATTAAGAGCTTCACTATGCGTACAAGCGACAAGTTGGTATCGCTAGCAAGTGCTTAGCTCTTGGTATTGTGAGTCCAAATTTCTCAGTCATGTCCAACTCTTCAGGTTTAATCCCATGAGGAAGCTCCCAATCAAAGCAGTGAACCAATTGAGACACAACAAGTTTAATTATGGTCAGACCCATTCGCATACCAGGACATCGTCTCCGACCTGAACCAAATGGTATGAGCTGAAAGTGGTGTCCCCCTACATCAACATCATTATCTACGAATCTCTCTGGATAAAATGACTCTGCATTATCCGACCATAGTTTAGGATCTCGACCTAGTCCCCATGTATTCACCAGAACCATTGTCTTCTTTTCTATGTAATACCCATCAATTATTATATCTTCTCTTGCTTCTCGAGGAATCAGAGACCCAGCTGGATGCAGTCTTAAGGTCTCTTTCACTATCAAATCCAGATAACTTACCTTCAATAAGTCTATCTCCTCCACCGTTCTCTTCATTCCTACAATACTTTCAATCTCATATTGGAGCTTCTTCATCACCCTTGGATTCTTTATGAGTTCTGCTAAAGCCCACTCAACCACAACAGCAGAAGCTTCCAATGCTGCAGCAAACATGTCTATTATTATAGCCTTCACCATAGTTCGATCGACCACAACTTCTTGCTCATCATGCAAGCCTATGGGTTGGTGCATCAGAGAGAGAAGTATGTCTACGAAACTCTGGCAGTTCTCTTTGGTTGTTTTTTCGGCTGCTTCACGCTCCTTTATTATCTTCTCCAGCAGTTCATCAGTTGCTTCCCTGCATTTCCTTAAGCGTCTTTTTAATCCCTGGCAAGTAATGAAAAGTCTGTTATAAGCAAATTAAACTGTAGTATCGTTTTTAAATACTACCTGCGGTCTTAATATATATTGGAGCTGCTTCACTTTTTTTTTTCTTTTAGATAAATGAAGCTAAATAAGTTACATTATTTATATATATCGTTCTTCTTCTAATTAATTTGCTTAATTTATAAATAGATATATAATATAATGATACACAATATATATTATAATTAAGTAGTTTATTTAGTCTCATAAAAAAATAGTTAGCTCTTATATTAAGGATTTGAGAGAGTAAAATAGGGACTCAGTTTCCCTACTAAGCAAAGTGCTTAATACGAAAAGCTAATCAAATCTGGACTGATATTATATTAAGTAGTTTATTTTGATTGAAGATGGCTAATGAGAAGAGTAATGAAAAGTTTGTTAAGCAAATTAAACAATACTATCTTTATTAATAGAGGTAGAAAAATTGGCTGGCCTTTTATAGGTTCGGAACTACGCCTGACACATATAAATGGCCATATTTTAAAGTTTGTTCCTTTTACTCGCATGCCCGAGCTTTAGACCCATTGAAAAAAAAAATAGTTCTTACATTTTTTAAAAGATATTAAATTAAAAAAATAAAATTTTTAATTTAAAACATAAAAATTATTAAAGTATTAAATATTTTATCTTTTTTGGTAAGTTGAATAAGTGCTCATTTGTCTTAAAACAAAATCTTTTTTAAGATAGAGATCCTAACTTTTCGTTATTTAATGTATGTTATGGGCTTCTCTTTTTGATAGCCAATATAATATTTGACCCTCCTCAAATATAATTTAAAAATTGTTCTCTTTATTTATCTTACATCAATAAGAATATTCTCTCAATAATTGTGCATGAAAAAAATGGGAGCTATAAAGAATTATGAGTGAGACGCTGGGCTTGATATTTAGGAGAAAGAACTACCTTTTTCAACAGTTAACTAACTATAATGTCATCAAAAACCTTCTTTTAACTTTTTAATAAGAATATAATCAATTTTTATTCTTTAAAAAACGTTCAAACAGTAGTACAATATGATTTGAAAAACATTTCCAATTTTTAAAAGTCATTACCTTCAAACACAAATCAACCTATATAAACTTAATAAGAATAAAAAAAAATTAACAGGTTTAAACGGGCTAGCCCGCAGCCATGTAGGGCTGACCCGTTTAAACTCGCCGACCTACATGGTTTACTCTTTTAAGTCCGCTTTCATAATTTGGAGGCACTAAATCATAAATCTGCCTAATAGGCTCGGCAGTTTCCCACCTCTGGTTATTAAATGTAATATATAGTAGTACTATGTGATATTCAAACAAACCTGAAGATCAAAAGGGCGTAGCCAAGGCAAATAATCTGCTAGGTTAAAAGCACCAGCAAGGAGCATTCCCTCTTGAACAAGGTCCTTGTAATTAAAGGCATTATCCTTATTAGTCTTAGGACCAAATGTCATCTTAAACACTATATCCTCCGTAAGGTTATGCAAAACTTCGCTAAGGTCCACTATCTTTCTTGACACTGAGGCTTTCTGGAGCGATTGAACGACTAAACACAGCTCTTTCCTCCTCAAAGGGGCAAACATGTCCACTTTCGGTGCACTTAGAAGCTGTACGGTGCACAGCTTCTTGACATGGCGCCAGTATGGGCCATACTCAGCAAAGGCGGTGCCTTTAAAGCCATAAGAGAGGTAATCATAAGCTTGAGTTTTTGGACGAGTTGCGAAAACGGTGTCGTTTGTCTTGAAGATAAGTTGAGCGGCTTCAGATGAAGAGATCACAACTGCTGGGACCTGTCCCAATTTGAGGGACATGATGGAGCCATATGTTTTGGCCAAAGATTGAAGCGTCTGATGAGGGAGATTACCCAAAATGTGGAGGTTTCCGATGAGTGGCAAGGGGCGAGGACCCGGCGGGGACGGTGGTTTGTGATAAAGTTTCTTTTGTTTTGGAAGGAAGAAGAGTTCATATAGAAGGTAGAGAAAAGTGAAAAGGATAGTAATGAGGATTGTTGTGTTTGCCAAAGACATGGGAGCCAAAAAACTTCAACCAATATAATCACTGTGTTTTGCTATCTTGGTTCACATGATATATATAGCCCCAGAGAGGGAGATTAATCAACCTATGTACTAATAAAAAAAATACACTATATAGTCCTAGTCAAAAAAATACACTATATAATATAATATATAATAGGATAAACTCTAAATTATTTTTGAAGATGCAATCCGCGCATCAAAACTATTTATGGTGCAACCCAAAAAAAATAATAATTAAAATGGTGCAATTCCACAACAAGTTAACTGATTCACATGATATATATAGCCCCACAAAGAGGGGGATTAATCCACCTATGTACTGATTAAAAAATGTCAACAAAATACACTGTATAATATGTGAATGCATTTATGATTGAGACTATGTTGCTGGCTTCTGAAATTAATGATTTTAACTTTTTAATTCTGGTTTTTAATTATGCCCAAAATTAAATTTTATAAAATCAATTATAACGAAATATACTTTTAAAGTCATAATTATAAATTAATCTTATTCAAAATCCTTTCCCCATTACTCTCAAGATACCCTTATATGAAAAGAATTAATCGACAAAAAACGTGCTTTTGGAAATTACTAGTACGTCTGAGTCTGGTTATTTTCGGCCAAAAGAAAAGAAAATGTCCGACTGTGTTTGGCCGCAAAAATGGAAAGAAATTATGTCTCATAATTTTGTTAACCTAACTTCTTTCCTTTTCTGAAAATGAATGTATGGTCATGGCAGTCTCCTATCAACTTGTTTTCCCTCTCTTCCCGTCTTGATTATTGAATTTGATATCCAACTACTATATATGTCGTACAAGCATTGTATATCCAGAAATTATGTGGGCACCCCTCCCCACAATCTTTAATGTGGTAGATATGTTCATTTCATCACAACATTCATATGTGGTTGTTTTATAGTTTACTATTCTCATCCTTAAAATGAACCCCTTTCGTTGCTTCTTTACTACCCACATATAGCTTGTTTGGTCTCCTACCTACTTTTTTATTAACATGATTTTGTCAGTTATCTCTTATAAAAAGGAATGGAAGGAGCACCAAAGTTCTATATCCTCTAATCCCTTGGATAGATAACTAAATTATGCAAATTTGAAAAGTTAGTCAAAATTGGTTAAAGAGAATAAATTTGTAAGAATTGTGGCTTACTTTCTCAAAACACCTTTGTTTAAGATGGTGAGTGAGACAGATAATAAGTGGAAAATGATATAACAGAGAATGAAGAGAAAAAGGATATGAGAGATATATCATTAGTTAGATATAAAAATAAAGAAAATATTAAGACAAATCCCAAATGTATTTTATGAAAAGAACTAAACTCATTTTAAAAAATTGAAGCTTAAGGGGCGAGAGTAATATTTATAAGGAAGGTGCAAGGATTCAGTCCAAGTCAAAGTCGTGTCAATTGAACCACCAAGATAAACTTGGGTCCTACTGGACCCATTACTTTCAGATGAACAAGCTTGTGTTATCGTGGCCCAAAATCTATCACTTCTTATGTCATATTGGGCAACTAGGGTTGAATTTTCAACTCACATTAAAACTCCCCACACAAAATACAATCTAGCCCAAAGTGAAGGAAAACATAAAAGAAAACTAATCATTAACCATAATTCTGATAAATTACTATTTAATTTTTAAAATTTAACGAAATACAAATCATCAGTATCTCAAGTTTTACCTATTTAATTTGTTGGTCTCTACACTTTATGACTTGCTTTAATTACAACTCAATCTCTGAAAATATAGGGAACCATTAGATTAAATTATTGATGCTTGAGGAATTGAGTTAGTGGAGTTAAAATTCAGAATTAAATGAAAATCATAGTAATGAAATCAATAATTTTTTTAAAAAAAAAGGAAAAAGAAGAAAAAACAAAAAGAAATAAGACATGGTAAATTGGCTAGGTGGTGTTTGACAATTTGCCTCTTGAATCCATGATTCCTATGTCATGGCATATGGTTTCATGAATGTGTAAGAATGGTTCCAGTCTTGCATTTCAATCTTGTAAACTATTTCCTATACAAACCTATAGATAAGAGCAGTGGTGGAATGGGTTGGGACATTATTTTGCATAAATACAAGGGTGGGAAGCATTTATGTTATGGTTTCATTTGTCATAATGGGTCTCCCATTAAAGAATTTTTATGAAAAAATCAAGCAGTACCAATATAGCTGGGAATCACAGTTGGTCCAGCCCTTGATGGGCCAAGGCCTAAAAGGGCTGGTCTTTTTAGGCCTAGCATAAGAAAAATTGATGTTTTTCAAGGCCCGACCCGAGAGCATGCGCGCCAGGGCCTGCCCGCAGGGCTAGAAGCAATTTTCACAAGATTTAACTACACGCCTCATGCAATAAAACAAATACAGTTACTAATTCATAATCAAAGGTAAAAAAAATAGTGTCCATAAATAACTCAGTCTCACACAAAGTATAAAAAAGGCAAAAAACTAAACACTCTAAGTAACATGAATGTGACGACTATCATTTTCATCTTCTTCGCCACTATCATCAATTTCAAAGAAATTTGATTGTGTTTTACTTTGAGTAGTTGGCTCTGCTTGAGGGCTTTATTCAACAATGGACAAGCTTCGAGCTTCCACCTTTGACTTTGACACAATGTGAGACGGACGGGGAGGAACAGTCGAACAGAGTTGGTGCGGTCGCACCAAGTTGCGGCTTGCCACTAACCGCTAAGTGTGTGAGATTGAGAAACCAATTGAGTATAACTGAGTCTGAGAGGGAGAGACTGAGAGTGAAATGCCATAGGAAATTTGGAAATTTTAGGGTTAGGTCTTAGGGTGGAAGGGCACGAGCAAGGAGCAGGGGAATTAAAAAACAAACGGGTCTAAAGGGCTGGCCCTTTTAAGCCTTCAGCCTTACAGGGCTGGTCATTTTAGGCCTGACTTCCTTTGGAGGCTTCAATTTTTAAGCCCGACTCTTAACTTAAAAGGGCTTAAACAAATCAGCCCGATGGGCTCGGCCCAATTTCTTAACTCTAAGTACCAGGAATAGCATTTCTTTCTAAATACTTTTGTGCCACACTTTTATGGACAAAGTCCTTCTACACCAAAGATCTTCATCATCTTTAACTAAGGTAATTAAACCTGGACCGGTTACTAAACCGGTCAGGATACTAGATCAAGAGTCAGTGGGTCATATCAGAGTTAAATCAGAGCTAATTTGGGACTAAACCGGTGAGAAATTGAAGATTTTAGGATTATTAATACGAAGCTTTAAAGAAAAATTTAAAAAAAATTGATTTTTTTAAAATTACCTGGACCGGACCGGTCTACCGGCCGATTGGCCGGTTTTCGGTCCCGTCCTAGTCTGAGAACCTGGGTTTTAACTACTCACTATGTGGATAAGTGTTTTCTCAAGCCTCTTAAATTCTTCATCAAACATCAGCACCACTTAGCAGGAGATATTAACTTTGTTTTTTTTTCAGTTATAAGTATTAGGGTTATTCCAAAGTTTGTATTTCATGATTTTTCAGGGTCTCATTTTTGTATTTTAACTATTGCTAAATTGTAAACTCTGGTTGCTTTAATATCATTTTGCCTTTTTATTCCCAAAAAAAAAGTAATGGAATAAATCAATTATATCCGATCATGACAAGGTCAGTGAATAAGTCATTTGCAACCTAACAAAACAACATTACCAATAAACACTTTGCCAGTACTCATTAGTGCAAAATACAGCCCGTTTGGTTCAACCTCATTGCATGCATGCAATGGTAATCATGATTGCATTACCATGAGAAGAGTGTTTGGTTGCTCTTTAGCATGGTAATAGGGTTTACCATGGTAATTGGTGTGTTTGGAATAGCGATTGGAGTCTTTAAAAACAACTTTTCAATCGTGATTTACGGTATACGAGGTAAGTATGTGAGAGGAGTATTGTCTCGATTTATGTGCATAAGCACTTAAAAGTCATTTGAATGCTGAAACAAACACGCTAAATGATGATTACCAAAAAATTGGTAATCCTTATTCATACCTCCCCCCTATGAATCCTCATTACCATCCCATTGCATAGTTAGAAAAGTCTAATTTACCTTTTAGTTTTACTTCTCTTTATTTTACTTATATATTTTTCTTAGGCATATCGCCACAACCGCTACCACCGTCGCCGCTACCACCTCCTCCTCCACCACTGCAGCCACCTACCACCACCTCTTCCTCCACTACCGCCAACACCTTCTCCTTCTCTGCCGTTGCCACCACCTGCCGCCACCTACTCCTGCACCACCGCCGCCACCACCTCCTCCTCTACCGTTGCCGCCACCTGCCGCCACCTACTCCTCCACCACCGCCGCTACCACCTCCTCCTCTACCATTTCCGCCACCTGCCGCCACCTCCTCCTCCTCTACCGCTACTGCCACCTGGCACCTCCGCTACTACCTCCTCCTCCTCCGCCGCCGCCACTACCTCCTCCTTCTCCGTTCCCGCCACCACTACCTCCTTTTCCTCTGCCGCCGCTACTACCTCCTCCTCCTCTGCCGCTGCAACCACCGCCACCACCTCCTCCTCCACCACCACCACCACCTCCTTTGCCGCTGCCACCACCCGGCATCGCAACTACTACCTCCTCTTCATCTGCCGCCGCCCGGCCTCGTCGCTACTACCTCCTCCTCCTCCCTCGCCGACACCTGCCGCTGCCACTACCTCCTCCTTCTCCGCCGCCACCGTCGCCACTACCTCCTCCTTCTCCATTTCCACCACCACTACCTCCTCTTCCTCCTCCTCCGCCGCCCCCCACCCCCTGCCACCGCCTCCACTACCTCCTCTGCCTCCGCCCCTGCCACTACCTCCTCTGCCACCGCCGCCACCACTACCTCCTCCTCCTCCATCGCTGTAGCCACCCACCACCCGGCACCACCGCCACTACCTCCTCCTCCTCCTGACTCTTAACTTTCTTTTTACAAAGATTATAGTAAAGGTAAAATAGACTTTGTGTAGTATATTAATTTTAAATAATTGTTAAAATAATAATTCATTGCACCTTACTTAAAAATCAAACCAAACACTACCCTGTAATTAATATTGCATTGCATTACCATTGCATCGCATCGCATTGCACTTCAGGGTGTAATGGGATCGAACCAAATGGGCCCTAAATATCTTTAACGTCTGTTGAAAATACCCTTTCGCTTTTTTTAAAAAAAAACTGCCCCTTTGCTACTACATATGGGCAGTAGTAGAATTAACATAAGCGAAAAGTAGTAGTTTACGACATTTGTTTTATTCATAATAGAAGTGCTAGAGTGATAATTTTATTTACGGTGTTTGGTTTTTATGTAACAGACGCCGTAAGTAACTATTACTGCTACTATTAAGTTAATAACATAACTGAAAAGGAGTAGTGAAATTATCATTTTGCATTAGTGACTGTTAAATAAGTTAGATTTAAGATTATTAACTATGAATATGATATATAACTACCAAACCTGCGACTTAAATAAGGCCTCCAAAAAGGCATACAACATTAAACAAATCCATAAATTTCGTGTGATCATCATATACATTCAAGTATTGCTCTTTGTCAAAGACTTTTGGGTTTAGTGGTGCCAACCCCTCTTTAGAAAGATCACATGCATGTTTAAATCTGTGGTTGTATATTCCACACTAATGCAAAAATCACTTTTTAGACCGGTTAAAAAAGATATTTTAGACCGGTTTTAGATCAGGTCTTGATACAGTCGATCTAAAAAGTATCTAACTTTTTAGACCCTTAAGAAAACGGTCTAAAATATAAACTTTTAAGACCGATTGTATCACAACCAGTCTTAAAGTATGACTAACAAAACCGTTAAAATGAAATTTCAGGTTTAAAATATACTTTTAAGACCGGTTTCTCTGAAAACCGGTCTTAAAAGTATAAGATTTTAAGAACGGTTGAGAAAATAAACCGGTCTTAAAGTTATATTTAAGACCGGTTATTATGAAAACCGGTCTTAAAAGTGTTAGTTATTTAAGACCGGTTCTCATAAGAACCGGTCTTAAATATCAATTTAAGACCGGTTATCTTGAGAACCGGTCTAAATTTTTTTTTAAGTTTTATTTGTTTCAATCTTACCTATGCCAATAAGCCATATTCAACGACAATCCCCTCTCCACATACACAAGCAACAACACATGTGTGTGTGTGTGTGTGTGTGTGTGTGTGTGTTCACAATCAGAAGCAGTTACAATAGCATTTTTATTTCCAGAAACACTTGGTATTTCTCATAATCAATTCAGCCTAAGGCATCATGTTATCCTATGCAAACTTGCTCCAAATTTAGAATCATGAAGCCTAAAATCCTTATTAGTTCCCCTTTTCCTCTTTTGTTAAATATGACCTTAGTTATCCTAATTGGTATGAAGCTATAAATGTCAGTCTCTTCAAGGCAACAACACTTGACCCTTACAACCCTCCACCCTCAACAATAACAGAATCAACATTATGAATAAAAATCATTCAAAACAAACACATTCAATTTCAATGACTACCAATAACATATGATCAACTTATTCAATTATCAGCAACAATACAATATTAACAATTTATAATCATCAGGCATTTTGAACCACAATGAACCATAACATAACAATGATAGTAGGAAAATCTCAACATTGTGTGCACTTTCAATCCCAAAGCTTCTAAAGAAAAGAAGGAGAAGAAATATTTCTCATTATATGGAAAAAATTCCTAAGCTTTACAAAGAAATAAAAAAAATAGAAGAAAATTTACAATAGTGATCCCATGCCTGTATCGATAGCCAACTAGTATCATCAATATCCAAGAAATTGTCCTGAGCAGAGATATAAACCAAGTTAGATATATATGAAAACCATAAGTATTATTAGAACAACATAGGATCTGATTCAAAAACTTACTAATCTTGTAAAAGCTCATAAATGAATTCAGCACAACAATTGCGGATGACATCAATATCTTCTTCAGGAAAGGGATCAACAAGATCAAACATCTGTATGTGTAACACTGAAGTCAAATAAAACATTAACTTACTAACTTAAAAACAATAAAGTAACACAAAATTTTTGAAATATACATTTATTACCTCATCGGTAAAATCAGTCGTGCCTAATATTGTAAATTTGCCTCAAAATATAAAGACCACATAAGTTGGAGCCTTATGGTTGCCTACGGCTCTGAAAAAGAATATGATATCATCAAAGAAAGCATAAAAGCATAGCTTATGGAACACATCTTAAATAAAACAAATATGTACCAACCTTTGATGTGATCCATGTAGGGTCTTTTAAGTCACGAACATGCCAACCACATTTAGCGTGTAGGAATGTCCGCATAGCCCTATCATCAAAATCATAAAGATTACTTATTCTGCACATAAAATTTGCACACAAAAGGTAATAAAGCAAGAAAACTTATGAGTTCACGGTCTTCTTCAAGTCATTCCCCGGTTTGAAGTTGAGAGAGCATAGAATGATGACTGTGTAACTAGCCTTACACAAAATAACCAATTGTCAATTATCCCTTAAAAAAGAGATGAATGTTAAGCAAATATAAATCATTATATGTGTTTTGGAATATAAATTTGATGTTTCTTACCCATGCACATAAGGAACCAAGAAACAGGCAGTTTCTGTTTCACTGAGCCTCTCTGATAAATATCTATGTCTGATGGCAGAAGTGGTCCCTTTCTCTTGGACTTAAACTGGGCACATGAATCCAAATTTATCGCTTTGGCCAGAGGAGATCAACCTACGATTCATGTACCTACAAAAATGCAAGCACACAAATTAAAGTTAAACATCGTAATTTTTAAGATATTTACTTCCAATTGAAGAAGATACTTACATAAAAAATAGTTAGACAATCCCAACCGTAAGATATTGTCTAGGAGCGACTAGGGACATTAAATCTTCCCTATCAAGATAGCATATCGCCCCTGACTTCCCAACAACTGAATCCGTAGGCCAACTTCTTGTTAGGAAGGATGTATCGTATGCCATCAAAATCACTTATTGCATCACATTCAGTGGAGGCTGTGAAACTTCATGAGGGAAGGGAGCTGGACTTAGGGCTCTGATCGGGGAATCCACAGCTCGAACAGAAACAATGTTCTTCGGCCATGATGTGAAGGTACCCAAGATATCGCTCACAATCTTGAACTCCTCAGAAGGGATAGGGACAGGTGCGTCTGCGATGATAACCTCTTCAACTGACACACTGACTTGATCATCTGTCATCTGTTAGTGGTGAACAATTGATCCTAGGATGTGCACACTCCCCCGTGCAACTAACCGTCTCAGAGGATCCTCAACAAATATGTCACAAGGCTCGCCAATGTCCTTTCCAGGTCCCTCTGATGATTGTCCAATATTGCAACAACTCCCTTTGGTGATCTGCTTATTATGATCAAGCGACTGGGTCTGAGCAGAAACGGTATCTTGTCTTGTGCTCACCATGGCATATACTTCCTCCTTCATCTTGCTTAATCAGGCATCCAATAGTGCATCAAATGATGCTTCTGCCTCGGCCCTTGCTTCCGCCCTCGCAGTGGCCAACATATGCTTCAATTCGTCTCTCATCACCATATTGGAGGAGGAATTGTGTGAGGAGGATCCAAAGTAATCCTTTATACCCACCCCTCCTCCAACTCCCCTGACACGGCCTGGATGATCACGTTTTCTAATAGCAACCGTGAGAATGTCATTCCTCCCCTCCGACTTAAAGGATCCCTCGGCTTGCTTTTTTTGAAGTTCCTCTTGTGAGATATACAAATAACACATATGAGTAATGAAACATGTTTACTAAATAGTTAATAACAACAATGATACTTACAATTTTTTCACCGACTATACGAGACTATTCACTCGTATAGGATCCACCACTCTTTCAGCGAGCATGCAACCACAACTCTTAACGCTGTATCAGAGATGATGGAGATAGCAGAACAGAAGGATTGGATTGAGATGCTTCTTCCAATCTCCTCCGTTTGGCAGCCAACAAGTCTTTCTCGACCTTTGCATATCCCCCACGAGATATTGTGTGGGGGCAATCATTCTTCCTGCCACTCTCTTGTGCTTTTTGCCTGCGAATAAGAAATGGGAAAAAAGGTTACAAACAGTCAAGACAAATGATAAGTAAATAAAGTACAAAATAAGTAAACTCACCAAAGCCTCTAAAGTAGTCTAAAGCCTAAAAAACTCCTGCCATGTCGCTTCATCGATGTATGAATACTTGCTGTAAGGAGTAGGACGAGGCTTACCAGCTGGCACCTCGATATGCACATAATTGTTGGCCAGATTCATCTTGAACTTTCTCCAGCGCTCACAACAATACGTCATAGTCTTGTTATACAAGATCTCACTCTGAGGAACGTCGTAGGTGAGCTGTTATTCATGAATCAAAGGAGTTAGTGACGATAATGAAACAAATTTGATAATCATTACATACAGAGGGAACTTTATACCTGAATAGTATCCCAAATATGCTGCTTAACTTTTTTGTCAACATTCCTCCACTCCTCTATCAATATGCTAGGCTTATTCCGTGCGAGGAGTTGATAAAACTCCTATATCGGCTTGCATTGGGCCCGATCGGTTTCCAATATTGATCGAACTGAATCGGTATCTTCTCACCGGCCGACCGACTCAGGGAAACATCCCTCAATCGTGTGGCCGTCCTGCCCCTCCATCCGGGCTGGTGACTCGGCTCACCTTCACTCTATCTCTGATTGACACTAGGAGGCTCGTTGTGCTGAGCACTAGGTGACACCTGATCCTTTACTGTAGGATGCACCGGGTCCATCATTGTACTTTTCAGACAAATTGTTAAGTTATTAAGTTATAAAATAACTATATATATAATCTGCATATAACTTATAATGATAATTACTTTAAATAGATAGCTAACTTTTAAAGTAGATTTATAAAGAGATATCCTCTCATATCCCTTCACGATGATCATTTCTTGTGCCATGTTCATTATCAGCTTCATCTTCTTCGTTCAATGCAGGAAGACCCCTGGAAAAAGAAGGAGTCTCAAGAAGATCATAATTTGAATGACTTTCCTCTTCAATATCAACGACCATTTTTCCTTAGAGAGCTACATACCACATTTTATTTGCCTGATCGGTAATATAGAACACTTGTTTCACTTGACTTGCCATAATGAAAGGTTCATCTCTAAAACTTCTGTTGTTCAGATCAACTAATGTAAATCCTAACTTATCGATCTTCACACCATTATTGACATCAACCCACTTACATTTGAAAATGAGAAATTTAATTTTAACATAGTCAACCACCCAAATCTCATCAATAATCCCATAATAAGGTATGGCTGCCAATGTAGGGTTCTTATCTTTTGAACTAGAGAAGTGCATAGATTCAACTACTAACATAACACCACCTATCATCCAGGGACTTTATGTAAAAGGTATAACCATTGATCACAAACGAAGTCTAACTTATGACATCAAACTCAGGACCACGTGCTAGCCATTTAATTGTATCAGAAACACATTCTTCTCCATCAACCTTGTGTTTAAACCAATGTGTAAAAGTTCTGGTATGCTCCCTAATTAACCTTTGTTCAGTCATTTGACTGTTCGCTTTCTGTACAATTTCTTTATGAGCATTTATGTAATCTTGAACTGCATCAACATTATTCAAAATATACAAGTGAACTTGTTGTAAATCATCAGGATCCACACTCTTGACTGTAGCCCCGCGCCTACCCCCTTCTTCATCATGTTGTTTAGGAAGGCCGATATGTCCTACATTTGACAAATAATGTTGATAAAATTCCATGGCTTCTTCAGAAACATATTTTTGAACAATAGATGCTTCAAGTTGGTTAGGGTTCTTCACATATCCTTTTAGGATTTTCATAGTTTTTTCAATGGGGTACATCCATAAAAAATAGATAGGCCCACACAATTTTATCTCCCTCACTAGATGAACAACTAGATGTACCATGATGTCAATAAAGGAAGGAAGAAAAAGCTTCTCAAGCTGGCACAAGATCATGTATTCTTCATTTTCCAATTCCTCCAATCTTTCCATCTCAATGACTTTACTACAAATCGCATTGAAGAAGAAACAAAGTCTGGTCAATATATGTTGAAGATCATATTCGGCAATGCCTCGAATAGCCACTGGGAGTAGTTGTTGTATCAAGACATGACAATCATGAGACTTCAGCCCTACTAACTTCAAGTCTTTCATCGACACAAGCTTCTTAAAATTTGAAGAATACCCTGAGGAAACTTTGATGCCATGTAAACACTCACAAAAACTTCTTTTCTCATCCTTAGACAGTATGAGAAGCTTGAGTACAAAAAGTTCTCTTACCATATGGCCTCAGATGTAAGTCTGCCTGTATTCCCATTTCTTACAAATCTAATCTTACCTTAATGTCATTCTTAGAACTACCTTGTATGTTGAGTAGTGTCCCAACAATACTATCACACACGTTTTTCTCCACATGCATGAAATCAATACAGTGTCTCACATCAAGATTCTGCCAATATGGAAGGTTAAAGAAAACAGACATCTTTTTCCATTTTTTTTATTTCGACTCTTTGAAGTCTTACCGAAGATGACATTGATATTTTTCACCTTTTCATACACTTTCTCCCCAGTCAATACCTCTGGAGCATCTTTAAACTCTTAGCCACCAAAAAGGCCTTCTTTAATCTGCGATATGGGTGGCCTCATATAAGAAATCTCCTATGACCAAGATAAACAGTCTTTCTTCCATGTTGAAGTTGATGGTAGCATGTGCCTTCTTCACAAATCGGACATGCTTTGTGGCCTTTAACGCTATATCCTGACAAGTTTCCATAAGCAGGGAAGTCGTTTATAGTATAAAAGATCAATGCTCGCATTTTAAACATCTCCTTCTTGTTCGCGTCAACAACATCGACACCTTCGTCCCACAACTCTTTCAAGTCTTCGATCAGGGGTTCTAAGTAAACACATGTCATTTTCGGGTTGTTTTGGTCCCGAAATCAACATAGATAACATGATGTACTTTCGTTTCATACATAACAAATGAGATAAGTTGTAAATTACCAACAGAACAGGCCATGAACTATGTATACTGCTTAGGCTACCGTAAGGATTCATGCCATCCGTGCTAAACCCAAGCCTAAGGTTCCTAGGCTCTTTGCCGAAGTTAGGAAATAATTGATCAATTTTCTTCTATTGAGAAGAATCAGCTGGATATCGAAGATTTCCATCAGAAATCCTCTCATCTGCATGCCATCTCAAATTTTTGGCATTAATTTCATTAGCAAACAACCGTTTGAACCTCGGTATGATTGGAAGATACCACAACACTTTTACAGGGGCCTTATTTGATTTGTACCTGGGGGTTTCACATATCAGACACTGCTCTTTCTCTTCATGCTCTTTTTTGTACAATATACAATCATTAGGACATGCATGGATCTTTTTATACTTCATCCCTAGTGGACACAATATTTTCTTAGAATCATAGTATCGGCAAGGCAGCACGTTATCATCTGGAAGCATGTCCTTAAAGGCCTCAAGTGCTTCTGAAAAACTCTTATCGCTCCATCCATGTCGTGCTTTCAAGCTTACCAATTTCAATTCAGCTTTCAACAATTGGTATTTTGTGCACCCTGGGTATACCGGCTTCTCAGCATCACTACACATATTACCATATGCATATGATTGCTCAAAATCCTCTTCTCCTACATCACAAATAATATCATATATCCGATCATTCAGATCTGTGTCATTATCATAAAAGGTGACTCCCCCTTGTTGAGTTGCGCTTGGAATTTCTATTTCTTCACCATGCCATACCCATACTATATAACTCTTATAAAATCCTTCACAAATTAAATGTGTGTATATATCTGCAGCACTTAGTCGCTTCTCATTCAGACATTCTACACAAGGATAATAGAACATCCCACTATCATCATTACCAGAATTTCTTCTAGCAAATTCCAAAAAATCCCTTACCCCATTATCATATTCAATACTAGTCCGTTTAGCATTTATCCAACTACGATTCATATATTGCAACACCTTTTTTTCTTCTCTTCTGTATATTAACTCCCCTAGAAAAGGCAGGAGTATGATGAGAGTATGAAATCATTACACTCATCAATTTATCTAGTTTAACAGAATTCTTCATCAGAATTCCTCATAAGATGTAATTACAGTCTGTTCCATTTTCTTCAAGTAATTTTCCCCCATTCACATAGTTGTTATTTCTATTCAAGAGACCACTGCAATTACATCTGATTTTGAAGACATAAACAGTGAAATTTATAGACTCAAGAAAGAAAATGATTCAATAGATTCAAAACATGATCAAGGGACCACTTCCACAGATTCAACAGAAATAAATTGATAAACAACACAATTACATCTTCAAAATATTCAACAGAAAGAAATTGATATGCAAAATACGAAATGCCAAGCAATTGTGATTGAACAAATTCATAACATCCAAGTTTGTAAATCACAGACCACATCATCAAACAATTGTTTCCTATCCAGTAATAAAACTACAAGATAGCGCCAACATTTATACGAAGAGTTCTTCAAAAATCATTTCCTTCTATTAAAAATCAATTTCACTAAATTTCACTATTTATACGAAGAATTAACTAAGACAAGGAGACATTACTCTTACCTGGTTGTAGTGACCTTGGATCATGGCTTAAGAGCAGGAGGAGCTGCGGTTGCAGTGGCTGGAGAACATGCCGAAGATAATAGTGATTTCGTAGATACGGGCCGGGGGATAAACGAAAAATGGAGAAGGAGGGGCAGTCTGGTATTTTAAAACCAGTGGGTTGAACAAAAAATGGAGAAGGGAGAGGCGGCGGTGGCGGTGGTCGAAGCAGAGGCTGAAATATGACCGGATAAGATGGAGAAATATGACCAGAGAAGAAGCACAGGGCTGAAATGGAGCTTTCGCGGCTGTGGAAGGACTGAGAGGGATACAAAATGAGGGCGGGCTAGGTTTGAATACCAGAATTTTAAGATCGGTTAATTAAATAACCGGTCTTAAAAGTGTTTTTAAGACCGGTTATTTAAATAATCAGTCTTAACAATTTTAAGATCGGTTATTTAATTAAACGGTCTTAAAAGTTATCTAATTAAGACTGGTTATCAAATAACCGGTCTTAAAGGTCTTAACTTTAAGACCGGTTATTTAAATAACCAGTCTAAAAAAATTAATTTTAAGACCAGATATCGGTATAACCTGTCTTAAAACGCCGTGGATTTTTTATTTTCATTTTAATTAGATATTTAAGATCGGTTATTTAAAAATCGATCTTACAATAATGACTTTTAAGACCAGTTATCTTAATAACTAGTCTTAAAAATAAAAGGATTTTTTAATTCATTTAATTACTTTGCTTTTGATACCGGTTGTTTAAAAAACCGGTCTAAATAATGTTTTAAGACCGGTTATTTAAATAACCCGTCTAAAAAGTTTCTTTTAATTACAAAATTTCCACCGCGTATTTCTTTTAGACCTTATCCGTAATAACCAGTCTAAATGATGTGGTCTAAAAAAGCTATTTTTGCACTAGTGCCACCTCTGTAAAAAGTAAAACATAGCATTATTGGGCACAAGATATGTGCAAGGAAGTTCCAAAAGTTAATAATTTTTTACTTTCTTCTTGTCATTGTTGGAAATTGATAAAATAACAACCTCTAAAACACTATTATTGATCCTTGAATAAAAGATTATATAAATATGTCTTTATATAGGTAAACCTAAAATTAACCCTAAAATCTAATTTTATCTAATTAAATCAAAATATCTAAGATATAATATCTATATTTAATCCTAAGATATAATAAATATTACATAATAAAATAAAACAAAAATAAAATTGTTGTAAAAATACTAATTGAGGTGGATGTCCATAAACTCCTAACTCTTAACTTTTCATTTTCTACACTCTATAACTTCAAAATCAATAGTCTTTATGAGTTTTCATGG
Organism: Albizia julibrissin; assembly: GCA_037074505.1. Classification (NCBI taxonomy): domain Eukaryota; kingdom Viridiplantae; phylum Streptophyta; class Magnoliopsida; order Fabales; family Fabaceae; genus Albizia; species Albizia julibrissin. Next base: position 41,230,630 of record CM073487.1, read on the forward strand.
CCATAATTCAAAGGTCACAATATGCACTCATGATGATTAAAGTTTTCCATTTACTTTGTGTAACTCTTGGTTGTGGTTGAGAGCCTATACATAGAGCACTATGTACTACATTTTGGTGGTATCTAAAATGAAGAAGATATCACTCTATCTTTCTCTCTAATTCTCTCTTCATCTCTTTTCTTTCATCTCTTGTATTCTCCTATTTTTATAACACGTTATCAACACGACTCTCAAATCATGGTATATTTTCTCATCGTTGTCTGATCAATTTCCCCTATCTTCTTTTACCGTATCTCTATTTAATCTATCTGTGATAATCTCAGTTATTGTATGGAATTAAATAAACTCTTTACCGATTGTTTTATACATCGGGTTCCATAGCTGAAATTTGATATTATTGTTACTTTTCTTTCCATTCATTTTTCTTTATTTTATATTATATTGTTATCTATATTTTACATTATTATTTATATTTTATACTAGTTCATTTTATTTATGTTTTATTTGTTTATCATTTTTTTTATTGACACAACTTTCTAGTATTTTTTTATTTCGTTTTGTTATTTACATTTATTTATTTTTTATTTTTTTTGTATGTCCTTCTTTCATTTCATTTCTTATAATTATTTTATATTTCATTTTATTTATATTTCATGTTATATGTTATATTCTATTATTTATATTTATTTATTTTATGTTATTCATTTCATTTCATTTTATTTTTATCTATTTACTTATTATGTTGTTATATTATGTTATTTCATTTTATTACGTCATTTTTTATTTATTTATTTCTTATAATATTTTATTGTGTTTTAAATTATTCCTATTCATTTTACATTTTCCATTTTATTTCATCACCACATTTATTATTCTATTTGTTTCTTTTTTTTATGAATATATGAAGAATATTTCCAAAGAAGAAAAAAAAAAGAAAGACATTGTTTATTTAATTATATGTTGTCTACTTATGAAAATTTGCTCTCTTTAATTGTGTTGTTTATCAATATGTTGATTATGATTTGTAAATTCTAATGTTTTAATTAATGATGATGCTTTATGTTTCATCAATTTTACCATGATTCTAATTGTTATCATTATTTTTAGTTTCGATCATAGCCAACCTTACCAAGCTGGAGTTTACAGCTCTTAATATCACAGGAAAGAATTATCTATCATGGGTCTTAGATGCTGAAATACATCTAGATGTTAAAGGTCTAGGAAATGCTATTTTACTAGGAAATGAAGCAACTAGTCAAGATAAGGCCAATGCCATGATTTTTCTTTGCCACCATATTCACGAAGGACTTAAAGCTGAATACCTAACAGTAAAAGATCCACTAGAATTGTGGACTAATTTGAAGGAAAGGTATATCACCAAAAAAATAGTGATTTTGCCTCGAGCTCGTTATGAATGGATACACCTTAAGCTACAAGATTATAAGACTGTAAGTGAATATAATTCAGCGGTTTTCAAAATAAGTTCTCAATTGAAATTATATGGTGAGAAAATAACTGATGAGGACTTATTATAAAAAACTTTTTCTACTTTTCATGCTTCAAATATGCTCCTGCAGCAACAATATAGAGAGAAAGGTTTTAAAAAGTATTCTGAATTCTCATGCCTTTTGGTAGCTGAACAAAATAACGAGCTATTGATGAAAAATCATGAAAATCGTCCCACTGGATCTGCTCTATTCCCTTAAGCGAATATGAGTGTACATAATAATTACCATGCTCATGGTCGCGGTCGCGGTCATGGCCGTGGACGTGGTAATTACCATTATCATGGTAGTGAAAGTAATAAATATAATCCTAAGACCAACCAGAAGAAGAAATATAATGAAGGGCAGAAAAATGACAAGAGTGGTCCTTCAAAAGTTGTTGAGAATCAATGTTATCGGTGTGGTATGAAAGGACACTGGTCACGTACCTGTCGTATGCCTGAGCATCTAGCAAAACTTTATCAAGCCTCCATAAAAAGGAGTGCAAACAATGTGGAAGCAAATTTTATTTTTCAAGATGATAATGTTGAGGTACATGAGAATGATGGTGTCAATGAGCTGGATAATGTTAATGGTCTTGATGCTATGGCACACTTGGAGGTGGCTGATTTTTTTTATCATAATTAGATGAGTATTGTTAAAAGAATAAAAATGTTTTAATGGTTTTTCGAATATAGTTTATGCTTTACTTTTATTTCCTCTTTTCATATGTAATAAGAGTATTATTACTCATCATGTAATTTAAATTTGTTTTAATTTTTTTCTTTTCTTTTAGTGAAGATTATGGATGTTCCGATCATTGGATACAAGAATAAAGATATATGTTTCATAGATAGTGCTACAACACACACCATACTTAGAGATAAAAAAAATATTTCTCACATATAATAATAAGTAGTGCAAGCGTCAATACCATAGCGGGTAATACAAAACTAATTGAAGGCTCCGGAAGAGCGATTATAATATTACCTAAAGGAATAAAATTTGTTATTAATGATGCTTTATATTCCTCCAAGTCTCACAGAAATTTATTGAGTTTTAAGGATATCCGCCGAAATGGGTATCATATTGAGACCATAAATGAGAAGAATATGGAATATTTACAAGTTATAATTGTTAGATTTGGTGAAAAATGTGTCCTAGAAAAATTACCAACATTATCCTCTAGTTTGTACTATACAAATATTAGTACAATTGAAACAAATGCTACAGTAAACCAGAAGTTTGCTGATAAAAATATATTTATTGTTTGGCATGATCGGTTAGGCCATCCTGGATCAATTATGATGCGAAGAATTATTAAAAATTCACACAGACATCCATTGAAGAGCCAGAAGATTCTTCAATTTAAGGATTTTTCATGTGCTGCTTGTTCTCAAGGAAAATTAATTATAAGACATTCTTTGACAAAAGTTGGACTTAAATCCCCTGTTTTTCTAGAGCGTATCCAAGGGGACATATGTAGGCCTATTCATCCACCATGTGGACCATTTAGATATTTTATGGTTTAAATAGACGCTTTTACAAGATGGTCACATGTGTGTTTGTTGTCAACACGTAATTTAGCATTTGCTAGATTACTTGCTTAAATAATTCGGTTAAGAGTACAGTTTCCAGATCATACAATTAAGGCAATTCGTCTTGATAATGCTTGCAAGTTTTCATCTCAAGCATTTAATGATTATTGCATGGCAACTGGAATAGCAGTAGAAAAATCTGTTGCTCATGTCCACACTCAAAATGGTCTAGCAGAATCGTTCATTAAACGCCTCAAATTGATAGCTAGACCAATGCTTTTGAGAACAAAGCTTCCCATTTATGCTTGGGGGCATGCAATTTTACATGCAGCAGCAATTATACGCATCAAGCCAACAAGTTATCATAAATTCTCCCCATTACAATTAGCTTTTAGTCAGGAGCCCAATGTTTTCCATCTTAGAATTTTTGGATGTGCGGTATTTGTTCCTATTGCTCCACCACAACATACAAAGATGAGACCTCAAAGGAGGTTAGGAATATATGTTGGTTATGAATCTCCTTCTATAATTAAGTATTTAGAGTCTTCAACTGGAGATTTATTTACAACACGTTTTGATGATTGCCATTTTGATGAGACAATTTTTCCAACATTAGGGGGAGATAATAAGCAGCTGGATAAAGAAATTACATGAAAAATATCATCACTGTCACATCTAGATCCTCATACACAACAATGTGAGCTTTAAGTTCAAAAGATAATTCATTTGTAAAATATTGCAAATCAACTGCCAGATGCATTTACTAACCTTAAGAGAATTACCAAATCTCATATTCCAGCTGAAAATGCTCCAATTAGAATTAATGTCCTAGTAGGAAAACCATCAATTGTAAATGAAACTAAGCCACGTTTGAAGCGTGGTAGGCCAATTGGTTCCAAAGATAAAAATCCTAGAAAGAAAAAGGGATCAATTAAACAAGATGGTCAAGTTGAGGAGGCAGACATAACTAATCAAAAGACCCCAAAAGAGGTTCAGGTACCTAAAAATAATGAAGAGATCTCGATGAGTTATGTCACTACGGGAAAAATATGGAATTGAGAAAGTATAGTTGTCGACAACATATTTTCATGTAATGTTGCGGTTGAAATAATTAATCAGAATGAGGATCTTAAACCTAGATCAGTTGAAGAATGCAGAAATAGAAATGATTGGCCAAAATGGAAAGACGCAATTCAAGCAGAGTTAAATTCACTCTTAAAACGTGAAATTTTTGGACCAGTAGTCCGAATACCAAATGGCGTAAAGCCTATTGGGTTTAGATGGGTATTTGTGCGAAAACGAAATGAGAAAAATGAGGTCGTTAGATATAAAGCACAATTGGTAGCACAAGGATTTTCGCAAAGACCTGGCATCGATTATGAAGAGACATATTCCCCTATAGTGGATGCAATCACTTTAAAGCATTTAATTAGTTTGGCAGTTAGCAGAAAACTGGATATGCGTCTAATGGATGTTGTTACAGCCTACTTATATGGTACTTTGGATACTGAAATTTATATGAAAATCCCTGAAGGATTCAAATTGCCAGAAGGATGTAAGAATTCTCAAGAAAATTGTGCAATTCGTTTGAATAAATCATTATAAGGATTGAAACAATCTGGAAGAATGTGGTATAACCGTCTCAGTGAATATTTGTTAAAATAAGGTTATAAAAATAATCTTATTTGCCCATGTGTTTTCATAAAAGGAAATGGATCAGAGTTTGTGATAATTGCTATATATGTGGATGATTTGAATATAATTGGAACTCCTAAAGAGCTTCGAAAAGCTGTTGATTGTCTAAAGAGAGAATTTTGAGATGAATGATCTTGGAAAAACAAAGTTTTGTCTCGGCCTACAAGTTGAGCACTTAACAAATGGAATTCTCCTTCATCAATCAACTTATGTTGAAAAAATATTAAAGCGATTTTATATGGATAAAGCACATCCATTATCTACTCCAATGGTTGTAAGATCACTTGATGAGAAGAAGGATCATTTTCGTCCTTAAGAGAAAACAAAAGAACTTCTTGGTCCAGAAGTACCCATATCTTAGTGCTATCGGTGCACTAATGTATCTTGCCAATATCTTCGAGGAACAAATGATATAGGATTATTCTATTTTAATGAATCTGGATCACAATTAATTGGTTATGCAGATGTAGGATTTTTATCAGATCCACACAATGGTAGATCTCAAACAGGATATTTATTTACTTGTAGAGGTACAATTGTATCTTGGAGCTCAACAAAATAGACTTTAGCAGCTACCTCATCAAATCATGCAGAGATAATTACAGTTCACGAGGTAAGTCGAGAATACGTTTGGCTAAGGTCAATGACTCAACATATCCAGCTGTTAGCGTGTTTTTGCACGTTAAAATGGTCATGCGCGTATCCTAGTATTTAACAAATGCTTTAGAGATTTTGCCATGATCTCATAGGAGCGTCCCTACTCCTCATTCGTATGGGTGATTTCATGAAATATACGTGTAATGAGCACACCATCCCCTAGGATTATAGAATCATTAAGAGCTTCCGCTCAGCCTCACCAAAATGCATTTTAGCACTTTCTCTTTCCATAGGATGGGATTGATAATTTATTTTAGTGCTAACAGAACTAATAAACGACTTGTTCTTACCCATTGAACCTTTGTCATGGGATCATCAATTATAGAGGTTGGGTTGTCATTGCTGTTAATTTCATTTGGTTGTAGTCTCATTTCCCTCGGCTAACTTAGTTCTTCCCGGGGTTTTTGTTAATGAATTCACAGGTCAAATTTTTGACAAGATTGATTAAGATAACTTCACAAATTTTAAGCATGCTTACTCATATAGTATTTCAAACGATATTCACTTGTACCATTATTCTCTCAACAATAGCTATTGCTATTTAGCAATCATAACTCATCGATATAAAATGTCAGTTTTACACTCACAATTTTTGCTAAGAGATTTTCAACAACTTAACCTCCAATCTAAGCCAATTCTAGAGTAACATACTCTGACTCACATAATAATTTACTTTGGCTACCAGTAGATTTTCTCACATAAAATTGAAATTTAGTTAACATATGTATATCTCAATATATATGACGGGAATCCTATGGACATTATACCAACATTTATAGTACCCCTTGAATATTTAAATCTCCTCATGAGACTGTATATTTATATACTCTCAATCTTCACATAGCACAAGCTATGTCACAAGGATTAACATTCATTAGTGCAACAAATTTTTAACAATTTGTGCATACCCAAATTGATCATCAAAGTGATCACTTCAAAAACTATGTTAGAATCATAAGGAATATTCACAACGGTTCTCAAAAATCAAACTTCAAAAGCATTTCTCAATATTTTATATAATCACTATTCCTTTATGATTTTAACACCCAAAATCATATTTGTTTCACACATGCTTTCATATTAAATTTTGAAACCACACTAAAACACATGCTCTTTTTGAAGATACAATCCGCACCGAAACCATTTATGGTGCAATCCCTCCCCAAAAAAAAAATAATTAAAATGATACAATTCCACCCCAAGTTAACTGATTCTTTAACTCCGTTTGATATGATTGACAGGTGAATATTTCATTTTAATTTAATATTGACAAGTAATTTATAAAATACAACCTGTATAAAAGAAAGTATTCCCCCTCCTTACGTGTTTGCTCACCGGCAAGGTGGCAACAACCCAACTGAAAAGAGTCTTGAATTGATTTCAGCAGATTAATAACAACCCAAGACTCACGAGTGAAATACAACTTAATCAGATTATATCCAAAATATGGGGAAAAAACAATGATTTTGAGAATAAAATCCAACACAAATCAACTGCAAAACTCTAGGTTTAACAGTAAGAACAGAAACGCAAAGAATGAAAAACAAAATTTGGAACAAACTAGAGAACAATGATGGTGGTGAATTTGGGAAAGTTGCCAGACCTAAAAATCATTGTTTTCAGTTGGGTTGTTGCCGCCTTGCCGTGAGCAAACACGTAAGGAGGGGGAACACTTTCTTTTATACAAGTTGCATTTTATAAATTACTTGTCAATATTAAATTAAAAAGAAATATCCATCTGTCAATCATATCAATAAAAATTAAAGAATCAGTTAACTTGAGGGTGGAATTGCACCCTTTTAATTATATTATGGGCAAAATTGCACTAATAAAACCTTCTAAAATATGTGAATTTATTATCTATGATTAAGCTATATATGTTGCTGGCTTCTCAAGTTAATGAATAGGTTTTTGTGCCATTAAAAAAGAGAATTAGTGTGGGTGCCCCCATATATATGTGTGAATGTATATATATATAATAATTAATTGATCTGAATCGTAATATATATATATATAATATATATATATATAGTGTGTGTGTGTTTGGTTGGGCGATTAGGAAGCTAAAAAGTGCTTATCCACGTAAGTGAAGATATCATTCATCTCACATACTTACTTTGTATATCAGAAATCATAATTGAAAATCTATTTTTAAATGCTCCAATCGCTATTCTAAATAAGCACATAATAACAAAAACCTAATACATACCAGTTAAATAACGTCGAGTGATCTAGACTACTCCATTTTGGGCATGGAAAGTTTGGTCGATTTTTGGAAGGCAGTTTGTGTATACATGGAATATGTTGAAATGTTTTCAAAATAAATATATGTTTATTTTAAAAAGTCACATTCTATTACTTCTATGATGAAACGAAATGTTACGTTGGGAGTTACGCTACTAAAATTAAAAGTGATTGAGTTCATATTCTTATATATCTAAAGACACACTTGATATGTTACAAGATCAAATAGTGTGATGATGTTAATATAAGGTTATGACCTTTTAATTGAATAATTATTTTGTTTGAAGAAAGTAGTACTTCTCCGATCTTTAATATAAGACACATTTACCTAATTTGATTAGATTAAAGAAGTTAGTTAGATTAATTAATATGACATGTATTTTCTAAAACACCCTGATCATCTTCCTTAATTCCCTCATTCACCCTCTTTCTGTATCATTATTGATGGAGCATCAATAAGAATCAATTAAGAAAATATTGACAAATATAATAATTATGTCTTATATTTAAAATTAAAATCAACATCTTAAATATATTTTATATTAAGAACGGAAGAGAGTACTACTTTAAAGCATTCACCTTATAATACAAGTTATTATTGTTTTGACCTGAGTTTACTCAAATATCTTTATCATATATCCTAAAAAAAATTGTCGTCCACACAATTTGCATTTGAAATTTAGGATAGGTGATAACGAATTGAACAAAAAGAAAAGTACTAATTCACACCTCCAATATATTCTGCATATATAAATTTCTTCTTAATCTCTTTTTCTTCAATCATCATTCGAAAACTATTGCCGCCAATATATAGAGGGACAACTTGTCTATATGCAGAAATAAAATCAAATTATTCTTGGCGCACAATATCATTTTGTTACGTTAAGACTTTAACCTAAGTAGAAGACCAAGAGATTTTTACTCCCTTCATGTAAAGAAAGAAAGAAGAAAAGAGTAAGGCCAAACAAGTAATTTTATAATAAAGAAATCTCAATCATCAAATCTGAAATTACTCTAAAAGATTAGAACTACTGTAATTAATTAGAAATTAAATCTTATTGTCCACCTCTGAGCTCGAGAGCCGCTTCTGTCTCATATCTTTTCCTTTCTTTACCTCTCCTTTACCATCTTCATCGCCATTTAATCAGGATTGAATGGTTTAAATTTGATATTTTATTAAAATATCTAAATAAATTTAAATAGTTAAGATTTGATATCAACAATTCACAATTATAATAAAAAAATGAAAAAAAAATAAAATTTATATGATAATAATTTACTCTTATAACTATTCAAGTTAAATTTTAACTATTTAAATAATTTACTCTTACTTTTTACCATACTGGGACAAAAATTCAAGTAATCTAGCTAGCTAACGTAGACATAAAAATTTGATTAATACATACTTAACTGAATATATTTATAATTTTTTATGGCATAATTTGTATTTGAAAATTTTAAAGTTTAAATATATATTATTTATTTAATCTCGCAAACTTATATCATTTATACTATATGATAAATATATATATATATATATGTTTGAAATATGGTTTTAGTCCTTTAAGAGAAATAGTAAATAAGTTTCAATAAATTTAATGAAAAATTTAAATTATAAAATTTATAATATAATAAAAAAAATAATACATTCTATAACTTTGAAAACATATGTATTAGCTAGAATTTTTGTAACATTGTGTACAAATTATTTTCTGGTAATATCAAAAACAATTATTTCTTGGAATAATTTTTATGTTGAAGAGTGATGTTTTAGTTAAAAAAAAGTTTGAGAGTCAGATTTAACAATCAACTAACAATTTGGGTAGATGGAAATGAGGTCTCAAAAATATGGAGGAGATTTGTATAACATGAATTTTAATTTTAAGATATGTTTATATACGTTTTCAGAATAGAGGAGAGGTTTATGTGATTTAGGTAAAATAAGAGGATAGTTAATGTATTTAACTCTTAAATTAAGATCATATAATTTTTAACAAAAGAGTATAGCATTGCAATTTTTTTTAATATTTCATGCGCGACATTTTGCACTTTAAATAATAAATATTCAAAATGTGGTTGTAATTCATAAATAAATAGGCAATTGATAGGGCCGACATATAATGATGATAGAAGAAATGAGGAGTGAAAAGACACACAAGGAATAGATGGGGTATGAGTTATATAGGTCAGGTTATTAATGCCATAGACAATATGTGCGATGCATGAATTATGTGCCACATATGGGCACTTTTGATTTCGGGTCCTCACTGTGATTACACCTGCAAACCACATATCCACTTTTGGTACCTTCCATCAAATCATACCACTAAATGCTTCTCCTTTTCTACCACATTTGCTTTTTTTTTTCTTATATTTTTATATAATTTAAATTTTATTTTTTAAGTGAAAATTAATTACAATGAGATTTTAAGAAAGAAACTTAATTATTAAGAAGTCATAATGATAAATGAAGTGTTGTTGTTCTTTTATAATAAAACTTATTATTAATTACATGATCCTTAGTTGCTATTAATACTTTATAATAATTAAGTTTTTTTTTCTGAAGACCTCATAATAATTTGTGATTTTCTTATAGCCAACGCACATCCAGGTTATATATGTGCTCTCCAATTAAAGACTCACAAATTTGCCCCGCCACGAGTGTCGGCAACAAAACTTGGACCCCAAATATTAAATGTGCATTAGGTGCACAAAATCACATTCTTTCTGAACCACCTTCTCTACACAAATTTTAGGTAGGCGCCATTTATTTATTCACCGTTTAACTTTCTGCAAGCACACTGACAGCAAGTAATACTATAATGTTAAAAAGAGTGTCGTAAAGAATAAGATAAAGATGAGTTAATTAATATAACTATATTCTTAACTAAATTAAATGAAATCATTTGGAATTGAATAAATTTAGTGAGGAATTTTGATGGCAACAATAAAATGAAGCAATAGAAATTGGAAAATTAATTCTAACTTAAGAGATTAAAGGCTTAAGATTCCTTCTTTCTCATTGTATTCCGTAGAACTTTGTAATTATTGACTCATACTAGTTGAATGAATCTATATTCATGCTCGTCAAAGGTTCTAAATCATTAACCAAACTCTTTCAAGTCAAAATTGATTTTTACCATTCATTGAAAATATTCAATCTATTGTTTATAATTAATGAAAATCATCTTTCCAAAAAAAAAAGTCCCTTCAATAAATTATGCTAAGTTGTGAAATGTATCTCTACTATAATAATAAACCACCCATTTAATCTATAAACTTTAAGTCTATAATGATTTTTCTCAAACTCTACGGACAAAATAGTTCTCTCAAGCATTATTCAATTGAAATAATCTAATTATATAGTGATTAAGCACAAGATAGCATTATACATAAAGAAAACTCATCATATATTCTCAATAACTAGCAAAAAGAAGAAAATCTAGAAGTTTCAATCCATATATATTGACTAGTTGAGTGCCTTAAATGTCAACAGCCTATTAAGAATTTTTGAAGTCACATCTGTGACATTGAAGACTTATATATAAGGAACGACAACTTAAGAATTGCAAATGGAAATTTGAGTATCCATATTGATTACTTGGGAGGCTCAAATGTCAACAAACTTGTAGGAAATTTTGAAGTTACCTCAGTAGTACATCATTGATGACTTATATATAAGGAATAACTACTTAAGAATCATGATTGACAATTTTAGTATCTATATTGACTACTTATGTCTTCTCTTTTGTAATTTATTTGCCACATAACTTAAGGGCAAAATGGTCATTTAGAAATATTTGTTAATCTCAAATTCCTCATATAGACCAGACCTAGACTCACATAATAATTTACTTTGGCTACCAGTAGATTTTCTCACATAAAATTGAAATTTAGTTAACATATGTATATCTCAATATATATGACGGGAATCCTATGGACATGATACTAACATTTATAGTACCCCTTGAATATTTAAATCTCCTCATGAGACTGTATATTTATATACTCTCAATCGTGACATAGCACAAGCTATGTCACAAGGATTAACATTCATTAGTGCAACAAATTCTTAATAATTTGTGCATACCCAAATTGATCATCAAATTCACTTCAAAAAATGTGATAGAATCATAAGGAATATTCACAACGGTTCTCAAAAATCAAACTTCAAAAGCATTTCTCAATATTGTATAGGGTAAAGGGGCAAAAATGCCCATATGCTTTTCAGAAAAGGGCACCCAGCACCAAATTCTTTTACTGGGAGCATAAATGCCCATCAACATTTAAAAAGAGAGCTAAAATGCCTATCCATCTTCTAGGTCATCATTTTTTTTTGGGAAAAATAACCATTTTGCCCTACTATTTTGTAAAATTTTACAATTTTACCCTTAGCAATTGTGTGACAATTTTAAATTAGTAAATGACCTTCAAAAATTCTGAAATCTTTCAGAATAAAAGTAGACATGATAATATTAATTTGATAGGTCAAATAGAATTTTATTTGGTCAAAATGACCATTTTTCCCTTACAATTTTTGCAATACTTGAAAAATTGGCAGATTTGTCACCAAACTTTAAAAATTCATATCTAATTGTATAGATATCCAATTGGGGTGGTTCCAAAGCTTATGTGACCCTTATTAAATATAGTTTTATGAAAAAATATAAATTTTAGCCAATAGGAACCTAAAAATTCCTAGAAGTTTTATTTTTGAAGTCTGCTCTAGAAAAATGTTAAATTCGCTGAGAAAAATTTAAAAATTCATTTATCCTTGTATACAACACCAAAAATTCCATATGACCTATTAAATTAAAGCTTATCATGTCTACTTTTATTCTGGAAAATTTTCGGTTTTTTGGATGTCATTTACTAATTTAAAAGTGTCACACAATCTGACTGTCTTAACAGAAAATCATATTGACAATAACTTCAACTTGTGCCCAGTGAATTTAACAAGGAGAAATGAATTTTTGAATTTTTCCCAACGAATTTAATATTTTTCTGGAGCAGACTTCAAAAATAAAAATTCTGAGAATTTTGAGGTTCCTATTGGCTAAAATTTATATTTTTCCATAAAAATAGACTTAATAAGGGTCACATAGGCTTGAGAACCACCTCAATTGAATATCTATACAATTAGATATGAATTTTTAAAGTTTGGTGACAAATCTGCCAATTTTTCAAATATTGCGAAAATTGTAAGTAAAAAATGGTTATTTTGACCAAATAAAATTCCATTTGACCTATCAAATTAAAGATTATTATGTCTACTTTATTCTGAAAAATTTCAGAATTTTTGGAGGTCATTTGCTAATTTAAAAGTGTCATACAATTGTCAAGGGTAAAATTGTAAAATTTCACAAAATTGTAGGGCAAAATGGTTATTTTTCCCAAAAAAAATGATGACGTGACAGATGGATAGGCATTTTAGCTCTCTTTTTAAATGTTGATGGGCATTTATGCTCCTAGTAAAAGAATTTGGTGCTGGGTACCATTTTCTGAAAAGCATATAGGCATTTTTGCCCATTTACCCTATTGTATATAATCACTATTCCTTTATGATTTCAACATTCATATTTGTTTCACACATACTTTCATATTAAATTTTGAAACCACACTAAAACACATGCTCTTTTTGAAGATACAATCCGCACCGAAACCATTTATGGTGCAATCCCTCTCCCAAAAAAAAAAAATTAAAATGATACAATTCCACCCCAAGTTAACTGATTCTTTAACTCCGTTTGATATGATTGACAGGTGAATATTTCATTTTAATTTAATATTGACAAGTAATTTATAAAATACAACCTGTATAAAAGAAAGTATATCTTCCCCCTCCTTACGTGTTTGCTCACAGGCAAAGTGGCAACAACCCAACCGAAAAGAGTCTTGAATTGATTTCAGCAGATTAATAACAACCCAAGACTCACGAGTGAAATATATCAAATCCCTTAATAATTTGATATTGACAGAGTATTAAATGTATAGTTTATAGGCATACAGACATAACAAAAATATACTGATAATCAGTGTTTATTTACATTACAGGAAATCCCATAGGATTTGGAAAATATATACAGAGACCAACAGAAATAAAATTTGAAACTAAAGATAACCAGTTGCAGTCTCACTTGAACCGGACCTCAGTCACCGGTAATTACAGTTTTGCCCTTAGAGCCGCTACCTTCTACTGGAATATTTTATATGTTGAAAAATGGTGAGATTCGAATGAATCTCAGTAGTAACATACAATCTGACATATAGAATGTGAAAACAAATATGCAATGCCATATCATGTAAAATGATCAAAAATATATGTGCACTTGCCCAAGGCCAAACGACTTAATTCTAACTTAAGAGATTAAAGGCTTAAGATTCCTTCTTTCCCATTGTATTCCTAGAACTTTGTAATTATTGACTCATACTAGTTGAATGAATCTATATTCATGCCGGTCAAAGGTTCTAAATCATTAACCAAACTCTCTCAAGTCAAAATTGATTTTTACCATTCATTAAAAATATTCAATCTATTGTTTATAATTAATGAAAATCATCTTTCCAAACAAAAAAAGTCCCTTCAATAAATTATGCTAAGTTATGAAATGTATCTCTATTATAATAATAAACCACCCATTTAATCTATAAACTTTAAGTCTATAATGATTTTTCTAAAATTCTACGGACAAAATAGTTCTCTCAAGCATTATTCAATTGAAATAATCTAATTATATAGTGATTAAGCACAAGATAGCATTATACATAAAGAAAACTCAGCATATATTCTCAATAACTAGCAAAAAGAAGAAAATCTAGTAGTTTCAATCCATACAATGAGTAAACATAACCTCAAATGAGATTTTTAGCAACTCCTAATCAATACAAACAAAAAACTAAACTTAAAACTCATAGTCATATCAGCATAATAAGAAGAAAAGAGAAAAAATATCAGAAAAACTATAAAAAAACCTTTGAATCTCTCTAAGAGCCTCAAAATGCTCCAAGAACTCTCTCCCAAGTAGCCTCCCTTGGTGCCCAGCCTTTCTTGAGTCAAGAATGGTGATTTTTGACGCCTCACATTAGGTTAAAACCCTTAAGATCTATCACTTTTCAAAACATACATTATCAGTTTCGTAACTTCACTTTTGCTTCATTATAACGGAGCAACAGCGAATGCAGTCTGACAGAAATGTCAATTTTTGGGGTCTTTTCACTTTTGCTTTGCTATAGAAAATCAAAAATAACTAAGAGTGTCTTCAAGCTACTTCTTTAATCTTCATGTGTATCTTGTTTTTCTTTTCCCTACTTCTAATGATCTTTGTAAGCTTCTACATCTTGTCCTCATCCTCCTACAAAGAAAAAGAGTTAATCAGCTTTCTATTTTCTTCAATTAAATTAAAACTTCTATATATTTAGCTCAAAATAGTATAGTTGCCAATGCATGTTCATCACATCATATTTTTCTTTGTATTATCAATTTTATGCACAATTTGATTTCAAAACTATCATATGTATAAAAAAATTGTGATGATATTAAGAATTTCTAGATATTAAACAGTGCATTTATTTGGTTCCATGCGGAACTAAACCATTTATTTCTTAAAAAATAGTAATTGATAATTAATTGAAGAATAATCTAAAAACTTCAAATTTAAACGTATAAATTTTGTCAAGGTGATGAGCACCCAAATCAAACTCCACTATTAGGGTTTTTTTCAGCCACTCATGTGACGCGCAGCTTTCATTTTCTCATTAATTGAAACCATGTGATTATTTAAGTTAAAAACTATTGAGATTCAGCAAAACACGCTACAATTTGTGAAATAATTATGAGTTGATTTCATTCTTATCTTCTTTGTTTTCCTAGGTTCATGTATCCAAGACAATTCTGTTCGAGATAAGGATTTGGTATATCCCTGTCTACTGCTGATTAAGATCACGGGCAACTTAGGAGAAATTTGCAAAATGAATGTCAAAGGTTGCACTTATTTGGTTTAACGCGGAAATTAATCTTTTTTAAAAAGAATTAATTAACAATTGATCGGAGTATAAATTACAAACATAAAATTTAAACCGTACGAATTTCATTAAAGTGACGAGCAGTCAACTCCAAATCTATTATCAGTTTGATTTGCCTGTCATTACAAAATTGGATTATCTATCTCCATTTTCCTTCTCATACTTTTCCTTCGCATCATCATCTTCTTTTTCACATCTTTATCATTAGATTAAAATTTTATCGATGTAAATTTAACATCTTATAAAAATATTATTATAATTTTACCTCAAAATACAAATGTAGATATAAACTACTAAAATTTGATTTGAACAGTTGATAACTATAGTGAAAAATATGGGAATAAATTATACCCTGTAATAATAATATATGCTTTTTATATCGAATTTTAACAATTTAAATTTATTTTTATATTTTAAAATAAATTTATAATAATATTTTTTTAAGATGTTAAATCTAAACTATTGAGATTTTAATCTAATAATAAAAATGTGATAAAGAAAATAAAAAAAGAGAAAAATGATGAAAAGGGAAACGGAGAGAAGTCCATTCCCTTTCAGTACGCGCTCGCCGTAATGTATTTTTAAATCACTCATAGAATGCGTAGTTTTCATTACCCTCGTTAATTTAAACAATGATGTTTCACTACTTAGCTATACCATATGATTATTCAAGTTGAAAACCATCAAGATCCACGAAAACACGCTACAATTTTTGAAATAATTCTGAGTTGATTTCGTTCTTATCTCCTTTTTTAAGGTACATGTATCTGAGGAAAACTTGTTTGAGTTAAGGATTCATCCTTATTTTCTGTTGATTAATATATGAGGCCTTCAAAGCCTAGGTACAAGTTCTTTTTTTTAAGCACAAGTATCCTTATATTTGAAACAATTCTATTTAAAGTTCTCAATGTAAAACAACACATGGGCTCAATACTTCTGATTGTCTAATGTGAGCGCAGCATTGTGTATACAAATAATTAGCAAGTTAGCTCTTTGCAAGTATACCCAATTACCCACGAAACACTGCTGGGATCAAAATCCCTCTTACTCTTACCCCCCCCCCTAAATTATACAAAATTTTGTTGAAGTTTGGGTTAATTGCATATAACTCCATTATATTTTAAAATTTAAATTTAACTGCTCAATTTTTATTATATTTTTATTATCATCCCTCTTCACCCACAATCTCATAATTAAAAACCTTAAGGAGATGTATAGTATCATTTGGACTATAAGACGCTAATGAATCCCACTTCATTATGATATCGTGTGATATTTGGGCCTGATCTCTATTTATTAAATGCATATATAATCCTGGAATGTAATGGTAACCGTTAAATAATCTTAAAGAATATATAATGATTTTTTTTTATAGAGAACTGTCAAATATTATTAAATAAATTTTTTTCAGAATCATGTATTCTTATATATGACACTTATAATTTTTATCAATTAAATATTCTTAAAAAAATAAGTATTTAGGAATTACCCTTTACGATTAATTATTATAATTATTCTGTTTTTTTTTTGTTTATATAAAATTGTGAAAATAAATTATTTGAAAGTTTGGGTTAATTGCATATAACTCTATTATATTTTAAAATTTAAATTTAACTGCTCAATTTTTATTATATTTTTATTATCATCCCTCTTCACCCACAATCTCATAATTAAAAACCTTAAGGAGATGTATAGTATCATTTGGACTATAAGACGCTAATGAATCCCACTTCATTATGATATCGTGTGATATTTGGGCCTGATCTCTATTTATTAAATGCATATATAATCCTGGAATGTAATGGTAACCGTTAAGTAATCTTAAAGAATATATAATGATTTTTTTTTTATAGAGAACTGTCAAATATTATTAAATAAATTTTTTTCAGAATCATGTATTCTTATATATGACACTTATAATTTTTATCAATTAAATATTCTTAAAAAAAATAAGTATTTAGGAATTACCCTTTACGATTAATTATTATAATTATTCTGTTTTTTTTTGTTTATATAAAATTGTGAAAATAAATTATTTGAAAGTTTATATGACGGTTGTTTTGTAAGAACCATTTAATTACAACCGTTATATTTTTGTTTTCATGAATTCTACCAATCAATATATAATTATATGTATATTTAACAGTTATATTTTAATATGATATATTCTTATATGATTTCCATTATTTATCAAACGTGATATATGTGCAATTACGTAGCACTGAAATTTTATACTGTGTGGCCATTATATTTAAGTCCTCACGTACTGTTATTGACCCTGCGAACCCCACATCAATTTTTCGTACCACTAAATGCTCTTCCTCTCTGCCACATTTGCTGGTTGTAATTACTATTATTATTATTTAGCCATGAAATAGCCATTACAACAACATTAAACCTGAATACACAAATGCTTAAATAGCAAGAGTTGGCCAAGTAAAAACACATTACAACAACATTAAATGTTTCCAAACATCTGATTTTTTTTTCTTTTTCACTAGCCTTTCATCTCCCTCTAAATCTTCTTCATCATTGATGGGTGTAGAAGCCATGTTCCTTCAAATCTCACAGCGATGACGAATTGGACGGGACACGAAGCCCCGAAGTCGATCGTCACAGCTATGACAGCGAGGTGTGACGCCAGATGGGACGACAAGCAAGCCAAGAGGGCGATGGCGAGGAGGACGCGACCTGGAACGCAATTGATTAACCGAAAGAAGAGAAAGTGTTGAACTGCCGAAGTGCCGAGAGAAGGGAGAATGCTAGCTAGGTCAAATTGAGATGGCCAGGTGAGTTTTTTTTTTATTATTATTTTTTCTTTCTTATACTTCTACATAATTTTAAGGGGAAAATACAAAAAAATACAACTTAAACTTCAAAATTCAAAATCAGTGATTTCCCAATAAATTGAGTTATCAATTGTTATACTTTTTTTATCAATCCTATTACTCTTATAGTCAATAAAACTAATTTATGATTTTGAAGTTTAAGTGATATTTTTTTATTTTTTTTCTAATTTTAATTCTTGTTTTTAGAGGAAATTACTGATATATTAAGAAATGAACTTAATTATTAAAGAATTCTAATAATAAGTGAGTTATTATTATTTCTTAGACTAAAATTGATTATGGCATGCTTGTCGGCTATCATTAGCCAGCTGACGCATAAGACTCACAAATTTGTCCCACCAAGAATGTCAGCAACACAACTTGGACTGTAAATATTTTTTTGTTTTATCTTATGTCGTTCGAACTTATAACATATGGTAAGGAAAATATTTCTCTTAACCAACCAACGTAATATCTTAACGTAGACGCTTGGACTTCAAATAATAGGGTGTTTGGAATAAAGATTAAAACCTCTAAATTAAAGTGTTTTTCAATCATAATTTACGGTATACGAAGTAGGTTTTACGATATATGAGGTAAATATATATATATGAGTTTTATCTCAATTTATATAAATTAGACTTATAAAATAAGCTAAGCTTATCAAAACACCCCCAAAATGTGCCTTAACCTTTTTTTTCCTTTGGACTAAGATGGCAAAATGATTGTCAAAGGATGCATTTTTTTGGTTACATGCGCAAACTTAACCCTTTTTTAAAAAAAAAATATTAATAATTAATTACATTATCTCTGACAAAAAAATAATTAGAAAATTACAGTCAGATTCTAAACAAGAGGAAAAATAAAAAAATGGTCCCTTGAAATCTCAAAATAAAAAGATAGTCTAAGAACATGTCAATAGAACCTTTGGACTTGTCAATTACTCATTCCTGGACTTGTCAATATGACTATTTTTTTCATTTTGATATTTCAAGAGACTATTTTTTATTTTACCTTTTGTTTGGAACCCGACTGTAATTTTTTCAAAAATAATTAAATTATAAATTAAAAACTTCACTTTTCAATTGTAAGAATTTTGTCAAAGGTGATGAGCACCCAAATCCAACTCCATTATCAGGGTTGTTGGTTTGTCTGCTATTACGCGCTCTTTGAAACCTGTTTTTCAATCACTCATGGAACGCGCAGTTTTCATTGTCTTCATTAATTAAAACCATCTATTTGATTATTTAAGTTGAAAGCTACCAAAATTCACCGAAAAACACTACAATTTGTGAAATAATTATAAGTTGATTTTGTACTTTCAGCTTCTTTTTTCTCTAGGTACATGTATCTGAGACAAACCTGTTCAAGATAAGGATTACATGCTTATCTTCTGTTGATTAAGATCTGAGAAAACCTAGGAGGATTTTGCAAAATGATTGTCAAAGGGTGCGCTTATTTAGTTCCACGCGGAACTTTACCTTTTATTAAAAGAAAAAAGAATTAGTTAACAATTGATAAGAGTATAAATTAAAAAGGGAAATTGCATTTAGATCCCAAACAAAAATGATGATAAAATAATTATTTAAAATCTTAAAATTATATTTAAATCCTTTATGACTTTTTTACCATAGATTTTAATTTCACTGACAAGTTTATAGGTTTTTACTAATAAATCTAGGGGTATCGATTGACAAGTTCATGGGCGCTCACACTCATAAGTCAATTGACGTCTATTAACAAGTCTATAGGTATTTGTTAATTGAAATTTATTGTGAGGATTTAAATATAATTTTAAAATTTTAAAGAATAATTTTATGGTTTTTTTTCCTGGGTACTAAATACAATTTTTACAATTGAAAACTTGAAATTTAAACCGTACAAATTTCATTAGAGTAACGAGCACTCTAATCCAACTCTATTATCGAGGTGTTTGGTTTACCTATCATTATACGCGCGCTCTGCAACGTAGTTTTCAATCACTCGTAGGATGTGTAGTTTAGACAATGACGTTTTTGTTGTGAAAATAAAGGAAACCTGGGATAAGAAAGAAAGGCAAAGTAGTGCGAGTGTGTGTGGAGGGAGTGGCGTTGGTGCCGGAGGTGACGCAGGGGATAGTGGTGGGGGTGGAGAACGAGGTGGCGGTAGGGAGAGCGAGAAAGATATCCTTTTGGGGGGTTCTGGAGGCTTCGTGTTTGGTCGGAAGGATGAACACGCAGGGAGGAAGAGCACCCACACTGTGCCTGGGGGTATGCAAGTGCGTCAAAGAGAGACATCGTCATCTTATAGAGATAAGTTGCTTTCACTAGGGATGGGTGGCTATCTTGTTAAACATGATATAGAGGAAGATATTGTAAATGAGTGGAAGGCATATTTTAATCAAATGAATCAAAAGGATGATGAGAAGGATGCAGAGGAGTCAGAGGGAGAAGAAGTGGGCGAGGGACTACCAAAGGTGAAGGTACCGAGGCTGCAGGTGACTGCGGAAGAGTATGCAGATTGGTGTAGGCCATGGTTGAATTCCTTAATTATTAAGGTATTGGGGGTTGATATCCCAACGTTCATTATCAAGGATCGTATCAACAGGATGTGGCGACCCCAGGATCCTATAAAAACTATTACGTTGAGTAATGGATATTGTATAGTGTCCTTTACCACAAAAGAAGACCGGGACTATGCATTCCAAGAAGGGCCATGGATGATCGATGATCATAACTTACTTGTTCAGAGATGGCGACCCAATTTCAACCCTTGAAAGGCCGATCACCAAAGACGAATTGCTGCATGGGTACGACTTCCGGATTTACCAATGGAATTATATAGTGTGGAATCATTACGAAGGATAGGAAATATGATTGGGAAAATGATCAAGATCGATAGATCAACGTCCATATATGATAAAGGAGGTTTTGCTAGAATATGCGTAGAGATTGATCTCCAACAACCGTTGCTACCAACATTCTGGGCATTTGGGGAGGATCGCCCGATAGTCTATGAGGGGCTACACTCGGTATGTTTTCTTTGTGGAAAATATGGTTATCAACAAACTATGTGTCCTCTCCATGAAGGAAAAGAGATGTCGAAAGTGAGGGATGAGAGTAGGGATGGTGTGAAGAAATCTGTCAATATGGAATCGCAGGACAAGGGAGAGAAGGAGGCGATGAATCAATCACAGTCAGGGAAGTCCGGTGAGATTCCGGTAACGGAGACACCATACGGGAAGCTGCGGTTACTTCGCCGTGATTTCAGGGGTGCTTTGAAGAATTTAAAGACTTGGGCACGGATATTATGGGATTAAATAAGGAGTTACCCAGTCTTAAGGGGGAGAGTGACAAGCATGTGGACAAGAAAAAGGAAACAAAATCATTGGCGATGATTTCTTTGAAGTCAAAGAATCAAAATAGGAGAATGATTACTAGTGACGTAATTGCAAAGAATGAGTGGGTCCCAGTGGGCTCTAAAAGAAAAGGTGTGAGCAAAATGAAGGCTAAAGGCAAAGAGAATCAAACACAAGCTCGAGAACGCGTACAAAGAAAGTCACTTCAATGTTCTCCAAAGGGATACTGGGCTACAAGAGAATGTGGAGACTTGGACATGTAGAATTGAAAATACTCCACATGACCCAACTAGCAGGATCCACCCAAGTACTGACACAAATGTTGATAGACCTGTAGAGGCTATGGCCAGCGATATATGCATGGATGCAAGCAGTATGGGGCATAGTGACAATACTGCAAGGCATGGATTGGATGAGGAAATGATTGAAGAGGATGAGGCCCAGGTAGGGGACTTGCCAAACCGCCAACCTGAAGCTCTTTCCTTATGAATATTATGATTTGGAATTCTAGAGGCACGGGCAATAAGAGTTTTCCCATACTTGTTCGTGACCTTAAAAAACATTTCAGATTGGATTTTTTAGCAATTTTGGAAACAAGATGTGATAAAACGATGTCTCCGAGACGTATTAGCCAGATGGGTTTTAGCCATTCATCCACTGTGGATGCTGAAGGCTTTAGCGGAGGTATTTGGTGTTTATGGGACGAAAGCTCGATCAAATTAGAGTGCTGGAGCAACACCCACAGTTTGCACATTTCCAGGTCAGTTTGGCTAATAATATGACTTGGAACCTGACCACTATTTATGCAAGTCCTTATAGTGTTAGAAGGCGTGTGCCGTGGAGTGAACTTAGTCGTTTGGGAAGTTCTATTCAAGGAGCATGGATGGTGGGGGTGATTTTAATGCCACTTTGCTAGACAATGAGCGACGATCAATGGCCACCCATAAGCTCAAGCAAGACAGCGATTTTACGAGCTGGGTGGATATTACAAACATGTTAGATATTGGGTTTGTGGGACCTCAATTCACTTGGAAGAAGGGTAATACTGAAGCACGTCTTGACCGGGTCCTTACTAACGCACAGTGGGTCCAAATGTTCCCTCACGCTAGTGTTTCTCATCTTCCTTATTATAAATCCGATCATTGGCCTCTGCTCGTACATTTGTCTCAACATATAAGTCAAGTTCGACCCTAACGCCCATTTAGGTTCATTGCCTCTTAGGTCTTGCATGAGAAGTTTGATAACTTTGTTAACAGTCTTGGAATGGCACATGCGATTAGAATGTGAACATCAAGCAGTTTGCTAAGGCTTGTTCAGAATGGAATAGAAATGTCTTTGGACATACTGAGAAATGGAAAAGGGAATTGTTGAGACGACTTGATGGAATAAATAATGCAATAACTAGAAAAGGAGCCTTGGTGTGTTTTGCCGAACTCCAGTTCTGGCTTTGGCGATAATTGGAAGATGTATTGAATCAAGAGTCACTTCTATGGGCCCAAAAAGCTCGTCTCGAATGGTCAGTATTTAGGGATCGTAATACCCGCTACTTTCATGCCTGTGCTAATAGTAGGCGGAAGGCTAATAAAATTGGAGCCATTAGAGATGAGGATGGGGAGTGGTTGTATGATGCTGCAAAGATTAAAGAAATAGTAACTGGTTTTTTTGCGACTTTATTCACGGAGGACCAGGTTGATAGGCCCACCCTTGACCTTTCCGAGCCTTGATGTGGAGGAGATTGCATGGTGTGGAAGAGATGTCACGGAGGAGGAAATTAAAACATCATTATTTAGCATGGGTACACTAAAGTCTCCAGGCTCTGACAGATTTAATGCACTGTTTTATCAAAATCAATGGAGTACGGTATGTCATACAGTTGTTAATTATATTAAGTATTTATTTTCCAACCCGCAGGATATCAAGCAAATAAATGGTACTCTGATTGTCCTCATCCCAAAGAAAGAGCCTCCGAAAACATTACAAGATCTTCGCCCTGGTTAGTCTTTGTAATGTAAGAGGCTGTTTGGATTAACTTATGGAAGTTCTATAAGTGCTTATGAATTGTGATTCACGGAATACGAAGTAACTTTTACAGTCTACGAGGTAGCTTTTACGGTCTACGAGATAAATATGTGGAGAAAATTTATCTCGATTTATGTGAATCGGGCTTATATAATAATCATCAAAGTTGTTGTGAATAGACTAAAACAGCTTATGCCAAAGGTTATATCTCTAAATCAATGCAGTTTTGTTCTGAGATGCCATAGTAGTGACAACATTATTGTGGCACAAGAAGTTATACATACTATGCGTAATTTGGCTAGGAAAAAAGGATTCATGGCCATCAAAATAGATCTAGAAAAAGCTTATGATCGTGTTAATTAGAAATTTCTTGGTGCTTGCTTTCAGGAACTTAATCTCCCGCAGAATATTAATGATATCATAACAAATTGTGTTTCAACTTTAAGTATGCAGCTATTATGGAATAGTGACAAAGAAGAAAAATGTTGCTTATCTCAAGGTGTGAGGCAAGGAGATCCGATTTCCCCATATATATTTGTAATCTGTATGGAGAAGTTGGAGCATTTGATTCAAGAGAAAATTGCTAATGGAACTTGGCGACCAATTCGACTAACCAGAAATGGCCCACCAATATCACATCTATTTTTTGCTAATGATATTGTCTTGTTTATGGAAGCATCAGGGCATCAAGCTGAGGTGGTCAACCGATGTCTAGGACGGTTTTGTGAAAGCTCTGGACTGAAAGTTAGCTCATCCAAGACCAGGGTGTTCTTCTCTAAAAATGTGAACCACACCAGAAGTAGTGAAATCATTTCTTTACTAGGATATGTACAAACAGGGGATCTAGGCAAGTATCTTGGAGTGCCTCTTCACCATAAGCGGGTGTCAAAGGACACATTTGCAGCTACAGTGAACAAGATTAAGGCGAGGTTTTCTAAATGGAAAGTGAACGTCATCTCAATGGCTGGGAGGAAAACTTTAATTACCTCGGTTACATCTGCTATCCCAGGTTATGTAATGCAAACTAATCTCCTCCCTTCAAGTACTCACTCGTTGCTGGATAGGCACAATTGAAACTTCTTGTGGGGTAGCACGGATGAACGACGACGAATATCGTTGGTTACGTGGGACAATATATGCAAACCCAAGAAGAGTGGGGGGCTAGGCATCAAACATGCTCATTATCAGAATCATTCCTACTTAATGAAGCTTGGATGGAATCTAGCGAAGAGGAGAGACGACTTCTGGGTTAAAGTTATTCGAGATAAATATAGATGTGGGTCAGATGTATTTCCCCGTATCGAGTTAAATCGCCCAGGCTCTAATATTTAGGCTGGGATCAAAGCTACTTGGGATCAAGCACGTGCAGGGATGGAGGTTAGGCAGAATTCTGAAGTATGATGGAAATGGGAAAAAGCTAGGCAATTCTCCGTCAAGTCAGCGTACGAATCTGTAGCTAAGGTAGAGAATTCATATGAACCATTTTGGGGGCGCATTTGGAGGTTAAGAGTGCCTAAGAGATGTAAAATATTTGTTTGGTCTGCTGGCCAAAAAAAGCTTCTAACGAATGCATGTAGGAGGAAGATGGGGTTGAGTAATGATGAGTCCTGTCATGTGTATGGTGCCCCTACGGAAGATTTGATTCATGTCTTGCGGGACTGTCAGCATACTTTACAGTTGTGGAAGGAATTGGTTAATCCAAGAGTTTGGCGTTGTTTTACCTCCTTAGGATTCAATGACTGGTTTAGATGGAACTTATCACATGTAAAACGAAGGGAGAATGATGAATGGCGTGCTATATTTTCCATCACTTGTTGGTGGGTGTGGAGACGCAGAAATACCCAAATCTTTGATCAAAAGCTCATTTCTAACAACATAATTATCATGAGTGTTCGAGCCATGATTAATGGAATGCAACATGCTCAAAAGAGATTTCAAAAGGGAATGGATGGATACAACTCAGATCCGGTTAGCGTTGAACAATGGCAAAAACCAGCCCCAGGATACGTGAAGATTAATGTGGATGGGGCATATTCACACTTAACGAGATTAGTAGCGTGTGGTGGAGTGTTGCAGGATGCTAAGGGTGATTTTCTTGGTGCTTCATGTTTAAATGCCAGGGTGGAGACGCGCTTACCGCAGAAATTTGGGGATGTCTGCATGGTCTGAAAATGGCTTGGGATCTTGGCTTACGCCAGGTATGGCTAGAATCTGACTCAACTGAAACTCTTGAGCTACTCAGAGGTGAGATTCCTGAGGCTCATGAGGACAGAGAGATTCTTCAGGAGGCTAAACAAATACTGGAACGTTCATGGATTGTGGATGTGAAACATGTGAGCAGGTGGACTAACGTGGCAGCAGATTGGATGGCTAAACAAAGCCTTTCGATTTTGATAAGATTCCATGCAGTGAATCAACCTCCTGAGGAGCTACACCAAATTCTTCAGCAGGATAAGGGATAGTAGTTTATGGCTTTCTTATTGTTATAAAAAAAAACAAGAAAGAAAGGCAAGAGAAATGAGAACTTTCGACAGTGAAAGAAGACCGAGTAATTCTTATTCACTTATAATTTTTTTTTATTATAATGTTTTGTACAAAGGCTTTATTTACAGGCCTTTAATAATCAAACTAAGAGTCTAACATGAATTAACTTTTTAATTTCTCAACACATATTTATACATATTCATTGAGATATAAGTCAGTAAATATCCACAAAATTAATATTTATAACAGTTTCACCATATGTACCATATGATTATTCAAGTTGAAAACCATCGTGATCCCCTAAAACACGCTACAGTTTGTGAAATAATTCTGAGTTGATTCCATTCTTCTTTCCTTGTTTTCCTTGGTGCATGTATCCGAGGAAATCTTGTTTGAGTTAAGGATTCATCCTTATTTTCTGTTGATTAAGAAAAGAGGACCTCAATGCCTAGGTTCAAAGTTCAAACTTTTAAATGAGAAAATCCCAGAAATTTCTTTTATAATATGAAAATCATATATGGTTTAAGGGTCGATTGTGCGTGAGGAAGGTGTTAGGCACCCCACAACACATGTTCATAAAACAGTTACCCTAAGTTAATTATTTAAAAATAAATATGGCCTTTAATTTTATTATGATTACCTAAAGAAGAAAAGAAATTAAGAAAATATTTACAAAACATAAGAAATTAATAAAGAAAAAAAATTATTTACAAAATTGGACTTGACCTAGGAAGAGAGCCTAGGACCTACGTACCCTTTAGAGGAGTCAAAACCCACATAGTTTGAAGTAGAAATGCATGTCACTATGTTTATGTCTTTTAAGGAAAAATTTCTTTTAATTTATTTCAGAAAATGATTTTTTATTTGTTTGATCTTTTTTATTTTATGAAAAAATTCTTCTATTTTTAATTCAATAAAAGAAAGGTTTTTGGAAGGTTTTTAGACTAAATTCTCTAAGGAGATTCCCATAATATTACATGAAAAAATAATCAATTTTTACCTAATGAGGCTCTAAAAACCTCGTACCGTAGAAATCCCTTTTAAAATTAATTTAATTTATTTTACTAAAAAGAGAAGCAAACTATTTTTGAAAATGGGTCGCAATCATTTTTCTTTTAATAAAGAAAACTTAGCTTAGAGGGAGAGATGAAAATAACGTATAGGTAATACACATCCAAATAGTAAATATAAGTTGTGGAAACAAACCATCACATGTCAATTCAATGAATGAAGGATGCATACCTTCTTCGTGGTCAAAGTAACACACAAATATCATTTGGCATATCCTCATAATATCAACAAGAAGAGAACATCATAAATATTGTTGGGAGTGATGGAGTGAAAGAAATAAAAAGAAAGAGGAATAAGTGGTACAATCACATTAAACTAAAAAAATTAAATAGAAAAAAATGAAAAGAAAAAAAATAGAATATAGAGGAAAGATATAAGGAGGAAAAAAAAGGGAAAATAAAAACAAGATAGAATAATCTAAATCATATTAGATTGCACCATCTAGCAATTAGTGTTTTGGCTCACAAAGGTGACAACAATCATAAGAGTATATGCTCTCCTTAGATATAGAGACGAAACAATAAAAATAGAAGAGAGAGAAAGAATGAAGAATAATAAGAAAACAAATTAATCCAAATTTCATATTAAATTCACCCTCCAGCTATTAGTGTTGAAGCATCACATATTTGGCATCAACCATAAAAGTATAAACTTTCCTTAGATATAAAGAAGAAGAAAAAAATAGAAGAGAGAAGGAAAATTTAGGCATCAGATGTGTGACACTCAATTATAAGGATATGGGCTTCCTTGGAGGTATGAGGGAAACCAAAATAAACAAAAGATGAACAATAGATTTCACTTTTTTAGACACTTCTAACTAATTCTCTTGCCTCTTTTCTCACCCATTTTCTTATGTCTTTTCTCTCCCCATTTTGTGTGTCTTGTGTAATACATTAATTTCCAAAGCCTTTAGATGAGTTTGAATGTATAATGATTTTAAACATGAGACCATAAGAATTAAAAGTTTCAATTTTAAGGCAGAGTTCAACTTATATTTGTGTAGAGTTTTCAAAAAAAATTTAAATAAATATGTGTGGTATCATTCTAGTTTGTAAATTCATTATCCTTGTCAGTTTCAAAATCATTTATTTAAAATGCAGAACATTTTCTATCCATAGCTCGCATAGTGGTAGTTAACTTATGAGCTTTTGGATATCAGTGAGTTATCGAAAGTCTAGTGTACTGATTATAACTTATACAATCAACGTCGTGGGTACTAGTACTATTATCGCTACTACTTCTACTTATAATTATTTTACAGTCATCCAAAATAAAATGATAACCAAATAGTCCATAAATAATTCACATTTTCTTCGTCCTTCTATATTACCTTCTTGCCCTTAGAGCTGGACGCTTTTGCTGTATACCATTTGTTGAAAAAGGGGTGAGATTCAAAAGAATCTCAATAGTACACAGATCAATCATATAATATGCAAATACTAAGCATGTAAAACAAATCATCAAACAATACAACTTACAGGAATGCAGCACATAAAAGGGCCTAGCCGGTCCCTTATCACAAACTCACAGCGCTTGAGATTCTCAATCTAGCTATCCAGGGCTTTTGCCCCATATAAGGTACAATCACGGGCTTTTTGTCTTAAGCCTACCTGGCTCAAAACGCCCCTGGGTAACTCCCGATGCAACTTGTACTTACGGGTCTTACCGCCTATAGACTATCTATACCACACATATACATATGATATGGTACACATACATGGAATCACATATGATATAAGAGATAAGGTACTACCTAACAGTCTTTCCAAATTTGGTTCTTGTTCTCAGTCTCTTAGGCGTCCGGGACAAATGTCAAATCCTATATTTTTGTTATTCACGGACGGGCAAGTTATTACTTGTTCCAAATATTTAGTATTTCAAGACACTTTGGTAGGTTATCATTATAGTTAATACATTATGACCATTGGGTATTTAATGGGCTCATACTAATTCTAAGTATTTAACTTGACCCTTAGAGTCCCAATTATTATAAGAATATCATTACTTATTATTTTTGCATTATTACCCAAATCTATCAGAATTTTCAATAATCTTTGAAAATTTATATCTTGATTTAGGAATATCCAATTAAGGTGGTTCCAAATTCTATGTGTAAATCAATAAGTCTATTTTAAGATAAAAATAAGTTTTACGAACAATTATCCATGAATCATTCCCAGTTTTAACGTTTTTTCATACTTCCAGAAAATCTTTCCTGTTTTAATAGCTTAACTTCTAAAATTCATAACTAAATCTTCAAAACTTCAAATGAAGTGGTTCAAAATCTTTTATGATCATATTTAAGTCTATTTTCAAGAAAAAATATTACCATATAGAAATTACAGCCACAAAATTTTCAGAATTTCTTCAAACCCCATCTATACCAGAAAACATTTCAGATTCATCATCTAAATTTAAAAATTCATATCTCACTATTTACAAACTCAAATGATACATACTATATATCAATTTAAAGCTTATCATGTCTATTTTAATTCTAGAAATTTTCATAATTTTTGGACTAGGTTTGGATAACAAAATTCATTTTAAAACCAAATTGATTCCAAAGAAACTAACCAAACAATATCTCCTCTTAATTTCTAAAATTCTAGACTTATAGCAATCATCCAAAACAATCTCAAATCAACCAGAAAGAGTTAAGAATATGTAAAGGGAACTCACCTATACTAGGATATGGAGTTGTATATGGGATTTGTAGCATCTTCTTCCTTCCTCTACTGGCACCAATTACTCTTACATATCTCTCTTTCTCTATTATATTTCTCTTGCTCTCTCTTTTCGTTCTTTTCTTTGCTGCTGGCCGATTGACAATTGAGAAAATATGTGAAGTGTGTGTGTTGTCGTGTGTGTTTATGAGAGTGAGAGAGTATTGTTTTATTAATTAAATAAATATGTGTATGCCATGTGTGTCTTATTTTAATGTTTTTGTGCGCATGCGCGTGAGTCTCATGTGAAGCATGGAAGGGTGTGTGTGTTTTAAATATTATACACACACACACACCTGTACACACACACACACACACACACACACACACACACACACACACACACATATATATATATATATATATATATATATATATATATATATATATATATATTATCATATTAATTACACACACTATACCTTAATTTTTTCATTTGTCTAACTTAAGATTCCTTAAATTTTATAGATTCCATAATTTAGCTTACTATCCAACTCTCATAAATTAATCCTTAGTCTTAAAATAATTTCTCAGAGAGTTCTAAGCCAAATTATGACCATTAATTGTTATTCCTTGAATTTTTTAGGAAAATAGGCTTTCAATTCCCAAAATTAATCTCTAGCACCATTTAATTTTCTTTTTGGGAATTTAACATTTTAATAAATTTTGGGATGTTACATCTTGCTTCAACCCTTACTCTCCTATTTATAGTCTCAAGGTAAAGTTTTATTCATAAATTCTCCTTCTTCTTTGAATTTTTATTTATTTATTTATTATTATTATTATTGCTAACTTGACCCAATCACTATATCAATTGGGATATTTTTTTATTTTCTTTTTTAAAATTTTTTTGTTTAGTGAAACTTCCTAATTTTAAACCTAATCACCATCATTGAGAGTGATTTTTTTTTAATTTTTTTATATTTTTCCCCATAAGCAATTTCTTAATTTAAATCTATCAACATAAATAAGAGATATTTTTGTATTTTTCTAATTTCTATCTTTTTTTCTCTACAATGACTCTATACTAAATTCCCTAATCTAAACCTCAATCAACATCAATGAGATAAATTATTTTGAAATTTGTTGTCATTTATTACAAACCTCAATTTAAAGACAATCCACCAATAATGATGATTATTTTTCAAGTTTTAATTATAATCCAATTACCACTAATATCATTTTCTTATTAATGTAGATGTGTAAATCAGAGGATTTTTTTTTCATATTTTTATTATTATTTTTTGTGTGAGGCTCGGACAACCCATTATTGTGTGGGATTCATATCTACTTTAAGCATTATATTTATTGACTTACATGAAATTTGACAAAAATATAGTAAACAAAAGGAACTACTAAAATAACACCGTACCCACCACACGATACATCTTACAATCTCACTAAAAGTATACTTGAGAGGATTAAGTAAGTTACATTAACTTTTTCATTACGAACTTCACTAGGAATGCAGGCGACGAAGAATTGGTATGGCTAGCAAGTGTTTAGCTCTTGGTAATTAAGGTGACCGTAACAACAAAGCCAAGTCCATGATTCTCCTTCGTTACCATCTACATGAAGTACTGAAAGTTAAATATCTAATGGTGAAAGATCCATTAGAATTGTGGAATAATTAAAAAAAAAGTATGATCACAAGAAATGATAATTTTGCCTAAAATTCATTATGAAGAAGGCATTTGAG
Organism: Albizia julibrissin; assembly: GCA_037074505.1. Classification (NCBI taxonomy): domain Eukaryota; kingdom Viridiplantae; phylum Streptophyta; class Magnoliopsida; order Fabales; family Fabaceae; genus Albizia; species Albizia julibrissin. Next base: position 41,262,434 of record CM073487.1, read on the forward strand.
GCTATAAGATTTTAAAATGGTAAGTGAATACAATTCGGCACTTTTTAAAATAAGTTCTCAATTAAAATTATGTGATCAGAAAATAATTGATGATGACTTGTCGGAAAAAAACATTTTTCAACTTTTCATGCTTCAATTGTGCTCCTGCAGCAGGTGAAAAAAGTATTCTGAGTCAGTCTCACGGCTTCTTGTGGCTGAACAAGTTAAAATAATGAGGTGTTGATGAAAATTTCTGATATTTGTCCCATTGACTCTGCTCAATCAAAGCGAATGTGACTATATGTAATAATTTCCATGTGCCGATGTGCGTAGTCAGGTCGTGGTCGTGGTCGTAGTCGTGACAGTGGTTGTGGTCGTAGTAGGGGACATATTAATTAACAACTACCATTATGATGGTGGTAAAAGTAACAATTATAATCCAAACACCTACTAAAAAAGAAATACAATGATGGGCATAAAAAAGACAAGAGTAGTCCTTAAAAAGCTATTGAAAATCAACGTTATTGATACCCACGGGGATACTTATATTGCAACCTCACAAAAAAGTATAATTGACAGGATTAAATATTAAGTTACAGAAAACTTTTTCATTAAGAGCTTCACTAAGCGTACAAGCGACAAGTTGGTATCGCTAGCAAGTGCTTAGCCCTTGGTATTGTGAGTCCAAATTTCTCATTCATGTCCAACTCTTCAGGATTAATCCCATAAGGAAGCTCCCAACCGAAGCAGTGAACCAATTGAGCCACAACAAGTTTAATTATGGTCAGACCCATTCGCATACCAGGACATCGTCTCCGACCTGAACCAAATGGTATAAGCTGAAAGTGGTGTCCCCCTACATCAACATCATTATCTACGAATCTCTCTGGATAAAATGACTCTGCGTTATCCGACCATAGTTTAGGATCTCGACCTAGGCCCCATGTATTCACCAGAACCATTGTCTTCTTTTCTATGTAATACCCATCAATTATTATATCTTCTCTTGCTTCTCGAGGAATCAGAGACCCAGCTGGATGCAGTCTTAAGGTCTCTTTCACTATCAAATCCAAATAACTTAACTTCAATAAGTCTATCTCCTCCACCGTTCTCTTCATTCCTACAATACTTTCAATTTCATCTTGGAGCTTCTTCATCACCCTTGGATTCTTTATGAGTTCTGCTAAAGCCCACTCAACCACAACAGCAGAAGCTTCCAATGCTGCAGCAAACATGTCTATTATTATAGCCTTCACCATAGTTCGATCGACCACAACTTCTTGCTCATCATCATGCAAACCAATGGGTTGGTGCATTAGAGAGAGAAGTATGTCTATGAAACTATGGCAGTTCCCTTTGGCTATTTCTTGTGCTTCTTCTCGCTCCTTTATTATCTTCTCCAACAGTTCATCAGTTGCTTCCCTGCACTTCTTTAAGCGGCTTTTTAATCCCTGGCAAATAGTGAAAAGCCTGTTATATGCAAATTAAACAGTAGTATAGTTGTTAAATATTAAACGCGATTTTTTAATATAAAAGTTAGTTGATTTTTTTAAAAAAAATTAAGTTAAACAAATTATATTATTTATATATATAGTTCTTCTTCTAATTAATTTGCGTAATTTATAAATAGATATATAATCTAATGATACCAATATATATTATGATTAAGTAGTTTATTTAGTTTAATTAATCTCTTTAAAAAAATTAATTAACTTTTATATTAAGGATTGTAGAGAGTACAATAAGGACTCGGTTTCCCTATTAAGCAAAGTACTAAGCACGGAAAGTTAATCAGATGTGGACCATCCAAATCTGATCTTATATTAAGTAGTTTATTTTGATTGAAGATGGTTAATGAGAAAAGTATAGATGAAAAGTTTGTTAAGCAACTTAAACAGTATTATCTTTATTAATAGAGGTGGAAAAATCAGCCGGCCTTAGCTTAGAATTAAGCCTAACACACATAAATGGCCATATTTTGAAGTATGTTCTTTTTACTTACAGGCTCAAGTCAACCTGCCAGCTTGCCTATTTAACAAAAAGAAAATTAGTTCTTACATTTTTAAAAAAATATTAAATTAAAACAATAAAATTGTTAATTTAGAACATAAATATTATTAAAATATTAAATATTTTATCTTTTTTAGTAAATTGAATAAGTGCTCATTTGTCTTAAAACAAAAACCTTTTTCAGATAGAGATCCTAACTTTTCACTATTTAATGTATGTTATTGGCTTCTCTTTTTGATAGCCAGTATAATATTTGAACCTCCTCAAAAACTATTTAAAAATTGTTCTCTTTGTTTATCTTACATCAATAAAAATGATTCTCTCAATAATTGTGCATGAAAAAAATGGGAGCTATAAAGAATTATGAGTGAGACGCTGGGCTTGAAAATCAGGAGAAGGAACTATCTTTTTCAACAATTAACTACCTATAATGTCATCAAAAGCCTTCTCTTAACCTTTTAATAACAATATAATCAACTTTTATCATTTAAAAAATGTTCAACAGCATCACAATATGATTTGAAAAACATTTTCAATTTTCAAAAGTCATTACCCTCAAGCACAAATCAACATATAATAACTTAATTAGAATAAAAAAAATTGGTGGGTTTAAACAGACTGGCCCGCAGCCATATAAAGCCGACCCATTTGAACTCGCAGCTCAGCTTAATTGGCCCTTTTAAGTTCGTCTTCATTTGGAGATACTAAATGATAAGCCTGTCCAATAGACTCCGCCGTTTTCCGACCTCTAGTTATTAAATGTAATATATAGTAGTACTATGTGATATTCAAACAAACCTGAAGATCAAAAGGGCGTAGCCAAGGCAAATAATCTGCTAGGTTAAAAGCACCAGCAAGGAGCATTCCCTCTTGAACAAGGTCCTTGTAATTAAAGGCATTATCCTTGTTAGTGTTAGGACCAAATGTCATCTTAAACACTATATCCTCCGTAAGGTTATGCAAAACTTCGCTAAGGTCCACTATCTTTCTTGACACTGAGGCTTTCTGGAGCGATTGAACGACTAAACACAGCTCTTTCCTCCTCAAAGGGGCAAACATGTCCACTTTCGGTGCACTTAGAAGCTGTACGGTGCACAGCTTCTTGACATGGCGCCAGTATGGGCCATACTCAGCAAAGGCGGTGCCTTTGAAGCCATAAGAGAGGTAATCATAAGCTTGAGTTTTTGGACGAGTGGCGAAAACGATGTCGTTTGTCTTGAAGATAAGTTGAGCGGCTTCAGATGAAGAGATCACAACTGCTGGGACCTGTCCCAATTTGAGGGACATGATGGAGCCATATGTTTTGGCCAAAGATTGAAGCGTCCGATGAGGGAGATTACCCAAAATGTGGAGGTTTCCGATGAGTGGCAAGGGGCGAGGACCCGGCGGGGACGGTGGTTTGTGATAAAGTTTCGTTTGTTTTGGAAGAAAGAAGAGTTCATATAGAAGGTAGAGAAAAGTGAAAAGGATAGCAATGAGGATTGCTGTGTTTGCCAAAGACATGGGAGCCAAAAAGCTTCAACCAATATAATTACTCTGTGTTTTGCTATCTTGGTTCACATGATATATATAGCCCCACAGAGAGGGAGATTAATCAACCTATGTACTAATGAAAAAATACACTATATAATATAATATATAATAGGGTAAACCCTAAACTATTTTTGAAGATGTAATCCACACCACAAGTTAACTGATTCTTTAACTCCGTTTGATATGATTGATAGGTGAATATTTCATTTTAATTTAATATTGACAAGTAATTTATAAAATACAACCTGTATAAAAGAAAGTATTCCCCCTCTTTACGTGTTTGCTCACCGGCAAGGTGGCAACAACCCAACTTAAAGAGTCTTAAAATTAATTTCAGCAGATTAATGACAACCCAAGACTCACGAGTGAAATACAACTTAATCAGATTATATCCAACATCTGGAAAAAAAAAACCATGATTTTGAGAATAAAATCCAACACAAATCAACTACAAAACTCTAGGTTTAACAGTAAGAACAGAAACGCAAAGAATGAAAAACAAAATTTGGAACAAACTAGAGAACAATGATGGTCGTGAATTTGGGAAAGTTGCCAGAACTAAAAATCATTGTTTTCAGTTGGGTTGTTGCCGCCTTGCCGTGAGCAAACACGTAAAGAGGGGGAACACTTTCTTTTATACAAGTTGCATTTTATAAATTACTTGTCAACATATTAAATTAAAAGGAAATATCCACCTGTCAATCATATCAATAAGAGTTAAAGAATCAGTAAACTTGAGGGTGGAATTGCACGTTTTAACTACATTATGAACAAAATTACACCAATAAATAATTTAAGGTCCTGAATGCACTTTTACCTGTAAAATATGTGAATGAATTATGTATGATTGAGCTATATATGTTGCTGGCTTCTCAAGTTAATGAACAAGTTATTGTGCCACTAAAAAAGAGAATAAGTATGGGTGCCCCATATATATGTTTGTGTGTGTATAATAATTATTGATCTGAATCGTAATAATATATATATATATATAATATGACAAAAACCTAATGCATACCAGCTAATTAACGTTGAGTGATCTAGACTACTCCATTTTGGGCATGAAAAGTTTGGTCGGTTTTTGGAAGGCAGTTTGTGTATACATGGAATATGTTGAAATATTATCAAAAAATATTTATGTTTATATTAAAAAGTCACATTCTATTACTACGATGATGAAATGAAATGTTACGTTGGGAGTTACACTACTAAAATTAAAAGTGACTGAGTTTATATTCTTATACTATATCTAAAGACACCCTTGATATGTTACAAGATCAAAAAGTGTGATGACATTAATATAAGGTTATGACCTTTTAATTGAATAATTATTTTGTTTGAAGAAAATAATACTTCTCTAATCCTTAATATAAGATACATTTACCTAATTTAATTAGATTAAAGAAGTTAGTTAGATTAATTAATATGACATGTATTTTCTAAAACACCCTTATCATCTTCCTTAATTTCCTTATTCACCTCCTTCTAAATCATTGTTGAGGGAGCATCAATAAGGATCAATTAGGAAAATGTTGACAAATATGATAAATATATCTTATATTTAAAATTAAGACCAACTTACTAAATATGCCTTATATTAGAAACCGAAGAGAGTAATACTTCAAAGCATTCACCTTGTAGTATAAGTTATTATTGTGTTGACTTGAGCTTTTGTGTGTACAAATACTCAAATATCTTTATCATATATCTTAAAAAAAATTGTCGTCCACCCAATTTGTATTTGAAATTTAGGATAGGTGATAACGAATTGAACAAAAAGAAAAGTACTAATTCACACCTCCAATATATTCTGCATATATAAATTTCTTCTTAATCTCTTTTTCTTCAATCATCATTCGAAAACTATTGCCGCCAATATATAGAGGGACAACTTGTCTATATGCAGAAATAAAATCAAATTATTCTTGGCGCACAATATCATTTTGTTTCGTTAAGACTTTAACCTAAGTAGAAGACCAAGAGATTTTTACACCCTTCATGTAAAGAAAGAAAGACGAAAAGAGTAAGGCCAAACAAGTAATTTTATAATAAAGAAATCTCAATCATCAAATCTGAAATTACTCTGAAAGATTAGAACTACTGTAATTAATTAGAAATTAAATCTTATTGTCCAACTCTGAGCTCGCTTCTGCCTCATATCTTTTCCTTTCTTTACCTCTCCTTTACCACCTTCATCCCCATTTAATCAGGATTGAATGATTTAAATTTAATATTTTATAAAAATATCTAAATAAATTTAAATAATTAAGATTTGATATCAACAATTCACAATTATAATAAAAAATGAAAAAAAAATCAAATTTGTATGATAATAATTTACTCTTATAATATTCAAGTTAAATTTTAACGTTTTAAATATTTATATGGTTTTATATAAATATATGATAGTATTTCTTTTATTTTTTTTAATATAAAAAAGGTCTCTCCCCCATCTATCATAAACACAGTGAAAGATCTATATTATATTTGTGACTCCATCTTAATGTTTGTTTAAAATAGTGATTGAAATATTTAAAAATAATTTTTTGATTATGATTTATAGAGTAAGTATATAAAAAATTATTTTAATTTACGTAAATAAACGTCTTTAATTGCCCAAACGTGATCCCAAATGAGTGAAGGAAGACTTGGAAAAGCATATAGGGGGGACCACGTGTAAGAAAATGAAACATGTCATGATATAGGGACCGCTAACGGTACGGGCATGGCTAAGTATAGAAGCAATAAATTCTTGTTCAATCCTATTTTTTAAGAAATTCTCTAACGTATCTTACATTTTATCTTAATTTTACAGGTATCTTTTTCAATTTTAAAATATACATTTAAATCTAAACCATTAACTCCAAACTATTAACTTTGTTGAGACTATTATAAAAAATATTTAAATAAATTTTAATTTCTAATGCACCCATCATCATTCTTTTTTTTAATTAAATGTTTTTTTAGATAAATACCCTTCATCATTCTAAACCCCAAAATTTTAGCTAAATTTATTTTGAAGCAATTAATATTTTTATATTTGATTTGATTTTTTCCTTTTTGCACAGTTATTTATTTATTTTTTAGCGACAAAAATTCAAGTAATCTAACTAACGTAGACATAAAAATTTGATTAATACATACTTAACTGAATATATTTATAATTGTTTATGGCATAATTTTTATTTGAAAATTTAAAGTTTAAATATATATTATTTATATAATCTCGCAAACTTATATCATTTATACTATATGATAAAAAAATATATGTTTGAAATATGGTTTTAGTAATAAGTTTCAATAAATTTAAATTATAAAATTTATAATATAATAAAAAAATAATACATTCTATAACTTTGAAAACATATGTATTAGCTAGAATTTTTGTAACATTGTGTAAAAATTATTTTCTGGTAATATCAAAAAAAAATTATTTCTTGGAATAATTTTTATGTTAAAGAGTGATGTTTTAGTTTAAAAAAGAAAGCTTAAGAGTCAAATTTAACGAACAACTAATAATTTGGATAGATGAAAATAGGGTCTCAAAAATATGGGGGAGATTTGTATAACATGTATTTTAATTTTAAGAGAAGTTTATATACGTTTTCAGAATAGAAGAGAGGTTTATGTGATTTAGGTAAAATAAGAGGGTTATTAGTGTATTTAACTGTTAAATTAAGATCATATAATTTTTAACAAAAGAGTATAGCAATGCAATTTTTGTAACATTTCATGCGCGACATTTTACACTTTAAATAATAAATATTCAAAATGTGGTTGTAATTCATAAATAAATAAATAGGCAATTGATAGGGCCGACATATAATGATGATAGAAGAAATGAGGAGTGAAAAGACACACAAGGAATAGATGGGGTATGAGTTATATAGGTCAGGTTATTAATGCCATAGACAATATGTGCAATGCATGAATTATGTGCCACATGGCACTTTTGATTTCGAGTCCTCACCGTTATTACACCTGCAAACCAAATATCCATTTTTTGTTCCTTCCATCAAATCATACCACTAAATGCTCCTCCTTTTCTACCACATTTGCTTTTTGTATTTTTTTTTCTTATATTTTTATATAATTTTAATTCTTATTTTTTTAAGGAGGAATTAATTATAATGAGGTTTTAAGAGAGAAACTTAATTATTAAGAAGTCACAATGATAAATGAAGTGTTGTTGTTTTTTATATTGAAACTTATTATTACATAATCCTTAGTTGCTATTAAAACTTTATAATAATTACATTTTTTTTTCTTGATACCACGTAATAATTTCTGATTTTCTTATAGCCAATTCACATCCAGGTTATATACGTGCTCTCAAATTAAAGACTCACAAATCTGCCCCACCACGAGTGTCGGCAACAAAACTTGGACGCAAATATTAAATGTGCATTAGGCGCACAAAATCACATTCTTTCTGGACCACCTTCTCTACTCAAAATTTTCCTCTGGACCAAAATTGCAAAATGATAGGCAAAGGTGCCATTTATTTATTCACCATTTAACTTTCAGCAAGCGCACTGATAACAAGTAATAGTATAATGTTGAAAAGAGCGTGGTTTCATAAGGATTAAGATAAAAGTGAGTTAATTAATATAATCATATTATTAACTATGTGGAATGAAGTACTTTGAAATTGAGTAAATTTAGTAACGAATTTTGATGGTAACAATAAAATAGAGCAATAGAAATTGGAAAATTGATTATAACTTTAGGGTTACTTTTTCCCATTACATTTAATAGAACTTTGCAATGATTGACTTATACTAGCTGATTGAATCTATATGCATGTTAGTCAAATGTTATAAAATCATCAATCAAACTCTTTCAAATTAAAATTGATTTTTTACGCTTCATTAAAAATATTTAATCTCTTATTTATAATTAATGAAAACCATCTTTTCAAAAAAAAATCATTCAATAAACTATGTTAAGTTGTTAAATATATCTCTATTATAATAATAAACCATCCATTTAATCCATAAACTTCAAATCTAGAATGATTTTTGTTGGCAAAAAAAATCTAGAATGATTTTTCTCAAGTTTTACTGCCAAAATAATTGTCCCAAGCATTATTCAATTGAACTAATCTAATTATGTGGTGATCAAGCACAAAATAGCATTAAGCATAAAGAAAACTCTGCATATATTCTCAATAACTAGCAAAAAAAAAGAAAATCTAGTAGTTCCAATCCATACAATGAATAAAAGTAATCTCAAATGAGATTTTTAGCTACTTCTAATCAATACAAATAAAAAAACTAAACTTAAAACTCATGGTCATATCAGCAAAACGGGAAGAAAAGAGAGAAAAATCAGAAAAACCAAAGAAAACCCTTTAATCTCTCCAAAAACCCCAAAATACTCCAAAAACTCTCTCCCAAGTAGCCTCCCTTCGTGCCCGGCCTTTCTTGAGTCAAGAATGGTGATTTTTGGTGCCTCCCATTAGGTTAAAACCCCTAAGATCTGTCACTTTTCAAAACACACATTATCAGTTTCGCAACTTCATTGTTGCTTCATTATAACGGAGCAATAGCTAGAGTTGGGAATCAGGATCGGCCCTTGACGGGCCAGGGCCTAAAAGGGCCGACCCTACAAGGCCCGGGGAAATAAAAATTGTTGTTTTTCAAAGCCCGGCCTGAAAGCATTAGGGCCCGGGCCAGGAGTCATTTTCACAAAATTTAACTATACGTCTACACGCATCATGCAATAAAATAAATACAGTTATTAATTCATAATCAAAGGTAAAAAAATATTGTGTACAAGTAATTCATAGTCTCATACAAAGCATAAGAAGGCAAAAAGCTAAACACTCTAAGCAACATGATTATGAAAACTATCGTTTTCATCTTCTTCGCTACTATCATCAATTTCAAGGAATTTTAATTGTACTTCACTTTAAGTAGTAGACTCTGTTTAAGGGGTAAAAATATCAAGAATTAGTAAATTACCATCATATGTAAATTTAGCAATTTTTAAGGTTCTTAGGGAGGACTCAACAAGGGCATGAGTATAAAGGGTAGTAAAATTAAAACAAAAAATAAAGTTAAAGGGCCTAACGGCCTGTTTGGTTCAAAGGGAGAGGATGGGAGGAGAGGGAATGGAGGGGAGGGGAGGGATAGTGTGTTACCTTATTTGGTTTAATTGGAGAGAGAGGAAGGGGAAGATTTTTTTAATGATCCTTTATTTGGTTGAAGAGGGGATGTGAGGAGAGATAATAACTAATTTATCATTTTACCCTTATATGTTAACTTACATTTTTTATATATAGATAATTTAAATTAATTTTTTTTAAATAAAATTTATTTAAATTAGTTTATACCCCAATATAAATCAAATAAATTATCAAAATTCAAATTTTTTTTACCAAGCGGACACAAATTTATTTTAATCCACATTATTGGAATTACTAAAATAATTATTGGTAAAAAAATGAGATTATAATTTTGTACAAAAGAAGCATCACAGAAGCTGTGAGAGACGATGTCAGAACTCTGTGAGTGCGTGTTTCTATTTTTTACTCAAGGGTATTACTAGAAATACGAAAAATTCTTGGGGGCAAAATAGTCAAATTTTTACTTTCCTCCAAATCCCCCCAATTTAGAGGGAACAAAATGGAGAGGAGGGGAGGGATTTAAAGCCCCTCATATGGCTCCCTTCCCCTCCAACTTTTTATATCAAACAAGGGGAGGGGCTCATTTTTCCTCCCCTTCCCTCCCCTTGTTTGGTATGAAAAATTGGAGGGGAGGGGAGCCAAATGAGAGGTTTCAAATCTCTCCCCTCCCCTTATTTTTGTTCCTTCTAAATTGAGGGGATTTGGAGGGAAGAAAAATATTTGACTATTTTTCCCTCTTGACTTTTCATATTTCCATTAATACCCTTGAGAGCTTGTTTAGAATAGCGGTTGAAAATTTCATAAGTGCTTATGAATTGTAATTCACGGAATACGAAGTAACTTTTACGGTCTACGAAGTAGCTTTTACGGTCTACGAGGTGCTTTTACGGTCTACGAAGTGCTTTCACGGTCTACGAGATAAATATGTGAAGGAGATTTATCTCGATTTATGTGAATCGGGCTTATATAATAAGCCCGATTCAAATAAGTGATAACAAACAAGCACTAAGCAAAAAATAAAAACGCGTACTCATAGAGTTTTGACCTCATCTTTCACAGCTTCTGTGATGCTTCTTTTGCACAAAATTATAATCTCATTCTTTTTACCAATAATTATTTTAGTAATTTTAACAGTGTGAATAAAAATAAATTTGTGTCCACTTGGTAAAAAAAATTTGAATTTTAATAATTTATTTGATTTATATTGAGGTGTAAACTAATTTAAATAAATTTTATTTCAAAAAAATTAATTTAAATTATTTATATAAGTATAAAAAATGTAAGATAATATATAAGAATAAAATAATAAATTAGTTATTATCTCCCCTCACATCCCCTCTTCAACCAAATAAAGGATCATTAAAAAAATCTTCCCCTTCCTCTCCCTCCAATTAAACCAAATAAGGTGACTCACTATCCCTTCCCTCCCCTCCATTCCCTCTCCTCCCATCCTCTTCTTTTGAACCAAACAGGCCGTTAAACTTCAAAATTTTAAATCAGTGATTTTCCAGAAAACTGAGTTATATATTATCAATTGTTATACTCTTTTTGTCAATCATATTATTCTTATAGTCAACAAAACTAATTTTGAAGTTCAAGTATTATTTTTTTTTATCTTTTTTCCTAATTTTAATTCTTGCTTTTGGAGGGAATTACTAATATATTAAGAAAGGAACTTAATTATTAAAAAAATCCTAATAATAAATATGATATTATTAATTCTTACACTAAAATTTATTACGGCATGCTTGTGGGCTATCATGAACCAGCTGACGCATATCCAGTTTTTTGGGTGCTTTTAGATTAAAGACTCACAAATTTGTCCCACCAAGAATGTCAGCAACACAACTTGGACTGTAAATATTTTTTTTGTTTTATCTTATATTATTCGGACTTGTGACATGTGGTGAGGAAATTGTTCTCTTCACTAATCAACATAATACCTGAACATAGACGCGTGGACTTCAAATATTAAATGTGCCTTAACCTTTTTTCCCTTTGGACTAAAATGGAAAAATGATTGTCAAAGGATGCACTTATTTGGTTACATGCGCAACTTAACCTTTTTTTTAAAAAAAAAGTAATTAATAATTAATTAGATTATTTCTGACAAAAAAATAATTAGATTATAAATTAAAAACTTCACTTTTCAGTGGTAAGAATTTTATTAAAGGTGATGAGCACCCAAATCCAACTCCATTATTAGGGTTGTTGGTTTGTCTGTTATTGCGCGCTCTTTGAAACCTGTTTTTCAATCACTCATGGGATGCGCATAGTTTTCATTGTCTCCATTGATTAAAACCATCTATTTGATTATTTAAGTTGAAAGCTACCAAAAGAAAAACACTACAACTTGTGAAATAATTCTAAGTTGATTTTGTTTTCAGCTTCTTTTTTCTCTAGGTACATGTATCTGAGGCAAACCTGTTCAAGATAAGGATTACATCCTTATCTTCTGTTGATTAAGATCTGAGAAAACCTAGGAGAAATTTGCAAAATGATTGTCAAAGGGTGCGCTTATTTAGTTCCTCGCGGAACTTTACCTTTTATTAAAAGAAAAAGAATTAGTTAACAATTGATCAGAGTATAAATTAAAAAGGAAAAATAGCATTTAGGTGTCAGACAAAAAAAAAATGATAAAATGATAATTTCAAATCTTAAAATTATATTTAAGTCCCTTATGACTTTTTTACAATAAATTATAATTTTATTAATAAGTTTAAGGACTTCTAATGATAAGTCTAGATGCATCTAATGACAAGTACATAAAAATTTATAGTCACTACAAGTATATGGGTATTTGCTAATTGAAATTTATTGTAAAGACTTAAAATTTTAAGGGACAATTTTATCTTTTTTTTTTATCTGAAAACTAAATACAATTTTCTCAATTAAAAACTTAAATTTTAAACCGTACAAATTTCATTAAAGTGACGCGCACTCAAAGCCAACTCTATTATACTAGGTGTTTGGTTTCCCTATCATTATACGCGCGCTCTGCAACGTAGTTTTCAGTCACTCGTAGTATGTGTAGTTTACATTACCCTTATTAATTTAGACAATGACGTCTTTGTTGTGAAAATAAGGGAAACCTGGGATAAGAAAGAAGGGCAAGAGAAATGAGAAAATTAATATTCCAGAGTGAAAGATAGGGGTAATTTTTATTCACTTGTGTTTCTTTTTGTTATAATGTTTTGTACAATGGCTTTATTTATAGGATTTTAAGAATCAAACTAAGAGTCATCATTAATTAATCTTTTAGTTTCTTAACAAGTATTTATAAATATTCATTGGGATATAAGTCAAAGGATATCCCAAAGTTAATAACTTAATATTTATAACAGTTTCACTATATGTACCATATGATTATTCAAGTTGAAAACCATGGTGATCCCCAAAACACGCTACAGTTTGTGAAATAATTCTGAGTTGATTTCATTCTTATCTCCTTGTTTTCCTTGGTGCATGTATCCGAGGAAATCTTGTTTTTGAGTTAAGGATTCATCCTTATTTTCTGTTGATTAATAAAAGAGGACCTCTGCCTAGGTTCAAAGTTCATATTTTTAAATGAGAAAATCCCAGAATTTTCTTTTAAAGTATGAAAAAGACAAATCATGATTCCAATATTACGAATTCCAAATCAGATCTATGTGAAAAATTTGGGATTATGAAATCTTGCCAAAAGACATCATTACCCTTCAAATCATTGACAATTTATATGTAAAGAATAATTACTTTAAAATCACAATTGACAACTTAATTATCTATATTGACTAGTTGGGTGCCCCAAATATCAACAGCCTATTAAGAATTTTTGAAGTCACCTATGTAACGCATCATTAAAGACTTACATATAAGAAACAACAACTTAAGAATTGCATATGGAAATTTGAGTATCCATATTGATTATTTGGGCGGCCCAAATATCAACAACTTTGTAAGAATTTTTGAAGTTACCTTAATAATACATCATTAACAACTTATATATAAGAAATAACTACTTAAGAATCATTATTGACAACTTTAATATCCATATTGACTACTTATGTTTTCTCTTTTATTATTTATTTACCACATAACTCAAGTAAATAATTAACTAATTGATGCCCCACCGTCCATTTCATGAATAGGCCTGGGCGGTGCATGAGGTGATGTCGTCAAATGAGGGATCCCTGTGTGACTGATAATTAAAATCATATTATTGTATATAAAGTTTATTTATTTATTTTTATATTTATCACTGAATTCTATTTTTATTTTTATTAATTGTATAATGAACCGTCGCTATCATGATTTATGGCATTCACTTCCAACTATCAAAATCTAGAGTCAGTGTTAATTAATTGGCATGCAATTCTATCATTTTAATTACAAATATGATCCAAGTGATGTGGATTAAAATAATTCTATCATTTGCAAGTATACCAAATTACCCAAGAAACAATACTGGGATTAAAATCTCTCTTCCTCTCTCCAAGGAACTCTGCAAGTGGTTTTTTGAGTTAGGAGGCATGTCCTAATTTCAGTGAGCCTTCGAAATCCATCTCACTTAAACATTTTTATAAAAAAAAAAAAATCCCTCTTCCTCTGTTTTTGCCCCTATAACTTACCCACATTATAATCTTTATATAATATAGCGGGACTTTAACACCCCAACGAATCCCCCTTTGTTATGATCTCATGCGATATTTGGACCTGTTTGGTCTCTGTTTCTTAAATATATATATAGTCTCTATTTCTTAAATACATATATAACCCTGAAACGTAATGGTGTGATCATTAATTATATGTTGCTCTACTCTCACATTTTAAATTTTAATCTAAAAGTTATAAATTCCCGTGACAAATCTGTTTGATCTGTGCTATAATTATTGAATATAAAAATGACTCCCATGGTTGTTAAGCAGATTTTTACTCTTTCTTTCCTTTACACTTGTAAACCGACTTTACGAGTCACAAACACATGAAAGTCCAAGAATAAATGGAAATCTTATGCCACAAGCCTCAAACAAATCAAAGCAGAGGGCATATCTAATCTCCTCGTACATATATTCCTTCGTATTTGGGCATGCAACCACATATTGCTACTTAAATTAACCCCCAAAAAAAGCAAGAAAGCTAGCATTCCAACACGTCACTATTATATTTTTCCACGTAACAAAGTTGTCATATGATTCCTATATGTAGTTAAAGTTTAGATACCCATAGATAATGACATTGTACTTCTGATGTTCTAATTTGTCTAAGAAAATAATCTAATTATTTTACCCTTATAATTAAATATTATTTGGCACCTAGAAATAATAAAAAAATAAAGAGGATTGATCAGATGCAAGCGACAGCTATTGATGTTATAAATACTCAGATTTGCATAAAACTCATGAAATCTCACTCCACCGTAAAGCTGAGAGAAATAGACTAAATTGAAATTGAAAGAATATAAATATTGCATTTGAACCTAAAACTTCATGGTAATTCATACTCCAGATCACAATCTTCGAATTCGTTAAGTTTTAATTGATTCATATATACTTTAGACATTGCCTAATATAATCAAAGTACGTACAAATCACATGGCATTGTTAATATTCCCTTTTCTTTTTCAAAACTTCATATGTGAAAAAGAAAAGTTTGATGGTGTTTTAATTAGCAGAACCATATAATATTTTAAAGGTTCAATTAACCATTAACCAAATATGTAAAAGATAAGCCTCCAGAAGGAGGCAATGCATATATTCCTTATCTTGAAAGAGAAAGTTGAGGCAAGTGGAGGAAAAATAAAGTGAAAAAGCTCAGTGAGAGTGACAAGAAGACTTGAGAGGAAGCCACATAACCCTTTTTGTGTGTTTCAAGAGACAGTACTTGCCGCCATCTATATAGGTACCATCACCTTCTCAACTAACATAACAATGGCAATAACTTGCTCCCTTCTATTATTGCCTCTCTTCTATTTGATTGTCCTTTTCTCTATTGTTGGTAATTCTTCAACTACTGTTATTAATTACTGCATTCTCTCCAACTTCTTGGTTCTTTCATGTCATTAGTACTAAACAGTGTCATGCTCGATTCCATAACTCAAATAGCTAGATATATCATTCCATAATGTTTTAGTACTTGAAATTTTTAAATTTCACTCTTTTGAGATACTAGATGATAGATAGTGACAATATCATGACAAAGAATAAAAGGTCTTTTATGCCCCTGTGGAATAATTTATCAGTCCAAACATGTTTCTTCTTGGTTACTGCAGATGGAGCTCAGCTGATTCTAGTGAACAATTGTGTAGAAAATGTGTGGCCAGGAATACAAGGAAGTGCAGGGCAAGAAACTCCAAAATATGGAGGTTTTCTTCTGGGGATTGGAGAGGAAGTAGTATTTGAGGTACCAGAGAAATGGTCAGGAAGAATCTGGGGAAGGCAGGATTGTAGCTTTGACAGCGATGGAAAAGGCTCGTGTTCCACCGGCGATTGCTTCGGGAATCTTCAGTGTGGCGGGAAGGGAGGGGAGCCGCCAGCGACAGTGGTGGAAATGACACTTGGATCATCTTCGTCTCCACTTCACTTCTATGATGTGAGCTTAGTGGATGGTTTTAACCTACCTGTGTCAATGAAGCCTGTGGGAGGTGGGATTGGGTGTGGGGTGGCTTCTTGTGAGGTGGACTTAAATATTTGTTGTCCATCAGCTTTGGAAGTGAAGAAAAATGGAAAGATTGTGGGGTGTAAGAGTGCTTGTTTGGCTATGCAATCAGCTAAGTATTGTTGCACAGGGAATTATGCAGATCCAAAGACTTGCAAGCCTACCCTATATGCTCATCTCTTTAAGGCCATATGTCCTAAGGCTTATAGCTATGCATATGATGACTCTGGTAGCCTTAATAGATGTAGGGCTCCACGCTATGTTATCACATTCTGTCCTCCTCAAACCTGATATAGATAGGAAGCTTGTGTAATAGATCTGCAATGTTGTCCATATCATTAGTGAAAGATTGTCTTCTAGTCTTTTATTTTATCAGCAATCTGATCATTCTCTGCCGGCCAAATTCTCAAAACGGAAAAAGCTCAAATTTATTTTACTATTAGGACTATAGTCGGCTGATCATTGTATACATCGTATACGAAATTTTACTTGAAAGGCAAGAAAATAAGAGATTGTAGCCAGCTGCTGCAACAAACAAACAAGGGAATAAAACAGGATCTGCAACCAACACTAGGGCACTTTTGCTTTTCATGTTTGCATCAAGTTATTGTAACCAAGAAGTGTCTCACGACCACATCAATACTTGTCAAGCGTATCTGATCTATCTGAACACACCAAAGATTTTAATACATGAATATTCCTCAATCCTTACCATGCATCACATTTTGGCAGGTTAACTTATCGGGGTTATGCGGTTCCCCAATAAATTATTCAGGCTTAAAACTTCCAGCTAATTCCTTCCTGTGAAGCTTAAAACTATATGTATTAATGGAAAGCAAATATTAGTGATACATCATCAGGCAACCATTCTAGTAACTTTGAAGAAAAGCCCACCTAAGGGATAAAGGAAAGATTAGAAGTTTACTGTAGGATAGTATAAGAGTACCCACAGAGAAAATTTAAAAAAAAACAAAAACAAAAACTGACAAATCTGTATAACATATTTATCGAGGAGGATGTGTCTGAGCATTGGTATTCATTCCTCTACTTGAACTATCTTGAGCATTAGTGGCTGCAGGTGAAGGTCCTGGCCCTAAAAGCAAAGGGGCCTCTCTCTTGTCACTACCAGAATCTTTACTTGAATTTGGATTTCCAGCCCAGGCCCTGAGAGGAGGCTCAAAATGTTGGCTAGCAACGTCTGGTGGGGGAGCATCTTCGCCGGGAAGTACAAGAAGACCTTTCTCTCCAAGTGAAGATGGCTCGTTAAAGCAGGTGCGCCACAGAGTCTCCACAAGATGCCTTTCTTCCCTTGCTGCCCCAAGGTCCTCTGCTGACATTGAACCAATACCGTTTACACGTTCTTGAAGAAGTTGCTTCATTTTATCACCATCTTCCCCTAATAATCTAGCAGCACCATCTTTGTCATTGCGAGCCAGCTCAAGAAGGCCTCGAAGAGCAGCTTCTCTGACATTCACATCTTCGCTGGAGGCAAGGTGCATCATCAAACGGGGAAATCCTAGCTCTTGCAGTATGCTGCAGTCTGAACTATTCTCGTGCAATAGGTAATGAATCAAGTTCAGAGCTTTCCTGATGCATGGAAAGACAAGATAATGAGGATTGGAGTGTATAAATAGAATAGGTTTAGTTTGACATCACAAGGACAGAACAAGAAATTAACTTCAGATCCATAAATAGAAAATATCAGTTTCATATTGTACAGGTCAGAGTTTGCTGATGTTAAATATCCCTTGATTACCTTTGAAACCTTACATCTTCAGAGGATAATGCTTCTTTTAAGGACGCATAACCATTTGCAAGCCGAAATGCAGTGACGCCTTTTTTGTTGTGATGAATCAATGCTGAAAAGTCATCCCCATAGCAGAGACAAGTCAAAAATACCATTCCAAAATCAGAAACAAGATGGTAATGCCACAAAACCACCAAGCATACTTACAAGATATTGCACCAAGGGCCTTAGTTCGAACTTTCACATCAGGATCTGAACTTAAATTAGAAATAAGAGGTTCAAAACCATTTGCTTTCATAACCCGTTCCTGACTTTGTGGGTTATTCTGGACTATTGTGGTCACAACATCAGCAGCCTTAGCTCGAATATTTGCATGAGGGTTCTTGAGGTAACCAAGAAGAGGAACCAAACCACCAATAGAGTCAAGATCTGGGACACAGATAAAGAGGAAATTATTGTTCAGGAACAGTACTATAGTATAGACAGAGAAAAAAGTATATCCATTGACTAATAGACTATCTTAAAATCTTTTGCCACAGTTTCTTTGATTCTTTACTTTCTCAAACGCGAGAGAAAACATGGGCAAAAATTAATCCTTTTTTTTTTTTTTGGGCCAGATAGGCACAAAGTAATCTGACTCACCAAAATAAAGAGAAAACAAAGAACCAAATTTTTGTACTAACAAGAGCAAAATCTATGAAATCTTTGTCAACCACTAACATCATCGCATGTTAACATAAGGTCATGAATAGCATGATTAGACTTTAAAGGGGGAGGTACACAATTAACAGTTGACCATCCAGAGAAAATGTCTACCATGATACACTTCAAAATATTTTGACCAACAACGCCAGAACTAATGAACCTTATCTGTTAATTGCTTATACATTATAATCATGACATCAAAATTAACCTTATTTGTTAATTGGTTACACGTTATGAACATGACATAAAAATTAAATGATTATCTTTTATTGACAGCATGTTGTTCAAGGGTCAAGAGCTTCTTCGGCAGCGGTGGAGTGGTGGACAATGCACAGAAGCTGTTACCGAATATCACATAATTAAAAATCAGTTTCAACATTTATAAGAATCTCCTATTGGCAACTTCCAAAAGCAAACATATGCAAGTATCCTATATATGAGCAATCCCTTCGAAGAAATCTAGGTATGAAAAACACGGAAAAGAAAGAATCATTACCATTTGCCATGTCGATGGATTCCACATGCTCTTGCAACTCATCCAACATATCTGTCGACCAAAGAAGTCTCAGTATGAGATTAATGATAAGTAACTAATGCAATCCAAACACCAAAAAAAAAAAAAAAAAAAAGGAAAAAAAAAGTATGAATTTTGGGTACCTTCAATTTCAGCAGGGGTAACTCCTTGAGACTCCAATTCCTGCTCTGGAGTTTTCATTACGAGAGTAATCTCTTTCATACGTTTTATGACATCGACGGTCTGCGACTGCATCGCTTCCATAAACCATCTCCGGTCCTCCTCACTACAGAATAACAAAGCCAAATGCATCATACCCCTCATTTGTATTCAAATTCAAATCCAAGAACAAATATTGACTTAAAGAAAAAAGTTCTATATCTAGGTATGAACATTTTACAATTCGAACTAAATAAAAAAGCTTGACCCAAGTCTATAGTCAGAGAAATAAAACACGCACCTTAAATTGCCAGTGGGACGAGTTCCATCGGAATGAGCGAGACTCCATTTGAGCAACCCTTCCCAGTTGGGTCCATCTTTGGCCATGTCTAGATTGATTGTACAAGAAAACCGCCAAACACCTTGATCAGGAACTAGAAGCAATACTTGAAAGATAGAAAAGGAATGAATAAGTTTTTCGAACCCGTGTGAAATTCAGATATATAGCAGCAAATTCGCAAGTAATTGTGATTCACGAACCTTCTCCAGTGTTCAGGAGAATCGTGGACGGAGCACAGGTGTGCGAAAAGTAAAGGGAGGCGATGAAATCCTGAAACTCGGAGGTTGTGGGCCTCATAACATGTGGCCCAACATCCATATTAGCCCAATTTTTAAATACGGCCTAGTTCAAGAATTATTTTTCGGTTAACTCTTGTGGCAAAAAAAGAAAAAAAAAAATCGGTTGAATCAGGAAGGGATTGATTATTATAAAGAATAAATCAAAGATAATAGGATACAACCTACATAAAGTTGATTTAGCTATGTAAGGCTGCACTAAATCCTTCTGAATCTCAAATTCGAGTTCTATAAGAGATATTGGGAGAGACAACAAAAAAACTCAAACCATATGCCGATGATTATATCAAAAAAAAGATAATAGGATACATGTGCATCTATTAATATATATAGTTAAAAAAAATTATAACTAGGCCAAGTTCCCCCATGTTTTAATTATATTGCAAAAGGTTTAGGGGGAAATATATTGTAGATGACTCATAAATAAAATAAAATTTTTATAATTTTTTAGTGTAAATCCTTTTATAAATTTCATAATTCATTACTCCAATGGAGATACAACTTCATTTGGAAGGTGTTGTTGTCCCCTTCTTGCTTCCACTTTCTTCTCATGTTTGAGAATTATCTATGATTCTGGAAAGTTCCAAATGCCAACTCTTTCAAACACTATATATGTGAAACCTGTTTTAAGACTTTCCATTTTGATGTCTCCATCGACCATATGGTGATAGCGTGTCTGATCTGCGTTTGTGCCTATTCTCTGTGCGCTCACTATCTTATTTATTTTGGGTGTCCTGATTCTAAATTATATGTTGTAAATATTGTGTAAATATATGTTAAATAAAGAGTCTCTCTAATATTATTAAAATATTTTAAAATAAACAGATATGAATTAAGAAATTTTGTATTGGTTTATGAATAAATATTGTTCATAAATTTAATAAATGGTTATGATTTTTATTTAAAAATGTATAATACTTTAAGAGGCACTACTCTTCAAAGCATCAACTCATTATCTATAAATACATTAACCATAACACCATTTATAGAAGAGAATAAGAAGCTTCGGTTATTTCTTATTGAGCTTACTTCATCTTCTATAAATTTTGTCACCATATATCCTTAGAGTGTTGCTTTTTATCAACTAAAAGGGCAGTGAAATAATTTTGAAAGACAATATCTTTAAATGCGACTCAAACCGAATATTTTCATATTTATTTATAGATTTTGCCAACATAATACAAGTGATGCTTTTTTTCCAAAATAAAACAGTGTAAATTAAGTTGCAAATTGGACAATATGTCGCTAGGTGTTCAATGTTTGTTCACCATATATTTCCCATCTAACAAAGACAGTAACGGGCATTTGTCATGTAGTTGTATAGCGATGGAGGCTTATCTTGTTAAAAGTGATATGTTGTGCCATATGAAGAAGTTGTGTACAATGTATGTGTGTGAGTGTGTGTTCCAATCATATTGATTCATTTGCAGACACAAGCACATGTGGTGTGGTGATATCATCCCACATCCACCAGACAATATCATAGCAGCCCACGCACTTCCTTACACAAAGCCTCTCTCTCTCTCTCTCTCTCTCTCTCTCTTCATATATACTCTTACTTTCTCCACACTTACATTTCTTCCCCAATTTCAATTCTTTTCTTTTCTTTTTTTTGTCAATCAATTTCAGATTCTTTTTAGTATAGATCAAAATAAACAGGATAATGTATTTCATATTATGCCTCTCCTACCAATGGTGATTTTTGAGATACTAACAAGTTGTTGGTTGATGTGGAAGCAACTTCAACCTGTAAAGAGAAGAATATAAGTTCATATTTTAGAAAGTGTATTTATTGAAAATAAAAATA
Organism: Albizia julibrissin; assembly: GCA_037074505.1. Taxonomy (NCBI): domain Eukaryota; kingdom Viridiplantae; phylum Streptophyta; class Magnoliopsida; order Fabales; family Fabaceae; genus Albizia; species Albizia julibrissin. The sequence continues at coordinate 41,284,290 of CM073487.1, forward strand.
AAAATATTTTATACTCTAAACCTCAAAAAGAATTATACCCTTAATCAAATAAAATAAAATAAAAGAAGTGATATTTCATCTTATGACTCTTCACATCTCTTATCCATATTTCCTTTTTTAACTACAGATTTTCACATATCTCTCTTTTGTGGCCCAAACAACTAACTCCACTCTAATGTAAACATTAAAGGGAAAATTTCAGCTAGCCCCACTCTAACGAAATATTTTTCAAAAGCCCCCATAACTTTTTGAAACATCATTGCAGTCTTATAGGAGTGATATGAAATTAATTTCATGATAAAATAGACAAAAATGACCCTTTTTAAAAAATGACTGATACTTGTGTTATTTACAAAAAGAGAGGAAATTTATAAGATAAGTGTAACACTTTACAAGATAGATGTGCAAATTTACAAGATAAATAAGCCAATTTGCAAAACCTGCAATTGAAATCACAATGACATTAGTGATATTTAGGAGATAAAAGGGCATACGCAAGATAAGTGTGACATTTTATAATATACATGTGTAAAATTTACAATACAACCGAGCTAACTTGCAAAACCTATAATTGAAATGACAATGATATGATACTAGTGCTATTTACAAAAAAAAAAAAAAAAAAAAAAGAGAGACTTCACAAGATAAGTGTAACATTTTATAAGTACATGTGTGAATTTGTAAGATAAATAAGCTAATTTATGGTACCTATAATTAAAATGTCAAAAATTTTTAAGGAGGGTTATTTTTGTCTATTTCCTCTTAAAATTAATTTCACTGCACCCATAAGAGTACAGTGATGTTTCAAAAAATTATGAAGGCTTTTGAGATATATTTAGCTACAGTAAAGGCTAGGTGAAATTTTCATTAAAACACACACACATAAAACTTTAATTTGCTACTCCTTCTGTCCCTATGAGCCTTTTTTTTAATAGGTTTGTCACTAAATATAAGATCCCTTTTGAATTTGTTTTAATAATAAATACATTTTTTCTCATTTTGTCATCAATTAATTATTATACTATATGCATTCTCTTTCATCATCTTCTCATTATTAGTCTCTTTCTCAGTCATTCATAAATAGGGGTATTTTTAAAAAAAGAATTAATTTTCCCACATAATTATTACATTTAACTATTTTTTTAGAATCTCATGATTCAGTTGAAAGATATTTATATATAAGGGCAAACAACAATAACAACAAAGCATTTATCTCATAAAATGGAGTCGGCTACATGATTGACTATATATGGGCAAACCGAGCATTAATTTAAAATTTCCTAACACCTCAGTTTTTTTTTTCTAGTAAAGATATTTCATTCATAATTTAAATGTTCGAAACAAATGTGCTTAACACTTTAGGGGTCTGTTTGGTTGGAGGGGAGGGGAGCCACATGAGGGGCTCCAAATCCCTCCCCTCCCCTTCATTTTGTTCCCTCCAAATTGGGGGATCTGGAAGGAAGCAAAATATTTAACTATTTTGCCACCAAGACTTTTTCATATTTTTAATGATACCTTTGATCAAAAAATAAAAACAAGTACTCACAAAGTTTTAACCTCGTCTCTCACAGCTTCTATGATGCTTCTTTTGTACAAAATTATAATCTCATTCTTTTTACCAATAATTATTTTAGTAATTCCAACAATGTAAATTAAAATAAATTTGTGTCCACTTGGTAAAACAAATTTGAATTTTGATAATTTATTTGATTTATATTGAGGTGTAAACTAATTTAAATAAATTTCATTTCAAAAAAATTAATTTAAATTATTTATATAAGCATAAAAAAGTAAGCTAACATATAAAGGTAAAATAGTAAATTAGTTATTATCTCTCCTCCCCTCCCCGATTGAAGCAAAACAAAATTATTTACGCTATGGCATCTAAAACCTTCTTGATTATTCAAGTTTAATTTATTTTTTCATATCCAAGTAAAATAGTGGAAGATAATAAAATATCTTCTATTTTCTTAACAAAAATAAAGAGAGAAATACAATTTAAATAAAATGATAAAAAAAGAATTTTAAAATTGTAAAATTTTAAATCAGGTATTTCTAAAAAAAAAAGGAGTTGTGAATTGCTTATCAAATTTTTTTCATTTTCTTATTAACTCAGAAAAATAAACTATATTTTATAATTTTAATGTTCTTTTTCTTTCAATTTTTTTTTCATAATTTAAAAAAGTTATTTCAAAAGTTTTTTTTGTCTTTATTCCGCATGAGGCCTTTGGGTAATTACGAGAACCAAATGGGCGACTTTCATTGTACTGCACTCACGCTGATTTCTGTATCAACAATTAAATTAAACAAACTTTGTCTAACATTAATTAATTAATTAATCAGTTATTTTCATTCTTTTGAAAGTTAAATTCTTCAAAAGCTTCAATCCACAAACAACGCGCTTTCCTTTCAAGTCAGGGTAGCATCCTTTATTTATTCTTCACCCACTTTCCATTTTCCCTTTGTTCGCTTTCACGCTTCGAAGCATTTGGTTTGGAATCTGCGTTCGATTTCCGGTTTTTGAGTTATTTCCAGGAAAAATTAGGGTTTTTTTATTCAATATTTGGATTGAAGTTATAGATTTGGGATTTTTTTTGTGTTGATTCTTTCTCTAGTGAGGGTTAGTGAAGTTCTTGCTCGATCTTGGTTTATCATGGCTTCAGTGGGATCCTCCTATTGGTGCTACAGATGCAATCAGTTTGTTAGGGTTAGAATTGGGGCTGAAGAGACCTTGGTTTGCCCTGATTGTGGGTTTGGTTTCATAGAAGAAATCAGGACTCGTACTCACTCTCCTTTCCATCGATTCCCTTCACCATCAATGTACGCCGACGATGAGTCTATCTCCGAGCAAGGAGCCAGCCCAAGGATCCGCCGTGGCCCAAGGAACGCCGGCGATCGATCCCCTTTTAACCCTGTTATCGTCCTTAGTGGACCCGCCGATGGTGGTGGCGGTGGAAATGAAGGGGTTGGTATTGAAAGAGGGAACTTTGAGCTTTATTATAATGAAGGTACAGGTTCGGGGCTTCGGCCGCTTCCTGCAAGTGTCACAGAGTTCTTAATGGGTGCTGGATTTGATCACCTTCTTGACCAGTTGACTCACTTAGAAGTCACAGGAATCGGACGATTACATCAAACTCCGGCATCAAAATCTGCAATTGAGTCGATGCCCATCGTCAAGATTGTTGCCACACATGTTTCGGCGGAATCACATTGTGCAGTTTGTAAGGAACCCTTCGAGCTTGACTCGGATGCTCGCGAAATGCCTTGTAAGCACATTTACCATTCTGATTGTATCCTTCCGTGGCTTTCAATTCGTAATTCCTGTCCAGTTTGTCGCCATGAGCTACCTACTGAGATGCGTGGGAGTAGTACTAGTAGTGGCAGAAACTCCCCCGTGTCTGACGGTGGAAGGGATGATCATACAGTGGGATTAACTATATGGAGACTACCCGGTGGTGGTTTTGCTGTAGGAAGGTTCACCGGTGGAAGAAGAGCCGCCGAACGTGAACTTCCTGTTGTATATACAGAAATGGATGGTGGATTCAATAGCGTTGGGGTTCCACGGAGGATATCTTGGGAAACAAGTGTGAGGAGATCAAGGGAGTCTCGGGGATTAGGTAATGCTTTCCGAAACTTCTTCTCACACTTTGGGTGGCTTAGGTCTTCCTTTTCTCGTTCTTCTAGCACTGATTCAAATGTGAGAGGAAGAACAAGATCTAATACATTATTGTCTAGATTCTCAAGAAGGCGCAACTAGTCATGGTCTATGGATAATACAGATGGTGAAACTTCATATTCTGTTTCTTTTCCCCCCCTTCTTCTTTCCCCTCAGGAATATAGTTAAATTTTTATTTTATTTTGTATCATTTGTGACTATAACTCTATATTTTCCTCTGTTCAGTGAGGAGGTAACTTCAAATTGTATGGCTCACATTGAATTGAGGATGCACCCATAAATTTTATGACTCACACATGATAAACAGATCTGGTGTCTGGAGTTACTGAATTTAAATTTGGGAAGTATAGAATTTTGGAATTTGTATGTGGTAAGATTTGGTTAGAATGAAAGTACGTTGTGCAGTTAAGGTTGGCCTTAAGAGTTATGGTATTTGTAGGATTAGTGAAGTTTAAGGGTAGCCTGAGTTGCTGAAGTAAGGCACCAGAAAGGACCCTTGCTTGTTGATGGTCAGGGTGGGTGTCTTCAGCTAGATGCATGCCTTTGCCAGATTTGGCTGCCTTACTGCCTTGATATGGGAATCCATGTGCATCACCTTTGCATCCAAAGTGGGACCTCAGTTTTTGTATTTCTTGTGATCATTTTTCAGATAATACAATTGAAGATGCTGAAAATGAAGTTCTGAATTTGTTTTAAGATGATCACATCCCATTGCTGCTAATTGTTGAGTTTTTTTAAATTTTTTGTTCAGCCAAGCTGTTTAAGACGTCATTTCATCATGCTGAGTCAGACTGAAAGTAAATGGTTTCAGAGAGAAAGGAGTTTTTTTTTTCCCGGTTTTTAGGGGGGGCGGGGGCTAAGACATTGGATTGTTTAATCGATATCAATTTTGCGTAAAAATCCAATCAGTTTCAAGCAATTGATCTCTTAACAGACTTTGAAGCTGGGAATCAGTTGTAAAAATAGCTGATTAAAAGAAAAAAAATTTACATGATATAGATGTGTAAGATGATTCTGATGAGTATTTCAGGGCTGCCTCATGTCATCTATATGGCTAATTATCATACTTTATCTCGAAAATTCTCTATTTTGTATGAAGTTTAGACTTTAGCAGTTAATTTGTGTGATAATTGTATGTTGCAATAATTATAAATTTAGTTATTCATTGTTTATCATAATTTTTGAACCCTCCTTTTTGCACCTTCTTTTCATTGGCAAGCATCCTACCTATTTGTCATGACGGTATGCTTCTCATAAGCTGAGGCAACTTGATAATCCACATCTTTTGCTTTACTTTTCCAGTGTCAGTCTCTTTCTAACTTCTTTATCCACGTGAGCAGTATATGTAGGTAAAAGTTTTCTAGCCCTTACTCGTACTCTCATAATGCTACAGAATGGGACAATTGCATCTTTAACTAGCTCCTAGCTATGAAGGGGTGGGCTATAAGGAACATAGATCTCTGCCTTGCACTGTGCTTTCCCTTGCTTATTTTGGAAGAAGAATATGATGCATTATTGATATTATTAGATGCATACAGAGTTAGGCTGCTGTTATTGTTAATTTTGGGTGTTCAATTCCTTGCTCGACGACTTATGTTTGGAAATTGCTTCATCATTAAGATGTTAAACAAGGAATACCATTCTATTCTATTGCTTTTTGAAGCTGATTTTTAAGATTACGATCGCTCAAGAGCTTAAGTTTATGCATGATCTTGGGATCATATTTGCTTTTGAGTGAACAGTGCAGTATCTGTGAGGGAAACGGCATATTGGTTGGTGGAATATGTGACTGACCATGCAAAGTTTTATATGACGGCTGATTTGTTGTGTAACTTCCTATGTAATTTCTGGCTCTGGCATTGTTTAGGCTCAATACCTGTTAGAAAATGTTCGAGTTGAAGTATGATAATGAGCTATATAGGTAACATGAGGCAGCCCCGATATTTAAGAGGTATTGGGTCAATATTGGAGATTGGATGTATTTCTCATTCTTTACTTACCATTGAGCCTAAAATATAGATGATTTGGGGCTATTCCCTTCTTTGCTGTTATTTTCAATCTTTCTGGTTGTGGATGTAAGAGTGGTGTGATGAGCATCTTAATTTATATGTAGGGTTCATAGAAACTTGTAATATTAGCAGGCTACGAATAGATGGCAATTCACCAGGTTTGTATCTAGTTACATCAAGTTGTGGCAGCTTTTATGAGTATGTCTTTTTTCTTTGGGGAAATTGTCATGGCTGACAGGTTATGAACTACAAGTTTGTATTAACGTGGATGCCAATTTTGTCTATTTAAACCTTTTTTCGAGTAGATGGTAGTATAAAAGCTTGAGTGTAAGGCTTAAAAAGCATCTAATTTTGTTACGACATCATAATTCATACCTAATGAATTGAGAGGTGTTACCAAATTATTAGGATGGGAGCTGGCTTGGGCATGTCTTGTTCTCTGGTTGTCGCAGGTATAATTTTAATATTATTGACCAAATTAGATCCATTGTATTTTTTAAAAAAAATTAAATTAAATTTTTGTTTGTGATTTTCTCGTAGCAACTGTGAAGCGTCTAATTGTTCATTACGGTTAATTAACTTTAATATACTTTTAATGAAACTAAACTTCCAGTAATAAAATGAGGGCAAAGGCGTGAATTCCATGGAATTCAGTTCAGACTCGGCTGGAATTGGATTCCATGGGAATCACAATTCAAGACTCACTAACATGCGTGCAATCCGGAATCCATTTCCAATTCGGATGGAACCGATTATAATATTAAGTAATACTAATATAAGCTGATTCAAGTGCTCACTAAGAATTTTAAGCTAGTTCCAAACAGGTCTTAAATAATTCTAAAATTTCGGTGAATATGCAAGCTTTTACATTACATATTAAATAATATTAAATACAGGAGGTAGTACTTTTCTTTTCTTTTTTCTTCTTCCAAGAGGCATAAAAATATTACCCAATACTTATTTAGGGTCTTAAAAGTGTTTATTTACATAAATCAATATCAAACTTTTTTCATATATTTATTTTATATACAGTAAATCATTATTAAAAATCTATTTTTAAATGTTTTAATTACTGTTCCAAATATGCACTCTAATATATATAAAGAAGTCAAAAGCATGAGCTTGCTTGTGTTGCAATTATGGACTTTCACTTCCGCTAAAGTTTGTGACTACATGATGTAAGCTATCATGTTGACATTTTTAATCTTCATATGTAAATTTAAAATCCATATTAATTGTTTTGATTTAAGTTTGACACCCAACTGATTATATCTAATGCATCCGCTATCCTTACCAAACCAACAATAGGATCATTTTCTTTTTTTGAGTTCATATTGGGAACACTTAGCCAACGAATTATGTTAATTTTCAAATTAATTGAATAATTTCATTGATTTTAGATCATTCAAGCTGATTTTTAAATTTATATTAAATAATGTTTGATTTATTAGTTGTTTGATACTGTATCTCTTTCTCTGTTTTTTTTTTTTTGTCGAAATTGTTCGATCTCTCTAATTGTAATCAAGCATCTAGAAAGCACATTTTATCCAATGATTACCCACTTGATTGCAACATACATTTTTATTAAAAAAAAAGTTTAGATAAAATAGCTTTGGATGAATTACTCTAGAGGATGCTGTTAGCCACTTTTTGAAGCAAAGACACGTTTGATTGATCCAATGTATCATCATTGAGCGAGTAGAAGTACACGTTGCCTTATCCATAATACGTGCAGAAATCTTGTGTTCTTCTGACGTGGCCTTATCCACAACCATTTTCAGTTCAAGTTCCTATAAAAACAACGTTACGTTATGGCGATCGAAGTGTCATATATTGCTAATTCCAGTATCTTTAGCTTCCTGAATTCCAATTCATGGCATCATTAACACCGTTCCAGACTCTGCTTCCCAGAACCTGTTCATCCACTTCACTTTCAGCTCCTCCATCATCACCTTCTTCCTCTATTTCATGGAGAGTCTTTCACACTAACAACAAAAGGAAGACACCGTCCACGGTGGTTGCTGCCGTCGGAGACCTCTCTTCTGATAGCACCACCTACCTCATCGCCGGCGCTATCGGTGTAACCCTCTTCGGAACTGCCTTTCCCATCCTCTTCTCTCGCAAGGACACGTACGTAATTCCCATATTCCTTATCCAAATTTAATTTGTGGCATTTTTCATTCAGTCATCAATGGGGTTCAAGCTAGGTTTACATACAGTTATAAAATACTTCCTGCCTACTTAATATTAAGAGGTAGGTGACTTTTGTCTGAGAAATTAAGATAATTAGATTCAAGTATTTATATTTATAGTTTTTTTTAAATTAATTTATCTAATTTATAAATTGATATATAATCTATCGATACACAACATATATTAAATGTTATGATTAAGTAATTTATTATGCTTCCTTAATCCCTTAAAAAAAAGTGAACTGACTAGCGAAGCTAATATGATCAATTTGTGTGACTGTTGGTGTTGATATTTTTCAGGTGCCCCGAGTGTGACGGAGCAGGGTTTGTTAGGAAGGCAGGGGTGACTCTGAGAGCAAATGCGGCGAGAAAGGACGAAGCACAAATTGTTTGTGCACGTTGCAATGGTCTTGGAAAACTTAACCAAATTGACAAATAGAAAAATGCCTCAGCTCCCTGATCTTGCTTGTAAATTTATGTAACCTTCTCTAAACTTTTATTCTTTTTTGGCACTTGAAGCTTTTCTGTATGTAACAATGGCTGATAAACATGGTAGTTCTGTTTTCAACCCTCCCTGATTTGGTCTGAATATATAACGTTTATAAAAATCATTTTTTTTTTGTAATACTTGTACGCACTTGATGCTTATCTGTTTAAAACTGTGTCTTACGCCTGATGAATATGATTGTTGTTCTCAACTTTCTCTGTTTTGGTATGAATACAAGGTAAAAAAAGTTATTCTTTTATATAGTAGTACTTCTTTTGCATTGGAAGCTTATGGATGTACTCGTAAAAATGCCCGATGAATGTGATAGTTTTGTTCCTAATAATAACCTTATGTCAGAGGGGCACAAGCTCCTAGTAGAACATGTCAAAAAGAGATACATACTAAAGTCCCCCAATTTGTTCAGACAATTCCAGAATTTAGCTTAAGTATTTGGAAATGAAATAAGCATATAGAGCCATTTTGACCTTCCCTCATCTAATTGTGTTGTCAGAAGCTAAACTGATATATAAAAGGGTGTGTGCTAGTTCCGAAGTTTTTCCTTTCTAATCTTTGTGTGGAATCATGAGCTTGTTAATATTTATGTGTGGTTATTCCAAACAATACAAGTTTCACACTACTTTAGTTTTTCCGAACATAAGTAGCTCGGATTAGACAGGAAACAATAGCAGCCGAGGGGAAAGAAAAGAAAGTGCAAGGCACAACCCATTTTGTATATACTAATCTTAGAGACTTGTATAACAAATCAATTAATTCCGGATTGTATGTTGGAGGTTTTAGCCTATATTTAGTGAGTGCTCGTTATAATTGGGTTTGGCTCTAACCTTTTACTGGGTTTTCGCAAGAGTGTGGGCCCACCCAACACTTTGAATATGAAATATACTAATGCATATTCAAACTTCATCATCATGACTTTGTGATTTCACTGAAAGCAATTTATTAGAACAAATAAGGAATCAGCTGTAGTTTCAGGGAAGGCCGCGTCTTGGAAGTTCTCTTTCCCTCTTCATGAAAGGTAGAAGGTGACTTATGAATGTTTTTCTCAAAAGTCGCGATGTTCTCTTTTTGGTTCCCTCAAATTCAGCAATTCATACAAGAATAGTAGTTTTTTTTTCCTCTTAAACATTCTTGATTAATTTAGGATTTATAGTGATGACACAAGTATATTTCACATGAAAAGATATAGCGTGAGAGGGTAAGAAAGTGGCGCTATTTCTACTTGCATTGAAAAGTTCAATCACGTTACTGAAAGTAACAAGATGAGGAAAGAGCAAGTTTTGATCTGTGGTTCAGCAGAAAAGTAACTGAGTTTGAAGATGGAGTGGGACCCATCCGCCAAAGAGTGTCCCGTAAGCGAACACAGCACAACATGTGCAGCAAAAGGCTCCACGTGTCCTTCTACTGAATCATTAACCTTCTTTATGCTTTTGACTTTTCCACCTCCTTCGCAATTCATTCACCACATGCATGCAAGCCCACCTGTTCCTTCTAACTTCATTCATATTAATTAAACAAGCTAAGTGGCTATTGGTCCAAGATTTAATGTTATCAAAGTTGGTCTCCTTTAGTTCTTCACTCACACACATTATTATTAAATTGGATCCCAGGTAGCTGATTTCTTGTGTTGTTTTTACATACTCCATAAATATCAGCCTCAAATGCCACCCAATTGTCCGTATACCTAAAATATTTTAGAATCATTTTGTGTTACATAAATCATTATGCATATATGTTATACTCCCTCTTATCTGAGTGAACTAATTTATAAATATTAAAAAAATTAGTTAAATCAATTATTTATTAAAATGTGTATTAGTTTTCCCTAAAATGTAAAACCCTATCTAGTCACTTGCACGTAAACTATTCTTTTATTGAAACTCTCTTAATTAATAAGTACAATTATAGTGAGGGTAATTTGAAGAAAATGTAACATTTAGGGGAGAAAGTAGATTTAGGAACTTATATATAGAACCAAAGTAAACCCTCAACAGCGCGCGCGCACTTCAGTCTTCAAGTTTTGTTATAGTTTTATGCCTCATGACTTAAGTTAAATATGAACATTAGAAAATTTCTTATATCTACTAGTTTGTTAATATTATTCGTATGATCATATATTTGTGATCATGTTCGTAGATGAGACATTTTTAATTTTTTTTCATCTTATATTACATAGTCAATTAAGTACACAAAAATATCATAAATATGAGAGACATTGTGTGTAACTTAATTTTGTATTATTTTCTCTTGCAATTTACTCCCTCTCTTCTCCCTACCAAACACAACCAAAGCTAGGACGTTGTTGGCGATCATCATCAATACAAGAGTTTAAAATGTCGATGTCATGTATATATATAAAGGCAATGTTAACTCACATAATAAATAATTATCTTACCAGCTAATATGTATCTACATCTTGTGGTGTAGGCTTCTTATTTTCATAATTTACGAATCGAATATAGATTAATTGCTTGATCCGATTAAGGAAAGCATCATGTGCTTTTGGCTTTTAATTAATGAAAAAGTAAAAAACTTGTTGGGATGCACAACTAAGCAAAAGCTGCTCACAAAACTCAAAGCCATATACTTTTAACCCAAGGCTGTGTGTCCTCATCATCATGCTCTCTTCCTATTATTCCCTCACCTAAATATGTAACAACCACTTATATTAGAAAAGTAATATTCTATCATTTTTTAATATGATATATATTTATCTAATTTAATTATATTTTTAAAAATTAGTTAATTTAATTAATATAACATGTATTTTTTAGAATACCCTATTTATCATCCTTAATCCTATCTTTTTTTTAATTATTGTTGAAGAAGTATCAATAAGGTAAATTAGGAAGATATTAAAAAATATAAAAAATATGTCTTATATTTAAAACCAAGATTAACTCTCTAAATACATCTTATATAAAAGATAGGGGGTGTATTCCAGTTACATATGAAAGAGAAAACAAGCGAGTTCTGGATGCAAGATATGTAGCTTAACTTCAGTATACGTTCAAGATTGTTGCTTTCATTTTTCTCATGCAGTTGTTTTTTTTTTTTTTTTTTTGCCGAATTTTTCTCATGCAGTTTGAAAGACCAAAGAAGGACAAATAAATTCACCTACCATCATATATATTGATGGTAGGTGAGATATGTATAGGATTGAGGCTAGATAGGTATAGAATAATGAGAAATTAATGAATGAGGTGAGATTTAGAGTATAAGTAATTAATCATTAATTACAGTAGCTGATATAACTTGTTGCATAGCCCGCCACGAGTTCATAATTATCAAACCAAACGCTTCTTCTATTCCCATATGGCGTGTGAATTAAGTTGTTCAAATTAATCTCCATTGCACATGTTGAGTTTACGTACGATCAACTTGATCCATCCAAACACAAATTACCCACTAAACAACATAGAAACCGAACTGATGTATAGACACACCCACACACCTTCTTACATGGGCAACAAATAAAACAAAGTTATGTTTGTTAGGTTTAGTACCAAGTACAGAAACTGTTTGAGGTAATGATATAGTAGCCCTCATTAATAGATCGCATCTGATCAGTGTCTCAGATCTTATCATCATCATGTAGAGATAGAGAGAGAGAGAGAGAGAGAGGATTGGTTTCTTGGCTCAGACATCAAGGAATTCCCACGTCCTTCGGATTCTTATCTTTGTCCCCAAAATATCACACACTTTCTGCATAATTACTCCAAATCTCTTTTACTCTACTACTTCTCATTTTTTGCAAAAACCCTAACCCCATCCTATATATCCTCAATAATAATAATCCATTATTAAAATCCCATATCCTCCCAAACCAAACTCTTCCTGTTGACATTTATTTACCACAAAGGCACAAACACAATGAAACTCCAATTTCTCTCACAGTTTTTCCCACACCCATTTCTCAAATCTCTCCTTTTGCTCATTCTAATTCATGTCAATCTCTGTTTTTCTGAGACGCCTCTGCTTCTTTTGTCCCTCAAAACCCAGGTGATTCCTTCTGGGTATCTCCCAAGACCCCCTGATAAGCTTCGTTTTAACCATAATGTTAGTCTCTCAGTTTCTCTTTCAGTGGGTTCTCCTCCACAGAATGTTTCCATGGTCATTGACACTGGAAGCGAGCTCTCATGGCTACGTTGTAACATAACTTCACTCGCCGGGTTTGACCCGACCCGTTCTTCGTCGTACTTACCCATTTCTTGCTCCTCACCCACCTGCACGACCCAAACCCGAGACTTCCCCATCCCTGCCTCCTGCGATTCCAACAATCTCTGCCACGCCACTCTCTCCTACGCCGACTTCTCCTCCACAGAAGGCAACCTTGCTTCCGACACTTTCCGGTTCGGGTCATCCCATGACCCGGGACTTGTATTCGGGTGCATGAACTCCAGCTTCGACAGCAGCAACACGGATAGAGAATCCAACACAACCGGGTTATTGGGTATGAACCTCGGGGCGCTCTCGTTCGTTTCGCAGTTGAAATTCCCTAAATTTTCTTACTGCATATCAGATTCGGATTCTTCTGGAGTTTTACTATTCGGGTACACCAATTTCTCGTGGCTCGCCCCCTTAAATTACACTCCCATGGTTCAAATATCAAACCCGTTACCATACTTCGACCGGGCAGCTTACACCGTTCGGCTCCGAGGGATCAAAGTATCGGGTAAGCTCCTGCAAATATCGGATTCTGTTTTCATTCCGGATCACACCGGTTCGGGTCAAACCATGGTGGACTCGGGCACCCAATTCACGTTCTTGTTGGGTCCGGCTTACACAGCGCTGCGGAGCGAGTTCTTGAACCAAACAAACAACAGATTGCGGGTCGTGGATGATCCGAACTTCACGTTCCAGATAGCGATGGATCTCTGCTACCGGGTTCCGATGAACCAGACCGAATTACCCGGATTGCCGAACGTGAGTTTGGTTTTGGATGGGGCGGAAATGACGATTTCAGATGAGCAGCTGTTGTATCGCGTTCCGGGTCAAGTAGTGGGTGGGGATTCGGTGTACTGCTTCACATTTGGGAATTCGGATCTTCTGGGTGTGGAGCAATTCATAATCGGTCACCACCAACAGCAGAATCTGTGGATGGAGTTTGATCTGGAGAAGTCAAGGATTGGGCTGGTCCATGTAAGTTGTAGCTCAGTGGGTGAGAGGCTTGGTTTGGGAAAGTAGGCCCAGAGTGGACCCAAAATAGGTGGTCCCCATTTTGGTTGTATTTGGATGGGTGGGTCCCACTTTCAACAAGGATTGGACTGAAGCAGTGGGTGAGTGGTCAAAATTTGGCTGGGAGCATTTCATGGGAAAGAAATCAAGAATTGTACAACGAATTCTTTGGGTTCTTTTTTATTTTTCTTTGGGGGGGAAAAAATTAAGTGGAGCTTATTAACTCTGCGACCCGCTTTGTAGATGGGATTTTGAATACATTAGTTAGTTTTGTTGTTGAGTGAAATAAAATAATATTAATTTTGTTGTTGGTATACAAATTGGAGTTGAGTCAACAAAAACAGGCCAAGAAGACCTTCCTGTTCACACAACTAATTCCCCATTTGGGAGAAGGGAATTGGAAGAATGAAAGTGCAAGTAAAACTCCAAATTTGTGCGTTTGGTATGTCCCAAAAGGCATCTCTAAATTAAGACAGAATTGGGTTCCATAATCCCATATAAGAATTTGGGTTTCACTTGTCTTGAACTCCATAATCTATTCATTTTACCTCATTACCTTCTCTTTATTCTCATAATCTGAAGTGGTTTTCACGTATAACACATACGATTGAAGTTGTTTGAGTTGCGGGAATCAGTCAGGGGAGTAGTGGCCTTGAACACAATTTGTGAATTTGTTAAGCCCAAATGAACTCTAATGTCTTCACAAGAAAGAAAACATCCAATGATCCAATAGTGTCTCTTGTTGATGTGTAGTGCAAGGTCAATGGTCGCATTAGTTTCTGGTTTCTCTTTTTTTATTACTATCCATCCTCCTTCTTTCTTGCCACTCTTTCATGTTCTATTTATTCACGCATGAGTATTAAAATATCCTGACATTTTCTAGTTCTATCTAGAGGTGGTAATATGGTCCAGCCCACTGGGTTTGGGCTAACCTGCCGTGGGTTGGGCCCAAAAGAACCGCATTAATATGGGTTGACATTTAGCCAACCCAACCCATAACCACTGGGTTGGTGGGTTAGCCCGCCCAACCCATATTATTTTTTTAAAAAAAAATTTAACACAATATACTAAAAATTATTTTTTTTACAAACATAAACCATAAAGAAATTAAAAATTCATTAAAAATTAAACATTAATCACAAGCCACACATAACAAAAAAAACATAAATCCAAAAGCTATCAATATTTTAGTATACTAAAATAAAAAAACATAAATCCAAGGGAGGATGAGTATACTAAATTACGAATATCATGTCTTAACTCTCAAAGACTCAAATTAGGCAACTGGCAGCAAGTCACAACTCCAAAAAGCATGAATGGAATGGACAATAATGAATGACCTAAAAGGCTACGCAAATTGGATTGGTTCTTGTTTTCATTTGGCCCTTCACCTAATCTCCCTTATCCAATAGACACTAGACAACATTAAAAAAATATAGGTTAACCCACCAACCCGGTGGTCCAACCCGTCATGGGTTGGGACCATATGGGTTTGGGCCCAAAAGAACCGCTCCCAAATGGTCCCAATTTTTTAGAACCCAAACTGTTCATATTTGCTGGTTGGGCGGGCTCGGCCCGTGGTCCCAACCCATATTACCACCTCTAGCTCTATCTTCTTCCCTTTGTTTTGATAAGGAAGAACCGTCAAGCACCTAGTTTAACTGATAAAAAGTTATAGCGGTGGCAGAAATAGTTTTTTTTTAATCTGACTTTTACAAAAGTCAGATTGTAAATGTGATTTGTGTTTGGATTGGTGGTGGCATAAGTAGTTTTTTGTTATTGTTGGAAAAACCATACTTTTAAGCTTCTTTTAAAAAGATGCGTTTGAAAAAAAAACCTAGTTACCAAAATGTCAATTCAAACACCCTAAGCCAGCTATCACCGAGTTTTTTTAAAAAAAATTACATTTGAAATGGCATAACGCTATCCCAAATAGACTCTTAATCAAGGATTTTAAATTTGTGTGTTGACAATACAACCCTATTGAATATTTAATGAAAAAGATTCATCGTTCGGTCATGCTCTCGAGTCAAATGTTGACTATGATCAGTTGTCTAATTGAAGTGGAGCACTTTCTAACCTGTTTGAATTATTATTTAACAAGCCAATTTAGATTAAAAATGAAGATATTTGATTAAATATTAATTTATAAAATTAAAATGAGTCAATATCAATTTAGAAAAAGTTAATAATTTTATTATTGGGAACCGAAAATTGGTATTAAGCTAAAGATAAGCTAAATTATGAAATCCAAGAAATTTAAGGAATTATAAATTAGACAAAAGGAAAAATTTAGAGCCTAGTGTATATGATTAATATGATAAAATGCTCCAGTCACAACCACCCACTACCATAGAAGCACTTCAGAAGTTAGAATTTTTGGCTTCAAATCAGAAGAAGCTTTTTTCCATTAAGCCGATCTGGACAAAAGTGTTGCTAAACAATCCAAAATTTATCTATCGGGCTTTCATATCATAATGAGCTTTTTTTTTCCCAACACGTTGCCAAACGGGCACTAAAAGTCTGGCTTTTTTAAATAAATCAACTTCTATCCCCGTCAATTTAAACACAAATCATATTTACAATATGACTTTTATCCTATCTAATTTTTATAAAAGCCAGATTAAAAAAATACTTTTGTCACCGCTAATTCAAACGTATTCTCAAGCAAGTAGGATCATTATCTAGTTAAATTAAAATTAAAAAAAATCCCTTTATGGATAAAAAGAATATTATAAAAAGTCATCTTTCGGAATTCAAGAACCCCAAGTCCCTGACGTTGGCCATGCTTCTCCAAAACACTTTGGGCTGGGTTCCTCACATTCAACACCCCTTGCCAGTTGTCACACGTAGGACAAGTTAAAGTTTAAGGTTTAGGAATATTTTTTATCTCGTATCCTATATGGTCCAATGGATCACAAGAACTGACAATTTAAATAAAAATAGCAGAGAGAATATCAACATTTCTGGTTTATTATTTCGATGTTTATGTTATGATTTCCCCCCTTTTCTAATTTACATTTAGCATCTGTTTGGGTGGATGGAAATGGAACTGACGGGAGGGGAGATAAATTTTTTTATAAATTAGATTTTAAAAAATTAAAAAAATAGAGTTATAAAATATTTATAAAAATAAGACGTATAATAAAAAAGTAAGAAAAATTATTAAAAACTTCTCATTTCATTTTTCAATTTTTTTAAATTTAAGTCATAAAATTTTTTTCTTTCCTCTCTTCTCTTCTAAATACTTCATACCAAACAGCCCCTAACTAGTCTTTCATCAGAAAAACTCAAAAAAGTCCCAGGTCTACGAGCCGGTTTCACCTTTCTAAAATATATGTATGGTCCCATTTGCAAATTGTTGCCGCAATTTATTAACTTAGATTAAAATAAGATAAAATTGCCTGATCATTGACTTGAGGTCAAATCGCTATGTATTATATCATATTCTGTATCATGTTATGATGTCATCCCAATTTTTTTTTTAATTACGGTTGATCAACCACCATCTTAGGCAACTGTAGGATAATGAGAGGAGTTTGTCTTAGACCCTAAATAGGATGCAAACAAACTTATATTTCTATCCGTCTTTAATATAAGATATATTTATTTAATTTGATTAGGTTAAAAAATTTAGTTGAATTATTTAATATGACATATATTTTCTAAACTATCCTATTTATCTTTTTTAATTCTATCATTCCCTCTCCTCTTTGGTTATTATTGAGGGAGCTTCAATAGGGGTAAATTAGAAAAAGATTGAAAAATATGAAAAATTTTATCTTATATTTAGGATTAACATCAACTTTCCAAATATATCTTACATTAAGGATATAAGGGAATAATTTTTTGAGTTATTGGATCAGTTTTCATTCATTATTAGAGGTATTTTACACTAAATTGTTGTCAATTTTGTTTTTTTTTTTTGATATAATAAGAGAGGATGAAGTCCATATCAATCACAGACTAGAAAACAAAGATGGAGATTTCAAATGATCTCCTAGTCAATCATTTTTTTTAAGAATAAGTTTAGGTGAGTTGAGACTTAAAGAATACTTACAAAGGAACTTATAGATGGCTCATCAACAAAATCTCTCATATCAATAAAATTTAAACCCATAATTTTATAATTATGAGTCAATCCTTTATTGATTGGACCATTTTTTTTTAGTCCTTACACGTTGTCAATCATATCAAAACAAATATATATATATATATATATATATATATGAAATAAACATTCAAAAGATGCCAATAATTGGGATCCCTTAACAAAAGCCCAATAATACAAATTTGTCAACAATTTCAGCTTCATACATTGATATCCACTAATGGTTGTTCAAGAGATCTATTAACTCTTATGATTTTGTTAGTTTAATTTAAATAAAGAATATATATTTTCAATGCATGCTTTAATACAGCCAAACCCCGATGGAAGCAAGGTAATATTCAGGGAACTAAGACGGGTTGGGGGGGGGAATGATACACTCTTTTAAATCTTTAATATAAAATATATTTAAAGACTTAATCTTAATCTAAATATAAAATATAGTTTTTATATTTATTAATATTTTTTAATTTATCCCATCGATGCTCTCTCTATAATAATTAAGGAAGAGGGGAAATGAAAGAATTAAGAAAAAAGATGACTAAGGTATTTTAGAAAATACATGATACATAAACTAATTTAACTAATTTTTTTTAATTTAATTAAATAAGATAAATATATTTTATATTAAAAAAAAATATTATAGATCATAGAAGTATTCCTCTCCTTTCATCATTTAGCTTCTCAGATGGGGATCCTCTCTTGGTAGAACTGTGGGCATGTCATATCCAACTTCGACAATTCTATAAATATGTTTAATAATTTATGATACTTCCATACTTCATAATTAGAGTTCAAATAAGCTGGCAAAAAAACAAAAAAAAGAGTTCAAATAGGAATAGCTAAATGAGTAGACCTTTTTCACGTCTACCATGAACAATGACATAAAGTTTGGGTTAATATAAAAAATATTTGGGTTAATATAACTTTTAATTTTTAAAGTTTAACTTGATTTTGATTTTAATCCCTCAAGTTTGAAATTGGTAGTTTTGATTCCTAAAGTTTGGCCCGATTTTGGTTTTGGTCCCCCAAAATTGAAATCGATGATTTTGGTCTCTGAAGTTTGACTTAATTTGAGTTTTGGTTCCTCAAGTTTGAAAAGGATATAATATGTTACCATAAACTTGAGGGATCAATAATTATAAACGGAATAAGCTTAAGGGACCAAAACCAAAATTGTGACAAATTTCAGGGACCAAAACCACTGATTTCAAACACTTGAGGGACGAAAACTAAAATTGGACCAAACTTTAGGAGCCAAAAGTTATATTAACCCAAAATATTTTATGAAACTTACCAAATATATTCACTGCAAGGTTCTGAAAACCGGACCGGTCACTGAACCGGTCGGGGTACTGGATCAAGGGTCAGTGGGTCAGATCGGAGTCAAACCGGAGCTAAACCAGGGCTAAACCGGTGAGAAATTAAATATTTTAGACTTATAAATATGAAATTCTAAAGAAAAATTTTAAAAAATTGATTTTTTAAAAATAAAAAAAAATACTGAACCGGTCCGGTCCGGGTTCCAGAACAGTGATTCACTATATCATCACCATAAAAAAAGGAAAATTTCAGAAAAAATGCAGCAGAAAATAGGAAATCCTAAATCAGTACAGTGAATTTGAAAAATCTCAAATTAGTTAGATGTCAGTACGGACGAGGAATATGAAATTTTGAAATTTTAGTGAAAGACAATTTTGCCCTTCAGCTCGGAATAACAACATCAAATTCATGATTAACAACACCGGGCTCTTGATTAACAACACCGTAATCTAAAATACAGTGTTGTTAACCAAGAGTCCGATGTTGTTATTGGTCATGAAACTTGTGAATTTCAAATTTATCCCTGGAATTGTTAATAGAGAAGACGATGTTGTTAATTAAGAGCCTGATGTTGTTATTACAAACTAAGGGGGAGAGTTAAAAAGCAAATTTGTCTTTTCGCTGAAATTTCAAAATCTCAGATTCCTCGTCCGTAGTGACACTTGGTTAATTTAAGATTTTTCAAATTACTGATTTAGGATTTTCTATTTTCTGCTACATTTTTCTAGAATTTTTCCTAAAAAATTCTAATTGAAATTCAATTAATAATGAGAATCGATCGACCCATACTGCGAACGTGAGCTGTCACTTCGAAATATAGATAGGCGCAATATATGGAGACGCATCGAGGAACATTTACATCCATAATTAGCTTTTTTCTTAATTATTCTTCAAACCTTTTTTGTTAGCACGGAATCCATTCAGGGAATAGGAATATTCTTCATTCTCACAGTAAAGAGGCAAAAAACAAAAAAAAAAACAAAAAATCATAGTCATATTCATATATATTAAGGGTTTGTTTGGTATGAGGGGAGGGGAGGGAAATGGGGGATTTTGCTCCCCTCCCCTTATTTGGATAACTAAAAATTTTAGGAGGGGAGGGACAATTTTCTAAAATTCTCCCTCCCCTCCCCTCCTAACCCTCCCTTCCAAAATTGGGGGGATTTGGAGGGAAATGTTAATGTTTGAGTTTAAATTGACTAATATGTCCATACCATTTTAAAATATTCTCACAATACCATTCTCATTATTCAATTACAAAATTATAATTTTATATAGTAAATGTCATTTATAATTATATTTATTTAATTTTTATAATTATAAAATTATAATTTTATATATTAAATTCCTTATATAATTATATTTTATTAAATATGTTAGAAAATTATTAATTACAAATTAAATGAAATAAGAGCAAAATTGTCCATATAAAAATATTTCTTTTCCCCTCCCCTCCTATACCAAACATAATATTATTTAAATCCCTCCCCTCCCCACTCTTTTTGTCAACCCAAACAAGGTAAAAGAAAATCCCTCCCATCCCCTCCCCTCCCCTCCCCTCCATTTAAATCCCTCCCCTTCTCTCCCCTCTATTGAGCCAAACATAGATACTTTCCACTCCCGTTTTGTTTCTTACACATCAACAATTTTTCTCATTTTAAAATAGTTTTTGAAAACTAATACTTCTTAATTACTGAACTCCATTCAACGAATCATACCTTGTTATCACAATTCCGCACAACTGTAGGATTCCATTGAAAAATCAACTAAAGTAGAATCTCCTTTGCTGTAATTAAATTTCAACTTAGGAGTTAGCCCAATGTAATTGTACATATCAATGTATCCAATGTAATTAAATTTTATCTTAGGAGAGTATATAGATTTCTTTTACTTTTCATATTTATTATGTTTCTCGCATGTATCCGATTGCACACACTTTAATGTGAATAATTAATATACAGTGCCAGTTTCTAATATAAATGATTAAAATAAGGGGATTTTTTTTGGGTTAAAAAATAAGGGGAATTTTAAAGAATGTAAAACATATATATATATATATATATATATATATATATATATATATATATATATATATATATATTTATAAACAACCAACTTAATTAACCCGTTTATTCAATATATACATATTAATTGTATACACTAAGGATGTTTGGTTTGGTTTGGTTTATATTTATATATAAGCCCGATTCACATAAATCGAGACAAAACTTCTCTACATATTTACTTTGTAAACCGTAAAAATTATTTCGTAGACTGTAAAAGCTACCTCATATACCATAAATCATAATTAAAAAATATTTTTGAAAGTTTCAATCGTTATTCCAAACATCCTCACTAACAAGATATATATACTATTACCCCAAAGAATGTTCATTTTTTCAAAAAAAGAAGAAGAAAAAACAAACACAATGACATTTTTATAATTTCAGGAGAGAATTGGGAGCTTTAACCGTCCCTAAATTAAATTGGGACGCTTATAATTGCTTTTAGACATCCCAAAGCAAAAGGGACACTTAAAAGCGACGCCTAAAGTGTGCTTTTAGGCTTCCCTTTTGTTTTGGGACGCCTAAAAGTAACTTTAGGCATCCTAATTGATGTTAGGGATGCTTAAAGCCACGCTTTAGGTGTCCCAAAGTGTAATATGCGATGCTTAAAGGATTTCAAACATTCCAGTGGCCAATGCATGTTAGTCAAAATTGACTTATTGAACCTTTCGTGAGTCGTGACTCCCTCCTTCTCTCTTAAACTCTCGTCACTTCTCTCTTTAGCTCCTCCTTCACTCTCGTGTCTCACACATATCACTCTCGTCACTTCTCTCTTGAAGAAGGTAGCTCATCACTCTTGAAGCTAGCTCTTGAAGCTCTTCCTTCATTTCCGTCACTTTCTCTTGAAGCCGTTGGTATCTTGAAGGTCCTCCCTCCACCATCACTCTCTTCACGTCATTGGTCTCTTGAAGCTCCTCTCTTGACACCGTTGGTCTCTTGCCTCACCGTCACTCTCTCTTAGTCCCTCCTCCCTCTCCCACAGTTGCAAAAAGGTAAGCACAAACTTTTATTTATTTATTTATTTATTTGGCCAAAAGTGAGGACATATAAAGCAACAATATTTTTAAATATTATTATCTCTCTTTACTTTCTTATGCATTGAATTTCTAAAAATCCCTTAAAAAGTGTATGCAGGGAGTAAGTTATTATGCATATGACACTATTTGATTTTATTTATTAAGTTTGTGAATTTGACGTATTACTTATTATGTTTGGAAGTATTAATTGTCATAATATTATTGTTAGTGTGGTAAAGGTTAGTTTATGTTGTCTCTTAATGTCAGTTTTTCCTATGTATGTAGAATGTTTATGGTGATTTAGAATTGGACTCTAATAATGTCAATATGGATACATATCGTTTAGTAGTAGATATATTGTTGTGTTTGGAAGTATTAATTGCCATAATAGTATATATGACATATTGAAATGCTATCCAAAGACCTAAAATTGCTGATGCATTAAGAAAATGAAAGTTCAGGTTGAATTATATACTCTTTATGAGGCTTAATTGTAAAAAGTATAATTTCCTTTATTTTTTGTTTTATGTTGGCAAACTAAAGACTCATTTGGTGCGTTGGAATTGATTTTGAGAGAAATGGAGATGGAGATGGAGATGTGATTTAAAAGTATGTTTGGTATGTTATGGAAATGAAACCTGATTTTTATATGAAAAGTCCAAAATGCCTATCTAATTAAAAATTAAAAAAAGTTTTTTTTTAAAAAAATCCCTATGCCTTTATCATCTTTGAAACTTTGACAACCTACTAAGCATAAACAAGAAATAGGAGAGCACGGATCTGCAAATCTCATGCTTCTACCTTCAACCACTATTCTAAATCCAGGTTTTAGATCTGTGTGGGGGAAGAAGACAAAGCACATGAACCCAACCAAGTGTTGGCCGCTGGAGTAGCTCGACTCCTCCTCCTCTGCACTTGTGGGTTGTCGAAGGTCGCCGTTATGGGTTGCCCAAAATTTCCATCTTGGGTTGGCACAGGTTGCTGCCACTAGGTTGCCAGAGGTCATGATCGGAGGTGAGTACTTACTGGTGGTGGCCGGAAGACTCGCACGTGGGGGGTGTTGTGAAGAGACTGGTGTAAAAGAGGAGGGTAATAGATAGAATTGTAAATCTTAGTTTTTTTCATGGAAATCATTTTGATGGAATTGAAAAATTTTCCAATTCCATTGTACCAAACACACTCCCTCATAGAATTGAGATCTAATTTCATTTCCACCTCTTCCAATTCTAACATGACAAATGGGCCATAAATGAAAAAGCATGTTTGTAATTGAACTTCAAAATTTAGGATGTTTGCAAAACTCCTTACCAAAATATACATTATTATAGGGGTATTTATTCCCATTTATTATATTCATTTATAGTACCAAGCACAACATGTGAGGCTCACAACCCTCACTTAATGGATGTTTGGTTTTCTTTATGGATTAGGGATTTTTACACCACTTTTCAAAGTTAATGAGCAACATTTGTAGTATAGTTTTTTGGGCCAAAACATTGTAGTATAGTTCAAAGTGAGTAATATAATATTTTATGGATATTATTGCCCTGACCTGAATTTATAACATTACATTTTTATAGGATAGAATACTTTAATTGCATTATTACTCAAGTATATGTTATTGTTGTAGTATATATACAGTTGGAAGCAGAGCAAGTGCTATGATGTTTCCTATTTGAAGCGTGTCTTTTTCCTTTTAAATTAAAAAACAAAAAACAAGGACATGCAACTATAAGAATAAATACACACACAAACTCTTTTTTCCTATTTATAAGGTAATTCCGATATTTTTCACATGAACTAAAGAAGACCTTAAATCTCATTAATTTTGTCATAAAATTTGACAACTCTATCCCTATTTAATATACATAATATCAAATGAAAACAAAGTTAACATAATAATAAGTGAAGGTAGTTAAAATATATATTCACCACAAAGCTTTAATGAGGTGTACGTTAGATTAAATTGCTAATATTGTACTGAATTGCCCCAATTAGTTAGTTTTGTTTAAATTAAACTAAAATGATTTGTTATTGAAATTTTGGGAGTTCATTCATTTGAAGGAGATAGATGTAAGATTGGTTAAACTTGCAATCCGATCAGTTTTTTTTTCATTTTTTCCTTCAATTGATGCAGTGGTTTTTTGGTTTCATACATTCAATAATTCATTTATTATTTTAATTCTATTTTAACTCCTTCCACCATATATGCATCGACATGGAAAGATATGATTTATATGGATTCTTATGTCCTACAAATACGATAAGGGATAGTAATACTTTGGAAACAAGGACGAGCTATGTAGGCTACGCAATGAGATAGACCAAATTTCGTTGTTATCTAACACCAATTGTTCAAGGGTATGTATTTTAATTTTTTTTATTTAAGAACTTTAAGAAATAATTGCCTTATCATCTAACTTCATTTTAATCTGTATATGTTGTTATAGTTACCATTGGAGTCTGTGTGTTGTTTGTCCTCTCCTCAACACCATCTATTGGTTTGATTCCTTAGGTAAAAAGTTAGACAAAAAAATAAAATCCGTCTTCAACACATAAGTTATTTCGTTTGTATTTCATTGATTCTTGACTTAAATGAATTGTTTTATTTTTTATGGATTTTCATTTTAATGATAGTGCGACTCAGACATATAGATTCCTTGGCGGGTCACGTGAGGGTAAAACTATTATAGACCCGAAGTGGTTTTATCCAAAAGTAAGTAATTTCAATTTAAGTTTTTTCATTAACGGTTGTTTTAGATACGCCTTTATTGATTTTAACCATTTACTTTTGATTTATAGTGCCCTCGACAACCACGGAGCATTAAATGCGAATATTATGTTATGCTTAATATATATACCATCATTTAGAGCGGAATTACAAGTGATTTTCAACAGGTAATCGCTTTTCCATTCTCAAATGATAATATTTTGGATATTGTAATTGAATTGCTAATTAATTCACTTGATTAATTTTATCTAAGCTTATTTTCTAATTTGCATATTTATGTTGATGAAGCTGCCTATTTATATGAAGACATTAATTTTTTCAGAGACTTTTTGACTGAACATCTTCTTTAACACATAGATCAATATAGTGTATTTTTATATTAGTTAGTATAGTTGTGTAGTAGACAATTTTTTGACACTTTTTGGTGGTTATTGTACATAGTATCAGGTAGTAGGAGTTAACATTTTAATTAGCTAGTGCTTGATGTTTCCTTACTACTTGTAAGGACATTGTGGTTTTTGAATAATTCTTCGATTCTGTTTATGTAGTTTTTAATTGCTGAACAACGACAAAAATAAATAAATGTTTTTTTAAAAAAATTTAACGTCCATAAACAGAAAGAGGCGCCTAAAGTCAGTTTATGCACCTAAAGTTTGAATTTTAAGTGTCCTTTTTACAAAATGGCACCCTAATGCCCCGTTTGGTACGTTGGAATTGAACTTAGAGAAGTGAAAGTGAAAGTGGAATCCCCAAATTAAATTGTTTGGTAGATTAGAATCAACTTCCATCAAAATGATGGAAGTCACTTCCTTGGGTAGACCTATGGAATTGAGGAGAGTTCTATGGAAGTGAAAAATGTTGACCAAAATTTTTAAGGAAGCTTTGATGTTTGGGGTTTGGACTGGTATTTTATTTTTGGATAAGGACATATCAGTCTTTTTATATTATAAAGACATATATTGAATTAAAATAATTATCTACTTCCATTGTCATACCAAACACTCTTTAAGACCCAGTTCCACCTTCAATTCCACTTCCAGTTCCACTTTCAATTCTATTTCCACTTCCATTAAAAACTCTTCCATCGTACCAAACGAGGCATAAAGGTTTAGGTGTCCCTTTCTGTAAAATGAACACTTAAAAGTCCACTTTAGACGTCTTTTTTTTTACGAACGTTAATTATTATTTATTATGTCACTCACATAGGCATCCTTCCTATAAAAGGACGTTAAAAGGATCTAAAAACAGACGTTAAAAATATTTTTTGTAATAGTGATACTACTCCTCTAGTTCTTATAAGCACTAACTAGAAGCAATTTTTTATTCCAAATATAAGGCACCAATTGCCACATTAAATATTTTTCCCTACTTTACCCTTATTATTATTTGAGATTTAAAGTTAAAAAAAATTAAGTCACATAATTTAGAAAAAAAGGAAAATTAGAAAAATTTATCACATAAATATAATGACTTAACTTTTATTTCTTAGTAGTATGCAATAATTAATTTATAATAAGGAATAGAGGGAGTATATAGTTTCAACCTAACATAATTGGAGTCACGAGAGCAATTTCACACAAGAGTTACCGGTCAATGACACTCATTATGTATTGTGTGTGAATTCTTTAATAGCCAAAACAAATCAATAATGAATTGAAGATACTGTTTTGGAAAAGTTGAAATGCATGGCCGCGTTAACTTGCTTTCCAAAAGAAGAAAGCAGACTTTAGAGTGGGCCATCACTAGATTGGAACCAGTATCTGTATGATAAACACACACGCCACAGCAGATATTAACTGATGTGTGTGTGTAGAGAGAGAGAGAGAGAGCTTGCTAATGTTCAAGTTGTGAGTGAGATCAGAAATGAGGAGCCAGGGAGAGAAGGAAATCATCACCAATAGCAACGATGCGTGCCCAAAATTTGATGAGCAGAAAATGAAAATACCACAAGAAGCTGCTTTAATTTACACACAGACTGGAACTCCTTCAAGAACTTCTTCCTCAATGATCCCACAGCTCTCATGGACACTTTCGATTTGTCCGGCAACACTGCCATTCACGTCGCCGCTCAATCCAATTAACGACCCTAACCTCATCCAACAACTTCTCGATATGCTTCCAAATGACTCTGATCGTAAGCCAGCACTGAGAACATGGAATGCTCACAAGAATACTCTTCTTCACCAAGTGATTCATTGTAAGTGTTGCGTAAGCGGGATATATAAAATATAATCGATTATACTAAAAAATTACAATACTAGAAAATAAAGTTTTTAGATGTAATTTAATAATATAATAAATTACAACTACTATATCTAATAACAGCTAATAAATAATAAATAAAACAACAATAAATAAAATACCAAAATCTAATTTTACTCTAAATAATTTACAAATAAAATACTATAAGAGAGGAGTAAATACAAAATGTCATATAGAAACAAATGAAATACTATAAGAGAGGAGAAAATACAAAATGTCATATAAAAAGAATTAGATAATTGAGGGGTGAGTTGAAAAGGAGGGAGGGGTTCCCTTTATATTAAAAGGGTTACCCCTCATTCTAACTAATTGACGATGTGAGATTTATTTTTTTAAGGTGGAGATTTGTTGAGATGTAAAAAAATAAGTCTCACATCACCAATTATTTATTCAGAATGAGGGGCAACCCTTTTGTATCAAAAGGGAGCCCCTCCCTCCTACTCAACTCACTGACCTATTTCTTTCTATAAAACGTTTTGTGTAGGAGGGAGGGGCTCCCTTTCATATAAAAAAGGTTGCCCCTCATTTCGAATAATAATTAGTAACGTGGGATTTATTTTCCTACATCTCAACAATAAGAATTTGAAGATGGTGGACACTCTGCTCAACTATGAGAAACAGAGGAGGCTGAAGTCGCCGGAGGATGAGAATTTGCTGGAGATCCCCAACAACCAAGGGATACAAACAAGTTTCAGAATATTTTAGGTTGACTGAAATTAATTATCTTCCTCTATGGGCGCTGAATGGACATTTCCTTTTTAATGAATTGGTTATATCATCATTGAACTTGAAATTTAATAAGTTGAGGGTTCAGAGGTGGCTCTGTGGTTATCAAGAGTGAAAGGGATTGACCTGTCTTCAATTGCTCTTAAGAATACCCTCTGTTTTCAGGAGCTATAATAATTACCAGATGGGGTTTCTGGAGAGGCATATTTATGCATGTACGTACTTCTCTCCCTCTGACTCTATCTTATTACTTTAATCCCTCTTCAACATTTCTTTCTGCTGATTGATCATATATCATTTGGGTTACAGATCATGTATATATATATTGCAGTTTTTTCAAGGATCAACTATGCTATGTGGGAATCAATCGCCAAAGGTGATACAAATATATACATCATCAAGCCACATGAATCTGACGTGTATCCGCTGTAATATAATATATGCATATGGTTGAATATGTGCAGAATGGGATATTATTTTATAGATGAGATTTGGAAGAGAAAGAAGAAGCACATGCTAGCAAAGGAGCTTGCAGACTTCTTAGTGGGAATAGACTACTCATGGATGAAAACAAATCATACAAAACCACGAAAAGAAGTTGTGTTGCCTGTGATTCAACCCTCCAATGTGGCTGCAACAAAGAAGAAAGCCAAATTAGAGAAGATTCATTCCCTTGAACAACCAATTCTTTCTAATGTGTATACCCCATTGCTTCTAGCTTCAAGCACCGGAATAGTTGAAATTGTGAAGTGAATCATCGACCTTCATCCAGATTCCATTTCCCACATCAGTCGCGATGAGCAGAACATACTCCATGTCGCGGTCAAGCATCGCCGGAAGAAGAAGAAATATGGAGCTTTGAAACTCTTGGGTTCTCAGATGAGTAATAAAGGTCGTACTCTTTTGAACCACGTCGCTAGGATGGACTATTACGATGGTAGAACCCAACCTAATGTTGTTTTTCTGTTTATGGATGATCAAGGTTTAAAAAATATATATTATATTAATTAATTTAATCAAAATTTTTTAATCAAATTAAATTAAATAGATATATCTTATATATATATTAAGAACACGATGGAGTATCATCATTTAATTTGTCAAGTTGGTTCAGGAAACTAACTACATATTTCTGCAAATGTATGTGTTAACAGCGAGGGAAGAAGATAGTTCCTTGTCCTTTCGTCTTGTATTGCAACGATTATAACCTAACGGCAAGAGAGCTTTTTGAGTAAGAACATTAGTAAAACTTTAAGTTGTTTTCAGGGTTATATGTTTCCAGTAAAGTGGGTTTCTGTGTTAATCCCTTTAAAATAATAAATTTATATGCATTTTACTGTTCATATGAACAGTGCAACTGCATCTGGCTTCATCACAGAAATCCATCTCATCAGAAGTTTAATTATTTCATGCATCTGGCTTCGTGTCATAAATACCTCTTCCTCTGCTCCCTAGGTTGTGACCGGTGCTCTAACAAATTAAAGTTCTGTGACCAAAAGATGCCGTAAATTCTTAACTTAGCAATTTTGCTATAATTAGCCATCTTCTAGTTTGTATTCCCAGGAAGTCTGCATATCCATTTAGGTAGTTTCCCTTCAGTACCACATATTAAAAGTAACAAAACATTAAATGATTAAATGAATTATTACTCAATATACAAACAATATTATACACACAATACAGACAATACTTGACTGGGTCCATTTTAAATACATGGCATTTTAACTCCCCTTCCCTCACGCCTTTAGTTTACTGAGGTCTCACTTTTTTTCTCTCTGTTTTTCATATTGTTTCCTTCCAAACTCTTTGCCTACATTCACAAAATGGCCGGACGATACAGTCACCTTGACAGCATCTCCCCTGCGTCAACAGCTTGGAGAATAATGGTGAAGGTGGATCATTCATTCCCTAAGATTGACTATGACTTGTATGAGTTGGAGTTATGCTTCCCGAAGGTGGTTTTGTCTGTTGATCTTATTGTCTTTGATGAGAAGGTTTGTTCTTTTAACATGGTTGTTTTATTATCATCTGGTCAGTTGTAATATTAGTCTTTCAAGTGGGTTGCTTCTGTAGTTATGTTCTTGGTGACTATGTGTGTGTTTTCAGAATATGTTGTTTGTTTGGGAGTTCTTTGTTTGTATTGTTAGTTCTTACTAATAAGAAAATGTTGTTGGAGAAATAAAATCTTTGTGGTCTTTTTTTTTGTTCAGTTTCGTTGGGTGAGAACCCATGGACTCATTACCCAAGAGATTAGTTTCCAGTTGGAGGACAAGCAATTGAGTACTTATACACCAAGTCTTGTATACGTATGTTAATGTTGATATTGTTTTTCTAACTATTACTACTCTCCTCAGTGGAAATAGGTGCTATGTGTGTTTGCAAGGTGACAATGCTGTTTTTTCATGGTTGGAATATCAACGTTTTAAGTTGATGCAGCACTTGGTGTTAATTGTCCAATATAGGCTTATGAAGAAACAAGGAGGTACCCCAATTAGTATATGTTGTAACTTATAGTTTTTATTGGAAACTGAACACTGATCAGATTTGGTTGTCTGGTTGCTTTTGCAGATGAGGTTTCTATTGCAAATTATAACTATGCAACTAGGATTTTCTGGAACCCCACATTTAATGAGTTCCTTCCTATGAGGAGAGAGTTACTTGCAAGAGCAGCGAGGGCATGAAGAAGTCTACTGTTTAGTAATCTATTTGAAACTTTCTTGGTTGGAAAATAGGAAGTTTCACTCTTTGTTGATTTATTACATGTTGTAATCTGTCATTTATATGTTGGGTTGATTATATTTGGAGCATGTCGTATGGTCACGTCTGTAGTGTTTCTTTCTAACAGTTTATAGTAGTGTAGTTGGGTGGCTGTACTCAGTGTTATATTACTGTGTAATTTTAATGAAGTACATCTATTTACATATTGATAATATACATGGCTAATATTCTGACCTTAAGAATAGTCAAATCTATTGAAAAATATACAACAGTGTAGAACCAGAAGATGCCGTAAACACAGAGTAAACTTTAAATTGGTCAATTTTGACGATGGGTAAGGTCTAGTATAAACTTGTGGGAGTTTACCCCTTGTATAATCAAAGTAAACTCTAATTGCCACTTTAAATAAAGATTTTCTTGAAAAGAGTGTCATTCTTTGATTCAAATATAAAAACAAACCCTATCATTATTACAAGTGTGTAACTAAGTTGCACGGTTGTTAAAAAGCATTGTGTACTTTTGAAGTTAACCATGGATGTGACATGATGAGCTGAAAGAAACCAGAGCAGTCTGATTCTTTTCAGATGTGACTAAAGACCACTGACACACATTAATTCACTGGATTTTAATCTCACAGTTTGCACTCCTTTTAACTGTTGGTTTTATTCCTTGGTTTTCATGTAAATTTAAATGTCAACCTTTTATTCCTTGGGATCATGTTACCAACTTTGCGAGAAGGTACAACATTCCTTTGGTTCATGTAATAGGTGAGTTTAAATTATGAAGAGAAACCAAAGCATAAAACTAACAGTTAAGACAGTATATTTCACAAGGAAGAGATCTTATGTTACTCAAAATAAGATCAAAAATAGTTTAAATCTAACCAGAGGATATTGTGAAGCAAGTTTTAAATTTATTATTCTACAAAATTTAATTAGGGGCAAAATATCCTAAGTTGTTGGGATGTGATAATGTTATAGTTTGTTACAGGTGAGTTTGGTTTATAAAAACAATCCATAATCTAAATACTGATACAGGGCTTGGGGCTCAATTCAAGTTAGGATTTCAGACCTTAAGTTAAAGATTGATGAGTGTTTTCAGACTTATGATTTGATATTTCCACTAGATATAATTTGATTTTAAATCTGCCTCAGACCGTGTATAGGATAAAACATAATGGATTGGTGACAAACTATAACACATTGTATACTAAAATGGGATATTATCCTAAATACAAGTTGATCATGTGGGAGAGGTATGTCATACATATAACAAAAAGTTTTAGAGATCTGGCGGTGGTTTGGGTTTTGAGTCACTTGGTTAAGCATTGGAGTTCACGTCAACAGACCTCATTTCTAAGCTTCCACCTGGCGGCTGTTGGGTTTTGAGTATGTAGATGTAAAGTTTGTCAGAGTAAAAAGTTCATAAGTTATATCACTGAGAGGTTAAAGATAGGAAGGAACCACTACAAGCCAGAGTTTAAAATTATATGTGCTCAAAGGAGTGGGTTACAGGTGAGTATAGTTTGTGAAGACAAACCACAATTTCTAGAGCAAACATTGAGCATCAATTGAAGTTAAGTGGTATATTTCACAAGGAAGAGATCTTATGGTACTCCAAATATGATCAAAATGAGTTCGAATCTAACCAGAACAATCTACAAAACCAAGTTGTAAATCAATAGTTCTCATAAAAGTGGGTTACAGGTGAGTTTACTTTATGAAGACAAGTCTTAGTCTTTAGACTTGTATAGGGCTCGAGGCTCAATTCAAGTTAAGATTTCACATCTTGAGTTAAAGATTGATCAGTGTTTTCAGCCTTATGATTTGATATTTCCACTAGATATAATTAGATTTTAACTGGCGTTGTATACTAAAATGGGATATTATCCCAAATACAAGTTGATAAATCTGTACACAATCTGAGGCAGATTTAAAATCTGTACACGTTCGAATCTAACCAGAACAATCTACAAAACCAAGTTGTCAATCAATAGTTCTCATAAAAGTGGGTTACAGGTAAATTTACTTTATGAAGATAAGTCTTAGTTTTTAGACTTGTCTAGGGCTCGGGGCTCAATTCAAGTTAAGATTTCACATTTTAAGTTAAAGATTGATCAGTGTTTTCAGCCTTATGATTTGATATTTCCACTAGATATAATTAGATTTTAACTGGCGTTGTATACTAAAATGAGATATTATCCCAAATATAAGTTGATAAATCTGTATACGATCTGAGGCAGATTTAAAATATGTAAACGGTCGAATATAACCAGAACAGTCTACAAAACCAAGTTGTAAATCAATAGTTCTCATAAAAGTGGGTTACAAGTGAGTTTTCTTTGATAATGCTGTTAAATTTGACCACGCTGATCATTATACATAAAGGTAGAGAAAAAAAATTGGAAAAATGACGTCAAGGTCCCAATTAAAGAAAATAATATTATAAAAGTATCATAGCTTGTCAATGATAAGTGAAAGAAAAACTATTGATAAGTGGAGGAGTTACCATTAACAAATTTTGAGACTTTTTTAATATTATTATTTTTAATTAGGACCTTAATATCATTTTCCCAAAAAAATTTGACCAAACATGATGACATGGTGAAGTCTGAAAGTAATGTGTCAAACTTTGCAAGGTGATGTGAAGGAAATAATTAAATTTAAAAAACCCACACAAGTTGTCATGTCAAAGTTAAACTCTTCACCAACCCACTAAATAGGCCTCACTTGACGGAAGTTACCTGTAATTAACGGTCAACGTACTCAAACTTAACGGCGTTCTCAATTTTCTTTCCGTAAGTACCTGGTATCTTAGGCTATACCATCTTTTAGGTACATCAACGGGCTCAAACTAATTTTGAATCAAGGTATGACATGAACCATTAAGGTTGGCGCTCCTAACCTTTATGGTGCTACATTCCCATGTCTCAAACTTAAAACCTGTGGTTAAGCTAAAACAACCTTAACCAGCTGATCTAACCCAATGTTCTCAATTTAGCTACCTTAAAAATTATTTATTACTGCTTTTACACCCATTAAATATTAATTCTGCTAGTCACTCAAAATACAAAATATTATTACTATTTTTATACTTCATCCAATATCTCTATTAAAAATGGTTGCCCAAGGAGAGCGACGTGACGTGCAGGCCTTTCTCCCTCTTTTTGAAGTAAAGAAACACGAAAATAATTGGAATTTTCATATATGTGTATTCTCAATTAAATTATAAAATGGTATTCTTTTGAGATTCTTATATCAATATATTATAACTCAAAATTTTTAAATATATTTCATCAAACATAAATTTATTAAAACTTACTCAAATTTAATTTTTAACCAATTTGTTAATATTTTTCACATAAAAAATACATAAAATTTTAAAAACTTAGTAAAAATATTGAATAGGTCATTAATAAATATTAACATTAAAATATAAATTATAAATTTAGTGTAATGAGGGGTAATATTTTACCATGGCATGGAGGGAGCTGAAATCTTCTACGTATATGTCGGGAAAGAGGAAACATGTAATTAAACAAATCCAACTAACACTCCAAATATAAATCATGGTAGCTAATTTTAGTAAATGCTGATACTAATCCTGTGGGACAAATCCAAATCCAACGTTCAAACCTTACTATACAAAGTAAAAAAGTCCGTATTAGGTGGGATCCTTGACTCAGCGACGCGCGCTAAACCGCGGGGATAGATGGAAAATAACTCCTACTAAGATTGTCATTTATCTCACGCGCCTTAAACATGCCACGTCAACTCATGGTTGGGTTCATCTACCAATGGGAGGCCACGTGAAGATGCCGCTTGAAGCCGAGACCGACTTCCCACGTGCACTTCACGCTCCAGAATACCGCCAGAGCATGAACAAGATAAAAATTAGGCTTAATATCATTTTATTCCTTAAATTTATCTTTATTTTTATTTTAGTCCCTTACATTTTAAATTATTGGTTTCGGTCCATCTGGGTAAAATAATCTAAGTTTTTATTAAGTTATAAGGACTAATATTTTAAAAAAATAAAAATATGAGGACTAAAACATATGATTCAAAAATTGAGGGATTAAAACTAAAATAGGTAAACTTAAAAATCAAATATTATATTAATCCATAAAAAATAAAGGGAGAATTTCAATGAGCCCCAAAGATATGACATAATCTCGTTAACCTTTAGAACTTTTTGAAACTTTAATGCACATTTTAAGTCAAAATAAAATTAAGTTTTAAGGGTGAAAAGATAATGATGCGCTTACTTTATTTATATTGTAAATTGTCTTATTTATCTTATGAATTTTCATATTTATCTTATAAATGGACAACATGTTTTTAATTTTCTAATTTCTTTTGAATTCATTTATTTAAATGTCCTTATTTATCTCATAAATGCCTATATTTATCTTATGAATAACTAAAATATTTTTAATTATCTAAATTCTTTTAAATTTCTTTATTTATCTTATAAATGCTCTTCTAAAAAAAATAAAAATAGGACATCATTATCTTTTCACTTATAAAATTTCATTTCATTTGGATCAATAGAGTGTAATGAAGTTTCAAAAAATTTAAGGATTCACTTGAAATTATGTTATATCCTTTGCAGCTCAATGAAATTTCCCCAAAAATAAAAGCGACCCTTTCTGACAGAAGGGAAAAAAAAAAAAAAAAAGGAAGGCTGTGGATATTATATTCTGGGATATCCGTGCCATTGCATTTTGCTTTATAAAGTTTCGATCTTTAAGGCATCGTGGGGGTGATGATCACTCTTTCTCTCTCTACGTGAGCTCTGAGACTATTCTTCTATCTCCTGGATCGAGATGGAAGCTGAAAATCAGAACTTATCTCTTGCTAACAGGTTTGACTTACTGGGTTTTGAATACTATACGGTTTTCTCTTATGGTTCTCGCCCTGATCCATCACTGCTTGTTTCTCTTTTTTTCTTTTTCTGTATTTCCTCTTAGATTTGATGCTACTGTTTCTGAGATCCATTTTGGTTATGAAATCTTGAGATTTAGCTGAAAGTGAAGGTTTTAGATTTGTTTGCATGTTCAACTTGATGGATTTGCTTCAGACTTTCCTTTCAGTCAAGTATAAAGAAATTATACATGTAGAATGTTATTTAGTTGATAGGATCCGTGAGGGATTGAAGATGGAGTATATAGCTGCAAGTGTATCTGTCCCTGTTCTGAAGAAGTTTAATTAATTACTTATTAAAAAAAAGTAAATTTCAGAATTGTTAGATTTTGTATGAACAAATGCCCTTTATTCTGGTGCGTCTGTCTTGTGTAGAAGGTGAAGAAGGGGAAAAATTAGGGTTTTCTAACTGAATGGAAGCGGCTCTTGGAAAGTTGTTAGTAGATATTGTTGTTTTCTTTAATTTCAATTATTCCCTCACAATTGTAAATTTGAGATGTTGCAAGATATTTATAGGCTCAGATGCCCTTTATTGTGTTGGATTTTTTTTTTGGTCATGCTGATATGAAAAGAAAGGAGAATTTTTCTAGATGGAATGGGAACAACTCTTTATGAAAAGTTGGAAACAGATGCTATCAAATTTATCATGAGAAAAGCAAAATCGGGTCCACAATGGCTTCTTTCGCTTTTAATTATTCTTTCTTATGATTCGATGTCATAATGATTTTTCTACAAATGAGGATTTTGAGGGAGGGATTCAAAACTAGAGAGTGGAGGAATGGATCCAATAGCTAGGAGTTAAGACTTAGCTTTGCCTTAATCTCTTAAGAGACGTTCCTTATTCTAAAAAAAGCTAAAACACAAAGTTATGTAGGTACTAAAGCTAAAAGACTGATGAACTGAGCTCTTAAGAATGGAGTAATATTGATTTATGATTGAGAGAGTAATGGCCAGAGCTAAAGGGTGAGTGCAAATTTCAGCAGAGTAATACAAATTAGTCATCAGATTGCTTTTGAAGATGGTAGCACATTTTCAAAAGGAATAATTGTAGAAGGCTATTGTTTTTGTTCAAGAATATATACTTTACCTGTAGGGCAGGACCTATGAAAAAAGCTATTGAAGGGAAATGTAATCTTGTCGCTTGCTTTAAGATTTAGATAAAGCAGCTTTGCAACAGCTTTGTGGGTGTTTATCCTGTTTCAGTTACTGCATTTTGTAGTTTTTGCTCACTTATTTGTGATATCGATATCCCTTGTTACATAAATCAAATTTCTAAATTGAAGAAAATTCTTGACCTGTGCCACTCTGACATAATTTAAAAGTGAAATGTGTACAATATTTCCTTTGTAGATCATTTACAGGTAGAGCCAATTGGATGGAAACTAAAAAATTATTTGCTTGCTCTAGGTGCTTTGGCCATAGTCCAAGCTCAAAAATTCATGTGTAAGATAAGTAAATAGTTTAAGGATCAAACCAAGCAAAAAGTTTGATAAACCATGCATATCCATGTTTCAATTCTCAAATATTTAGGTTATTGTCTCCAGGCTGTTATTTATATGCTTGAAATTCCTCTTGATGACTTGTCATGATTTGCTTCTAACATTTGAGAAGTACTTTCGTTTAGATTTGAAATGGATGATGTTCACATGACCAACATTGTTGAGTGGAATAAGAAAAGAAAATTACAGATTGATCAGTTGGATTTGCTCAGACCAAAGCATAAATGTTGGGTTCGGAGTTTCCCGTCTGAACAGGATTCAATATTTGATGAAAATTTAAGGTCAGAGAGAGTGCATGACCTTCCTGTTAAGGGCAGCAGACCTGACGCTTTAGTACTTGATGATAGGCCGTCCCCTGTGTCTGCCGGAGACAGCAACAGTTTTGCCGAAGATTCTGATGCTTCCATGTCTGTAAATGAAGAAGTTAAGCAGGCAGATTGTGCAAAGACATCCCTATATGGCAGGCCTTCTAATTCTTATGTCAATTGGGACAGCTATAACGTTAAGGATGTAACAACAATTGAGAGGGCAAATTCTAGTGAGGAGGACATATTTACTGACAGAGAATATAATCAATCTTATAATCATGAGGCTGATATACAAGCTTTGCAGAATCTGGAGGAGCAGATTTGGGAATACGAAAAACTTAAGGATCACTTATATGAAGACAACTGTGAGGAGTCTTTGAATAAGGGATTTGAAGATCTTCTCTGTTCAAGTGGGGTGAATCCTAACGTGTACGTCCTTTCCTCCGGAAGATGGGAAGTAAACCAAGGTAATACAGAATGTATAGTTGGATCATTTTAATTTTCTCGTAATCTGATGTGAAAATGTGTGTTTATACTGCTCAGTAATCCCTAGTTTATATCATCATAAAATCTACTCATGAGTCTTCCCTTAATAACTTAAGCTTACAAGTTCAAATGGACTTTGACATTGTATCATAACTAAATGTGAGGGATTGTGTTTGGAAATATGATGAAACTATAGATTTAAAGTGAACAAGTTAAATTTGTTTTTTAGTTCATATATATTGTTTTGACCGTTTATAATATAATTTTGTTGCAGAGGCACAATCAAGTACAAGGCCACCAACAATTGATCAAGAATTTGAGGAGTACTTTTCCATGCTTATGCTGTAGCAGAGTTTGTTACAGAGGGGTAGATGTATAATGTATATAATTAATGCTTAATATGACTGTTGTATGTAAATATTTTGATTGTTATGAAGATTTACATGACTAAGTTATTCTAACTACTTGATAACATGTTGAAATGGTAGTTTATGACTGTTTTATTCCTTTCTATTGGAATTTTAGATACAAATAGATATATGATAGGGTTGTCTTTCTATCAAAATAGTTTAACCTATTCGATAGGGCTCCATTTCTACATTAGACACCTTTAATTTCTTCTTTAATTAATCGACATGGCATTTCTTTATATGCGAATAGTTTCCACTTCTTACTCGGTTCATTACTTTCTTGAATGATGTTGCAGTTTTGTTTTGGGTCGTCACTTTCTGAATATGATTCATTTTGTGCACTTTCATATGGCTTCCAAGCTTTCTTTGTTCTTTTCTTTTCTTTTCTTTTTTCTTTTTGTTTTTTTAAGCCTTAGGACCACAGAATTAAGGCAAGAGGGCAAGCCTCGCTCGCTGGAACCCGTGAGCTAAAATCTGAGTCATGGCTGATGAAAATATCTCGAGTTATTCTGCAGATGGAATTGCTTTTGCTTTTTTGAAGAGAATAATTCTTTTTATAGAATTATTTTTTATTGGGAAAAGGACACAAATATCATGTGAACTTTCAAAACTCAGAAAAATTTATTAACATTTGTAAATTATAGATGGGATTGAAAGGGAACTTTGTTTTTTATGTTTGTGACAAATGACAAAAATGCCCATCAAATTAAAACTTCACCATCTTTCTCCCTCAGTCTCCTTCCTAGCGCCTCTCCCTCCCTTCCTCTTCCTGTTTGATCTCGCTCACTGCCTCCCCCATTGGCTTTCAACGCCAGATTGATGAGCCCAAAGAAGGATCTTTTTGCCTTTCGATGGTGATCGAAGGACCGATAGAGATGGTGATTGTGGTGAAAAAGGCGGACTTGAGGGTGATGGTGGAGACCCACGGTGGTAGTGGCAAAACCGATGGTGGCGGTGATGATGTAGTCAAAGATCGTCTCCCTTTCCAATTTCCTTCTCTCCCTTTTCCATTCAAAAATTATAGCCTTCCGTCCAGCCCTAATTTATGTCGATGGTGGTGTTGGTGATGAATGGAGGATGGCGATGGTGAGATGAAGGGCAATGGTGATGAGGAATGCCAAAAGGCTAGTGAAAGCCATTGGGTCCAACGATGAGGTCGACGGAGTGGGGAGAAGAAGACGGAGAACAAAAGGGAGGTCAATGGTGGTACTGCGTGACATCCGGTGGTGGTCATGGCCGGTCTCGATGGTGAATGCAAGCGGCGATGGTGGTAAACTCTCGTCCCTTCTCCCTCTCCATTCTCAACATCTTCTTCCTCTTTGGTTTTCAAAATTTATCTAGCAAATCCCCTTGAAAGTGTCGGCTGGTTCTGATCTTCTTCCGGCGATGGTTATCTCAGTGAAAAAGAGCACCTAATATTCGCCATGGGGTCAGGTTCTTCGCTGGAGCTTGAACTCCCCAAGACATCTCTAACCAAACTCATCAAGCTTCTCTCTGCTGGGGGTTCATCATCAAGCTTGAAGGTCGCCTTTGGTTCGGTCGGAGAGTTGCTTCTCCTTTATCTCAGGTTGAGCTAAAACAGGAAACAGAGGAACCTTCCATATCTGATTTTGGCTAGGTTTTTTGTTGTTGTTGGGTTTTTGCTTGTGTTTTGCTAATTATTATTATGAAGTTTCAAGTATCGTTGATAACTTGAGTATAGATAATGATAATTTGAGTGTAGCAATTAGCAGTTACCCCATTTTGGCTTTTTTAGAGTTCGGTTTTTGTTTGTATTTTGTTAATTGCTATTATGAATTTGTCATTGCCTATATTCAAGTTGTCACCACTCCTATCAGGTGTTGTTGATAAGTTGAGTATAGACAATGACAACTTGAGTATTGCAATTAGCAACTACCACTTTTTGATATCGTTGACAAGTTGAATATAGGCAATGACAACTTTAGGATAACAATTAACATATTGAGTATACATATTGACAACTTGAGAGCTTAAGTTGTCAATCTCTATACCAAAATAGTTAATCGCATTACTGAAGTTGTCATCGTAACTCCGGCCATCAGTGCTAAAGCTCTGATGACAGGCAGGCTGGTGGGGTGGGACTGGCATTAGAGCTTCATCGACTAGTCGGCAGTTGTGCTCCGACGAGGTGCCTTTTTCTATTTTTTTAATTGAAAAAATTGAGGGGCATTATAGTAAAATCACTAACACTTTAAAATCCCAATTTGATCCTTATCACCTCTCTGTTATTTACAAATATTAACATATTTTTCTGAATTTTAGTAAATGAAATGGTATTTATATATTTTTTTCCATTGTTTATTTTCTTAACTATTATGCCGTCATCTCAACATGTTGTGTGCCACAAGGCCCATAACTGCTATGAGCAACAGTTCAATGATTTTGAGATGTCAACAAATTAATAACAATTATTTCAAGGCTCAAACATTTATACGAAAGTCTATAAATAACACTTAATGAGGAAATTAGTTCTTTTAACTTGAACTAAGGACAAAACACCTTTTCATTACTCCTA
The DNA here is from genome assembly GCA_037074505.1 of Albizia julibrissin. Taxonomy (NCBI): domain Eukaryota; kingdom Viridiplantae; phylum Streptophyta; class Magnoliopsida; order Fabales; family Fabaceae; genus Albizia; species Albizia julibrissin. The sequence goes on from CM073487.1 coordinate 41,324,961, forward strand.
CAGTTAACCGCCAGATATACCCCATTCCTATTTATAAAAAACGTCTAGAGAATGTCTTAAATTTGTCTATTATTTTCTCATTTTATTTTTATTTAATTATCTATATTTCTCAAACTCCCTCTTCACCGCATATTTTCTTTCTTATACAATCATCTTTATTATTCCTATAATATTATTTTTTTATTCTTTTTTTTTTACAATCCTTCCTATTATAATAATTTCCTTATTCTCTCTTTTAGTCCCTATGTCCTCAAAAATAAGGGTATTTTTATAAAAATTGTTACAATTTTTTTATATTTATTGTCTTTAACTATCACTTTGATCTATATTATTCGGTTAAGTGTTCCAGATAAAAAATAAAAAGGAACGGAGGGAGTATAATTTGGAGATGAGAGACTGTCAATGGCTAGTTGTCTCTGCAATAACGTTACTTGTTATGTTTAAATGAGGTCTTGGTTGAAACCCAACTTTTCTATGTTTGTGCAAGTATGTGTTCAAGTTGTTTTAAATAAATAAAAAATGAGAAACCAACAATTGAATAAATAATTTTAGTATTTTTATGAAATGAAATGTGTTGACAGATGAGGTGTGGTATTTTCTTCAATGAGGTAGTATTTCATATGATTGAGTTTGCAACTCCTAGGTATAGTAGTCAATTTCCAATAAAGTATTATCCAAGTTTTAAGAAATAATCATGTTAAAGGTTATTGTTATTAATACAGGAGATAAATAGATAGGAATTATTTTGACTTTAATTAGAAGCAAAACAGTAAGTGAGAGAGCATGTCAAAGTAATAACAAAGCTTTTTGATGAACGATGAATAACGAATGAAATTAAAAAAACAAACTCCTCTCTCTGACTGTTATTGTTGAACAGCCCATGTCATGGAACCAATTTACCAACTCAACACGACAGCGACGTTAGAACATTCAGTTTAATTTCCCTAAACAAAACACAATGACGTCATCACCACCGTCACCACCATCACCATCGAGTTTATATAATCCTTAAACACATCAAATAAAATAAAAGAATTAATTTCACGACGATGATTCTCGCATTATTATTGAACTCAGAAATGGCAAAATGACTGAGGAAGATCAGAAGAAAGAGATCAGAGCCCTGTGTTTTGCTGACCCACGTGGCCATATATATAGATATATCCATCAGTCAAAGTCAACATTGTGGAAGATCGGACGGTGGTGATTGCAACTTCTGGTTCGGTCCAGTTCCGTCCTGAACCAGCCATGCCATCCTTAGGCCCCAGCTTGTATGCACGTCTAGGTGACAGTGCATGAACCATACCCCTGTTTGTCACAATTCGGGCCAACATTAATCAGCAAACGTTGTTGTTCCACAAAACACCTCAAAATATTCATATCTGACGTGTTTATATATTTCTTACGAATTAATTTAAGTCCCTTTTTTGTACCAAATTCTAACTCACACTACTTCTCTTTCTGGTTCAGGAATTCATTTTATGATAAGGTCCTTCTATCTACATTAATTATGTTAATTAACACTTTATTGATGACAGGTTATCATGATTTCTGTTGAAAATATTACTAATTGCATGCACCTTAGACATCATGATACCTTCACTTCCGCTCTATTAAAGTGGCCAACTATATGTCATGAAAATCAAAACAGGAAATATTGACAAACTAGTATTCATATTATAATTAATTTATATATATTATATTATTTAATGAGTTTAATGAACGCAGATAAATAAATATGGACACGTACGTACCCTATTACATTTTTTTTATAAAAATACTCAACCAAGGGAACAATGAATGAAATAATTTCTTTAAATAATTGTATCCTTCGCTAATTATATAATGAAAGGATGTTGATATGGACTATGGACTTCTTTAAATGATCAAGAACAGCGACACAGTATTCATGAGCGTATGAAGCAATAGTGAAGGTCTTCATCAATACAAGAAGATAAACTCATAAACCTAAAAGTACTTATTACTCTATAATACGAACTCAACGGACACATGTTTATATTACGTGTATATTTCAGCGTAATTTGTTATTTCTGTTTTTTTCTATATAAATCTCTACTTAAAAAGCTTTCCTAGACAGTTCCATGATGAACAGGATCACTTGCTAGCTTTGCCAACAGCACTAGTATTGATCTTCAATGGAACATGCTTTTTTGGCTGCTTGATTTAATTAATTTTACAATATCCTTAGCCGTATATATGTATAACAAACTCTTTATCAGATCTGCATTTAACCTGTTTATATTTGCTATATTATTATTTGTCGTACACTTATGTTTTATGAACCCTACAAGAATATTTATCAATATGCATGTTATATAATACTTCGGTCCTTAATATAAAAATCAGTTGACTTTTTTTAATATATTAAGAAAGTTAAATAAATTATTTATCATAACAGATATATCTGTTATATATCATTAAATTATATATCAATTTTTAAGTCAGATAAACTAGTTTTATGATAAACGACGATAAATATAAATATTTTAATGTAACTTATTTAGTTTCATTAATCACTCTACAAAAAAATTCAATTGGTTATGAGCCAAAGGAGTATATGGGTATATACCTGGGTTGTCAGCGAAGAAGCGGATGGCGATCCAACCACCGGAGGGAACACTAGCCGTATTTCTCTCCACAGGGTCCACAAGATTGTAGTTTGCAGGGTCATTGTTAGGGTCATAGTTCCCAAAACCTTGTCCCACAATGAAGAAATTGTACCCATGAAGATGCAGAGGGTGGCTCTCAGCTCCAAGGATGTTAGTATCCTGCAATATTACCTCCACACTCGTATTAAACTTCAACACCACCACCTTCGTGTCGTTGCCCACATTTGTGTTATTCGGAGGCGTCCCTGTGTAATTAAAAGGGTTCAAAGGTTTCGCCGGAAAATCTGTCTTGTACACCCCATTTGACCGTCCAAAGTAATAAGATTGTAGAAGAGCAACCGAGGGAAGTGCGAAGGATACGTTGTTTATTGAGGCTGCAAATTTGGTCGTGTTACTTGGTCCCTGACACGTCATGTTTTTGGGACATGGGTTTGTCCCAAGCCCAACTGTGAAAAAAAAGGTCTTGTCCACTTTTTGAGGCACATTGGCTGGGAATTTAGCATTGGCCAAGCTTTTGAATTTTGCTGAGAAGTTAGCCACAAAGGTGGTGGCATTTATGGGAGGGAGGGTTGGCTGGGGGAGGAGGGTGAGATTCTTGATTGATTGTGATGGGTGTTTGTATTGAAGGATTCCGGCGACGGTGGTGTTGTCGATGGTTCCGCGGCCGGTGAAGTAGGGCCGGGCCGTCATGAGGAAGGTGGCGTTGGGAAAGAAGGGTTTGGTTTTGAGGAGGACGTTCATGGTTTGGCCTGGGGATATGAAGAGAGTGGCAGCGGTGAATGGTTTGACGTAGGTGGCGTCGGCTTCGACTACGGTGAATGTGTGATTTGCTATGCTGAAGAAAAGCTCATCGTTGAGTGCAGCGTTGATCAGCCGGAGCAGATATGTCTTTCCTGGCCTCACCTTTAACCTATATGTATCTACAAGGTGATGACACACATGACATTAGAAAAAAAAAATTAAATATCGGTTTGACATTTTTTAAAAAAAAATTAAATAAATTATTTTAAAGTATTTATTTTTATTATTTTTTATCTAAATTAATTAGTCTAATTTATAAAATAATATATAATATAATAGTACACAATATATACTACGATTAAATAATTTATTTAACTTTTTTTAACCAAAAAAAAGTCAAATCTTATGTTTAGCAGTTTAGAGGGAGTAAGTCTATAGAAAAGGATTAATTAGTTTGGGATAATACCTTTAGAAGAACAGTTATAGAGAGGCCCAGGAAGGCCGTTGATGGTGTGAGCATCAGAAACATTGGGTCCTCCTCCAGTTTGCAAAGCCTGACTTATAATAGCTTCTGGGTCTGTGTTAAACCATTCTCCTGCAAATTACATTATTTGTACATTACCATATATATATGAACATTTGAAGCAAGCTAAGCTAGAAACCTATATATTCACGAAAAGATGGTGTTCTGATTAATTTATATATTTATATATACCAAAGAGAATGGGGATTTCCTTGTGAGGTTTGGGAAAAGGATAAGAGTCATTGCGCTTTGGGAGGATAATGATGGGTCCGTAAATGGTTGCTCTGAGCCATGAAATATGAGCATGCCAGAGTAAAGTTCCTCTCTGTCCTGTGATGGTAAAGTTGTATGTGAAGGACTGGTTCGTTTGAATCGGACACTGAGTTACGTATGATGGCCCGTCGAACCACCCACTCGTCAGCTGTCGAATACCATGCCTGCAAATTAAACCCCAATAAAAATCTCAACTTTTCCAATACTTGAAGAATCTTGGGCATGACATAAAAAAAAGAAAAAAAAAAAAGCAGCAGCTTTTTACGTACCAATGAATAGATACATTGTTAGAAACGTGGTTCACCACCTTAATCACAACCCTGTCACCCTCCCTTGCCACTAAGCGAGGTCCTGGGAATTTACCGTTCACGCTCAAAAGGCTCCTTGTGTGACATAATCTTGTCACGTTCAGATACTCGATCTAGTTGCAAAACCAAAATGGAATAAAAATGAGGGATAATGAAACAAAAGTGTACTTAATTAGTAACATGAAAAAAACTTGTAAAAAGTGATGTACATTGAACGTATAGTGCCTTGTTACGCTTGCTGCAAGCTCAGGAAGCAGCAATGTAACCCAAAAACCAAGCAAGAATGAAGTTCTCATGGAGGAAGAGAGGAACGAGGAAGACTGAAAGTGAGAGACGACAGCCATTGCTTGTAGTGTTGTGCGTGTTTGTGTTTGGGGAATAGATTGCTTAATATATAGAGGACTTTAAGTTGATAGATTAGATATTATAGGCTCTATATTTGAAAGAATTAAAATTTAATATTATTTGTGGAAGTAGGCACTATGCTGGTCCATTTTGTGGGAATCTTCTATCTCAAAATGTCTGATTATAGCTGTTGGTCCAGTTGAACTTTAGAGTGCACATTAAGTAATTATTAATTACTATAATTTGGCTATATTCCATCTACAAATGATTAAGTGTTGCAGAGACCATTTCTTTAATTTGTTGCTTAATTCGACATATGTAGTCTATAAGCAATTATATGAGCATCGCTTATGTATAAAAAGAAAAGAAAAACACAATATATAATATGATATCATCACATAGTCAAGGGCACAAATTTAATGGGATTTTGTTGTTAAGGAGTCAATTAGTTCAGTAAGTTGAGTTGTTTTTATCTGTTTACTTGAGATTTATAATAAAAACCATGTGGAAGACACAGAAGATGTACACAACCCTTCTTGAATTGACCCGATCCAAATGAGGATACCCACTTCACCAACTAATAATATTGAAGCTTCTCTGTATGTTGTTTTCAATAATTACCAGTTCAACCCCCCACGTTGCGTGGTTCTTAGCTTTATACTTGAGTTTATTCCACATATAATATAAACACGTATACTTACACATATGCTAGTGATTAATCAAGAAAACAAAAAAGATTATGCTTGTATTGATTAACCAATTATTGGTTTAATTTTAATTTTGGTGCGACAATATTACTTGTGCTCATGCGCTTGTGCCCATATATATGTGTGTGTGTATAGTTGTTGCCTAGTTAATAAAACTCTAAATGATTCTTCACTTTTGGTTCAACATCATTAATTAGGTGTGCAATTTGTGTTTGGATTCTTTACAGATTGAATTGTCATTATTTTTTTTCCTGATTTGTGTTCTTTAGAATATAATTTAGGTGTACTTCTAAGATTAATAAGGAATTGATTGAGAGGAAATGATTATTCTATCCTCATAATTAATATTATAGAATTTTAATTAGTGTATTAGCATAATATGTAAAGCTCTATATATATATATATATATATATATATATATATATATATAGTGCGACAATAGATGGTGAGCTTTATTTTTCGTCACGAATTTCCTGAAAATTGTCTCGCCCATTATTAGCTCTTGGATGTTTATGCATTTTAAGCCTTGCGTGAAGCGTAATAAATAAATATTTCAATATATAGGATGCTATTAAGAATATTGGAAAGTTTAGTTGACATTTATCAATTAAATATTTGTTCCCAACAATAGAAAGTTCCAACTGAACTCCACAATTTTTCAGATTTTTTTTCGCAATCAGGAGAGATCTCATTATAATATAATTAATTATTTTTATTTTTATGAGACTTGAAATGATTAGGTTTGATGCCAAACACTACCTATTTGTCTAGGAGGAATGCACCACACGAACTAATTTGTCATTCATAATTCATGATTAATTTAACTTTGCATTGCATCGGCCAAATTAAACTTTTGCATTCCAAAGTATTGAGAATGTTAAAATAGTTTATTCAAGGATTAGTGACATAACAACATAGGCCAAATCCAGTCAAACATGTGCATGATTAAATTAATATAATTTAATTAAATATATAAAAACATTCATGTATAAGCATAAAAAAAAGTAATATTTAAGTAAAAAGGTATTAACCCACAAATAAATAGAATATTTATACATAAATCACAAACCATCTAATTAACTAGTTACATATAGTAGAAATATGATGGACTGTGCTATTTGATTTTTAATTCAAAACAACTTCATTTCAAGTTCTTTTAGGAAAAAATATATAAAACCGAACCAGTTAACTCATCCAACCCGTTAGGTTAATTGATTGCATCAGTAATGTGAAACGGGTTGAAGGGGAGGAGAGAAACTAGAGGAGGGAGGAGAGATTATTCAGAAGGAAAACGAATTCTTATTCAATCCATCAATCAAAACTACTTACAACTAAGAATCCTAAGTTCTATTTATAGAGAGCTAGAAATAATAAAATAACAATTCAAATCTAAATTCTAAATTTAAAATTCAAATTTAAATCCTAAATCAGATCATAGGATACAAGATATCCTATTTTATTGAGATACCACAAATATAAAAATAATAAATCTAATAAATCATAATCCAATGGAGAAATATCCTTATTTAGTATCCCTAATGAATAACCCTAGATCTCTTAATTAAACCCTATATATTCTTTAACCCATATCCTACCATTTCCTCCCGCTTGAGCTTGAAAAAATCGGATCCTGATGAGTTAAAAGTGACACACAAAACTAGGAGTGAGGGCTGGCTAATTCTTCAACACGATGCTTTAATCTGAAAATCTTTTCCAACACGTGAGATATTCAAAGCGAACATCTTGGTCAAGATGATCTGCTGAATCTTGGAAAGTATTCTGAAAACCTTTGCAATAGACAAGGTACTGTCAGAGTGGATCATTTAGCAATGAAGCGACCTTAGACAATGTAGTATACTCAAGCGGTAGTGTCCCATGAATTTGTACCTTACTAATCTCAAACAGGGATGACATTTACTTTAACCGGTATCACGTGGTTGACATAATCAACAGGATTATTGTTATTTGGTATCAAAGCTAGGTTCTCACTTTTCTTTTACTTGCGCTTAAGATCCTTGCTTTGAGTTCATAAGACATTGTTCGCCAATTTTTTTCTTCTCATTTCAGTTGATTTTATTTTTGTTATTCCAAAGCAAAAAAAAAAAAGAGCGTGAGAGGAAAAAGGGCAAAAAAATGACTAAAAAATGCACACAAAAAAGAAAGAGTAAACATGCTATTGAGTTGCATGTATGAATTATGAAAAAAGCACAGTTGTAGACAATCGATATGAATATGTCGATTCATGTTGATATAATCATCACGGTGAGAGTTATCATTGTCATGACAAAAGAAGCACATTTGCAAACAATCTCTATAATTATGTTGATTCACATTGACATAATAATGAGCACCGATGCATGTACCCGGACCATCGACAATATGAGTATGTCAATCATTAGCAATGCACACTTGAATGTTCTCATCGACAGCTACATGAGGACGATGATTATCATAGATATGTTGAATGACAACAACATGGATATGCTTACCGCAATCAACACGGTTATATGGTTCAACATGAATTTGCCGCCCGTTGTCGGCAAGAGTATGCCATATATCCTCAATGTGAGAAAGATAATCATCACCAACAAGAAGATCCCAGCTTTAGTCAAGATGAGAACTCTACTCCAACTTCAGCCTCAGCCTTCAAGCATTCAACTTGTGCCTTGAGACATTTATCTTTGGCCCTCCAACATTCCCAAAAAAACCTCGTACTCTTTCTTCTCCTTATGGCGTCTTTCAACTCTCCTGTAATATTCTTCAACTTCAGGTAGGAAGAAGTTAGAGTTCTCATCTTGACTGAAGTTAGGATCTTCTTGTTGGTAATGATCAGCTTCCTCAAATTGAGGATATACTCTTGCTGAGGCGTATTCATGTTGAACCACATAGCCGTGTTGATTGCAATAAGTATGTTCATGTTGTTGTAACTCAACATATCTATGATGCTCATTTTGTAACTCAACATATCTATGATGAGCATCATACTCATATGGCTCACAATGAGCACACTCATGTGTGTATCGCTGATGACTGGCATATTCATACCGTCGACGATCCAGGTACATGTATTGGTGCTCATTATGTGCATGAAGGCGATAACTTTCATGGTTATAATTATATCGATATGAATCAACATAATTATAGTGATCGTTTACAAATGTGTTTTTTTTTTTTCATAACAATGATAACTCTCACCGCGACGATTATATCGACATGAATCAACATATTAATATAGATTGTCTGCAACTGCGGTTCTTCCATAATTCATACTTGCAATAGCATGTCTACCCTTTCTTTCTTTTTTGGTACATTTTTTACTATTTTTTACCCCTTTTCTCACACGCTCTTTTTTACCCTTTACGGATGATATAGTTCTGTTGGCTGAATCCAGGGAAGAAATTAATTCTAAGCTTGAGATATGGAGACAGACTTTGGAATTGAGGGGCTTTCGTCTTAGTAGGAGCAAAATTGAATATATGCATTGCAAGTTTGATAAGAGACAAGGCCAAAGAGAAGTGAAAGTTAAATTGGGAGGGCAAGACATCCCACAAGTGACAAAATTTAGATATTTGGGATCAATTATACAACAAGATGGTGAAATTGATGGAGATGTCAATCATAGAATTCAAGCCGGATGGTATAAATGGAGAAAAGCTATTGGAGTTATTTGTGATCGTAAAGTACCTAATAAGGTAAAAGGAAAGTTATATCGCACTGCTATAAGACCAGCAATATTATATGGTAGTGAATGTTGGGCTTTAAAGGGACAACATGAATATAAAATGGGGATAGTGGAGATAAGAATGTTGAGATGGATGTGTGGTCATACAAGAAAAGACAAGATTTGTAATACTTATATACCCGAACGAGTTGGAGTGGCCCCTATTGAAGCAAAAATTATAGAAAATCGTTTGAGGTGGTTTGGACATGTTCAGCGAATGCCATTGAGTGCTCCAGTGAGAATGGTTGATCAAACAGTATAGAATTCTGTTAGACGAGGTCGAGGAAGGCCGAAACGAACACTCAATGAGGTCATAGAGAGAGACCTTTTAATTAATAATATATCAAAATCTATTATTTTTGACAGAACACTCAATGGTTGATCCACCTAGTGGGATAAAGGCTTTGTTGTTATTGTATTCCAAGAAGGAAAAAAGAAGAAGTGAGAACCTAGTTCTGATACCAAAATTGATATAGAACGGGTTAGGGAAGGGAAAGAGAGAGAGAGACTAATGAAAATAGGACAGCAAGAAGGACAGGAAAATGAGACAAAGGGAGAGGGAGGAGAAAGATATTTAGAGGGAAAATGAATTCTTATTCAATCAATCAACCAAAGCTACTTACAACTGAGAACCCTATGTTCTATTTATAAAGAGCTAGGAATAATAAAATAACAATTCAAATTCAAATGTAAATCCAAAATTTAAAATTCAAATTTAAATCTAAATCATAAATAAGATCATAGGATACTAAATATCATATTTTATTGATATACTACAAATATTAAAATAATAAATATAATAAATTATAATCTAATGGATAAATATCCTTATTTAATATCCCTAATGAATAACTCTAGCCTAGATATTCTTTACCTCATATTCCACCAAGCAGTTAATTCCAAGTGAGTCGATTGACCTCAGCTCGTTTGTTTTTCAATTCAGTTAATTAATCGGACTAGCCAAGCTAAGTGACCAAATCACGGGTCCGGATCCAAGTTTCAATACAATGTTAGTTCACATCAATGATAAATTCAATGGCCTTATTGGTTAGGAACACCTAGAATGTAAATAATCGAAGTTTGTTTTACTCTATATATGATCCGGTAGACTAGCTCTCTTGTACGTATATTTTTAACTAAGAAAACACAATCAGGCCCCAAAAAAATTGAACAGCCAAGTTTTTTTATCACTGGGAAGGAGCAAAACATTGTTTATATATGTATCGATGATCGCCAGCATTATTTAATTAATTTGTTGCATTAAGTGGTCTCAGAACTCCATAAGCAATCAGTTTTTAATCTGTGAATATGTTGTTTCACTGTCTTCTGATGAGATAGATCAAAATCTATGGCATTATTCTCAATAATTATGACAATTCAAACCTCGTATTCAGAATATGATATGTAAAGGGAAAATCTCTTGGTAAGTATTGTTAATCAAATGTCACCTCCGAAATCACAAAAGCTCACAATTTAGCTAGCTAGATAGTAACTTTGAGTGGCACTAGTGCAAAATATTAATTTAACTACATGATTTTACATCAGTTACTTGAAGAACAGAAGTAGTAATGAATATTATGTATTTTTACTTCTGTTTTAAGTGTACCTGATGCAGTAATTTACTTTCTGGCATCAATTGTATAAGCACCTGATGCCATAATTATATTTATGATATTTTTGCATCAGATGCACTTCAAACATATGCCATATTAGCATTTATAGCATCAGTTTAATAAACACCAGACACCGTAGTTTTGAAATTATATATATATATATATATTGAAAAATAAATATATATGTTAAATACAACAATTGAAAATTTTAATTAAATAATGGAAACAAAGTTTTAAAAATAACAATATTATAGTTACATTAAAATGACCCCTTTTTTTGTCGGAAATTTTTATAGTTATAAATTAATTGGTTGCATATGAAGTATGTTCTAAAATGAGGGACTATATAAATTTAACCTGTTTAAAAAAAATATATATTCGCAATATAACATCCATTATGATTATAATTGTCGCCGTAATATGAAAATATAGCATTAGTTTAGACAAGAATAGATATCATAATTAATTAAATAATTAGCTTCTATTATGACATCAGTTGTATTTGAGTTTGATGTTGTAATACATTTATTAATTCACTGTGTCAGCTTCTTATAAACCAACGTTGTAATATAGATCATTTTACTATAAGAAAATGAAGTTAGGGACGCAATTTTTTCTACCAATTATTTTTAATAGGTTGTATTATAAAAATTATAATAAAATAAATATATAAAAATTATTGTTGCTTATTTTTATTAAAATATATGATTTTTTCAAGAATATTATATATAAATAAAAAAATATAAATATTAAATAAAAATCAAAATTAAAATACATAATATAAATATTATCTTATAAAATATTATTTTTTTACTTTTTAGTAAATAATATATTTATTATTTATAAATACTTACATGAAATAAGAAAATTATATATGTACACATACACACATATATGTTTCTCGAATATAAATATTTTTTTAGTTTGGTGATTGAAATAATATATGTGTGTGTATCTATATTTAATTATGTAAATAAAAATTACAGGTTCATTACAGCTCAATTGGCAAGGCATATCACAACGCTTGTAAAGTCAAGAGTTCGAATCCTACCTTTTGTCACAAAATGCATCCAATTTGTGACTTGAACAAGGAACTAGCATGGACACGAGGTGGCATAGGGACACATGGTGCCTTGTGGAGGTGAGTTAGCAAAGACAAATGGTGGTGATGTGGTCGGTTGAACGGCATGGCTAGTCGGTGACATGGCAACGCTTGGGGCAAACCATTTTTTTTCTTTTATATTCCTTTACAGCGTCATGTCGTTTGTAACTGACATCGTAATATATTCTTTTATGGCGTCAGGTCCTTTGTAACTGACACGATAATATATATTTTCCGCTACTCCAGTTTCTACTACACCTTATATGCTGTAGCGATAATACATTTTTAATTGATGTCAAATATAATATTTTGAACTAGTGTGGCATGTGCAGCATATAAATTTACCTTTCCTTTCATCAGTATTGCAGCGGTTGATGATTTCGAACATCCTTAATCAATCACTAATTTTGCTCCTGTAATAAGTTCTTTCACTGTCCCAAGTTTGATTATCAAATCTAACCATATAGAGTTAATCTTAATTATATTAGTTAAAGATCAAACCTCACATTCTGAATAATGTAAGTATTGTGTTAATCAAATGTCACCTCTTAAAGAATATGCTAGATTAGATAGGTATGTCTCACTTAAATCTTCATGATTCTTTTGATGTTATATTCATATATCTTCTGTTCGGGTTGAACTTTTTTTTTGTGTGGATAACACTCTTTTATATAGATCAGATCTGGTGTGCTTAACATGTAATTTTGGATTATTATCTAAATGCATATATGTCAAAGTTGAAGAGAGACATAGCGGTATCTCTTTTTACCAACTCCCATCCAACGGGTTTACTAACAACTTTTACATTACAATTTCCTATCAGTACCTTGATTTCGTTATGTGCCGATTATAATTTTCGTTTGGTCCTAGATTGCCAGAAGTCAGTATTTTTTTTTTTTTGTCATATTTAAAGGTATATCCCATCCCACATTTCCTTGCAATTCCTAATCCTAGGATTCTTAACGTCCTTTTCTTGAATAATTAGCGTTAAGTCTTTTTTTTTTTTTTTTGACCTGAATTTGCTGTAAGTCTTTGAAAGTAAGCAATATATAAATATAATAAACAGACAGATAGAGAGAAGTTAATTAAGGAGTAGTTAATTAATCATCATAAAATAAGGCATATATATTAGTTAAGATGCATATATACAGGGATCATTAATTTGTTCTGAATGGTGATAAATTTTTAGGATGTGGTTGGCAAATGACGATGTTTATTCTAAAATCTAAATTACTATTACTACTACCAGTCATGGATATTCTTCCATGTTCTGAATGGTGATTATATCTAAATTACTACTTGAAAAATAATCATTATTTGTTTGTCAATTTTATTTCTATAATTAATGTTAAATGGGACTCATAGTAGATTTATCTCTCCTTCAAAATCCCATCTAGTAGGGATAAAGTTGGAAAATAATTAAGTGCATGCTTGTTGTTGATAATATTTCTCATGTGATGATTAAGTCAAAAGAAAAGATTAATTCTAAACTTGAGTTGGAGTCTAATTTAACAAAAAGATAGTGAAATGAACGAAAGATGTTAATCATAGAATTTAAACTGGGTGTTTAATTGAAGAAAAGCTGTAGGAATTATTTGATATTGAAAAGTATCTGATAAAGTAAAAAGAAAATTTTATTATATTGCTATTCGATTAGCAATATATGATAGTGAATATTGGGTTTTGAATAGACTACATGAGCACAAAGTGGTGATAGCTAAGATAAGGAAATTAAGATAAATGTGTGTTTATACAAGGAAAGATAAGATTTGTAATAAACTCATATGAGAAATGGTTGGAGTAGCATCTATTGAAGAAAAAATGATAGAGAATCATCTAAGGTGATTTGGACACGTACAGAGAAGGCCTCTGAAGGCCTAAAGAGGGTAGATCAAATTGTTTAGAGCCCAAAAAAAAAGAGTAGAGGAAGACCGAAGATAATGCTTAGTAAAGTTATTAAGTGATACCTCTTAGTTAACAATTTATCCGGAGATCTGATTTAATAGTGTTGCATGAACCATGTAACTAACATCATTTAATGAGATAAGATATTGTTGTTGTTATTGTAATTGTTCTTAATTCTAATAATATAAATTGGTTGAAAGTGACTTTTATTTTGTAAAGGAGTATATAAGCTTGTTTGAATGAGTTTTTAAAAAGCTTATAAGTGTTTTATACGTAAGTCGAGACAATAATACTCATCTCACATATTTACTTCATATACTGTAAATCACGATTGAAAAGCTACTTTTAAAAATTTCAATAGTTGATTTGGTGAGAATGAAGAATTAAGATTGAAGAGAAGGTGAATTTAAAAGTAATGCGGTAAAATGAAGTAGTTGGAAAAAAATTTGGAGATTGAAAGGGAAATAAAGAGAATGAAAATGGGAAGGGTTAAGTTGGTGAAGGTGGTTGAAGAATATGTTTTGGAGGAAGAAGGTCGTTGATGGAGACAGAGAAAGGAGGAGGGTGATACACAACCTCATTCTTCACATCAACTAATTAAAGATTTGCTGATAGCATTTATTAATTAGCTGACCTAACACACATCAGATTTAAGCAAACTTAAGATCAAATAAATAAATGGGGGATTTGAGTTCAAGAAAGCGAGTTTGAGAGCAGCTCCAAATGAAACTATATTACTTATTATATAAGTCACTTATATTAAAAAAAATTAGTCTCATATATAAATTACTTGTAGGGTTAATATTTGGGGGAAAAACTTTAATAAGGATAAATTTTAAAAAAAAAGTATCAATTTAATACGTTTTTTAATAGTATATGTAAAAATGTGTCACGGGTGACTTGTAACAAAGTTCAGGGTGATAAGTGATATGTATGAAGTCATTTTCAATACTCATAATGATCTGTACTATTGGATGCGTGAACATTAATGTGATATTAGCTTCAATTAATGGCAGAGTTTGTTCCATTATTTCTAGAAACGCAGATTTATGAAATCATCATTCATGTTTGAAGTTTGAAATCCTGATTGGTTCAAGAATTAGGATTTGGATCACATTGGGGGTTGGCCCAATACATAGTGGCCCTACAAGTTGGGCCCATGCGAATTCTTACCTGGCAAGCAAATTGCATCCCTTTCACCAACACGCACGACACAAAATAAAGTTAACATGAAAAAGGAAATTAGTATTCCCCTTGTGAACTCAAGCCCATGCACATGTATATTTGGTGACAGAGGGAACACGTTGGGACCCTGCCAATTCTTTCTTGACAATTTCATTCAACCATCTCTTGAAAACACACTCACACACAAAGTCCCACCCAATTATTTTTTGGATTAAGGGGTAATTTTGTTCTGAAAGTTTTCACCTAGGGAAAATTGTCTCAAAAGTTTTAAAAATGAAGCAATTTTGTCTTGACCGTTATTTCAATTAATTTTAACCATTAGTTGATCAAATATGTTGAGTTGGCAGTTTATATGTCATCCAAATCATTTTTGCTAAAGTGCAAATTTGCTACAAAAGTCCATATATTATCTACTTTATTTTTCTAAAGTTATATTTAAAATTTTTGAGACAAATTTGCACTTAAAAAAATGACATGTGGACTGTTAGCTTAATATATTTAATCGACTAACAGTCAAAATTAACTGATATAACGGTTAAGGCAAAATTGTCTATTGGTGAAAACTTCCAAGATAAAATTTTTCCTTAACCCTTGTTTCTTCCCAACCAAGATTAGTTCAATTGATAAAGAGTTCATTGACACATAATTTATAAGATTGTAAATTCAAATCTCACTGTTAATATAAAGACTTAATTGATGAGCAATTTACAAGTATTTTTGTAAGCGTGCTTTAAATTTGGAGATATATCTTGGCCTATGTGAATCCTCAAACTGAAATCACCTCAATATTTTATGGGAAAATCTCACTTAAGTCCTAAAAACCAGAAAAAATATTTTAAAAAAAAGTCTATAGAGGACCTCAGTGATATAAATTCCAAATGATAACTTCTCTTATTAATATAGATGAGCTTGTCAATAGTCACTTATGACTCGTAAATATAGTCGCATATACTTTTCAACGGAAGCTGTTTTAGTTAACATAAACATGCTTATCGATTGTCACTCTATGACTTGTTAATATAGTGGCATATATTTGTAAACAGAAGCTGGTTTAATTAACATAAATGTGTTTGACAATAGCTACTCTATGACTTTTCAATATAGTCACATAGATTTGTCAACAAGGGCTACTTTAATTAACATATATGAAATTGCCTATAGCTAATCTATTATTTGTCAATAAAGAAAGTTTACATTTGGGATCTATATTACTCAGGTCTTTAGGGACTTTTTTTTATAAAGGAATCTACATTGAAACTTTTTAAATATTTTTTCTTATCACTGGGAATAAGTGAGATTTTCCCATATTTCTTTTAAAAAGAGTTGTTTATTCTCGTATTCAATTTAAATACAAATAAAATAAAATAAAAAATTATTAAGCCCACTCTGACAGTCAACCATTTTGTGCTTTAGTGTGGTAGGTCCCTGTGCTTTTTTCTTTCTTTCTTTTTCATTTATTTAAACTTGGCATTAATTGTTTTTGTTTGTAGCACTGTTTGGACGGGACTTCGTTTTTGGTTGGATACGAGAAGTCAAAGCCTTGAAACAACAAAACAAGTTCCCTCTCTCTGAAGCTATCTCTACAGATGAGATGAAACAAGTCAACGAGTCATGACACCAACAAAATGCGATAATAAAACATATATATTTTACGTATTTTTGAAAACTTTCACTGCATTATTTGCATGCTTCACTTGTTATTAATTCAACTTACGTACTAGATGTATACATATGTGATATCTTGCCCACACCAAATCCCGTGATTTGCTTGGAAGCAAGCATATTTTCAAAATTTTTAAATACTGCTTTGTGCGTACGAGATAGATATATATATATATATATATATATATATATATATATTATTTAAAGGGGTTGACTCTTGCTTTGGTTGCATCAGCAAAGGTCAATCAACTTTGGATTCTATGGATCCCATCATATTTATAACAAAGACAAAATAACATTTGAGAAGAAACAATGAAGGGAGAGATAGATTGGTACTATCAGCAAATTTTGTCAAAGCCCACTATATGTTTTGTTTCCTTCTTCTTGTTTGTTACTATTATCTTGTTTTTTTTTAAACAAAAAAAAAAACAAAACATAGCCTTCGTGTGCATTCCAATCTTTCAATAAACTAGTTACACTTATGATAATAAAAAAAAAACCTAGTTACACTAATTAGCCTACAAGTACGCATCTATCAAATTCACTTATGAGCTTGTAAAACATATGATGAGCTGGAAAAATAATGGCATCCACAATTAACTTAATACCACTAATATTAATTTAATTAATTACATTGCATATCCATTAGGTTTCAGCAGTTAATTAAATTCAGTTATGTTTGCTGTTGAAATGATACAATTATTCAAGCGAAATCTCAAACTGCTAGAAATATTACGAATTGGATAAGCAAGACCTTGTCTTGTGATTGAAGCATGACTTCCTTAATTAATTATGATATCGAACACAATATCCATGTCGCATAACAATGCCTAAACGAGAGGGTTTAATTTACAAATGCTGTACTGCCAAAGAAAAACGAGAGAACTACATGTGATTGTATTGTATTATGTCGTAAGATTGACTCAATTAAAATCAAATAAAATTCTAAAATAATAGAGACCAAAAGTGTATTTAATCTTACCAAAGGGAGAGTGATTGTGCGTGCGAATTGATATATTATTGGCCAAGTATGATAGAGATCTAAATGTACGTAGGATTGAAACATGCTCAACAAAAATAAAGTGCATGTTAATTGAATCAACAATTAATTAACGAAAAAATGAAGTACCTTGATACAATACTACATAAGAGCCAATAGACTTTTGTTTTAGAGATTAAAAAAATTAAAAAAATTAAATAAATTATATTAAAGTATTTTTATTTATCATTTTTTTCCAAACTAATTTAACTTACTCATCAACTTTTATATATATATATATGTGTGTGTGTGTGTGTTATATTATGAGTAAACAACTTATTTAATTTATTTAATTTTTTAAATAAAAAGTCAACTTGTTATTATATCAAGGGTCTGACTAGTATTACATTAATAGGGGTGTATCATTTAAATTATGTGGAGAGGTGAGGGAGAGAACGTTAGTATTCATAGAAATTAGGTTGGGAAAAAAGCATATAAAACAAAACCATATAGTTGCTCTTCTACTTAAAGTTAAGAGAGCCAAACACGTATACGTCACAACCACCTCCCTCATCTGCTTCATTTTTTCCCTATTCCATCATCATCATCATCATCTTCTTCTTCTTCTTTCCTTGTTTCTTTTTCTTTCATAAATAATCGAGAGTCGTCTATGGAGGAAGCTTTAAGGTCATCATCATATTGGTCAGAAGAGGAGGAGCTATTGAGAGAGCTTTTAGAGGAAGGATCTGATAATAATGCTGTGGTAACAGAAGTTGATGATCAGAATTACTATATGAGAAAATCAAGTGAGGAACAAGCCATTATTAATAATAGGTTCATCTCCAACATCTACTCAGGACCTACCATTTCTGATATTGAGAATGCCTTATCTGTCACATCCCACCAAAGATACCAACCCTCCTCACCACCCAGCAGGTACCTTTTTTCTTCCGCTTTTTACTTTTGATTCACAGATCTTTTACTGCTTATATGCGTGTGTGTCTATGTGTATGTGTGAATGCGTTTTTCACATCTTTAATAAAAATAAAGATTAAGGGACAATTTTGCATAAAAAATTTTCACCAAGGGATAATTTTGTCCTGAAAGTGTAAAAAATGAAGCAATTTTACTTTGGCCGTTATCCCAGTTAATTTTGACCATTAATTAACTAAATATGTTGAGTTGGCAATCCACATGTCATTTATATTATTTTTGTTAAAGTGTAAATTTGCGTTGAAAGTCCATGTGTCATTTACTTCGTCTTTTTTTAAAGTTAGATTTAAAACTTCCGGAAAAAAATTTTTACCTTAGCAAAAATAATGCGGATAACATGTAGATTGTCAGCTTAGCATATTTGATCAACTAACGGTTAAAATTAACTAAGATAACGGTCAAGACAAAATTATCCTGGTAAAACCTTGTAAGGGAAAAATGCCATTTAACCCTAAAAATAAACGCAGAAAACATGGAAAATCAAAGAGAATATTATGAGCTCTTGTATGTGCGCATATATGTATGTAGACACAGCTTAAGTATCTTGAATCGAGGCTTCCATAATTGATGTGCGATTTATTACAGAGTTTGCATAATGGGAAGAGGTTTGAATTTGAGCAGGAGTGAGCATAATTATAGCCTGAAAATCAAGTGTTATGGCAATGGATTGAGTGATGATGGATATAAATGGAGGAAGTATGGACAGAAATCCATTAAGAACAGCCCAAATCCTAGGTAACTTTTCATTCAAACTACTCTCCTTCTTCTAATTATTATTATCTTCCGAGTTAATTTTTTTTAGAAGATTAATTAAGTTAATTAAATTAACTTAAAATATTTATATTTATCTTTTTTTTCTCCCAACTAATTTATCTAACTTATAAACTTGTATATAATTAAATCATATACAACATATGATATGATTAAATAACTTATTTAACTTATTAACCTCTTAAAAAAAATCTACTTAAATCTTATATTAAGGATCACATGGAGTATGTCAATTCTTCCATACTCAAGTATAACTTGCTCATTTTACTTGCTTCATTTGTGATATCAAATTTAGATCTTGTGAAATTAAAGCACATCTTCGAGAAAAATAACCTCATGCTTAATGAACAGGAATATTCTTCTCTTTCTCTCTTTTCACTCTCTATACATTCAATTTACTGTACAGATTTGTGAAACTTATTGTCATTACTCATTAACTATTGCTTCATGAGATGGTTTTAGTACTGATGTGTGATGTAGGAATATTCAATAACGAATACATTACAGCCTATATATGTTATTGTTCTTGGAACTGATACACAAATCGAGTTAAAAGTGAATCACGAGTACCTATAGGCCTACGTAGCAAAGTGCATTAAACCTTCTATTAAAACATAGCCATCTTAAGTCATCTCACTTTTTAAGATACCCAATCCTAATTAATTTTCCTTTTTCCTAATTTCAATGAAGGGCTCCAAACTACGAAAATAAATGCTATTAATTTCATGTGATCCCATTTAATTTCCTTCTTCTCCTCTCCAACCAAAAAACTTCTTTTATACATTTCCTTCGATTTTATTTATAAACAATTTTTTTTATGATTCCGTAAAACGAACTGGTAGATAAAAGTAATAAGTATGTCAAAAATACCATGTTTTTTTTTCATGTTTGTCCCTATTTATGAAAATAGAGAGAAAATATATAAAAACATATGAGAGATAGTAAAATATGTTTTCCAATGCTTTATTAACTTTATTCACTTAGTGAACTCTTTCTCTCTCCTGAATATAACTCTTGGTGTGTGTAATAATTAATTATAAATAATATGTATTTTAATAAGGATAAAATAGAAAAAATGAGTTTATATTTTCAGACACAAAATGAAAGTTGCTTATAAAATGAATCAGTCCCATGAAAAAAAAAGTTACTTATAAATAGAGCATGAGGAAGTATATGTGCGAACGCAGTGCTCTTAGCTCTAGTAGAATGTGTCACAATAAAAAATAATGTTAATGAATTTTTATTTTATTCTGTTTACAGTCAATTAATTTTATGTGTTTAAAGAATTAAGGGCTTGTTTGAATTAATGTTATCTCAAATGACTTTTGTAAACTAATGTTGGGGTAAAAGTTAAATTAATTTCATGAAGTTCAAATAATCGGATTAAAGTGATTTTAAGAATTTCTCCCTGACAAGTAAATTTAAACGTTGAAAAGTTACTTGTGTGAGTGAATGTTAATTGCCCAATTAACCAAGCATATTATAAAACAATTGATTACATGCATGTTCAATAAATTACCTATCCAAGCAAGTTAATCTGCTTAAGTAACTTAGATTATCCCAATTTCGTTTCCTTATTTGCTAACTTGGATGTCATGTGAATTTCCATTTTTAATCCCCAAATCACAACATAAAGGAGCTACTATAAGTGCACAAACCCAGGGTGTAATGCCAAGAAGCAAGTGGAGAGATCCAGTGAAGAGCCAGACACTGTTATTGTCACCTATGAAGGGCTCCATCTTCACTTTGCTTACCCATATTTTATAATGGGCCAACCACATCATCAAGCCCATCCACCATCGAAGAAGTCCAGGCCTATCTATTCACAAGCCCAACACCATGATGAAGCCCAAGAATGTTCACAAGTTTATATGGTCCAGAAGCCCAGACCAGCGGATGTTACCTTGGCCTCTACGGAAAACATGGGCCCACAAGGATTGCTTGAAGACATGGTGCCATGGATGATTCGGAACCCTAGTATCAGTAATCGCTCAAATTTTTGCTGCTCTTCTTTATAACCATTCTAATTACTTCAACTCCTCTCATTCCATTGCCTTCAATTCTAGCATTTAAGTAACTTTCCTTCCGTTATAGCTTCAGACACTTAATTCTTACCTCTATTTACTATTGCCGCTGCTACTGCCAGACAGATAATTTCTACCGGCAAAACAATATTAGAAGTAATGGTCCGCATTAATTTGTTTTGTCATGTGTGCATTTATATTTTTATTCATAATAAGTTTAGCTTTTTGGGGACTTCTGTTAATGAGGCTATATATCAAAATGTATACATGAATATAAATAAGAAAGAAATTGCAGAAAAATCCCCTAATACAAAATCCATTGTTCAAGAAAACCTAACAACGTAAGCCCTTGAACGGATATAACTTGTCTTCAGTTATGTGTAACATATTTTCAACCATGCGCAAAAATCTTCCATTTTAAATACAGTTGAAGTTTCATATAGTTAAAAAAAAATTCATATGCTAAAAATAGGTTGCATCTAGGTCCTTGAACAAATTTTAAGTACCTCTCAATAATAAATTTTGCAATAGAGGATTTTCAGGAATTTTTTTTATAAATAATAAGAATATATTAAAATAAATTCAGAGTGTTAAGGATTTATATGAAATAGAGTGGTTATGGTCCAAAATAAATACAATAATTAACTAAGGTCTTTTCTAGTTAATTAATTGGAAAAATACATTACTGCTGTGAGATTTAAATAGGTTAAATTATAGTAGAACTATTTGATAATCATTCAGATTCTGTCTTTCTATCTCCCATTATAACTGGTGGCTCTAAATTATTCAACCTACATCTGCATACTTCTCTCATTCTCCATTGAGAAACTTCTGTATAATTATCACAAAGAAGGTCAAAAACCCACAGTGATGGTGATGGGGAAGTGAATATGCGTGAAATACAATACGGCAATATCTAATGAAGCCTTCTTTCCAAGTTTTTTAATGGATGAAATTAGCGATACATCATACTTTTATTTGACTTATGTTGTCAATTTGTCCGCCACAAGCTATAACAAGAATTCTCATCTTCATGATTAATAATATCACTGTCACTACCGTCATCATCCTAATTTTTTGCCATGATGATATATATATTTGAATCTAAAGAGAAAGTTGTACCACTTAATTAGTTTATAATCTTAATTTCAATCAACAATTCTATTTCTAATAATTTGTGAAAAGTTACATTTGACCTTGATAACTAACCGATCAATTATAAATTTTAGCCATATATATGAATTCTTATATATGAAAGGGCGTGCAAGTTTGTAGGACAGTGCATTATATTCAGAAGCAATTAAAAAGAAAGTAGGATGAATGATTACTATTTTTCTGCATTTAATTTGTTGCTGTGAAATTATTGTGCGCGCCACAATATATATACATATATAGTGTTTTTTTATAATAATTATTATTATTATGGTGATGATGATAATTACTAATATCATTGTCACGGTCTAAGTCGTCGTCGTCGTCACTTGATGAATATTTGATTTAAAATTTTGGTCTCCCACGTAGACAAATGAAGGATAATAGATGAAGGGTGGCCACAAACACAAGGAAGCTGTGTGGTTATTTGGGTTCACAGATTCAATATCTCAGTGATAGGGAATACAATCCTCACACTTTTATGACTCTCTTTGCCCTTCATTAATTATGAGTGGTCTCTGCAAGTGTGTGTGTATTCTCATCGATCCCTCAACCAGCTGGCAATTAGTACGCTTGGAGGATAAAAAGTGAAACAATATATATATCAGAGGGTCTAATATAGATATGTTGCAGCCAGAGAATATTAGTACATATTGTGATGTTGGGTAAAGGTTGAAAATTATTACTACCTATCTTATCTCCGATAATAAATATAAAATATAGTTGATTTTTTAAAAAAAAGTTTAAAGTGTTAAATAAATTGTTATAGAGTATTTATATTTATCATGTTTATTTTAAACTAATTTTTATAACTTATAAAATTAATATATAATTCATGATACACAATATATATTATACTTAAATAATTTATTGAATTTCTTTAATCTTCTTTTTTTAAAATAAATTATTTTATATTAAAAACTAAAGGAGTAGTGCGAAACCAAATTACATGCACTTCGTTTGGTGATAGATAGCTAGTTGTGAAATACATATGGTGGGTAATGTCTCAACCTCAAATATTATCTGTAATATTTATTTAAATTATTTGAATCTTAATTATATATATGGCTCCTATAATTTGGGTAGGGTAGCTTCATGCATGGCTGGAATATAGGATATGGTCAAACAATATATATGTGTGTGTGTGTGTGGCCTTGATAAATTCAAAAGCCATCACAATAATCATATAAGCGGTTGAACAAGCTGTCTTGTTCATTGTTAGAGGCTATCATTGATTATTATGTGAATTATATAAAGCATTTATATAAAACTCTAATAAGTTAAGTGTACCTAGGGTGTTTTTAGGTTGATTATATATATATATAGATGATGATCTCTGTCTCAGATGCAGAAGTGGGGAAGATGGGTTCCACCATCAATGAAGCTTCAAATCAAATAATTGAGAGATGAGTTCATGCATCTAACTTTGGTTTTCTTTGAAGAGAAGATATTACTCAAGGATCACAACAAACAACTCGTGGAATAGGACTTGCCAAAGGACTATATATGCTTTTTCTCTGCCCTTGTACTAAGGAATCTTTTATATACTTTAGCTCCCAGGATTTTTGTTTCCAAGATATTTTTTCTGCGTGCTATCCATTTCATATACTTTCAGCCTCTGATAAACACCTTTTAAATCTCACACATATTCATACATGCGTACACTATAAATTGTGTGACTCACCTCATATTCTCTATGATTCACAAACATTATATTGCATTAAATCCAGTTTGGCATTGTAGAATATCAGTGTGTGTCTATATACGTGTGAATACGGTATTCAAATTAAGTTTTGATGAATTAGGTGTCGGGACTCGTCACAGGGATATCACATGCCTCTAAATTCAAAGGATATTTGTAAAAATACTTGTAAATCACGCATTAACAATGTTATTATATTGGCAATAGATTTGGAACTCATAAACTTGTGGGAATCAATTTCAGTGTTCATCACAATAATGAGTATCAAAAGCTAATCAATGCAATAAGATTTATACAGTTTAAATAAAATTTCAATGGTTCAGCTTTAATATTTTTAAATGACAGACGAAAAAAATAATTTTTTAAAAAAATGATAGTTAAAAAATTATCCTGTATTAGATTGTGTATACATTAAAATAATTTTTTTAAAAAAAATAAATCTCATCCATTCAAATTAGATTTGAATGGTTTATAGGGACGGTTACCTCTTGGTACTTATTATTATGATTGATATTGAAATTGGTTCCTAAACTTGTGTGTTATGAATTAACTCATTATCAATTGATCAACGGCCGGGTAAACTTCCAAGCATAATAACATGAGTATGTTTTTCATATTTACATATACATATATAAATTGATACATTTTTATTTATATATCGAATCTCCCCCCCCCCCTAAAATAAGAGTTCCAGCTTTCTGCTTGCAAAGCAAAAAAAATAAAAAATAAAAAAAATAAAATTGGGGTGTTACAAGCTAACACAACAAGACGAATAATTATGAGAGGACTAATCATTTGTGGGCTTTTTGGGTGTCCTAACTTGAAATTATTATTCAATTTGGAAGCTACTGCAACCATAGTTGGAGATGGGGTCGATGAACAAGTGCCACTTGACTAAATTTGATTGGCGCTACTATCCTCCATCATTGTAAGTTTGAATTTCTCCAATCTTACGTAATTTTTTAACTTTGAATATGCAACGCCATCACTAATAATGCTTCCATCATTCCAACAATATAATTCTTCAAAATTATAATTACCTACTTTCTTTAAACTTCGTATTATATGTATGTGAGTGGGTATTTATTTAGGATCACTCTCATCTCTTTTGTCTCTATTTCATGCTTGTTTCTTTATTAAAGGTCCCTTTGCCTTATAAAAAACATCAATTTGTGAATTAATTAAACCTATAAATTAAGCAATTCATATTAAACCACCACCCTCCCCCCCAAAAAAAAAACATATATAAAGTCTATTTTGGCTAGTTTTCAGCTAAAGTATCTATAGTAAAATAACCAATCTTTGCTTACCAATATCACTTTTTAAATTCCCATTCAACCAAGAATAATATCAAAGTATAATGGATATTCTGCATTATTACAATTCCTTTATTATTTAATGTAAGACTTATCTATCTAATTAATTTTTAAAAAAGAAATTAATTAATTAATTATAATATATGTGATGTGACTTTTTTAAAATATTTTTGTGTAACATTGGATATTTGAAGAAAAATGATAAATGTAATATATAAAATGAAAAAATATCTTACGTTTAGAATAAAAAATAACACAAAACTAAATACAGAGCGCTAGTGATAAATATTTTAGGACAACAAATGTAACTTAACCCTATATATATATATATATTACGCTTTCTTTTTTTGGGAAGTTGAAAGTCAATGACATGTCCACGACTGTGTGTGTGTGCGCGTGTGTGTCAATAAGCATGAGTACATCGGAGTGGCTAATGGAAAGATCTAGCATATGGATGTATACTTTAAAAAGTGGCTAGCAATAACTAAAATTGACGTGAATTTGGCGGCAAATATATAAAATGGTTCACACTATAAAGTTGCTCTCGCCACTGCAACGTGTCCTAATGTTATTTGTAAGGCCTTCAATATAATTAGTCAACTTGTTGTGCCGTCCAAGTTGAGATGATCTAAGATATTTTTTACCTTCTTGCTATTCTTATTTCTTTTTCTTTATTTAAGAATTTGAAGATATTTTTTCTCTTATATTTTATTCTAAATTGCATTAAAAAAATCAAAGAATTGTAATGACTGCTCAACCAGCAACGAAGGGTCCAAATTGTTGTTGTTCAGCACAATCATTAAATAATTTTAATGTAGTTAAGGAGATAAAAATATGGGACAACGGAATTGTTCCTCTGTTGTGTTACGTTGTGGATACATTCGTTGTATAATCATGGAATGTGAACTCCATTCATCATTTCATCCAATTAATCTCAACCATTAATTGAATATTCACTGTAAGAAATCACTATATGAATAGACCATGTTATCAAATTAAAAATCTATAGCTTTCAATGTATCAGCGTATAATTAATATGAAGGTCAAAAATGTATAATTAATATCAATATTTCAATATTTTTTTGGCCAGTAATATTTTTCAATATTATTCCAGCCAAAAAAATATATCAATATTATTGGAGAAAGACCCACCTATATTTGCGCACATATATTATAAAATAACGCAGCCAATGGCCCATTTTGATTAGATTACGTCAACTTAATTTGGAGGTGATTCTCAGTATTTAAAATTATTAAAATGTTATAAATATATGGATAATCAGAGAGAGGGAGAGAGAGGAGAGAAATTCTAGAGAGATAAATTGGAGAGAGTTTTTCATTCACTTTTGTGTACTAGAATACATCACCCAGAGCCTCTATTTATAGAAAAACAAGTGAATAGTAACCAACCGTCATTAGTACAGTAACAGTCGTCATTGTCATAGTGCCAGCCGTCATTGGCACAGTAACAGCCGTCATTGGCACAGTGTCAGCCGTAATTGCTACAGTAATAAACAGTGTTATACAGTGATATTTAATCTTACATATCATGTTGGCTAGAGGAGCAAATTGGTCTGGATATAAGCTAATAGACATCCACATATTTAATATTCATAACATAAAACACATTTTAACGATTTGATTACTTTTTTAATTATTAGATTAAGGGTTTTCCTCTCGAAGTTTAGAGAGCAAATGGTTCTCATCTCTCCTAACAAGTGAGCTTCCTGAGATTTAAATTTATGCTCTCTTCCTCACATGATAAGGTTATTATATCATCTTAACTAACATTTTGTTAGTTTGACTACTTTAATATATACTCCCTCTGATCCTATTTATAAACAATTTTCTCTCTCATAGGGCTAATCATTTTTATAAAAAACTTTCACTTTGTGTCTGAAAACGTAAGCTCATTTTTCCTATTTTACCATTATTAAATACATATTATTTATAATTAATTATCACACACAACAAGAGTTATAATCAGGAGAGAGAGAGAGAACTCACTAGATGAATGAAGTCAACAAAGTATTAAGAAAACGTATTTTACTATCTCTTATATTTTTTATACATTCTCTCCCTGTTTTCATAAATATGGACATATATGGAAAAAAATATGGAGAGTATATAATTAATTTTACCAAATTAAAAAGAAAATTACTTATAAATAAGATCAGAGAGAGAGAGAGAGAGAGAGAGAGAGAGAGAGTGTGTGTGTGTGTGTGTGTGTGTGTGTGTGTGTGTGTGTGTGTGTGTGTGTGTGTGTGTGTGTGTGTGTGTGTGTGTGTGTGTGTGTGTGTGTGTGTTCTCCCCTTATTATGAGGTACTTCCAAGTTCAATTTCTACTACCTCAACGAGTCCAGGAGAGATGGTTAAGTTATTATATTTATTTGAAAACAAAATTTTTAAATTAATCATGTTTAAACAATGAATTACATCTTGAAAAATTAGAAGAAAAAAAAATTGCATCAAACTTTAGATGGGGAGGATTTAAAAAAATGTAATTAAAAAAAAATTTAGTGACTTATAATAAGAACTACTCTTTTTTTTTTTTTTAAGAAATTGTCACATTGTATAAGGACCGATGAAGTATACATTAGCTTGCTACATTATATTTCTTAACTTTTGTAATAAATTTTTAAAAAATGTCATTTTAATTAGACTACCCTTTCTTTACATCATCAATATTTTTTTATAAATATTCAATTTTTAATCCTTACCTTCTACCGATACTCCATTTATTCTTACCTCCTGAGCTAGTTTTAGGTAGCTTTTGTGTTTATGCTTTTGCAATAGGACAAATGTAATTATTACATGTGAAACTTAAGTACAGTTTCCAAAAATTTACTTTCTTTGTATAATATGAATTTAACCAACTTGGTAGGTAAGACTACTTTCTTTCTTTTTTTTGCCGAAAGAATAAGACTTTGTTGGTGCATAATACAATTTTGAAATAAAATAGGGAAAAATATATAGCTAAGATATATATTTTGCCAACGAGGTGCTTAACTGATCTTTATGTTTTATTTTTTATAACAACATGAATGAGGATTTGGGAAGTTATCCTTTATTCATTACGAGTAACCTACGTAACTTGTCTGATGATTGGTACAGGTTATGAAAATCTGACAACACAGATAATCCTACTTTTACTAGGTAGTTTGTTTGGCTCATTAGCATTCCTACTTGTATGCATCACACGTACACTCCAATGTCGTTGTAGCAACGATTGTGCCTTATCAATGATGTTGTGATCCTCATGCGTCTCATGTTCATTTCCAAGTAGCAACCCCACTGCCTCCATGGAGTCAGATTCCAGGATAACATCTCGGTAACCCAAGTCCCATGCAATTTTCAAGCCATGTAAGCATCCTTGTAGTTCAGCTGTCAGTGTAACTAATCTTTATTTTAATTTTAAGGGTTTTAGTATCTCCTAACAATTGTCATTCATATAATTCAAAGTTATTTTCTCTTATAAGAATGAGACCACCTACTACCGGCCTTAACCTATAACTTTCTGGTCATTAGGCTCTCCACCTTTGCCACAAGTAATTACAGCATTAATTAGAGTTATTTATTTATTTCACGCTCTTTTCATATACAAATATTGTTGAGAATTATTTTAGGACAAAAATATACTGTTTGTGAAGCTCTATTTTCTTTTAAATTTTATTTAGCCTTGATTTCATTTGTAAAATTTTGTCTTAAAATATATTTTTGAGTTTTATATTTGAGATTCACTTTATTTGAAAAATTTTAATTGAACTCGATATAGAGTCCATTTTATTCCCTAGAGTTTGACATGAGTTACCCTATCGATGAAAAAAAAGGTAATTTCATAAAAATTTTATTATATTGCTAATGATGATTCATGATTGATATGATCATCATACAATTTGACTTTAATTTCTTTAAAAATATTCACTTATTTTTCTCCTTTTATTTTTAGTTTTTCAATTGTCTATTAGTTGAGCACGTAAGTCGCCACCTCATGAACCACAGTAATAATTTCTATTCATTTCAGAGTTTTAATATTCTCAGTCTCATTCTTCTTGAATTTTCGCAGTGCACATTGATTATTTGATCGGAAGTTGAGTCCCAGGGGTTCATAATTTTGAATCCATACAAATAAACTTTAGTATATGTCATTTGTAAAGTATTTAAATAATTTGTCATTATTAGTGAAAATAAAAAAAATGAAATGAGCACCGAAAAATTTAAAACAACAGCACAAATTTTGGCAAAACCAATTATAATACAAAGACAAAATTTGTATTTTAACAAACTAGTCCAGGTCAGCTCAATTAAACCGTTAACAACTTAAATTAAATCTTACTTATTCAATCAACAACTTGATTAATCTAAGGGATAATTAATATGAAGTCCTTACAATTTTAACTTACAATTATTATAGTTTTGCATGTTTTTAGTTAAGTCCCTAGAGTTTTTTCTTTTTATAGGTCATTGTAGTATTTCCAGATTTTTAATCAGGTCCTTATATAATAGAGATCGAAAGAAAAAAGCTAAACTATAAGGACATGATTATAAGGAAAAAAAAATACACAAACCTGATTAAAAATTAGGTGAAACCATAAAAACTTACAGATTAATTTTTCATTAATTTAATTAGAGCTTAATTAATTACCTACACACATATGTAAACTTCTGAGTCTGAACCCATAAATTTTGGCTTAATGACGATATGGTTGTTTCTAGAGTTGATAAATTCAATCTCAAATATCAAGTAGAACACAAACTAGAGAAAGGAAAAGACCATATGGATATGAGATTTGCCTTACAAAATGGATGAGTGGAAGGGTAATAAACATAAGGTGAGTGGAATTAATTAATGATAATCTAAGAGGCCATAATTAATTAATGAAAGTGGGGTAGGCACGTGTGAGTAGGGGTAGAAACAGGCCCCTGGCCTGTTTCCGGCCTGATCAGACTTGGCCTGTCAGGCTAAAAGGCCAGACTCAGGCCTAATTTAAGACTTGTTTTCTTAAAAAGGTCAGACTCAGGCTTACTGACAGGCCTGTTAGGCCTGTCAGGCCTGTTAGGCCTGTCAGGCCCGCCTGAGCTTGTAAAATATTTTTTTAAAAAAATTCTCATACACCTCACATCTTAATCATAAATCTCATTACCAAATCACATCTCAAGTGGATCATTAACTTATGTATTTGGATCATTAATTTATGTAATTGGGCCTGTATTCGGCATATTTGAAATAGGTCTGTTTTCAGCTTGTTGTGAAGTATGTAGCCTGTTAGCCTGTTTAATTTTTTTTTTTAATTACGGGCCTCCTTAACAGGCCATAGGACAGGCCAGGCCTATATACAGGCCAGGTTCAGGCAAAAAAAAAAAGACATGTTACAGGCCACACATGTCAAGCTCAGGCCATCAAGTGTCTTAACAGGTCAGGCCTGTTAAGGCACAAGCCTGACCTATTTCCACTCCTACGTGTGAGGCTTGAATTAAAGGGAAAATAGTTTTGAGAAGAAGCTAGATAATGACGAAGAAGTAGAGAAGAAGGAGGAGATGATGAAGAAGATAAAAATAAAAAATGTCACTTTAGATTAGGTTGGCTGGGACAATCGCAAGCTATGAGAACGGTTCAAAGTGCCCTCCTACGTCAACTAAAATGATTCCTTATTATTAATATATTTTTTTCCAAATTATAATAAAACAAATGTACTTCTGTTTATTTATAATTTTACACATCAATGTTCCTTTCACTCTGATCATTGCTTGTCCTTGTTCTCTCCATTGTTGGCCTTTCTTCTCCCAATATATCTTCTTATTGACCTACCCCATCTCCTCACCCCCAGATTTACTTTTCCACTCCCCCATATATATCCAAAAATAACTTGGAACTTTCTAAATTTAAACCTCTAAAAATTATTCATTTTTTCAAACGATGTTCTCACAAAATCCATAAATTAATTGGTTGCTTTTAACACCCGTTGTTTAAAAAAATTTTATTTACTAATTTTACTTGAGGAAAGATTCATATCAATTTTCAAACCACATGGATAAGATCTAAATTCTTATTATCTCGAATAAAACAATTATTAATTTTAGCAATTACTCTCTCTAGTCATAAATATAAGTGTCTTTTCGAAATTTTTATTTATTTATAATATAAGTTACTCGATGATTATTAATGAACTTACTTTCTTTTTCCCTAAAAATTACCCTTATTATAATTTATTATGAGAAGACAAGGCATGGCAAAAAAAGAAGACGATGACTTGAAGGCTAATATAATGTTTCTCTGTATTTTTTAATGAGTAAAGTTGAAAAAATATTTTATTTTATGATAAAGTTAATAAATCAACAATCTCTTATTTGTTCTAATAAGGTATATTTAGATACTTAGGTGTAACTTATATTATGGACGGGCAAGAGGTACAATAAAATAAAATTGATTTATTATTCTTAATTTTTAATATAATAGCTAGTTTACTAAATTGGGTAGAATGGTTGATTAAGAAAATTAGTTTTGTTAGTTAATTATTTGTAACAAATACATGTTAGTATTCCTAAGATACCATCTTTAGTTATGACTACTTTTTGATAGGAATAGCTTAATAAGTACAATCAATAAAGATACTTTGAGCCAAAAAAGTTAGAAATTTAAAAAACAAAGTGGATTTTTTTTTATCAACATAAACAAAATGGATTGAAATATTATAATAACTTAAACAACTTTTATATTAAATACAGGAGGTACTTAGTATAGTTTGTCAACTGAATTAATCTTTTGATGAATTAATTTAATTTGGACATATATAGCCCTCACATGTAGAGAAGAACAAACCAAGTTTCTTTTGCCTTGCCCATACAAATTTAACATGCCTAGTTAGTTGTAAGTAATAATCCCATTGTTTGAAGGTATAATTAATTAATTTAATATGCTTAATAATTTCAGGATAATTAAAAATAGTTGAGCTGCGCATTAAAAAAAATATGCAAAAGAAAGAAAAAGGCTCTCCATGAGTGAGTGGTCTCGTCTGAACACTACTGCACCAGAGAGCGGACGAGGATGCATAGACAAGAACACTAAACAATAATAACCAAAAATTATATATATTGCGTGATGTGTGAACATTTTGAAATATAAGAAGTTCCCAGATGCTGAAAACAAAAGTTGAAAAAGTAAAATATGATTAGGGTTACGACATTTTTCCTGTGACTGAAAATAAAAATAATACTAACATGTTTTCCATCATATCACAGTTTGGAGTGTATACTGTTCGTTGCTGTAGCTTTCTCAGTCAACCAAACTTCACCTACTGATTTGAAAGCCAAGCCCCTTCTCTCTCTCTCTTTTGTAATTGAATACCTAACAAACTCCCCCATTGGTGGCTCAAGAGCCCCAATAATAGTCACATAACTATAATATATATTTATATCTATAAATAATCATACAAGTGTGTGTATAAATATAATTATATAATAACGAGGAGGTCACGATCAGAGCCAACCCAGGTGGCTGGAATTATTGTGGGGAAGGGGAAAGAGTGAAAGGGAGCTTTCAAGAGACAGTGCCAAAGGGAAGCTTAGCTAGCACTGTGACTACGTACCACAAACTGCTCATGTTTTCACAAATACAAGGGTCTTTGCTTAGTTGTATTCTGCAGCACAATAATTACTTTTCTTAATCGGTAATATAAATATTCCTTAGTATGTAGATACATATCTAAATTTGTTTTTCTCTGATTATAAAAGTATATACTCCTTCGGTCTTATTTATAAGTAACTTTTTTTTTCATAAGACTGATCCCTTTTATAAGCAACTTTCACTTTGTATCTGAAAATATAAGCTCATTTTTCCTATTTTACCCTTATTAAATACATATTATTTATAATTAATTATTATATATACCAAGAGTTATATTTAGGAGAGAAAAAAAGAGAAAAAAAAACTCACTAGGTGAATGAAGTCAACAAAGCATTGAGAAAATATATTTTACTATTTCTCATAGTTTCTATAAATTTTCTCTCTGTTTTCATAAATAAGGGCATATATGAAAAAAAATATGACATTTTTGACACACTTATTAATTTTAACTACCAATTCGTTTTACGCAATCAAGGAGAAAATTGTTTATAAATAAGACCAAAGGGAGTATGATAATAAAAAAGGACGGTTCAATGCATAAAGCTCCTATTATATGGGGTATAGAGAATGATAGATGTACGCAGCCAGTATTTGATCATAATTAGTATACAATAAAATTAGACCCAAAAATTATTATTTTTAACATGGAAGACTTGGATTTTTAATTTATTACGTATTATACTACAAAAATAAGTGGATTAACAACAAAATTTAGTGACAGAATTGGATGATTTAATCATCTAATACACTATTCCTAATTAATTAGCGATGTAATTATATTCCGTCTCTAAGTTAATTTAGTGGCAGAATTCTATTGCTGATAAACTGGTTTTTTTTTTTTTCGTTAGTGAAACATTTTCAACCACTGGATATTTTACCTAGTAATTTATCATTACACTATTTTCCAATAAAAGAAGAATGAAAAGAGTTAAAAAGTTACATATAAACACCCACCCATGATAAAAATTATATTGAAAAATCTTAAAATTTTCAATTTTCAAAGAATAAGAAATTATTATTAGAGGTAAATTACTGGCTGAATTATTTTAAAAATATAAATGTTAATTTTTTTTCCAAAGAAAGAAAGGCACCACTGAAGTTACTAGAAGTTACAACTTTCTCAGAATTTTTTTTTTAAAAAAAATCTTTGAACAAGTTGTTTTTTTTTTAATAAAAAATAATGGGTGTTTTGAAGAGGTACTGAAAGAAGGATCTTTTGTGTGGAATTAATACTAGAGTTAGCAGCTGGTCTGATCTGCTGGGTTTTGTAGTTTTGCCAAGGATGCAATCTTAGGTTCCAATTATTTGTTCCTTATGAAATTAAAATAAGATGAGAAAAACAGACGTGTGATGGTGTTCTTAAGAATTGTCATTTTCAGTTAATTATTGACGCCTCCGTCATTATCTGTCTCTTAATTAATTATCAATTCCAAATATGAACACCACCATGCACGTCCCGTCAACATGCTCCAATCAACAAGGCAACCACCCCAGCTTTGGGAAATCCATTTATTTAATCAACCCCATTTTTCTATATAATTAACATACACTCTTAAAATGTGTGTGTGACAATTAATTGATTAATTAATTAATAATTATTCTCATCTAGATGGAAGCTTGATATATACTACTATATATATGGCTAGCGATGCTATATATGTCCTCAATAATGAAGTCCCTTATCTAAAATTCTCCCAAAAATAATTAAGCAATCATGGATGCTGACATATTTATCTTGCTCAATCTGCTTAAGAGATATATATATACATTGGATTTTTTTTTTAATTTCGAATATTTAATTAAAGATTACTTGGTTATGCGCTAGCTAGCTACCTGCACTACGGGGATTGGTTGCTTCATGATGATTGTCTTTGGATCCTGCATTCCGTTCAATCTTAAAAATATTAAGTTAATAACACATTAAGTCTTAGTTTATTGTTGGGCTGATTTGTACTGACAACGTTAACATCATGTTTAATTGACACAAATTGTCTGAGTTTATATAGTACTGTGTCTATTTAAGAATATTATGTAATTTAGTTTATTATAATAATTATGACATATTTTTCCTAAAACACCTTAATCATCTTCTTTAATTTCTTTCCCATATCTCATATTTAAGGAAGTATATGAAAAATATAGATTTTATCTTTAGAATCAAAATCAACTCCACAATTAATTAAGTCCTACATTAAGGATTAGAAGAGTGTAGATAATTTGGTTGAGTTAAAGTAACTCAATTGTTTAGCAATTTTTGTATGAATCATATCTAGATGTATAATTTAGTAATTTGGTCTCTGCATTTCTTATCCTTTTTATTTTTAATTTAATTTTTTGACTCATTTGAATTAAATAAAATTTAATTTATTTTTAAAATTAATTTAATAATTATTATTGAAATTTTTTTGTTAAAAGGTATTATTATTATTGTATTTTTTAGAAATATCAAATATTGAATAGGGAATTATGAAGTTGAGGCGGCTTAATTAATAGAATAAGACGGAAGAGGACAATTACTTCTCACATTCTAAATATAAGATCTATTTAAAGGTCTGTTTGGTTTGAGGGGAGGGGAGTGGAGGGATTTTGCTCTTCTTCCCTTATTTAGCAACATACAAATTTAAGGATGAGAAAGAAAATATTTTGAAATTTCCCCTCCCCTCCCCTTATAACCCTCTCCTCTCAAAATGGGGGGATTTGGAAGAGAGATAATATTTTGGTATGGTGTGACTATTATACCTATAAAAATTTTTAATATTCATGTGTTACCTTTTTTACTTTCTTCCTTATTCTCATCTTCACTTTAATATTTTGACATGATGTGACTATTATGCCAATGAAAGTTATAATGATTTAATTTAATAACTATAAAATTATAATTTTATATAATTATTAAACATTCTATAAATTTCAAAAAATGACTTAAATAAAATAAGGATAAAATTGTCCATATGAAAATATTTTACCTCCCCTCTCCTCGTCAACTAAATAAGGTAACATTAAAATCATCTTCCCCTCTTCTCCCATCAATCCAAATGAGGTAATATTAAAATTCGTCCTCTACCCTCCATTAAAATCCCTCCCCTCCCCTCCATTGAACCAAATTAAACATACCCTAAGAGTTTCGATTTGGTCTTAAACGCAATATTTCATTTTTTCCCTCTCACATGAAATTTGTCTGCTTCATAATATTCTTATTTATTGAGATATTTTATTATCTATGCACATAAAATTTTAATTATTAAATGATGGGTGATTTTAAAAAAAGTCAGAAATTTTTTTGATATTAATATAAATAGCTTCATTTACGTTTTTTTAATTCTATGAATTATTTAAAAAAATATTATACTATTTAAAATCATAGGGGGGATAATTTATGAATAATTTAATAGCAAAGGTTGAAACTTGGGAAAGGGGACAAGATAAGGGAACAAAGGAAGGGTTATGAAAGTGGAGTAGATATTTAAATTAAAGGGGTTAAAAAAAAAAAGAGGAAAAAGGGAAACAGCTGTCGTGAAATAATGAAGGTCACACACACTTGTTTAAAATATGGATGTTCACGTGAAGATAGATGCTACTCTCCAGTTAGGCGAAGCCATCAACGTTCAATAACACAAACAAACCCAAATTACTAGTTACTACAAGACAACTCGTCATCTCACTCACTCATTTGTGTGCCCCTCCTTCCCCTTAATAAATTCTCCCTCCCATCTTTTTTATAAAAAATATTGTCTTTTATATGTCCTTAATATAAAGAACAACATTCTTTTTATCTGAAATTTTAAACTGATTTTTTTTTATTTTTTTCATATTAAATATATGTTATTCATTATCTCTGTAATAAATATTTATTCATTATCTATCATATACCATCTTTATTAATAGGGATATAATTGAAAATGAATATATATATATATATATATATATATATATATATAATTTATTATTTTTAACTAATATTTTAAACCTCATAACTTTAATAATTATGTTAATTATAAAAAAAATTGAAAGGAGTAATATATTGTATTCTACCACCTACGTCTAATCTAATTAATAATAATAATAATAATAAATAAAATAACGCCACGTCCATATACTATAAACCATTTATGAAGCAAGAAATAATGTATCCACTGATCAGCAGCTATTAGACTTTGGTGAGCTTCTGAGAAGGTTCATGACAACGAAGTTAGGCAGTCACATGAGATGAAGGGATTGATGATTTCGATGTAAATTTTTTTTAATATATTTATCTCATATATCGTAAATTATAATTAAAATGTTATTTTTAAAAATTTTAATCGTTATTTTAAATAAGTATAAATTAATTTAAAAAATATCTTATAAATATTAGGACCATATTGATCATGTGGTGTGGCCACAAGAACAGCTGGACATCTAAAAATCTAAACATGTGCATGTATAATACACCTCTAGTACTATTTATGGGTAGGGAGAGGATTTTTTTTTTTTCAGTAAGATACTTTTTAAAGTTTCAGGTAAATATATAATCTAATCATTTATTTATTATTATGTTGATTTTATTTTTATTTGATGTTATATATATTAAATATGGGTAAAGTTGAAAAGTTGTTAAATTTTATGGTAAAATTAATAAAGTTTAAGGTTTTTCTTAGACTACATGAAAATATTGGAAGTGCCCTATAAATAGAGTCAGGAGATTACTCATTCGTTCCTTAATGTAAGATATGTGTAGATAGTTGATCTTGGTTCTAATTATAAGATAAAATTTTCATATTTGTCAATATTTTCTTAATTTACCTCTATTGATACTCTCTCAATAATAATCAAAGAGAAGAGGGAAGAAGAGAATTAATAAAGAATACGATTAGGGTGTTTTAAAAAATACATATTATATTAACTAACTTGATTAACTTTTTTAATATAACTAAATTAGGTAAATATGTCATATATTTTGTTTACCCAAAAAATATGTTATATATTAAAGATGTGAGGAGTATATTTGTAATTAAAAGTATTTTTTATTTTATACCACTCTGTACTTTTTTATAAGTCACTTATAATATAAATCACTCATTCGCTTATAAAGTAATAAATAAGTTTTTGTCAATTGCGATATGGAAAAGAGACGAGACAGGTGTAAATGTACAGAGATAACATGAAATGTGCATCTTTAAATATTATTTATTTAATATTTTTTTTAATTTAAGAGAAGTAAGTATAAGTGATTTATAAAAAGGGAATAAAAAGTTAAAAACAGGAACAAAAGGGTAGGTGATGATGAATGATCATGATCGTTGGTTGGTTCATAGGGCTTGGGAAGAGAGGCAGAAGCCGTAGCATTTGGCATTTTATGATCAAAAGCGAACTTACAATTGCCATGAGCTGGATGTAACCTCTTCCTCATAATAAAAGGTAGTGGTCGTGTTCGTACCACACTTTTCTAACCCCACCCATCTCGAACCGTCCAACAAAATCTTATACTTCCCAACCTACCCTCATTTATTATCATCACTATTCTATTTCATTCATTTTATATTTATAATATTTGTGCCATATAGCAAAATATCCTATGAAACTCATTATTCACTTCCGTGCAATCTGATCCGTTTGTCCCAAAATATCTTTGATGAAATGTCGATATTTTGGAGGGCTTTAAATTTAAATTATTACCACCGTCAAAAACAATAATTTCACTGGGGTTACTTTAGTTAGAGGCACAAATCTCCTTGATTTGAATTAAACTAAGCAAATGGGACCTAAGTTGAGGGAGGCTTTTATTTTAACAAAAAAAGAAGAAGTCAATTTAAGTATTTAACATCCACTTGTTCTGATGATGCATATTGAAAAATCAATTTTAGAATATTTAAACAAGAGAAAAGCCAGCAAAGTCAGAAAAATTGTTTTAATTTTAAAGTAACTTTTGAGTAAGAAATCAAATATCTCTAATATCATGTTAAATACTTCCTTCAATATTTAAAATAGGACATATTTGAGAAGTTAATCTTATCCTAATTTATCTCTATTGATGCTCCATGAATAACAATTAAGGAGGAGAGGAATGATATAATTAAAAAATATGATTATATTATTTTAAAAAATAAATATCATATTAATTAATTAAATTAAATAAATATATTTTATATTAAAAACATGTAAAAGCAAACGTGGTGCCAAACCCTTCGAGCTGTATGCAACTAGTTTGTCCTATGTAATATCATTATTCATTACACTTTTTCCTCATCAAAAGCTCGTTTCTTTACAACTTTACAACTTGCCCTCTTTTTCTTTAAGGCTCACTTAATTTGGGTTAATTGTTTTCTTTCTTGTATTTTTTGAATCTTGGTTAATCCTGTTAATTAGTTGCTAGGATTTTGCTTTATTTGTGATATAATTTTATCTTTATTTATGTGGGTGTCTGGTTAGTCACGTGTTTGCCTTCTATTGCAGGTTAATTTTGTTTGTGTTGAAGGCTGGCTTCTACTATGATTACTGCTTCCTTGAGGTTTGTTATCAAATTCTAGTGGGTTTTTAATTTCACCCTTCAGTCATAGGACGAGTGCTTGAAGCTGCTTCTGTTATTGCAGCATTATTGACATCTGAAGGGGTAGTTTCGGTAGAACACGTCTTTGGACAACCACCCTCTATTGCTTTTTCTTTTGATCAACCTGCAAGGTTATGGCTTTAGTGGTCTTTGTTTTATGGTTCTGGCATTGTCTTTAGAGTCTCTATTTAGGGGCTCATCTATCTCTGGTTTTTAATGTTCTGTTTTTCGAGTCTGTACTTGATTTTATATAATAATTATTTTTTTCCGGTCAATATATATATATTTCTTCCGATTTTTTTTATACATTGTCGAGTATATTTTACCATTTAGCATTTAGATGACTGTGTAATTTATTTATTTTCTTTATTGAGAAGGTTTGAAATTATTGACGCTACTGCCTACATTTAAGAAGATTTGAATAATTAGCATTAAATCATGTGAAGGTGTGATCGTAATTTAATATGAATAAAAAGTCAAAAACATCAAGGAGTTGAAAATTGATATATATAAGTAATTGTGGTTGTTGAGTTAATTAATTGGTCAAGAATTTTACTCCACCCTCACAAACACAGGTGGCATCATATTATCTACCCCAGAGGTTCCTTCCATATGAAGGACACGATTTTTTTTTTTTCCCCGTCTTACAAGGGAAAAAGGACGAAATAAAGGAGATTGAATATAGAACATGTATTGACGTAGAGAAATTGTGGCCAAAAGTTGAGATATGGCAGTACATCTTTCTTTTCTGTATATTTATAAAAGCATTTTTTTTTATAAGTCTTGGTCAGTTAGTGGGATATACTACTTTTATATTCAAAGAGTGTTTATAAAAGTGCTCCTTCAATCTTTTTTATAGATCATTTTTTATAAACTGATAATTAAGATTGATTAAAAATAATTAATATGTCAAAAGTATCTTATTTTTATAAATATACATCTATTTATGAAAAAATTATAGGAAATAAAATGAGTAAAAAATATAAGAAAGAATGTATATAAACTATGAAATAAAATAAATAATAAATTATTAAATGAAAAAAGTTAGTAGTGAATGAAAAATAATTAATATAAAGATATGTGTTGAATAAAAGTAAAAAAAAAATTTTAAATTTTAAGACACAAAAAAAATATTTATATTAAAAACCAGTTCTAAAAGAGAGAAATTTGTTTACACAAGAGATTTTCACATTAGTAATGATATTTACAATTTTTAAATCCTTTTTATTGGATGTTTTACTTCTTCAAATTAATTTCAACGAAACATACACATTTACGCATAACGATTGCTTCTTATTCAATTTATAGCAATTTAATGAACGTTTAAAACACTCCATCTTCCATTTGTTTCTACTCCTATCATTTTGACATACATTACTACCTTCTTCAAGTATACGCGTAACTTCTCTTATTTTTATTCCTATTTTTGGGAGGATTAGTACGCGTAAGTTTGCATAATTTAAAAGAAATTATAAAATACGCGCGTAAGTCAATATATATATATATATATATATATATATATTCAAAATATAATTTTTCATAGCAGGCGTGTTATCAAATTTTTTTTTGGTTAATTAAAATAAGAGAACATGTGTTTTTAGTCCCGCATCCACGAGCTGATCAAAAAGCATGTAACTTTCTTTGTTTGCCTAATTCATTGCATGTGTTGGCTTTGATTCTCTCTCTCACCATTTCATAATATAAATAATGAGTTAATAATGACAGAATAAAGTATATACGGGCAAACAGATGCTTTTCTCAAATCCCAAGTGAACACCACAAACTTGACTGAAATTGCGTGTTTCCAACCCCTTCATAATTGATATATTTTCTTATTATTATTATTTTTTTAAAGGGCATCTAGCACCTTGATCTAATTTTAAAGGTGCAATCAATACTTTAAATTATTTTCAGAATTATAATTAACATCTTAATATATTTTTTAAAGTGTAATAAGCACCATAATGTATTAAAAATGAAGTAATTACACTCATTCACTAACAAAATACCAACTCCGTTTATTGAAATATTTTTTCCTTTCTTCTTTCATTTATCTTCAACATGCTTATCCCTTCTTTTAGTATTTAAGGGTGCAATCTTACCCCTAACGTATTAAAAATAGATCAATTGTACCTATTCACTAACAGAATACTAAATCAAAGTTTGAGGTTTAAGATCGATGAAAAAAGAAAAGAAATAGTGTATCAACAAACATAGTTAGTATTATATTAGTAAATAGGTATAATTACTCCATTTTTAATACATTATGATACTCATTACACTTCCAAAAATAATTTAGGATGTTGATTACACCTTTAAATATTTTAGGATGCTAATTACACCTCCAAAAATAGATCAGGGTGCTTGATACACCTTTATTTTTATTTTTTTGCAAGCCTTCCTTATTGAATTTAATGACATGAATTTTACGATTCAAATGTGATTTTGATGACGGAGGACTATTTCTTTCAACATTTTCACTTCTCAATTATTTACCAAGTTCATATTGGACTAATTCTTTTTCAACATTGTTGACCTCAAAATATTACCCCCTCTAATTTTATTTATAATAATTTGATAATAAATATATTTGAATACATTTTGTTTTTAAATATACCTTTATTGATGAGGGAACAAGTAAGAGAGATAAAAAGTAAATATAAGTATCATCAACCTTTTAATTAATACAATATATATAATTGATGAGGGATAATAATGAAAAAAAAAACTCATCAAATGTTCAGACAACTCTTATCGAATTCTTATTAAAAAAAATTAAGATAATAAAAATTTTAGACTCTTATAAAAAAAATCAAAGGGAGTATTTTGATATTTTTTTTAAGATGCTAAATTCACAAAGGGATATGAGAAGAAAAGTGGACTTTTTTTTTTTTGTTTTGTTTAGAAGGCAAGATCTTCATTGACTTATTAAATGGTAAAATTGGAAATTACTACTCCATCTCGCTTGTAATACAGGATATATTTGAGGATTTTATCTTATCCTAAATATAAAATATATATATTTTATATTTATTAATATTTTTCTAAAAAAAGAGAGAGAGAAAATTAAAAAAAATAATTAAAATGTTTTAAGAAATATATATTATATTAATTACTTACTTAAAGTAATGCTTGTTATAAGTAGTTCCATATATAGCTGAAGATGTGAAAACAGATTTTGATTCCTGAATGCAGTCCAAAAACTTGACAAAAAATTCTTAGACAAATGAAATAGAGAATAAAAAAATGGTGTGAACCTCATTGGTCTCAAACGTAATTGAATAAAATAATGCCAATTTTACAATCAAAGACAAGGACACCCTCTCCCACAAGCAACTCTCTCTCTATATATACCCTCCTCTGCTTCTCAAGTTCCTCCCCCTCCTCTGCCTCTTCCTTCATTCCTTGCTATTGTATCACTCTCTCTCTCCAATATTTTGCTTCCTTCTCACTCCCAATCAGTCAATCAAAACAAGTTTCTCTTTCTGGTATGTTCATGGCCTCTCTCACTCCTCTGTTTCATCCTTCATCCCGTTGCTACTTCATGTCTCATAACATACTTCCAGATACCATATGATATTTCGGAAAAGCTCTGCTATTTCTACTCACTTCTTGGGGTTCACCAGGAGTTTCTGTTGGGTTAATCTGTTTTTTTGAAATGTACCCCCTGTTTTTCTTCCATTTGTAACTTTGATTCTTTAAAAATCTGGCTTTCATTCTTTCTGTAAAGTCTCAGTTTTGTTCCCTTTCTGTGATTCGTAAAAGTTAATGCTCTTTGGAAAGCAGCTGGCTATGTGTAAAGAACTCTTTTCAGAGCAAAATTTTTTCCCTTGCTTTTTTGAAAATTTTATTAAGTATTTTCAACTAATCCATTTCGCTTGCTATGGATTGTCCACTCAGGAAACTGAGAAATCTTTATCATATCTAATTTGAATGGTCCTCTTCATTGTCTGCCTTTGAATATTCCTTTGCTTCTTGTAGTGCAAATCTGATTCGGCACTAGTTCTTGTGTTCTTTTTCATCTGAAAATCCATCAAGCTATGATGGTTAAGAAACAAAAAGGAATCTGAGTTTCCTATATGAATTTGTGTTGCATCAAGTTTTTTTTTTTTCATGTGGACTTGTTATTCACTGCTCTATTGCTCTGTTTCTTTAAGGTTCTATTCTGTCTGAAATGGAGTACGAGAATCACTATAGACAGTCTCAGAGACCAAAATACGATTG
The DNA here is from genome assembly GCA_037074505.1 of Albizia julibrissin. Taxonomy (NCBI): domain Eukaryota; kingdom Viridiplantae; phylum Streptophyta; class Magnoliopsida; order Fabales; family Fabaceae; genus Albizia; species Albizia julibrissin. The sequence goes on from CM073487.1 coordinate 41,368,987, forward strand.
CCTTCTTTTCGGTAAATCCCTTAAAAACAGAACATGAATTAATGAATGAAATGAAGTTCACACTGTTCTGGACATGACTATAACTATGATTTTTGTGTCGCAGATTTAGATGATACTCTTTATCCTCTCAGTACTGGTCTTGCAAAAGCTTGCCTGCAGAACATCAAAGGTATAATTATAAGAACCAAGAAGTGTTTTTCCCCCCATACATCACTTATACCTGTTTTTACCTCCATGACCTGACATGTGTTTGATTTGTACCATTGTTGTTGCAGATTACATGGTTGAACAGCTTGGCATAGACAGAAACAAGATTGATGACTTGTCCAACCTTCTGTACAAAAACTATGGAACAACCATGGCTGGCCTTAGGGTATGATTCATTTGACCCTCTCCCCTGTTTTTCTTGTCATTTTGCTTCCTCAAAAATGGTTTCTTGTATTCACAGCAATTTCACTCACCTTGTTTGTTCTGTTGTGTGTTCTATATAGGCAATTGGATATGACTTTGACTACGATGAATATCACAGGTGCAGGATTCCTTCTCTTCAAATCATTTGTTTGTGTCCATTTCAACAATTTATATGTACATTTTGAAAGGTTGATGTTGATTTTTTGAATTTTGATATTGCAGCTTTGTCCATGGGAGATTGCCTTATGAGAACTTGAAACCAGATCCAGTTCTGAGGAACCTTTTGCTGAGCCTGCCATATAGGAAACTGGTAATTACTAAACCATTAAAAAAAAAAAAGTTGTGAACATGATCTAATTAATTATTAGAGGGACTCTTTATGTTTTTTTTTTTTTTATGATTCTTAAAATTAATCTGTTTCATTTTTTTCTTGCAGATATTCACAAATGCAGATAAGGTCCATGCGGTGAAGGCACTGAGCAGACTTGGATTAGAGGATTGCTTTGAAGGGATTATATGTTTTGAGACTCTTAATCCCATCCACAAGAACAATGTTACAGAAGATGAAGATGAATTTGAGACCAACACAAATCCTACCACAAGCAACAACAATAATGGATCTGAAATATTTGACATTATAGGACATTTTGCCCAACCCAATCCTGACACCTCAGTGTTGCCTAAGACACCAATCATCTGCAAACCACAAGAAAATGCCATTGAATTGGCCCTCAAGATTGCAAACCTTAACCCACAAAGAACTGTAAGAACCCAACCAAAAAAATTTAACCTTTTTACAAGGAAACAGGGAAAAAAATTGCCCTTTTAAGGATTCTGTTTTGCTAACACTGTGTCCTTCACTTGCAGTTGTTCTTTGAGGATAGTGTCCGCAACATTCAAGCTGGAAAGCGTCTGGGACTTCACACTGTACAGGTAAGGACTGACACAGACCAAAAACTTTCAGTGTGTTATATATTTAATGAATTAATTAATTATTTGTCCATTTTTAGGGTCTAAATTAATGAAGATTGTTTTGCAGGTTGGGTCATCTCAGAAAGCAAAAGGAGCTGATTATGCATTAGAAAGCATTCATAACCTTAGAGAGGCAGTGCCTGAATTATGGGAAGCCGATATAAAATCAGAAGTCGCATACCCTGGAAAACTAGCTGTGGAGACTTCTGTTACTGCCTAAGAATTATTATTATTGTTATTATTCAGCAATCAAATCTCTTCTCAATCATTGTTCATGTTAAAAAAAAAAAATTTCAACCCCAGAAGAAGAAAAAAACAGAAGAGAAAATGGAAAATCCAACCATCAGAGAAGAAGGAAAAAATGGGAAGCCCTTGGAGATTCCTCCGATAATTATGCAGTACTAGTAACTAGAAGTAGATGATGTGTAGATGCTTTGCTCAGATTATTATAATAAAATGATTAATATTCCCGAAATAAGCAAGTAGAGTACTCCTTTTAGGCCCTCTTTTTGTAAGGATGGGTATTAAAACAGGCCAAGTATACTACCTTTGAAGAGAAAAAGTACAAAGTATCTAATGGTAAACATTGATATGGAAATTCCGCAGTTGAAATTTAAATTTATTAAAAAAAAATCACCTTCAATTGGGAATATAGGACAATGGACCTTTTAAAAAATATTAAAAATAAATTATGAAATTCTGGCGGAGAATTGAACAAAGTGGCTAGATGATTAGATCCCTTGTTCTAGAAAATGGACAGCTCCTTTGCTAGTTTCGTACACACCTTACTGGCTTATTTTGTCGTTTCGATGATTTAGTACGTCACATTCCTTTTAAGTGACCCCACACAAATTATTAAATATAGAGAGAGTATGAGAGACTATGGAATAATAAATATGAAATGAAATTTACTGAAAAAAATTGTGTGTGGTTAAAGTTATAAAACAAGAAGGAACCAACAAAAACAATTATCTGCTGGTAAAAAACACAATTATATGCGTGATCATAGTGTGTGTGTATTGTAACACCATTAAAAAAATTTCTACCGAGTTATGTTGTGAAAACATCCTAAAGTCGAAAGTAATAAGTAATTTACTTTAGCTAAAAACAAAAAATTAATTAATAATCACGATTCATTATTTCACATTATACTTGATTCCAAATTATATGTTGCGTGATATATAATTCACGCCAATCATAACAACTAGTCAAATGAACATTCTTATCACGCAATCAATTGTATACACACACAATACAAGTTACTCCATTCGGTCCTTATGTTTATATTATTTGAATTACGTTTTAAGCTTTTAAAAGTGTCTACTTATATAAATTAAGATAAATTTTTTTTTATATATTTATCCCGTACATTATAAATCATAATTAAAAATTTGTTTTTAAATGTTTTAATTGCAGTTTCAAATAAATAAATAATTTAATTTGATTAAAAAAGTTAGTTGAATTAATTAATATGACACGTATTTTTTAAAATATTATAGTCGTCTTCCTTAATTCCTTCTTTTCTTATCCTTTTGAATTATTGTTTATGGAGCATCAATAGCATGAATTAGAAAAAATTTGATAAATATAAAAATTATGTCTTATATGTAGAACTAATATCAACTTCATAAATATTTCTTATATTAAAGACTGGAGGGAGAAGATAGTAACAGCTCAATTCTTTTTTATCCGAATAAATACCTACTTTTTTCCAATATTAAGAAAATAAAAATAGGTTATTTTAGTTTAAAGCTTTGAATATGTAGCTGAAAAAGAATATTTTTCAATAATATCCCTAAGAAACCTTTATCCTCTAATACCAATGGCATATCGCAACAAACCTTGCATAGGAAATGAGAAAGAATATTTTTCTTACATCTAATAAGGGAATGGATGAAAAATTATTACAATAAATATTTCAGATAAAAACAAACTGTTTCTTATATATATATATAAATCGAATTTTTTCATTATAAAATTGAATGGAGGGATTAATTTTTGCTTGATGTACCGTAACAATGATGGAATGAAAGAGGAAGGCATAGATTATTGTTTATAACCAATAATACTAACAATAATTTCGCATCTTATGCCATGCAATGGGGAGCAGATTTCTTCATAATCATTTTTCTCTTTTTATTTTCAAAATTTCATTTCCATTCTTAAATTTAAAAAAATAAATGGTCCAGATTTTATATTTTTTAAAACAATGATTATAGTGTTTTATAAATTAATTTTTTATTAATTTTGTTTATATTGTAATTATGAATTGTGTAGATCAAGTTTTAATAACTTAAATTTATTTATTTATATTTAAAATAATATTTTTATAAAATATTAAATCTAAATATATTTTTTTAAATCAGAAGATGAAGATGAGATTTAAAAAAAAGGATAAAAATAATTATAAGAGAACACAAACCCAATACAACGCAACTATATATACTTCACGGAGATCGAGTATTCAAATCTAAAAAATATAATGAATATTATAGGCATGGAATTGAGTATATATTAAGCATGTCAATTGACTAAATGAAAACGATAGATTAGACAGAAAGCAATCTGAGGCAACAAGCCCCACCAAATTGTCCTCACTTGACATGAACCATTTTCACGTGAAAATATGTGCTACTTTTTTTTCATCCATCACAACATTAAGAAAATATCTTTTTAGAGGAGATTTCGTGTCATTAGTTGAAACCAAATATGAAAAAATAAAGCTTCATACGTGTTGATGATTATTGAGTCGTGAATTTAATTTTTGTTACTTTCTTTTAACAAAAATTAATATTGAAAAGATGTTGTGGTATGTTTTAATTTGTAGCTAGGAATGATGCGAAAATATGTCTTGAAGAAAATAGCTTATATGCAAGTTTTAGTTTTTCAATCTAAGCATTCTCTCCTAATTAGTTTTAGACAGGGAAATGATACTCCTCTAATCTTAATTATATCTTAATTATAAGAACTTGTTAAGAAGTTGATCTTGATTCTAAATATAAGATTTATAACCATTTTATCTCTAACATTTATTGTTTTTGTTAAACTAATTTACTTAACTTATAAACAAACATATTATCTAATGTTATTTAAGAGTGTTCTAGAGTGGTTGGATCATATTTCTTATAATTAAATAATTTGTTTGACTTCTTAATTTATTTAAATTAATTAAATAATTCTTATATAACGGACATGAGAAGTACTTGATTTGAAAAAATTATGGTCATTACCATTAGTTCATTTAGACGATTTAGTTTATTGACAATTATTTTTTTATTTTTAATGGAAGAAAATATTTAAACAATTCAAATCAATTCAACTATAACATATATTTGATTGAGATGATAATCATTTTCTTTGCCCGAACAAATTGAGGTAATAAAATGGACTCATTCTCTCATTGCTACAACTTCTCTATCTCCCACAACAGTAAAACATGCTTGGTGCAATCGAAATAAATCAAAGAAGAAAAAAAGTAAGCGGAATGTCAAATAACGTTGGTGTGACCTTTATTTTAGGAAGGCGAGGGAAATAGATAAATGCTAGATGATAGATATTATACAATAAATCCTTTCCTTTTATTCTCTTTGAGAAATCCTAAATGGAGCCTAAAGTAATTAACAAAGGGTTATGATGCAATTTTGCATCGGAAATTTTAAATATAACTTAAAAAAAAATTTAAAGTATGTAGATGATATATGAACTTCTAAGGAAAAATTGCATGCTAACAAAAATAACGTGGATAATATGTAGATTGTCAACTTAACATATTTAGATAACTAATGATCAAAGTTAATTGGAATAACAGTTATGACAAAATTACTCTCATTTTAACATTTTTAGAGTAAAATTGCCCTTTTAGTTTTAACAAAACCTAGTAAAACAGTTATGGTTTTACTCTTCCATTTTGTTTACATTATTCCATTAATATATTATTTCAAGATTAGATTTGTCATGTTGATTAATAATGAATATATAAAGTAATCATTCTGTGGAGTCTCAAGTAATTAAGTAGTGATAGTACTCTTGGAGCTTATGGGGCCACGTCTCTCTGAGATCTGGAAAGAGCCGTATGAAACAAAAGAAATGTGTTATGCATTTCTCACACACACACACACATATATATATATAGTTATAATTGGTTCCTTTTGTAATTTGCCATTTATACTTATATATTTGATGTCTTGTGCATCCCCTATAGTTTAGTAGTTAGTATGTTGCCATGCATATTGATCATGCATGTTGTGCGTGTTTTTAGTTTAATATGCAATTTATTTATTATTAGGTCCCCACTGCTTATTCAGTTAATTAACCCTAACGTACATTATAAAAAAAATGAAGATTTAATTAGATGAAACGAGAATATAATGCTAAATAATATTCATTTTAAAAGCAATGAATTAAAAATTGGCATATGATGTCACGTTCACTGTCTCTCAGCTGGCTTTTAATATTGTGGCTATGTCACTTCAAATATAATTAAACACACAGTATCTAATTAATTAAGAAGACTCTAGTGATCCTCCAGCTAAGACGAGGGAGTAGCCAGCTTCATTGACTCAACAAAATAAAACAACACATAATTAAGAAGCTTCATGCTTTACCTAACTTCACAACACAACACTTGTATCTTAATACGTCTTTCTTATGATTAATTGATTCATTAAGATGCAGAACCCAAATTCCATTTTTCCAACCTAGATTCTTTGTTTTGCTCTGCAATTTGAATTCATCAACCTCATTCTCTTCATATATAATTTCATTAGCCACCTTAATTAATCCCCGACAGTGCCAAGAGGTCTTGTTTTCGTTAAACCTTCCCCACATTAATACAACCATTTACGTGAATTTTTCTTTATTAATATATAAATGATTCAAAGGACAAGTTAATTATCAATTTGTATTCATCTTTGTTGAATTGAAACAACAATTTCAAAGCTCAGCAGTTTGACTTTAGACTAAATCATTAAAACTGGAGACTTTTGACAAAGTCAACACAATGAGAAATCTTCAAGAATGATTACTATTTTACTATCAAATAATTGCTTCTAACGGATTTGACCAATATTTTTTTAAAAAAAGAAAAATAAACTTAATGATGATGTTAACAATTCCATTATTTTAATTTCTGGCTGCAACACACAAGGAGGAGGCTTCTTGTGAATTCCAAATAAGGTATATTTTCCATAAAATGAGTTGTGAATTACTTATCAATTATATTCATTACCTTATCAATTCTAAATAACAAACTTAATTTAGGATTTTCTAATTTTAAAGTTTTTTCCCTGTCATTTTCCTTTCTTTCTAATTACAAACCCACAATTCAATATGAGCAAAACCTCGGAGAGGCACCCTTAAACATGAGTAACTAAGGCCTTCTGGCATTAAAATTTGTTGGGCCATTTATGCCCAAGAATATGGGCCTAAATTAGGCATGAGCAGTCTATATTGTTGAAAAAAATTTCTAATTGGGCCTACAACAGCCATTGTGTTGTTTAGATCATGGGCCTAAAAGTACAAATCAAACAAAAAAAAATTTAGATAAGGTAAAAGGATAAGAGAATCTGAAATCTGAGAGTAAACAGAAGACGAAAACGTAATAATGATTCTCATAAAAATGAAGCAGCTAACTGTTTCAACGTTAGAGTCATCGGAAATATTTGGAGCGGTCTCTCTCCTTCGCGCTCACTGAGTGGGTGTGTGCCGGGTGCGACGAGTCACCGGATTATACTCTCACCGATGGCATTATGCATCTGAGTGAACTAACATAATGGGTATGTGTACACGTGTCCCTTTTGTCTCCCCTGCCACGCCTCGTCCAAGTCACTCTCATAAATACGATTCAATTTCACAGTCTCTCCACCAGCTACCTATTTGTTCCTCCTCATTAAGGAGCCTTCCAGAAACCCCATTTTCTCTTCCTTTTATAACTCGTGCATCTTCTTCTTTGTCGCTGTCATTGTCGAGAAAGAGGGTTCGAATCGGTGCGGTTGTTGCAGCCATGGCGGATTCGTCTCGGAGCACTGTCCTCATCACTGGAGCTGGTGGAAGAACAGGTATTCTACCCTTTACTTCACTCTTTTCATGGGTTTCTTCTATTTTGAGTCTTCTGACTGGTTAAAATTTTGGAAATGGACCAGAAAACAACGCTTTAGCGGGATGTACGGTTCGATGATGAATATAGGTTTAGACTCTTGCGCTGTGTATTTTTTTGTTAGACATGAGGATTGATCTAGGGAAATGTTTATGCGTTTTGACCGGGATTCAGTAGTTGGCGGGTTGTTTCTGCCTGTGAATTTTGGGTTTTATTGCATACAGTTATATAGTTTGTTTGTTCTCACTTTTAGATATACTTTTGGATTTGCGCCTTGATAATAATAATAATAATAAAATAGGTGTTACAAGATATGCATAAAGCTCAACCTTCTGATCTGCATACCGAATGAAGCAGAGACACCTCTAAACAAATTGAAGTGGATTGGAATTGGATGACTTTTAAGTTTGATAATTCCTTAGAAAACTCTACTTTAATTCAGGAAGTGAATTACCTGTTCGGTGATGGTTTTGTTTTCTAGTTTGCCATTACCCTGAATACTTCCTTTGTAAGGGTTCTTAAGTGCTTTCTTTAAGTAAAAGAAATGTTTAATATAACTTTTGGTCCCGGAAAATTTGGCTCGATTTTGGTTTTGGTCCCTCAAATTTGAAATCGGTGGTTTTGGTCTATGAAGTTTGGCTAAATTTTGGTTTTAGTCCCTCAAGTTTACTCCGTTTATAACTGTTGGTCCCTCAAGTTTAGGGTAACATATCAAGTCCTTTACAAATTTGAGGGACCAACAGTTATAAACGGAATAAACTTGAGGGACCAAAATCAAGCCAAATTTCATAGATAAAAAATTATATTAACCCTAGAAGAAATTTGCATAAAGTATGGCCATTGTCCATGATCACATTAGTACCTTTGTCCAGATAGGCCATTGTCCATGATCATTAGGAGGAAGGTAAGGATAAATGGTCTTATGTTTTTTTTTTTTTTTGGGTCAGATTTCTTGTGCATTGACCTTTGTCATCAACTGACAATTCTCGCTGTTATTTTGTTGGTTACTTTTCAGGTCAAATAGTGTATAGGAAATTAAAGGAGAGGTCAGACCAATATGTTGCCAGAGGTTTAGTTAGAACGGAGGAAAGTAAACAGAAAATTGGTGGTGCTGATGACGTATTTATTGGAGATATTAGAGATTCTGGAAGTATTGTTCCTGCAATTGAAGGTATGGATGCTCTCATAATTCTCACAAGTGCTGTTCCACAAATGAAGCCGGGCTTTGATCCGACCAAAGGTGGAAGGCCTGAGTTTTATTTTGATGATGGGGCATACCCTGAACAGGTACTGATACATAGTTCCTATGTTACATTTTAAATACTTAGTGTCGTTTATCTGGCTTAGCTTATACTATACTGAACTTTTGCATATTAGGTTGACTGGATTGGGCAGAAAAATCAAATAGACGCTGGTATGAAAATCTTCTTCCTTTCCTTGAATTCTAATACAATGTTACAAACTCATTGATGCTTGTGATAGTCAAATTCTATTTTCTATTTGAACAGCTAAGGCTGCTGGAGTGAAGCAGATTGTGTTGGTTGGGTCTATGGGTGGCACGAATCCAGATCATCCTTTGAACAAATTGGGTAATGGAAATATACTGGTGTGTACCATCTTCTCTGAAATTCTATAAATTACCTCCTTTTGTCGCATTCATTTGTTGATTTTGTATGAATAAGCGTGCTCCTCATTTTAGAGAAACCAAGTTTATTGAAATACTACATTTCTTTTCTTCCCTGTATAGTTATTATTCTATCTGTTTCCTTTTTATAAAAAAATTTTTGTTTATATTTATTGCAGATTTGGAAGAGAAAGGCTGAGCAGTATCTGGCTGATTCTGGTGTTCCATACACGATTATAAGGTGCATAATTTTCTATTGTAGAAACAAACAGTTCTATTAGTTTTTTTTTCACCTTTATTTTTATTTTTTTTGTTTTTAATGGAAGTATTATATAATAATGGAAATTTGATGTCTTTAGCATGCGTAACTTCATCTACTCAAGTTAATCTATCTATCACCAAATTATATTACAACAACAACAAAGCTTTATTTTATTAGGTGGGGTCAGCTACATGGATTGCATGATGCCATTGTGCTCTATCGAAAACTAAATCTTTGGATAGATTATTAACCAAAAGATCTTGTCCTATAACCTCATTGAGTGTCCAATTCGGTTTTCCTCTACCTCTTTTTAGAGGACTCTATATTGCTTGATTGATCCTCCTCACCGGCGCATCCAATGCCTTTGAATGTATCCAAACCACCTTAAACTTTTTTCTACCATTTTCTCCTCAAATTATATCAAGATAGGAAATCAAAATATATAGCACTCATGGTTTAACTAAAAGAAATTGTATGTATCTCACTTAAATGTCCTTTTGGGTTGAAGCTTGGTTGAATTCTAGCTTGTATTTTTGTCTGACCTGGATACAAAATTGAAGTTGAAAAATGCGAGGGTTATTTGTAAAAATGAAAATTATAAGTATGAGTAAAGTTGTTACTTAATGTACTCCTACTTGAATGTGAAAAGACTCGATAAATTTAGGGACGGGGCTTTAGCAATTGGTAGAAATATATTTTACTTCATATGATGTTTGGCAACATTATGTAATCGCTCATTTGGTTTTATTCACGCCACATTCAAAGCCTCATCTTCTGTTTCTGGTTACCAAGTCTTGTTCATGTTTTAGTGAGATTGTTTCTGCTTTCTTACTTATCTATCCTGACATTCTATTCTGAGCCAGAGCTGGTGGCTTGCAAGATAAAGACGGTGGTGTTCGAGAACTAATCATAGGTAAGGATGATGAGCTTCTTCAGACAGATACCAAAGCCATACCTAGAGTTGATGTTGCAGAAGTCTGCATTCAGGTATATTTTATGTGGAAATTGGTGAGATAATGGGATTACATACTCCTCTACTCCCCTAAGAAAGCACCCCATAAGAAAGAAAAGTTGTGATGCGAGTATCTGATTCTTGATTCTTGATTTTGAAAACAGTTCTTTGCTGATACTACTTATCAAAATTTATTTCTACTTTCAGCAACTGAAAATACTAAAAAAAAAGCACATTTCTGTTTTCTCATGCAAAAGCATAAATAAAGTACCTTTTTTTATATGATGGAGCGAGGGCTTGAACTTGAATCTTCTTGCTTTAAAAGCTGTTTGAAAAATTGTGTCTATGAACTGTTTTCATTTGGAAAAAATAAAAAATAAAAATGAAACAGGCCCCACCCCCCTTTATGTATATTATTGTAAAGAGATTCTGATATATCACTCTCGTCCTATTTATAAGTCCAAATTACCTTAGTTAACTCATTAAATATGGACTAAATTGATAAATTTTTCCAATTGTGCCGTCATTTATGTATGTGTATATTTTTCACCTCTTTCTTCTTCTTTTGCTTCCTTTTTTATTTTTTTTTATTTTATCACATCACCTCTTTCTTCTCACTCTACTTTTAATAGGAGTAAAATTATAACACTCATTTATTACTCTGAAAGTGAACTTTGAATAAGGACCAAATTTTTTTTCCCGAAAGGACTAAAGTGGTTGATCTTATTTATAAGAGACAGTTAAACCAGAGCAATCATATCCAATAGAGTCTATTGTAACTCTTAACATGTTCAATAAATGGAGTCTATTGAAAGAACCTATTATGGCTGCATCAGATATGGATGTGGGTGTTAATTCATTTGGTTGAACAGGCACTAAAGTTTGAGGAGGCTAAATTTAAGGCATTTGACTTGGCATCAAAACCAGAGGGAACTGGGACACCCACAAAGGACTTCAAGGCTTTGTTTTCTCAGATCACCACTCGCTTTTAATTTTCAAGTTCATCTCTCAGATCCTATTCTGAAATTTCCTTTATGATGGATTTTGATGTCATTAGTACTACCTAAAGCAACATACCTTTGCTTCATCATTCGCATGCTGATAAAAAGATTGTTTCAACCATAACAAAAATTTATCATTATGATTTGGTTTGTATGCTCTCAAGTTTTTTTTTTTTTCCCTTTTTTGGGTACAATGTATGCTCTCAAGTTTTGATGTTTCTTGTTTGTTGGGACACGTTTTTTCCCCTCTATGAATGATTGGGAGTGCTTCATTAGTTTATAGGGGCAATAATTGAAAATATTGAAATGACGGACAAATATAGTAGAGCCTGAAAGATAGGCCAAGTTTCTAGAATGCTGGGGAATCAGTAGTCAATAATTGCCCACTAATCACACTGTTTTATTTTAACAAATCAGTAATCACCTTGGTTCAAACTTTCCATCATAAATTTAGATTACGTGCGAGACTTGTTCATGAACTAATTGCAACACTTTGTTAGTGTTTGTCACTAAACTTGTGCATTTTTCTTTTCCATTTTCATACGCAGTTATGCACCCATCCATTCCTGGAACAGTATCCCTTTATCTGTACATTCCGCTTTCTAAGGAATGGTTAAATTGCACAATTTTTCTATGGTAAATATATAAAATAGCCAATCGAAGTTAAAATAGGACAATATTTTCAAAAATAATGCTAGCCACTTTTGGGCTTATCAAGGATAAAATGTGGGTAGAAATAAAAAGTTTAAGGTTATAACTCCTTTTAGTGTAAAGAAGAGTAAAAACATGGGATGATTTTATTTCAATATCATTTGAATTTTAAAATTTTAAATTAGTGATTTTTTTAAAACTCTAAGTTATCAGTTGTTATACTCTTTTTATCAATCTCATTACTTTTATTGTCAACAGGACATCCAAATGCTATTTAAGTCTCTTTTTTCCTAAAAACAAAAACAAAATAGAAGAGAATAATTAAATAAAAACCTCAGTTAAATTAAAATTAGCATACTTTTTGTTTTTTAAAATGTATATTGTTAAAAATTAATAAAATCATATATCACATTAATAAAATCCTAGAAAATTTATATTAACAACTAAAAAATCCATATTTCACATAGGCCAAATTCAAATTTTCGATCGTTTCATAGCCAAAATTGCAAGTCTTGACTTTTGACAAGAAGGGCGATTGACATTTATTATTCCATAGCCAAATTCAAATTTTCGATCGTTCCATGTTTGTTTTAATTTTAAGGTTGGGAATATAAAATGCAATCACATTCTTCTGATTTTTTTGGGACAACTAATCAATCGCATTCTATACAGGAGGACCACCACCTTGAAAGTCACTAAAAGCATCCAAATGCTTTTTTTTTTTTTTTTTGGGTTAGATTTACTGAAGTTGGCAATTTGGCATAATCTCTCAATTTCTTCTATTCTATTCTTTTTCGAGTTAAAAGCGCAAGCATTAACAGTCCAAGTTATAAGTAGGATCCAACCTTTAACCTCCCATTTACAAACAAATATCTATAATGTTACACTGTAAGGCCTGTTATTCTATTCTATTCTATTGATTTCATTTTCAACCCCACAGGGGTTGATATTTTTTCCTTTTATTTTAATACTTTTAAATCTTACCTACTGTATTACAGCTAGCTGCTGATTTGTTTCCGATCATGCCACGTTTCAATGGAAAATAATGGGAAAAAAAAAGGTTAAGGTTTAGATTTAGCAAAAAACTATTTTTTAAAATGTACACAACACAACTAAGGTGTAAAAATAGACATTATGAATTTTTAGGTTGTAAAAATAGACATTATAAATTTCTTATGGAGTAAAAATAGCAATTTCATTATTTATTTTGGAATACAAAAATTATTATTTTTGCTCCAAAAAAATTCATAATGTCTACTTTTGTACCCTAAAAATTCATAGTATCTATATTTACACTCTAAAATAGATAGTTGTATTGGATATACTTTAAAAAATAATTCATTACTATTTTTACACCTTAAAAAAAAACCAAGACTTGTTAACTTTTTCTTATAAACAAACCAAGTAAGAAGAAATGCAACATGATTGACTTTTTAATGCAGTCAAACCGAATGAGAGAGGAGCTGATTTCGTGGCAAGACATCATCAAATTAGATGATTTCACAACATCAAAATTGCAAACCAGACATCTTTTCATTGAATCAGGCTACTCTCACAACAAACTTGCCTTCCCATAATTTTGGCCATAGGTTGTCAAAAAGGCTACTCAGTCACTGATTTGTTTCACTTGACAGACACAAACCGGTCGACTAAAGTGGATACAACCTATTCAGTTATGAACACAACCGGATAATAACCTAAATCTATCCGAATTTTGTCAGGAAGGTCTCCAACAAGAGAGTGCATATATGATTCTTCCCTTCCAACCTTGCAACAACAACTTGCTGTCTTCATCAATCAGAAAATCCTTGTGGTAGCTTCCCCTTACCTTCTGCATTGCCCTTTGTACTAAATCTCTAGAGAACGGAATCTGTGTAAACCCTGCTCTTAGAATCCGAGCTTGCCACTGCTTATACGTCTCCGGCCTCTCTGATCTCTCACATCCCTCGCACGCTATCACGTTCAACGCTTCTCTCCCAAATATCTCCTTCTCGATCAGCATTCGCTCCCAGTCCTCTCGGGGCACGATGGTCTCCAGCATATCAAACAGTGATGAGTAGTGAAACAATGCTTCCCTGAACCTTGTCACGAAGAAAGGCGCGTTGAATGCCCCGTTGACAATCCCGTGAATGAACACATCAGGATTGATCTTTCTAACCAGATTAAGGAAAGCATTCCTGGGACTCTCCACTGTTACAGATTCATCAAGCAAGTTCTTTGCTCTGTATATACAGTTCACAACCAGGAACTCGTCCCTATCGATCTTGAGCTCCTCAAGCTGAATGGTTTCCCATTTCTTCGCTATGGCAGCATACTCAAATGGAACATTGAAAGCTTTTGCATAATCTGCTAGCCGTCTTCCTGTTTCTTCGATTACCTCAGCTGGCCTAAAACCAGGTTGTGGGAAGTCTACTCCCGTGATTCGAATTTTCGGTGGTTTTCCTCCTGTTCTCATTGCCAGTCTCTGTATGAAAGTCGGCCACTGGAAACCATAAAGAATACCGAAATCTATAATATGGATCCTTGTTGAGTTCTCGGCAGCTGTCCTTATTGTGACATTTGAGAAAAAATTAGATATCTTCCTAAAAGGGCAAGCAGTTAGGTAGAGATGATAGGCTTTCAGTAAATCAGCTGCTGACCTTTTCTTACTGATGAGTCCTTTATAAATCTGGCTACCGGTGCCGGCCAAGCGCGCATCGAGTCCATCAGCAAACACATGTGCCAACCTTTGATTCCCATCCCCAAAAGGATTTGAGTGCTGCCTGATCTGCTTTATCAACTCATGTGCATTCTTATGATCATCTGCTGCAACAGCTTGTGCACACAGAACCAGAAGTGTTCTCAAATCCACCACTGAGTTTCTCCCATTTTGTTTCTTCCCACGCCCCTTACTGGTGTTTGAAGCTTTGGCCGCTTGACCATTTGGCATCACCGCCTTGATGGTCTTGTTCTGCAACGCTTCACGACGAGCCATGTAATGGTTCTTACCTTCCCCATCAGTATAAAGAAGCATTAAATCAAACATCACAGAACGTAGCGTCGGTTCTGTATAAACTGCTGCTTGTTTGCTACTCTTTTCTTCATTGTCTTCCTCTCCCCTGTGTAGCTGCTTTCTCACCTTTGACCCGCCAAAAAAATCATACTCTTCATCTTTCTCCACCTTTGCTGACATTTCACGAGTCATCGCTTTTGGTTCTTCCCGTGATAAATTAGACACACCTAAGCGAGCAAGAAGCTTGTTTCCATCTGGAAGAAACCTACTAGCCTCTTCAACGCCTTTTTTAAATTGCGAAATGGATTGGCTCTCACTGTTCAGATCTGGAACCTGAAGAATACTGTTAGTGCTTGGAGAATCCACAGGCCCTTCTAAACCACTTACAACACTGCTAGAAGAGCTGTAAGATGACTGAGAAGTGCCATTGCCTCGGATAATTTGCGAGGGAAACTCATTAGGATTTTGAAACAAGGACTGACGAACGAAAGTTCCATTGAAATTACCATAGTTATTACTGTGAAAATCACTGTAATTTCTGGGGAAAGTATTATTATGTCCCATGACCCCATCATTTTCATTGATCAAAAGGCTTGGATGATTTTGTGCAGGTGAAGGTGGATACTTTTGACCCAGAGCTTCATAGAATGATTTCTCAGCTGCTTGAAGATCCAAAGAATCTTGAAGCATGCAAGTCTTATCTTCCATGTCTTCTTCCATCAGGATCTGATTTATGTAACTCAAAACAGCATCAGAAAAATCACAATCTTCTGGAGAATAATGCCCCTCGTTGGTCACGGTAGAGGAAGAAGGCGTGTTGTTGTTTGGTAACTGATCAGATTGAAGGAAACGAAATTCCCTTCCTTGATTAAACAAGGCATTTTCAAGACTCTCATTCTGTTGTAGAATTGGTACAGATCGATTTCCCAACTGTTGTTCCCTTCTGGAATCCGTATAACCCCAAAGACCTCGATCCATTGTCATCTATTTTCCAATATTCAGCAACAAAAAAAACTCAACCTTTAGTCCTAAACACTGTTCAAAATCCCTCCTTTCATTGTCTTCTTCAAGAAAGAACAAATCTTTGGATCCCACACAGAGCCAATTATACAACTCAGAGAATCCACTGCACGTGAATCATGAGGTACAGAGGAATAAACTTCAAAATCATTCCAGACAGAGAGATGAAGAAAATATGAAATCGATGGATAAATTTAACCAAACTCATCAAACAAAGAAAGAGTAAGAAAACAGCACCAAGTTTCCACATTAGGAGTCACAACAAAGAACTTCATTTGCAACAGTAAGCTCAGAAAAAACAGAAGGAAAGCTAAACAGAGAGAATTTTCCAGCAAATAGAGAGATGAAAGAGCAAAAGAAAAGAAGAAAGGAGAGACTTTACCTCAGAGAGAGCACTCGAGTCCTGCAGACAGCAGCAGCAAAAGAAGAGTACGAGAAAGATCAAAAGCGAAGCTGGGTACTTGGGGCTGCTTGGTCTTTCAAGCGAGTAGAGAGAGAAGATTGATCAGAGACGGTGGTACTTATTACTTATTTGGTGGTGGGGGAAAGACTTGACCACCGGCTATAAGCAGTCGAAATCTAGAAAAGTGACCGGCTAATGCATGATTCTATGTTTTTTCTTTAATTTGTAAACTTTAGAAATTGAAAGCGAAGCCAAAGTCTTTACTCTTTCTTTTGTAGTACACTGCTTCATCATGGAGTCACGAAGTCATTGGTAAAAGCCTGTGACAGAGCGACACGTGTTTTCAAAAATGTACGACTCGTAGGTTTTTGTCTGGCAATCATGGGTGTGTTTAAATGAACTTAATTTTAGCTCAATTTAATTGGAGAAGGGAATTATTAGGTGTTTGGATGAGCTTTTGAATTAAGAGCTTATAAGAAAAAAAAAGTCACTTTTCAAAAATGTAGACTTTAGAGATGCAGAAAATGAGAATACAGTTAATGTAGATAATAGTCAAGATTAAGAGCCATCATCAAAAAATGATCATCGGATATCTTTAACCCAAATAAATCATATTCGTGACACCATCAATGACCTAATTATACAGGATATTTAATCTGATTAGTTATGTTATATTTAACTGTATCAAAAACTTTAATTTTATATCATTTCTAATTTATTTGTATTTTTATTGTAATTTAATTATCTATTTTACCATTGTCAAATGTGATTAAATATATTTTTCTCACTTTTCATATATTTTACAATTTTTTATTTTAAATATCATAAAAGTCACTTATGCAAAAACTAAACCAAACTTTAATTTTATATCATTTCAATAACTTACACAATTTAACTTTTACCCAATCTAATTTATCTATAAGTCACTTTTTAAATAAGTTACTTGTGCTCATCCAAACACACTATTTTTCTGGTTTACTTTTGAGGTTACTTCAGCTTTTGAAGAAGCCATTGATTTATGTTGCTCACTCTTAATTCACCATTCTTTCACCTGTGCTTGTTCGTTTCTAGAAGAGAATGACTTAATTTATAATATAAATTAATTTGAGATTAATTAATATTTATTTTTTAATTTTATTCATGTAATAATATTTAATCATGACTCTAAATATTTTTTTTCTCTCATTCTAAATATCATTTAATATTGATAAACTTAAAAAAATATTTTAATTTAAGATAAATTTAATGACTTAGCTACTAATTCTTTATTCCCATAAATTAATAAATTAATTGAGGTGACTTATGGATCAGACGGAATGTGTGTGTGTGTGTTCTATCATCTCGTCCTGATTTTCCGAAAGCAAGAGAAAGTTGTGTACGATATACCCAAAAAGCATTTACTAGTGTCTAGTACCCAACACATACCTTAATATAAAAAAGGATCCAATTTTTAACTGGCAAAAATGATGCAGAGACTGATCACCATGGACATTATAAAAATGAATAAACCATCAAGATTCGGTAGAAAGCAACAGCCTAATAGACTCTGATGGTAGTGATTCCATGTCGGCCTCAAAAACATTTATACAATATTGTTAATTTATTAAACAACATGTCAGTGGAAATTTATACAGTGCACTTTGAGCTGATTCTAGTCGTAGGCTGAGCCACTCCCCTGTTTTTCTTTCTGTCGTTTTGTACAAGGGCCTTCTACAAACCCTAACTTCTGCTGATTTACTAAACTTCATCTCACGTTTTTTTTTTTTTGGAAATTTGTATAATTTATTCATTTCTTTTCAATTAGTAAATAATTTTCGATCATGCCTTCCTTGCTATGCCCACCCTTAACCTAACTCCACACCCAATGACTTGCTAGCTTGGGCATTCAATATTATAATGGTGATCTTTGTGATTTTTAATATAAGATATATTTATCTAATTTGATCAGATTAAAAAAATTAAGTTAATTAGTATGCCATGTATTATATAAAACACTCTAGTCATCTTCTTAAGTTTCTTCTTCTCTCTCCTCCTTAATTATTGTTGAAAGAGCATTAATACGAGTAAATTAGGAAAAAAATGACAAATAAAAAAACTCTATCTTATATTTAGGACTAAGATTAACTCTCAAAACATGTCCTAACCGGAGGGAGTAATTTACAAGATTAATATCAAATTTTCCTGTGAAAAATAGAAATGGAAGGCGAAATTAAGTGTGAGATGGTGATTCAGGAACTAAATAAAAAGGAAATAATATGTGAAGAGAGATTCATTGACAATGATATAACATGAAGAGTAAACAGAGTATGTATGAGAAAAATATTAGATTATACTTGAATCTAGTATACTAATTTCATCATTCTAGGTGTCCCAGATAATTGAAGGGAACACACACAAAGGGAAAACCTTACAAGCACAAACAACCATTTACAAATTCCCAGACCCTTCTGGAGCTCTCAGAGGAGCTTAGTCGTTGTTGTTGTTATGTGGATCACAAGCATGTGACGTGTAAACATATTATATAAAATTAAATTTACAAAAAAGATCAAACTTTTACACAATAACTACAGCATCTGAAAACGCCTTCCCAAATGTTTGTGTTGTACAGCATATTGTAGAGAAAGAGGCTCAAAGAGGCTTAACTTGATTCTTACATTGCTGTTGAGACCAATAGGCATGAGCAGCTAAGACTCTGTCCAAGAGCTCCTGAGGAACAGGTTCTCCTCTCCTTTGCTGAGGGGAGATTCTTGCAGTGTGCACTAATGTCTTCCACTTATCCTGCACTTTCCTCATTAGTCACAACAATTGCAAGTATTTCCAATACTTCTCAATTGCAATCAAATCAGTTTGTTCCTTTATAAAGTGCCCACACAAAAAGGAAAAAGAAGGGAGAAAAAAGAACACCCGGCGCATATCAGGCACTCGTATTAAAAACAGATATGACACCTAGATGCTTCAGATTTCATCGTGTGGCAACATCGTTGTCTGTCTACATTAGTATCAATGATTCCTACTAGCTCTCTCTGCATGTATCCATGTGTGTGGGCTGGAAGGCTAATCATAGCACTAAAGATAACCCAGACAAGCAACATAAAAAGGGACAAATCTTAGGCTAAGAGACTTTGAAAGAACCAGCCATGTAGTTTGCTAACATGAGCATATAATCAACATGTTAGTTTTATATTGAAGCTTGGAAAAAGACAATCTTAAAAACTGGATCAAGTTCTTTCCAACATAAATTTGCAAGACAATCTACACAGAAGGACAAAATATCAGTTGCAGTAACTTCAGAAACTCAAAGGAAAAGGAAAAGTATTTTTGGGAAGAAGTGCATGCAAGTTAGGATTTTTTTTTTTTTTTTTTACCTCTCATGGATGATGGAGATAATGCCAGAAATAAAGATTTGAAGTTATGAAAGTACATGGACGTCATAAATTATATGGATCACTGACCTTCAAATCCACATAAGTCCTGTGCTTTGCATTGTCAAAGGCACCCTGTTTGACATCACGCCATCTGCCAAACAGAGAAGAAAATGCTTTAGTGCTTAGTGCTCTGAGAGAATCATCCCTACTTAATGAATGAAGGGAAAAAGGCTCAACAATTACCTTCCAGTTCCTAGTTTTTCAACTGCCTGAACCAGTGCTTCTACTTCAGACACAGAGAAAGGCCTCCTGATTCGACGCTGCACAAAGTCAGGATTCCGAGCCTTATGACGGAAGGGAATGACAGCTAATGCCTCCATGTCAATAGCCGGAACTGCAACTAGAGCACGGCACTTTGGCATGGTATTGTTAGGAGAAGTATCTGCTAGGGCGGGGACCACATTTAGGTCACCTTCACCACAACTTTCAAATTTAATCAGGGAATGCTCTTGGGAGACATTATAAGTTCTTTGTTGAAGCATCAAAGACGTAGGTTTCCTGTTGTACGAAGGTGATCAAATTAAAAACTGCTGCCAAAATTACCAGATTCTCAGACAAGGCAAAACCAATGACACTATGGGCAAAAGGATTAACAAAATAGACCACAAAAATATAAACAAACAATTGTTTGAATTTATGCCTGGATATGTCCCGATGCAAACTAGTGGTTCGGAAAGGAGGGTCTTCACTATATGACGGTGGTGTAATTTTAGCATGTCTTGGCTCCAACATGAACCCCAATCTATGATGCTTATCATCTTGAGAAATCCCGGTCTGAATTAGAGTTTTGTTGTCATCTTGAACCTTCTTTCCCTGAAGAAGAATACCTACATGCAGTTCATCTCCTAAAATAGCTGTCACTGCCTCCATAACTGTCCTCTGCAAATAGACATACAGAGAAGGAAATCACCAAAAGAAATCAAGGGAAAACTTCAAACAACCCAGTAACCTCAAACTTTTTTGTGAGCAACAGGGAGAGGTGTAACAGAATATTTATTAGAGCCACTTGCATCCAAGATAGTGGGTGTCATCCAACATACTAAAGTGTCAAAGAATGGTTTCTACGATGATTTTCCATTATCAAAACAAATATAGACATCTTAAACAGTGTTATTTTATATCTCAGACACCTATATCATAGGCATCCAAGATGCCACAGAAAAAGTGGATGGATCAGATAATTACTCCCAAGTCTTTCTCAGAATGAATTCTAATCACGTACCTTTAATGAACCAATAGTTGCAGTTTCAGGGATATCAATAAAAAGCTCTGGGACTTTAAAAGATTTTATGCTAAGCTTCACTGAAATGTAAGGGATGAAAACTAATAAGAATCTCACACAACAAGTGGTATGATTGTTGCATAAGATAAATGATTTGAACAATTCTCCTACCATTACAATCCCTTGACCCAGTATGTACTTGTTGACCAGCTATAGAGGATGATGCTCCAATTGCTGCATGTGATAGTTTGAATCACTCAGCCAGAACCGATCATATTTGTAAAGCCTAATGTCAACATAGAGTACAAACAAAAACAAAAGTAGGCAGCATTTCATTGTTGAACCTGCACTGCAGTTCACATCATCAACTCCGGTGTCAGAAGAATCAAGTCTGCCATGACAATGAGACCCCCTATCAGATGCAGAAAATGAGGTCTGTTTGAAGAACTTCCTCTTCTTAAAAGGATACATCCTCTGCGAGCTTTCAAGCATATAATTGTCTCTACCAATACTGTCATCTACAAAATGATAACAATAAATGACAGTGTCAATAGTTATTAAAATATGCTTTGGTATATAGTCTTGCATGCTCAACTTTGAAAGATCAGAAGACGGCTCATGAGACTTAATCTGAATTAGTAATCAGCTGTGAGTAAAGATCCACATACCACTTCTATACAAACTCCCATTCTTTGACTTTTGGCCCACATCACGACTTTTGGATGCAGAAACACTATTCACACTTTGAAAAGGCATATCTGACAGGGGGCCAGAATTCTTATTCTTAGAGCTTGGTTGAGTACACCTAGCAAAGTTTTCGTCATCATCTCTATTAAATAATTTCCTACCACTGGAACCATGTATGAGACCCTCCAATGAAGGCTTCTCAAAAGAATTTTCTGAACTTTCCCGTTTAGAAGCCCTATGGTCAGGTTTTGACACTCTAGCAGAGCTGCCAGTAACATGAACAGTTTTCTCATTCACACAATTCTCTTTTATCAGTCCATCTGCTTCCTTCTCAAAAACATTTTGTCCATGGCCTTCAAGACGATTGCCAAGAAAAGATGAACAGCCTTCAACCCTGCTAAGAGATTCAATGGAACAAAACAAAATACTGCTGAGAGAAAAGTTTTCTAATGCAATGCCATGAAGCTGATCTTTTGAACTAAAATTTTCATTACTAAAAATATATCCATTCAACACATGCCTTTGGCCATTATGCTTCCCTTCCAAACTAGAGACCGAGCCAGAGGCATTCTCACTGCAACATCCATCATCACTCTTAAATGACCCTGCGTCTTCCTCTTGTTTATCCTTTATGTTAATTCCAACAAAACCTATGGAATCCTTTCCAGCCACAGCATTGTCAGTATTTGAGTTTTCGTTCTCCTGCAGAAAGTTGCCAGCTACACTGGCCAATATTTCAAAAGCTTGTATCTGATTGTCCTCACTCTTCTTCCTGACTGTACCCCTCCCCTATAACCATTTATTAAAGCTAATCAAATATTAAAACTTGTTCAATAGGCAGTATCAGAATAGTAGAAGGATATAAATACCCTAGTTGTTCTCGAAGCTTTAGGAATGACAGGCACTTGATAGCCATTAAAACTGTAGTTCAAATTCTTCAGCAACACCATATCTCAGAAAATCATTACTGAAAGAAAAACTCATTAGATAAAATGCTAACTGCCTCCTTGAGTTTTGCTGGCATCCAAAATCAGAACCTGCCGGCATGATTAAAAAATTAATCCTTTTTATTCATATTAAGAGGTTTATGTCAAGCAACAACATAAAGGAATTTAGCAAAATTATTGAGAACGTTCTAATGCTTCAGCAGATCATTGAATGTCAAATGCATGCAGAATTAAGGTTGTATCCTCATAATCTAATAACTAGAGAGTCAGTCCAAACAGCAAAATTAAACGCTTACATGCAAACGGACACTAACATTTCATCCCATGTTGTAGACACATTCAGCAGCCCCGATGCTCGAGTAGATAATACGCCCTTCAGTTACAAACAAACAATTGAAGAATAATAAGAACAGAGGGCACGTAAATCAATAAATAAGCAAATAAAATCCTTCATTTGATTTTCCAGAAAGGAACACTCAATTGCCAGAATTACGAGATGAAGGTCATTAAATTAAATAATCAACTTATGAGTGATGACAACAATATCAAGAATATAGAACACTGTATGGCCCCAGGATAAGAATGTTGCATTTTACTTTAAAAAATTTTGTTTTGATGAATCTTCTGACCCCAGGACCCTCATTGGGAGACCATTCCTGACATGTTAACAAAAGTTTATTACCACCGTGTCTGTGTGTGTGAGAGAGAGAGAGAGAGAGAGAGATGGAGGATGAACCAATTGTTAAACAACAAATTAAAAAGGAGAGACAAATATTGAATTTACAAGAAAATGAGACGAGTCAGACACTAGGAATTGCAGAGGAATCAAAGTGAACCCAGAAAAGAAATGGAGGAGGGGGATGATGCAATGCAAATTATAATACCCTTATGACCAAAAAGAAAAGACGAAACTGATTGAAATTGAATGGATTTCAAATGGAGAGTTGAATGGTGTTGAAGGAACAAGAAGACAAACTTATGCATAAAGAATTGTTCTTTCGGAGTAAATAATAATTCTCACCTAAAAAATTGGGCAGTGTCTGATCAAAAACAAAAACCCCAAGAAAACCACCCGACTTGTGCTCTCTGTCTTAAACCCCCTCACAACCCCCAAAAGAACTGTAAAATAGTTTGACCGCTCATCCACGGGAACGGGACTAACCGGAAGCATCATCTGAGCTTACCGGCTATAGCAGGTTATCTACTCACCTGGAGGATCAGTTCCTTCATTTGGGGTGATCCACTCACTCCTCTCAAAGAACTTGTCTGCTTAACACGTGGAGGTCTCTCCACGCGTTTCTCTTGATCTTATCTCATTCACATGAATTCAAAAATAGAACTCTCAATTCTTTTTTCAATTTCTTTTTTCTTTTGATAATATTGGAGCTCCAGACTTTCAGGCTCTTCTTGACCATTTTTGCCTCCGAGTCTCTAAAATTTTGAAACTCATTGACGGATCATTAAGACTTGGTTTCATTTATTTCCTTTTAATTATTAAACACAGATTCTTGACTTTTTCCTTCTTTGGTTGAGTCTGTTTCTCACTCCATCAGGCAATAGGAAAAATCTAAATACTAAATTCATATTCAAGTAATTCAAAACCACTTGACAAGTGGATGATACATGAGAGGACTTCACTATAACGATGCATGGGGTTGCAATATAAGTCTCGGAGTTAGAGTAAGGTCACATAATAAGGCCCGAGTTCAAAATTTAGAAATAATCTCTTTACTTATTGTGTATATATACACTTCCCTATATCTCATATGGTGGGAACTTTATACATTGTGCTACACTTCATAAACATGTATGATGTGCACCACATTAATTATGAATATACCACCTCTAATCTATAACATAAAGTATTACAACTAATTTATTAGAATCAAGAAATGATACTTAACTCATCTAATATGTCTTAAATTGAAATTTTTTTTCCAACTTTACCCATATTAAATTAGGTTTTGAATGAAAAAGAACATAACAAAAAGTCACATTTAAGCATTAATTACATGAAAAGAATTGATAAATAAGCATTAATTATTCTCTGGATAACTTATATTGTGAACTAAGACATTCTTCTAGAAATGACTTATATTGTAGATTAGAAGAAGTTAATATACTTGGAACATTGTTGACAGTTTGTGAACTTGTGGGCACACGCCTTTATTTAATACTCCTTCTGTCACTTATTATAAACTTTAAATAATTAATTTATGTTAATCAAAAAACAGTTAAAATTACTTAAAGATAATAAATATATATTATTTTTCAACTATATCCTTGTGTGTAAAGAGGATAAGTAAGAGAGGAATAAAAGCAATAAATACAATCAATAAGAGATAAAATTAAAAAAAACATAATAAATATTAAGATAAATCTAAAATAAAACTTATATTTTAAGACACGTCTATTTAAAACTTTGAAACTTATAACATGAGAGGAATAGAGTACGACATTGGGCATATCAGAAAGCAAATTAGTCTCTGAAAAAAAAAATAATACTGGCGTCTTTTTTAAATATTCTATGAATGACATGATTAGGAGAGAAACAAAGCAACTAATAAAACTTGAACTAAAAGATGGATGTGAAAACATAAAGAAAAATGAGCATTTCTTTTTATTGACTTTAATTTGATCATGATGGCTCTAAATCATTTCATGTATGCATACATTTGACGTGAATTCATTAATAATTAATTTTGGGGGAAATGTGAAGTAACGATAAGTGAGGGACTAATTGCTAAAAAAGGAACAAAAATAAAGAAAGTAAGAAACGTAAAATCCATTATAAATCAAATAGGCATAATAATTGGCGAATATAAAAACAAAATAACAATATGCTGAGAATTGATTTGCATGAAAGGAAAGTTCAAAGTAGAGATAGAGGAGAGGAGTGATAAGGTTATAAAGGATGTGAGTGGTGGGACATGAGAAGAGGATAGTGATTAGTGAGTGAAGGCTGAAAAGGGTTATGATAGTGAGACTTGGAACTGATGGGTAAGTTTATTAATGCAATTAACACTTAATAATAATAATTGGAATAATAAGAGAGAATATTTATTTGCTCAAATTAGAAGAAGCATCTCCTTACAAACACTGGTTTTCCATTTTCTTTAATGCCTCCTTCCACTTTGTGGTCTATTCCTCTTTTTGTTTGGTATAAGAGATTTGGAGGGTAGGGGAAATTTTTATTGATTAATTTTTTAAAAAAAAATAGAGAAGTGAGGTTACTAGAAAATATGTAAGATAAAAAAATATGAAAAATTAATTTAAAATTTTTAAACCTAATTCTCTCTCTCTTTTTTTAATCAACTCAGAAAATCCTCCCCGGGTGGTGGTCCCCTCACCTCATATGCAAGTCCAATGCCTCACTCGCCATCAGTAGTAATTTAAATAGGGAATTATTGTAAAATTATTTGAATGGTTGAGTTGGATAAAATACTATCATGCTCTCACTTACACAATGTAATGATTAATTTAGTTTTATGATAAAAGAGAAATGCGAAGAATTAGTATGCCTGGAAATCAATTTCGTTTTGTATTTTCATGATTCGTCAATAAAAGTATTGACCTATAAATCTAAAGTTAGTCGTATAATTAGAGCCTTAAAAAATTATTTGTCAATCATTATTTATAGTATACGAGGTAAATATGCGAGAGAAGTTTTATCTCGATTGACATAAATAATAGTTTTTAGGAATTCTAAAAGTGATCCCAAATAAATACTTAAATACTACTTCAAATGGAGTGACCATGCCAATTATATCCTTTGTTCGACTTTTTTGGGCTAAAAATATATTTTTTATTCTTTTATGCATTTAGATTTGAATTATTTTAAAAATTTATATTTATTCAATTTTAATTTTACGTTTTAAAATTTATTTGAATTTTAATAGTCATTTTTTATTTTTCTTAATGCATTCCTCTATTTTCAAAATTATTCAAATATTTTCCTAAAACTTTCAAATTAAATTATTTCAAATGCTAAGACTTTGTGTGAATTAATACCAGAATGCAGAAAGCAGAAATTAAAAAATGGGAAAATGACATCAAGATCCCCATTAAGGAAAGTAATATCAGAAAAGTCTCATAGTTTGTCAATAACAAATAAAAGAACAACTATTGATAAGTAGAGGAGCTATCATCAACAAGTTTTAAGAATTTTCTGATATTATTTTTCTCAATTGGATCTTAATGTCATTTTCCCTTAAAAAATCAACTACTAGTTGAAATAGTTTGGTTTACAGAAGAACGAGATCCAGAATAGAACCCTCATTACATTTCGAGGGACTTGCACCAATAGGCAATAGCAAAGGAATAAAAGAAAATGCAAGAAGAAGAAAAATGTATGAATAATTATTTTAAAAATTAAGTGTCAAATTAAAACAAAATAAAATTAAGAGACAAAAGATAAACTTCAGAGATAAACATAAAACTTGAGATAATATAAATAGGAAACACATTCACTTTTGGTGAAATTTAGGCTACTTCATTCTGAAAGATATACTATGGTGTTTGTTCAGGATAGGAAATTAACAAGTCTACATCTTTAATTTTTAGTCCAAGTGTTTCCAACACAAAAAAAGTCTCTCTCTCAATCTTTACGAATTCATTTTTCCTTTAGACTTGGGAGAATGTAGATAGACCCAGGCTACTTTTGTATCATTGAACAACCACCACCTCAAAGCTATTTGAGACGGTTGTTGAAGTTGAATAGGTCTTTAATGGACGTGTTTTGTATTGTTCTTTTGAGTTAATGGTTTTTAGTAGTACTTTTTAAAAAAAAAAAAAAAAAAAAGACCCATGCCAAAATAAGTCTCTCATTTGTAACCAAGTCATTGAAGCAATTGGAAGAAGAACATCGGCATGAAAAGCTAAGTTATTGTCGCAAGCAGTAAGGCTCTCCATTGTTAAATTTGTTTTGTCATACATGTTTGTCTTGCATTGAACTACCTCAATACATTTGTGATTATATAGACAGCATATGCATAGATTTTTCCTGGGGCGATACAAGTGAAAAGAAATCGGCTCATTTATTTAAGAAAGAAATCATGTTCCTCCCACTTAATAAGGGTGGCCTTGGAGTTAGATCAACCAATCTGGTAAATAAAGCTCATTTAGCTAAGTAAGTTTGGTAAATCCCCAATTCAGATACTTCATACTTCTCATTTTCTGACACTTTCGGCCCAATATTGCACCCGAAAAAACTTATAAACACTCCACTCCTTAGTGAAAACTTTTACGGTAAATTTACACCTTCACTTGAAAAAAGAACCATCATGTCTCCAAAGTCCCAACTACAAACTGGATTTAAATAGTAGAAACGCTATTACCAGCCATAAGATTCCCTCCTAAACAAGAGTGATGAAATAAAACAATAAGTATACAAAATCAATGCTAAAGGAACAAGAGGCCACTGTAATTCAAATTTCAATATTCACATGTATTTGCGACATTGCATTACAATCTAATATCACCAAGACACAAACCGAAAAAGAAAGAAATGAATAATAGACACCTGTTCAGCATCTAAGCTAATATATCATATTGCCTGCCTGGAAAGGAACTCTGATATACCATCAGGCACCAATGTACGATGAATACTAATTTGGACTAGACATATTTTCCCACGCGCTGCACCAAGTATTAAAAAAAAAAAAAAAAAATTGCCCTGTTTATAGCATTTGAATAATGTGCTTACTATATTGATTATTATGCATATTGATTGATATATTGGATTATAGTTTCACATCCTTCTATTTTATTACCTCTAAATTTATGTGTGTATATGTCAGTGTGCGTCAATCCATGCCCTGTGTACACACAAACTTCAACGTGTTTATGTTATGTGTCTGTATCTGTGATGGATAAAGAGATCAGTGGTTACCTGTTGTTTTCAGCTAACCCTTCTTGAGGGTTAAGTGTTTGTCTACCACCAAAAGCGTGGTTTCAAAAGTCTTTTTCTGTAATTCGAGACAAAACTTCTCTCATATACTTACTTCATAAATGGTAAAAACTATTCTCCAAAAGCTAATCCAAACATACAATAAAAGAGGTATGTTGTCTGGTGATCCATTCTTTATTATCAAAAGCAATAGACAAATTTTATGCCTAATTTTACAAAACAAGTATAACCAACCTCCTGTAGCTCTGTACCGGGACATGGTTGGGCACGTTCCATTTCAAAGCAACGCTCATTGGTACACACATTGATAATTTGATATCCATCACCTCTGTTGATGCATTTTGAGGAGGGCAAAAGTAGATAAAGGATGCGCTGAAAAGTTAATTGAAAAAAAGAATCTACACCATGAACAACATCAAAGGGTAAACCGCAAACAAATATGCATATTGCTTAAGGGGAAAAAAAAAGAAAAAAATCAGTGAACACTTGAAACAACTCATCTGATAAAAAATGAATCACATCAACTTTCAAAAATAAATGCTACACATGAAGATGGAAAGCACATAGACTCAGGCAATTCTTTTCACCCTTCTCTAAGGAAATGGGCTTATGTGAGCAATGGTGAACTTCAAGGGATAAGACTAGCATAGCTTGAAAGTATACTCCAGACTCCCGTAAAGTCATCTACAGGACGGTATAGCTAGTCATTTGACGGCGGTGGAAATCAATAGTACCTAACGAGAAAGCAGTCATATAAAAACCAGCACATGATTGAAAACATAGCACCACGTTCGGATTTGTCAAGATCATTTCCCAAGGTGAATTAATTCTTCACTTGTACCATAATTGGTAACTTCCTTCGATAAAAGTTTGCAGTATTAATATAAATAGCTGTCCGTGTCAAACTTTAAAAAGATTTCTATTGTACTCCTTTTAATTTGCTCAAAGATTTGCTTATTAGCACATTGATGTGCAAGACTTAACTTGTACTTAAACTTGCACCGAAAAAAGTTGTCCTTAAACTCGATGACAATACAACAACAACAACAACAACAACAAAGCCTTTATCCCACTAGGTGGGGTCGGCTACATGGATCGCACGACGCCATTGTGTTCTGTCAAAAACCATAGATTTTAATATATTATTAATTAGAAGGTCTCTCTCTATGACCTCATTGAGCATTCGTTTCGGCCTTCCTCAACCTCGTCTAATAAGACCCCATCCTGCTTGATCCACCCTTCTCACCGAAGCACTCAAAGGCCTACACTGAACATGTCCAAACCACCTCAAAAGATTTTCTACCATTTTTTCTTCAATAGGAGCGACTCCCACTCGTTCACGTATATGAGTATTGCGAATCTTGTCTTTTCTTGTATGGCCACTCATCCATCTCAACATCCTCATCTCAACGACTCCCATTTTATGCTCATGTTGTCCCTTTAAAGCCCAACATTCACTACCATATAGCATTACTGGTCTTATAGCAGTCCGATAGAACTTTCCTTTTACCTTATTAGATACTTTACGATCACAGATAACTCAAATAGCTTTTCTCCATTTATACCATCCGGCCTGAATTCTGTGATCGACATCTCCATCAATTTCACCATTTTGTTGTATAATTGATCCAAAATATCTAAATTTTGTTACTTGTTTGATGACTTGCCCTCCCAATTTAACTTTCACTTTCCTTTAGCTTTGTCCTTTATCAAACTTGCAATGCATATATTCAGTTTTGTTCCTACTAAGATGAAAGCCCCTTAATTCCAATTCCAAAGTCCGTTTCCATATCTCAAACTCGATGACAATAAATGAAAGAAAATTTCAGACTTAGTTACTGATACTCTGATAGTATGAGTCCACTAGAAGATTGCCAGAAATTCTTTTATAACCAAATTGGACCAAGTTTATGCAAGTCTATTGTCATGACCCAAGCCACAAGTCAACTCAACAAAATATTGATGGACATTAAAACATGCACCGATCGTGTATGATCTCAGTAATAACACAAAGTTTCGTTATGTGAGGGAGGGCAGTCTCATATAAAATGGGTATGGTTTTACTAGTTAAAGTTATTAAACAGTAAGGTCCATAGATAGATCATGCTCATTGGTCCTATAAAATAATTCCAAACAATGGCTAAAAGATATTCAATGCAGAAAAGTACAAACGAAATGACTTTTGTCCAGCAACTAGATGGAACTATACAAGTTACAACCAGGAAAAGACTTTTTTTTTTTTTTAACATTTTCCACGGAATTCAAGGAAAAGATCATACAAAGATCTCTATTAATAGACTAAGTCTAGTCAAATTAGTACAAGGTTACATTGTTGTCATACATTTCAGGAATTTGATTTCCAGTATAATCTGTAACACCCCACAGAGCATACGAACAAAAATGTCAAATCAGCCCCTACACGTAGCTATTCAGTTTCAGCAAGCAAAATCAACCCTTTTACCCTGCATGCTAGATGGTATGACTTGTGTTCAAAGTGAAAGTAATAATAATTAATATGCGTATATGCAAATAGACATTCAATTACTCAGAAAAAATACCTTTTAGTTTTACTACACTTGCTATGTCTAAAAGAACCTCTGCCAACCTTGCAATGACTTCTGCAACAGTTTTCATAAACCCATGCCTGCTCACGAGTGATCAAAAGTTTTTTGGGAAACCATATCCCAAAAAGTATCGTACAACTTATGGAAACTTGCTTCAAAATAATTTTGGCTTAACATCAGCATAGGGAAGTGGCACTCAACCTTCTGCTAATCTTCAACATCTAGAAGAGAACATATTTCCAGACTGTCATATTCTCTTGTTGAGCTTAGTAAATCCATAATGGCTAAGATATGCTCACTTTGTGGATGAGACTTATCTCCAGCAACAAATGCATTTACTTGATCATTGACCTCAATCCATGACCATCCAGGCTCCTTTATTAGACCCTTAGACCTCATCAACTTCCTTATTTTTGCAACTTCATTCCATATTCCCTTAGCAGCATATATGTTAGCCAAAGTGATGTGAGTTCCAGCAGAATTTGGATCCAAGCGAAGTATCTCTTCTGCTGCTCGCCTCCCACAGTCAACATCTCCACGGATCCTACATGCTCTAAGTAAGGTAGACCACACAACATCATCACCTTGAAAAGGCATGCTACGTATCATAAGCTCAGCCTCACTCAATCTCCCAGCCCTGCATAGAAGATCAATCATGCAGCCATAGTGTTCTTTTGATGGACTGATTCGATACTTATTGCTCATTAAATTAAAGTAGTAAAAACCAAGATCAACCAGTCCAGCATGGCTACAAGCTGTCAGAACCCCAATGAAAGTAACAGAATCTGGTTTTAAGCCGTTACTAGAAATCTTCTCAAACAAATTGATAGCCTCTTGACTGTATCCATGTTCAGAATACCCATTTATCATGGCTGTCCATGATATAATGTCATTAGTTTTTGTCCCATGAAAAATCTCTGAAGCTTCTTTAAGACTCCCACACTTCGAGTACATATTGATCAGAGCACTCAAAATCATGACTTCATGATCTACCCCAATGCACAAGACGTGAGCATGCACTTGCTTTCCTTGCTCAAGAAGCGCCATACTTCCACACACACTCAGCACGCTAGCAAGGGCAAATTCATTGGGCCTTGGTCCTTCTCTTCTCATCCATGATAAATATTCAAAAGCCTCTTTCCCATAACCTCCTTGGGCATAAGCTGAAATTATAGTGCTCCAAGAAACAATATCCTTTCTAGGCATACCATGAAAAACTAATGAAGCTGAAGTTAAATGCCCACATACTGAATACATGGTAATGATGGAATTTGCCACTGACAATGCATCTACCAGTCCTAGACGCAATACATAAGTATGAAACTGTTCTCCCCATTCAGTGACAGCTAGATTAGCACAAGCAGAAATTACTGTTGACAAAGCGTATTCATTGGGACTGACACCTAACATTCTCATTCTTTTAAATGCTTCCACCGCATGTTCGTCCTGACCCATCTGTACATATGCCGTAATAATGTTAGTCCATGAAACAACATTCAGCACATTCATTCTTTCAAACAAACGAAAGCCACAGTCTGGTTTTCCACATTTATTATACATCGTAGCAAGAGTATTAATCACATATGAGCTCTCATCAAACCCTTGTTTTAAGGTTTGTGCATGGATAGCTTTCCCATCAAGTAAGAAGCCTGCATCAGCAGATGCTTTTAAAGCAATGGCAAATGTATATGAATCATATCCCACTTTTGATTTCCACATTTTAGAAAAGTATGACAATGCCTCCATACTGTGACCAGCATGTGCAAGCCCCACTATTACGGCAGTCCATGATACCACATTTCTAATCATCATTTCTTCAAAGACTCTACAACCTTGCACTATTTGGCCTACTTTCATGTACATGTCTAGTAGGGCACTACCAACAAATACTGAGTTTTTCAAACCAGATTTCACTGCAAACCCATGCAGTAATTCTCCATAATATCTGTTCATGTTGGCTGCACAAGCCTTAAGTACAACACTAATCACAAATTGGTCCATTTGAAGTTCTGGCTGGATCCACATGTTTGAGAATAAGACCAATGCTCCATCAGAATCTGAAGCTTTGATATAACCAGCAATTAATGTGGTCCAAGAAATTTCATCTCTGTGAGGCATTTTATCAAACATTTCCCTAGCTTCAACCAAGTGACCTCTTTTTACAAGAAGCTTCAGTTCAGAGTTTAGGTCAATCATGTTCAAATTATGAATGGAATATACAGTTGATGCAAGTTGTTGTGATTTTATTTGCCAGATAGGGTCTCTGCATTTAGTGCCAGTTCCTGCAACAGAAATATAATTCTCTTAGAGCAGCCAAGAACAGCATAGGCTTGACAAACTACCCAATAAAAAGACCATGACACCATAACATATGTAGATTGTATCTTAGTGCAATTCACACATATCATGTCCAATGTCGGCCATTTTATAGGTATCTATGCTTCGTAGAAATGAATAAGGATGACAAAAACTCACCTTGGTACGCTGATTTGGCAGAACTATCAACATTTTCCGGTAACTGAAGATGATCAGTAGCTGGAGAAAATGAAGAGGCGATGGCAAATGCAGAGGAAGCATATCCACAGTGCAGCCATTGCTTGAAGCCATTAAAGAGAACCCCATGGAAGTACCTTCGCTCTCTGTCAAAGTTGTAACCCAGATACCCTATTAGCCCAGACATCCTCTATCTGTCTCCTTCCAGAATTTCTTCCCTTTCACTTAAGAAACAAGTGAGAATCATTTTATAAGATCGATTCCTTCTCCGTGCCAGAAAAGAAAGAAGAGCCGAACGCAGCTGAATGGAAAGATTTTCTTTTTTGTTCACTTTGGATCAGAAGG
This sequence comes from Albizia julibrissin, assembly GCA_037074505.1. Lineage (NCBI taxonomy): Eukaryota > Viridiplantae > Streptophyta > Magnoliopsida > Fabales > Fabaceae > Albizia > Albizia julibrissin. The sequence goes on from CM073487.1 coordinate 41,402,960, forward strand.
CTATGGTTGAAAACAACGCGGATTAGTCCATCAAGCCCTGAGTTGACGGCTCACCCTTCTATTAGAACCTGAAAACACGCCACAACTTATAGGAGGTTCATTCAAAATAACAAAGTTAATACAATGTACTTCACGAGCCCACCAACTAGCGCTTTGGTTTGAATCGATGAATTTATGCTCACTAGTCGCCCCCAAGTCTCTCATCATCAAATCTCCAATGTCCAGACTAATGCGAATCATCAATTGTGCTCATAGCAGAGAGGGGAGTGGACATATAAAGAGGATGAGCGGCCTATAAACAGCCGGTTAGACGGCACACCCTGGCGGGCTGGCACTCCCGCCATGGTGGGTTGGCTGGCACGCCAACCCACCAATATTTTTTTTTTAAAAAGAAAAACTGGTTTTTATTATAATTTCTAGACTAAATCCAAAATTCCATAGATCAAATTGAATGCCACTGCAGGTTGCATTTTGCTACTTTACATTCAGACAATTCAGACCACCGATTCCTAAAATGAACATGGGAAAATATACAAAAAGAAAAACTCTACTATCCTATACTTCTCAAATGTCAGAAGACAGAAGAAAGTTCTTTGTTTATAGAGCAATGCCATGGTAGAGAGGACAGGTCACTGGAAAGCTAACCAAAGGATAGACAAAGGAAGAGCAACAGCAAATGGGATTACGAATGTCAAGTAAAATTCCCTTTAAAAATCAAAAAGAGCAAGTAAGTTGAGCAAGAATTGGTACCTTCCCCGACATCAGATGCTCTGATGGGCGATATCAGGACCTGAGAAAAAAAAAAGGGAAAGAAACAGAAGGGGTAAGAAAAGAGATATCAAAAAGAGCAAGCAAGTGCGACTGAGCAAGTAAGTTTGATTGGAACGAGGAGGAGGGAGAGGGTTAACCTTGTGTGGCGTTGGCCGTCGAAGATGGAGTGGCGAGTGAGAAGAGTGGTGCCGGAAGACGGAAGTGGCTAGTGGCATCAGCTCCGTCAGGCGTTGCGTCGGTGTGATGAGAGGAGGCTGGAGACACAGCACAGAGGCGGAGCTGAGATGCAAGGACGAAGTGATGAGCGAACTCGTCGAGAGAGGGAGGCATGGCAGGGTCAGTGAGCTGAGGGCGAGCCGCACCCTCGATTCTGCGCGTTCGGCCTAAAAACTGCCATTACAATGTGATTCACGGCCCACACATTTTAGTTTGTTTGTTATCACTTATTACCATGGTTAAAAAATATTTATGGGTTTAGACATATAAATCGAGACAACCCTCACCACATAACTTACTTCGTATTTTGTGAATTATAATTAAAAAACACTTATAAAGCTTTCAACCGCTATCCCAAACAACCATATTATTGAGATGAATTTTGTTCTAACTTACCTAACATGTTTCTTAAAAGTGAACTCAAACACTCTTTTCTTAAAAAAAAAAAAAAAAAAAAGTAAACTCAAACATGCCCTCAACCTACGAGAGTAGTATGTAAAATAGACGGGTAATATCATCCATTGAGTTTTAAAGAATTGATTTTTTTTGTCAGCCAAATTATTCAAGTTTGTATTGAGTTATAAAAATTAATATTTTAAATAAAATGAAATTTCAGAAACCATCACTTATGATTTAATTCTTGAAGAATTGAAATGCAAATTTGAGGAACAAATATTATATTAATTCTACAATAAATTGAAGTTAAAGTGTAAAAATACTTATAAGTTTATAGTCAATGTGTGTACACCATCATCAACTTTTTTAGATATAAAAATACCTATAAACTTTAAAAAAAAGGGCGAAGGTGCTATTCTACCTATAAATATTACCCCATAGAGCAATGACCACAGTAAACATTTTTTCGGTTTAAAAATACCCATGAACATTAAAAAGTGAAGCAATAATGCCAATTCCATGAAGTTGCTAGATGTTGACCATCAAAATGTAACTTTTGACCGTTTATGTGACGTGTGTCATGAGATGGCGTATATGTGGACGTCCTCTAGTGATGACATGTGCTATGAGAAAGGTGAAAAGGCGGGAGCGTAAATGAGAAATAAGAGACAAGAAAAGGCAAGATTGTGAATGGGTTAAAGAGTTGTTATTGGGATTGGGGTTGCAAATCGATCATCTGTGTATGAGAAGGAAGACTTAGAAGTTGCGATTAGGGTTACAGACGAATGTGCAAAGATTGAAGGCTTCAAGGTGCAATGCATGTGGTGAGATTTTGATTCAGAGTTAGAGAGAAGCGACAAGACAAAAAGGACATACAAAGGTAAGCTTTGAAGTGGTCCTGATAATATTTTTTTTGTTCTTTTTACAGTGAAATGACATCTAAGCATTTGTTTGATTTGTGGTTTATATTTGTTGCATAGTTAATGGAGTCAAAGAGAAAGGGGAAGGTCAATTTGGGGTCAGAAAATACTAGGGAAACCATCAAGCAGAGGCATGTGAGGTTGGTTGAGAACGTTAGGAAAGTTAGGGTTCACAAATCAAAGCGGAAAAGTAAGGAGGGAAATAACTCCATTGTAGATAGTATAAAAGCTGTAGGGCAAATACGGGGAAATGAGGTTCTTGGTGTAATTTCTGGTAGTGACGATGACGATGAGGACTATTTTGCTGAGAGTAGAAGCTTTGACACTGATGAGAGTGTTATGCCAGATTATGAATTTGTAGACAATGGGGGAAGTGAGGCCGAAGAGGAGGAGGACAAAGACAATTATGGAAGTCTAGAAGAAACGAGAGGGGAAGGTAGGTCAAATCATATCTTGATGGTAGGCATGACGTTTGAGGATAAGGATGAGCTAAAAAGAGCCATAGCTAGGTATGCAATTATGAAGGCCGTTAATCTCAGAGTAGCCAAGAGTGATAAAAGTTTGATGAAGGTTGTGTGTGAGGAGAGGTACCCATTTTTTGCTTATGCTTCAACTGCTAGGCAACAAGTAGGATTTGAGGTAAAGACTATTAACGCAGAGCATAGTTGTGCTCGGGTGTACAAAATTCCTAGAGCATCAGTGCAGTGGCCCATGATTAAGGCTCAGTGACATGAAAAAGGAAGTAGAACATGATTTGAAGGTCAATGTGAGTGCAAACAAATGCAAACGTGCAAAGAGGAAAATTATGCAAAAAATGGAAGGTAGCTTTAAGGATGAATTCGCGAAGTTGGAGGCTTATTGCAATGAACTAAAGATGTCAAACCTAGATTTTGATGTACATGTTGATTTAAGCATTGAGGCTATGGAGCAAGGTGTTCGGGTGTTCAGAAGGATATATGTTTTTTTAATGCTTTTCGAAGGTAACGTTTCATATACGTTGTTATTATTCTGTCCAAATGAGTGCCAATACTTAATTTCATGTTTCAAACCATTTCGTCGGTTGGGTGGAAAGCCGGATACAAGCCACTAATTGGTGTTGATAGGACATTTCTGAAGGTTCAAACAAAGGGTATGTTGCTGACCGCAGTTGGAGTAGATGCCAATAATTCATTGTATCCGTTGGCATTCGGGTTGGTTCAGAAAGAAAATTGTTTGCACTATGAGTGGTTTCATAATTGGCTTAGGAAATCTCTATACTTCAGACTTGGTAGAGATGTGAATATCATGTCTGACATGCAGAAGGTTGTAATTTACACAAAAGGTTTTGTAAATTGTTGAAAGTTATAAAAACTTAGTTATTAACTACCTATTTGAATAATGACAAGGCCTATTGCAAGCTGTGAGCAATGTTTTACTTGATGCAAATCAGAGACTTTGTGCTCGACATATATATGCTAATTGGAGCAAGGCATGATAGAGGGGGAATGAGTTAAAGAAGAAACTTTTTTCATCTGCTCGGAGTACCTACGAGGAACAGTTCACTGACAACATGAAGTCCATTGACAAAATAAGTGATCGTGCAGCTAAGGCAGCATTGTCATATCCTCAGAATGCTTGGGTAAGAGCTTTCTTTAAGTCCACTTACAAATCATGGATTGTGGACAATAATATTAGCGAGAGCTTAAATTCATGGATTGATGAATACATATATTATCCAGTGATTATAATGTTTGAAGGTATTAGGCTAAAGATGTTGACCAAATGGGTCGATAGTGAACAAAATGTTAAGAATTAAAAGTATGAATACAGTCCTAAGTACATAGAATTATTTAAAACAAATCAGTATTTAGCTATTAACTATAAGGTATACTTTAATATAGATTATGGTTATGAGATCGTAGAGGGACATGATAGACATGGTGTTTATCTTAACAAGGGCATGTAATCTTATTAGAATCCCATGCCAACATGCAATTTGTTCCATATACCATGAAAAGATAGATCTAACGGCACAAATCTATAACTACTACCATAAGAACACATATTTAGCAAATTATAGGACAACATTTTTGCCAGTTATTGGGAGGCAGATTTGGGACACTATCCATTTCCGTCCAATGCTTCCACCACCCGTTATTACATTACCTGGCAGACCTAAGAAAACCAGAGACAGGACTGAAGAGGCACAACGAAGGGTGAAAAATGGCAAAGATGTCTAACTTGTTTACTCAAAAAAAAGAAAGGAATCAACTTGATAAAAAAAGTAAGAAAGGTGGGAAGGTTACATGTAACTATTACAAGAAAGAAGGACACTACAGGACAACATGTAAAGAGGTAATTTCTCAATCATAGTTTTGAGTAGTTTTCATTAGGCAAGGAAGAAGGACACTACAAGACAGCTTGAATAGTTATCTTACTAACTGATTTTTGGTTTTGTAGATTCCATCAGCAAACAGACCTCCTCCTCGTCCAAGGAAGAAGAAAAGAACACAAGAATCACAAAATATTTTAGAGGATGTCATTATGCCAAAACAACTCTCATAATCAGCCTCCTTCGCACCAAATGATTTAGAGTTTACCACTTTTCCATCTCAGCTATCACAGACTTCCACTTTGCCATATGTCCCCTCCCAAAAACCAAACAGCAAGAAAAAAAATGTGTACAAGCCACAAGTTGAGTGTGCATTTGGCATCTAATATGATGAACAGATAGGGAGAATTATCTTGGATATGAGTTATTCTTTTATAAGTTTGTTTTCATGCTTAGGTTGTTGGATTAATTTAATATGAATACTGTCATTTTCATTGTAACCAGGGATGATTGCACAAGTTGTCATATAGGAGGGCACTTCGCAGGAATATATGACACAATATGCTGATCCACAAACTAAGTTCCCAATACCAAACGAGAAGCAAATTAGAATGACAAATGCTACATCTTCTAGTCTTGGTACAAAGGCTACTAGGAAGATCAATTTCAAACCACAAGATGGATTGACGTCACCAACTAATCTTCCAATCAAGCCTCCAGGTCTATAGTGGAAAGGCAATCCTAGTGCGATAACTTCTTAACTCCTTGTAGAGTGTCAAGTCAAGATTGCGAGTTCTAGGGCCAAAATATCTTATTATTGAGATTTAGTATAATAAAGTTTGTGTTAGCCTAAGACAATATTATTATGGGTAACATGTATGTTTTGTGGATTTTTTTGTGCCATAACTGGCACATTTTGTGGTCTGTTTAATATATGATTGTATGAGGATTCTTTTTGTGCATTGGGCATGCTTTGTATGTCATATTTATGCTACCCTTTTGTAAGTCAGGTGCCAGATCTCTTAGATCAACTCAATCCTTTTGAAATATCCATGCTTTTGGAGATTGTAATTCCCAATCATTTAATATATTTACCTTCTACATTAACTCTCAACTTGAATTCAAAACTTTGGTTAAATAACATTGTTTGTTCCATTTGTATATGGTAAACCAAAAATATTGGACATTGAAATTTCGATTTCATCGCTGCTGCATTAAACCTTACAACTTCAACTACATAATGATATAATTGACTTGAAATTACACATACCCAGATCAAATAACTATTTCTAAGGGTTCATCTGAAACGACCATTTCTCACAACAAGTATTATCCAATACAATTATATAAAATTAGTGATTTTTTAAAATATATTTTCAGAGCTTAGTACACATAATTCACCCACAAACCTTTTCACAACATATCGGAGTTTAGGGTATAAACTTGCCCACAAACTCTCTCAAGACATAGCAGAGTTTAAGGTACAAACTCAACCACAAACTCACTACAGAGGATATTATTATTCTAATCTCACATCATAATTAACCCATGAATCACAAAATGATTTCCAACACAGTTGTGGTTGTGGGCCTACCAGCATATCAGACTATGCAACATAAAATCTCAGGCCTAAAAAGGGTTAAGCATTTATTTCAGAACAGATATCCAAACAATAAATGTGGCATTATAAAAACATGAGGGCCCTATAATGGCAATATAGAAATTAACACAACACCAATAACAAAAGAGGCCTACAAGATTCTCAACGTCTATGCCTCTAGTTGCTTCCCTTGGCCTCTAGCCAAATTAGAGGTCTCGCCTGAAAAATTATTTATAATGACAGGGTGAAATATGAAGTCTCAGTAACCAAAATCAATTTACAAAATATGCAGGAAATGATTGTAAGTCAGAGAAGCAGGTTTAACTGACATAATAACGATAACAATAATAATAATAATAATAATAATAATAATAATAATAATATTCTCATAATTCAAAACTTAACGTAATATAATCAATGAATAAAACCATCCACACTCATCCATCATGCTCCTCCTTATCTCATCTGGACTGGTACAGCCTATCAGTACTAGTATACCCGGCCAAAGGTTAGCTAGTCACATCAAGAATATTGCCCCCTCCCATGCTACCACCAATATATTGTAACAGGGAGGTGTTTGCCCAAAACACTTAACTCAAAATCCGGGTCAGGATTGAGAGAGCCGATGGGTACACATTTCACCATATCTCTTCCACACAACTCAATATATCATATAATATAAAAATAATAAATTAATATAGCTTTCAAAAACAATTTCGAGATTCTCAATTATTATACAACATTCCATCACAAACAACATATCCATCACAACAGTAACAATTTAATAATAATTTTCACTTGTATATGTAAATTGAAAAATACACTGCTTCACTGAAGTAAATTCATATTTAGACATAGACAAAATCTTGCGAAACACATACAAGTAATATGGATAAAAGTAAGGTTTATAAAACACTTTACAGTCCAAAGCAAGCATATAAAATAAATTAACCTGGTTACCTCGATTCCAAGCTTAATCTTAATTTGGATAGTAAAACCCGTGCAATTACCGATCACAAAAAAACTCTACATTATTAATGTAGATACCAATTAACCACAAATAAAAATAAAATAATTAATTTACATAATTTAACTCCTACAACCCAATTTCCTCTATAACTATTATCTTCAATTATTCCAATTTGAAAAGAAAAAAAATCCTTAGCCATAGGTCATTCCTCATGAACCCAAATTACTCATTAAAATTCTTAAACACCTTTTATACCACTTTCTCACATCAACAACCAAATTTATAAATTAAAATTTCACCTTTAACATACCTATAATTATAAAATCTTCAATATCAACCTTCTCAACAATTAAATCTCATTTTCATTATTTATATGGGTAAAATCTAATTATTAAATAACTCCTCAAATCTCCACATAACTAACATCACCTCAAATTCTAATTTAAATATTAAGTCCTAATTTATATTTTTCACAGAGCAAGATCTAACAAAAATAAACCAATTAAAACCTCAATAATACTTGCAATAATCCAAATAAATTATTTAAACAAATTTTGATCGGTAAAAACACCCTATGGAAATTAAATTATACCCTGTTTATAAAAAAAATTAATTATAAAACCACATAACAACAAAATAATAAATCTAAACTGATTAAAACTAACTATTAATTATTATCTACATTTCTACAGTCATATATTGACAAAACTTAAAACTTGCCTAAAATCATATCCCCAAAATATTCTCTAAATAGCATAAAATTACTATCATAAGGAAGAGAAAATTATTTAGAATATTTTTCATAAAAGAAACTTTGTGATTAGAAGAGATCAATTTGAGTACCTTATTGATCTCTGAAGAATCAAGCATACTCCTATCAGGACCTCACTCTTCACCTCTCTTCACGGCTGAAGTGTTTAAGGGAGAAATACCCCCTCTCCTGCTCTTCATCAAGCTTTGGCGCCTAATGGCGCCAAAGCATAATATATATATATATACACCAAGATGGGGGAGCGGCCCCGAGGAGCAGAAGGGAAAGGGGGAGATTAGGAGAAAAGGAAGTAGAGAAGTAGCAGGACTACTTACATAATTAAAGGCATAAATTAAAAATGCATGAAAGGGGGGTGCTCTTTATTGAACCAGAGGGCGAATGATCTAGAGGCGGTAGAACCAGCCAAGTCTAGTTCATTAGATCTGCCGCTCTAATTCTCCAGAGTAGGTAAGGATATGATGCAATAAAATATTTAAAATAAAAACATAAGAAAGTACAATACTTTTATTTAAATCATAATAGTACTTACATTTGAAGAATTATCAAAGCCAGAAGGTGAAGTAGAGATGATTTAATTAAATCTAGGTCTAATTTTATGTCTTCAATAATTTTGTTAACACGTTAGTATGATTTAAACATCTTAATTTGATAGCATACTTGGATTCTATCCATGTATATAGTCCTTGTTTATCATACATGAGACCCTAGTGGGATGGTTTAAGGCCATAAGTCCCGTGTGTTGAGGCAGGCGATTGTGTCCCATACGTAGTGTATGATAAGCTAAGGTTTTATATACTTTGTATCTGGCTAGAATTAAGATCTGAGAAATCTTACTAATCTCTTAACAAAATCTATTGAATCATAAAATTTGGTAAAGTTTTAATCATTTCACCACTATGGATCTAGACGGTGAAGATATCAAGGCAAGGGAGATTTACATCTGAATTCTCTTCGTGCTTTACTTTTATGCTCTTTAAATTCTGAATCTTTAATTCAGTCTTTATCTTTCAGTCTTTTATTTTCTGTTTCTTTAAGCTTTCTTCAGTTTCCTTTTATTTCTTCAGCCTTTATCTTTCTGTAATTTAAATTTTGTAATTTAAATTATGTCTTCCATTCTCCGTTCTTTTTCTTTTTCTTCCAAACGCGGTAGTAGTAGTTCTTCTTCTACTCCATCAAACTCTACGCTAAACGATGAGGAATCAAATTCTTCAACAAAAAACAAGATTTTCAAACAAGAAATCTCTTTTGAAAATATAAACCAGCACGTTGACAATTGGAATTTACCCGATTTCGCGTCAAACTTGCTTTATCAAATTCCTGATAAGAAATGGTTCTCAAAATCTGATTATGTAATCAGAACAGTTGAAGAATCAATTCCTCTCAGGAGTGAAAACAAGGATTTTTTCCTTCTTTCAAAACAATCCATCATCAAACACCAACAAGAATACAACTATATTCATATAGGGTGTGTTCAAGTTGCTATTAAACCTCTCATCAGGAAAGGTCTTAATGTAGCATGTTTAGCCTGTCTACAAGACGCTAGACATTATACATCTGCAGACTCCCTGTTAGCCATGGCTGAGATACGTTTAAATGATGGACCCGTCTATTTCAACTGTTTTCCTGATAGGACTGTCGGTCTTAATGATGAAAACATTTTAGACGCTCTTAAACTTAATATCAAATTTAATGGATTAAACATGAAACCAGGATCTATACCTGCAACTCTAATTTACAGAGTTCAGTATAAGGTCTTAAACTCAAACGCATCTTTTGCGAAAATCCTTCCTGAAAATGATCAAACAACTATTTTCTTAACTGATTTTACAAAAGTAAACGTTTCAATACCCAGAACCATTATGTGGAAAGATGTTACTCTTCCTGATGAATGGATTTTGAAGGCTTCACCGCCTATTCCAATCCAAGTTCCTCAGGTAAGCAGGATCATTCAGTCCAGTGATGGAACTGTTAAAATTGCTTTTGACAGATCAAACTCACAAACAAATAGATCTCAATCATCAATTTATGAGGATTGCAGAACTATAGGAAGTCAGTCTTCAAGGAGAAGTTGTTCTTCCTTACCCAAACCTCCTTCGGTAATTCATTTACCATCTCATCAAACTATACCTTCCACATACCAAACTTATGAAAACCCAATTCCTAGATCTAATGTTTCAGTTTCTGGAATTGATAATTCTTCAAATGTTCCTCACGTTAATTATGAAAGAGAAGAAGACTTAAGATCTATTGAGTCTCCTGATTTTTCACAATTAGGTGAGCCCAGAGAAATAAATGTTTTAGAAAACAATTTTCAAATAAGCAAAATTGCTTTGCAAGAGGAATTTTATTCTGAGAAATTTACTCTTCAGAGGACATGGTTCTTAAACAAATTCAAAGGTCTTGAAAGAAAATCTGTTCAAGAAAAATTCTATAAATTCCTTGAACTGATTAAAATGAATATTTCATTTTTTGATTGGTTTGATGCTTATGCACAAGATCAAAAATTGGATTATCCATTTTTTCAAGATATTGAAGTTCTTAAAAAAGATTGGAAAACCTCTGATAAAGAAGTAATTTCTTCTAATCTTCCTCCTAACAAATCAATTCAAGTTCCTAAAATGGTTGATTCCAAAGATCAACCTATTTGGGCAACTCCTTTTAGGTTTAAACAAACTTCGCAAGAAGTAAATTCGGCGGATATAAAGGGTATTGTTGAACAAAACAATTATACCAATTTATATCTCCAAGCTTTGGGTGAACATTTATCAAAACCATCTGTTTCTGAAACTCAAACAAAATCTAAATTGGACATCCAAAAACCTATCTTTAAACCATTTGAATTTTCTCCTCAACAAAAAATGGATTTACATAACAAATATAAATCCAATCTTGTCAAGCAAATTCAACAAAAAATGTCTTTATTAAAAGCTCAACAAACTCCAAAACCTTTGATAAATTTAAAACAACTTGTCATCCCTGACACACCTCAACCTCCAAAATATGAAAATTCTCCAACATCTGGGGATATTCAAAACCTTGAAGAAAAATCCCAAACATCTGAAACTGAATCTAGCGATTCTCAAAACCAAATCAATCAACAATACTGGAGAAAACCAACAAAGCTTTACTACCCTAGAGCTAGCCCTCCAGATATTCTGGTTGAAGAAAGAATTAACCAAAACTTTAAATCATTTAGTGCTGACAATATTTATGAATGGAATATTGATGGCCAAAATGAAACAAACATTCTCCAAACTCTTCAACACATGACTATGCTGAGTAATGTTTATCAAACTCAACATAATTATTCAGATGAGGATATTACTAATCTTTTAGTATCTGGTTTCACTGGACAACTAAAAGGTTGGTGGGATTTTCATCTCACAAACGAAGATAAAACCATGATTTTTTCTTCAATTAAAACCGAATCAAATGGAACACCCATTACCCATAATGGCCAACCAATCCCTGATTCAACAAACCATTTAATCTTTACAATTGTTAAACATTTTATCGGAGATCCTTCTTTATGGCAAGATAGATCTGCTGATCTTCTTTTAAATCTTAAGTGTAGAACACTGTCTGATTTCAGATGGTATAAGGACACGTTCCTTAGTCGAGTTCTCACAAGGGAAGATTCAAACATGCCATTTTGGAAAGAAAAATTCTTAGCCGGATTACCAACAGTTCTTGGTAATAAGGTTAGGGAAAAGCTTAGAAATTTAAATGATGGCAAAGTTCCTTATGAGTTTTTGACTTATGGACAATTGATTTCATATGTCCAAAGAACTGCTCTTAAGATTTGTCAAGATGATAAACTTCAGCATCAACTTGCCAAAGAAAAGGCTTCTGAAAAACGTGAACTGGGAACATTTTGTGAACAGTTTGGTTTTCCTGCTTGTAAACAATCTAAGCCCAAAAAGAAAACCCATCACCACAAAAAACCCAAAAACGTTTACCAAAAACACAAATATAATACGCCTCCTCGTAAACTTAAACGTGAATTTTATAGTAAACCAAAATATGATTTTCAAAAAAATGAAAAGGTTACATGTTTTAAATGTGGTAAACCAGGCCATATTTTAAAATACTGTCACCTTACTAGAAAACTAAAGAAGTTTAAAAAATTAAACAATATTGAAGAATCTGTTATGGAACAGATAAACAATTTGTTAATTGAAACTTCTTCTTCTGAATCTGAATCTGAGAATTCGATTTCTTCTGAAGATTTGAATGAAATTCAAGAAAATGATTTTGAAAAATCATCTTCAGAAATTAATGTTATCACGAAGGAACATGATTTGCTTCTTGATATCATTACTAAACTTCCAGATTCTGATAAAGGAGAGTATCTTTTGAAATTAAAAGATATTTGTACTGAAACACCTAGCTCTTCCAGAACTAGACCTCAAACTGTTTTAAACAATTACAACCTTACACAAACTTTGGAAAAATTCAAACATATTCCAAAACAGGCTACTCTTTCTGATCTTCAAAGAGAAGTCAATCATATTAAAGAAGAAATTAGAAATATCAAATTTCAACAACAAATGCATGCTGATGCTATATCCCAAATTCAGGATATACAATTAGCATCTCCCAAACATACCCAAATTCAAACAAACAATGATCCAGAAATTAATCAAGAAAATGAAATTTCTGAACCATTTTTAAACTTAGTTTCAAAAGTTTTATTTCAAAAATTTCATATACATGCAAAAATCATTATTAATAATGAATTTGTATTGGAACAAACTGTTTTGTTTGATACGGGATCTGACGCTAATTGTTTTAGAGAATGTCTCATTCCTACAAAATACTTTGAGAAAACTACTGAAAGGTTCAATGGTGTTAATAAGACACGAGTTGATGTTCAGTATAAAATTTCAAATGTTGTTATTGAAAATGAAGGATTTAAAGTTAAAACCCCATTTATATTGATCAAAGTTATAGGTTCTGAAATAATTCTTGGTGCACCTTTTGCCCAATTATTATTTCCATACATGACTGATGAAAATGGGATTTCAAAACAACATCTGGGTAAACAAATTTTATTTCCTTTTACCCAGAAACCCAGGATCAAATATTTGAATCCCCTTCATTTGAAAATACAACAAATAAACTTTTTAAAGGAAGAGATTTCTCTTAAACGTTTAGAAGAACAATTGTGTCAAACACAAGTTCAAAAACAAATCCAAAATTGTTTAGAAAAAATCCATACAACAATTTGTTCGGATTTACCAAACGCATTTTGGAATCGTAAACAACATATGCTTGATCTACCTTACGAAAAAGATTTTTCTGAAAAGAAAATTCCAACTAAGGCTAGACCAATTCAAATGAATCCAGAACTTCTTGAAACTTGTAAAAAAGAAATTCAGAATTTATTAAACAAAAAATTGATTCGTAAATCTAGAAGTCCATGGTCATGTGCTGCTTTTTATGTAAATAAAAGTGCAGAAATTGAACGTGGTGCTCATAGGCTTGTAATCAATTACAAACCTTTAAACGATGCTTTGCAATGGATCAAGTATCCGATACCAAACAAATCTGATCTACTAAAACGTTTGTATTCTGCAAAAATCTTTTCAAAATTTGACATGAAATCTGGATTTTGGCAAATACAAATTTCTGAAAAAGATAGGTATAAAACTTCTTTTATTGTTCCTTTTGGTCAGTATGAGTGGAATGTTATGCCTTTTGGTTTAAAAAATGCTCCGTCTGAATTCCAGAGGATCATGAATGAAATCTTCAATGATAATAGTCAGTTCATCATTGTTTACATTGATGATGTATTGATTTATTCTCATTCAATTGAAGAACATTTTAAACATATCCGTAAACTCATAAGAATTGCAGAAATAAACGGTTTAGCGGTCTCTAAACCTAAAATTAGTTTATTTCAAACTAAGGTTAGGTTTCTTGGTCATTGGATTTACCAAGGATCCATTACACCAATTGAAAGAGCAATTCAATTTGCTAACAAATTTCCCGATCAAATCATTGATAAAACACAACTTCAACGATTTTTGGGATGTTTAAACTATGTTGCGGATTTTATTCCTCATCTTAGCAACTTCATCAAACCGCTTCACCAGCGTCTTAAAAGAAATCCTCCTCCTTGGACGGATGAACACACCAATATTGTTAAGCAGATTAAATCCCAGATTAAGGAACTTCCTTGTCTTAACCTTCCTAATCCTTCTGCTTTCAAGATTGTTGAAACTGATGCCTCTGACATTGGTTATGGTGGCATTCTTAAACAAAGAATTGATGGAAAAGAAAAAATAATTTCTTTTACTTCAAAACATTGGAATGATTCTCAACAGAATTATTCTACCATTAAAAAAGAAATTTTGGCAATTGTTTTATGCATTTCCAAATTTCAAAGTGATTTGTTAAACCAAAGATTTTTAGTACGCATTGATTGCAAATCAGCTAAAGATGTTTTGCAAAAAGACGTTAAAAATCTTGCATCAAAACAAATTTTTGCCAGGTGGCAAGCTATTTTAAGTGCTTTTGATTTCGAAATTGAATTTATCAAAGGTACTTTAAACTCTCTCCCAGACTTTCTAACCCGTGAGTTTCTTCAGGGTCGGTAGAGTATAGTGAGAACCCAAACCAAAAGCCCAATGCCTCCAAAAAACCAGAAAAAGAAAGATCCGGACAAAAACCCGGATAAAAGTCCAAGCCCAAACAGTCAAACCCAGGGTGCCGAACAGTTGATCGGGGCCCAATCTCAAACATTCTCCTCGGAACAGTTGCAACTGATCCTCCAGGCGCTACAATCTTCCGAGCAACAAACGGGTTCATCCCAGGAAGGTACATCCAAACCTTCCACCAGTAAGAAGAAAACAAGAGCATCAAGAAAGGAAATTCTGGATTCCTATGCTCAAAATAAACTCCTAGAACAAACTTGGAGTCAAACATTAGCCAAAAAAGACGAAAAAACTCTCGCTCTTGCTAATTTGATTCCTAAACAAGTCTTAACCAAACAAGACTATGATCGTCTAAACCAAGTACCTTATGTACTGACGATTGGGTCTTCCCAAAAACAACCAATAGTCTCAACCAGTTCTTCATTGGTATCTATTGGTAAAAAACAAATAAGTCTTGAAACTCCTTACATTCTAAAGGAGAATCAAGCAAGAAATATTGTTCAAATTGAGCCGGAATTCTCATATCCGACTCCAAACCAAGTGGCCTTAAATGTTTTCCCTTCTGGTTAGCATTTTAGACCACATGATTTAAGAAAAACTCGTAAGTACTATGAGTTCATTTTAGTACATTATGAGTCTATTGTCATTGACAGAAAAATAGATAAAAAGGATGATACTTTAATTACTCATTCTACTTTGCAAATTTTGAAAGTCCTTACTCCTACCCAGTGGGGACAAGATTTGCACAAATACAAACGTTTTGGGGTAGAATTTGATCCTCCAGGATACAATTATTGGGACTATGTGGAAGCATGGACCAATGTATTTTGGGATCAAAATAAACTTTTTAAACATACTTGGTTTATATATTTTAAAACCAAAACCGAGTATAATTTCCCTCAGTGGTTTGTTCATTGGTGGAATTTCTTTGGTCCTATACCAGAAATTCTTCCCCCAAGTGTCCAACAGGCTCTTGAGGTTTTTAAACAAAAATTTAACTCTGATGGAGATCCTTTTCCAGTTGATCTTCATTATTTTTCAAAATTATCTGGTGCCTGGATATTTTCTTGGCAATACAGATTTTCACTAAAAACCCAAGGGTCAAATTTGTTACCCATTTTACAAAGACTCCCTTTTGTAAGATGGTGGGCACAATTTACCTTAAACAGAATTGATTCCAATGCTGTGGATAAATGGTTTAAAAATAACCCACAATTTCTTTGCAAAACTGAGCAAAGTAAATTTTTAAACCAAAGATCCAGGATCCAAGCAACTTTGGCTGCCACTACATCCAAAGAAGACTTGGTTAAACAAATGGTTTCAATTATCCAGCTCCTTCAGCAGGATACTCAAACGGCATCATCAAGCCACCAACCTTCTTCCTCAACACCTTCAATTCAAGATGAAGATGAAGATGATGAAGAAGAATTTTGTATAAACTTAGATGAAAATTAGGATTCCCACTGTAATTCTAATTTTCGTTAATGTAAACATGCACTGTATCACTGTACACTATCATTGTACACTGTAGCGCTAAACTGTAGCGTTACCGACACTGTGCACTTAAAACCGGAACTATTTAAACAGTACCGGTCACCTTCAAACAGTGACCCAACTCTTCTATTTAAATGAAGCTCACTTCATTCAGAGGGCATCGTTTAATCACCTAAGAGTTGAGACACTCCCCTCTCTCCAACCTCTCTCTAAAATCTTCTCCTCTTCTCCCCTCTCCTCCGTCGGTTCCTGTTTCGACTTCCTTCTGTCTACCTTCTTCCATCTCTTTCCTTCTACTTTGTAAGTACTTTTATGATTTAAATAAAAGTATTGTATTTTCTTAAGTTTTTCTTTTAATTACATCATATCCTTACCTACTCTGGAGAATTAGAGTGGCAGATCTAATGAACTAGATTTGGCTGGTTTTACCGCCTCTAGGTCATTCGCCCTTTAATTCGATAAAGAGCATCCCCCTTTCATGCATTTTAAATTATGCCTTTAATTATGTAAGTAGTCCTGCTACTTCTCTACTTCCTTTTCTTTTAATCTCCCCATTTCCCTTCTGCTCCTCGGGTCACCTCCCCCATCTTGGTATCAGAGCCATTAGGCCCCCTAAAAGCTAGCTGTTAGGGGAAGAGCACGCGGCCACTTATATGACACCCGAGACCGCCCTGTCCAGGCGATGTGGGACTCTTTCGGGGAACATAGTCCCTCCCTCGACTCCTTCGTCTAATCCAGGGACTGGTGGCTTACCTTGGGTTTCCCATTAGGACCACACACACCTACCACCGCCCAGATCAGTTTGGCTCTGATACCAAACAAGCTTAGCGGCCCATTAGGCCCCCTAAAAGCTAGCTGTTAGGGGAAGAGCACGCGGCCACTTATATGACACCCGAGACCGCCCTGTCCAGGCGATGTGGGACTCTTTCGGGGAACATAGTCCCTCCCTCGACTCCTTCGTCTAATCCAGGGACTGGTGGCTTACCTTGGGTTTCCCATTAGGACCACACACACCTACCACCGCCCAGATCAGTTTGGCTCTGATACCAAACAAGCTTAGCGGCCCATTAGGCCCCCTAAAAGCTAGCTGTTAGGGGAAGAGCACGCGGCCACTTATATGACACCCGAGACCGCCCTGTCCAGGCGATGTGGGACTCTTTCGAGGAACATAGTCCCTCCCTCGACTCCTTCGTCTAATCCAGGGACTGGTGGCTTACCTTGGGTTTCCCATTAGGACCACACAGAAATTATATATATATATATATATATATATATATATATATATATATATATATATAAAGAAAAGGGGTTACCCCTTTTCTTTGTGAACGGTGCCTACCAACTTGAATAATTTTTTTTAAGAAAATATATATTAATTATTATATATTATTTTCTTAAAAAAAATTATTCAAGTTGGTAGGCGTCGTTCACAAAGAAAAGGGAATATATATATATTATTTATTTTTTAAATAAGGATGTTACATCATCCATATAATAAACTTCAGAAATACATACAAAACATCCACAACCATGTCATTATCAATGTAGCTATCGCATATTTCAACTTCCTTGCGCCCTTATTAGCTTCATTTTCCCTTATCTGATCTATGTATCTCAGTTTCCTCATTTCAACTTCAATTTCACCCAGATGTTCACAAACAATCCTCATCTCGTGCCCTGATTTCAAGAAAGTATTCTCATCCTACAATTTGTCAACATGATCAAGTAGTTCCTTTATCACTTTGTTCGCCCTCTCCCTAAACTCTTCATCGTGTCATGTAAAGAACTCTCAACCCCTTTCCTGTCAAAATAAATCCAGTATTAGTCGATCATCATGACATCAACAATCATCTCTCAATCACTAAAATACATACCTTATAGTAGTTAGGACAACTACAAAATCACCTCCCAATGTTGCCTTCTGTCCATGCTGTCCACCATAGAGCCTTTAATATGTGATGACAGTACCTCCGCGGACCTTCATTACTATATTTATGACTCAGTTGCCTGAGTATCGCCACTCTTCTTTTGCTTCTTCTTGTCTTTAATGATGAAGATGGCGCCATCTCAAGACAGGGCTTTCTCCGACCAAAGATTGAAGAACTTAAACAATGAAGGAGAAGGAAAGTTGCTAGATTAATAGACAAAAGGTGGCTGGTTGGATATTTAAGGGAAAAAGCTGGATTAGGTTTTCAGTCAAACAGGATGTCCATGTATACGCCATCTCATGACACGTGCCACACAAACGGTTAAAAGTTACATTTTGATGGTCAAAGTCCAGTAACTTCACGAAATTGGTATTATTATTCCACTTTTTAATGTTCGTGAGTATTTTTAAACCCAAAAAATGTTTACTGTGCCGATTTCTCTTAAGGGAAATCTTTATGGTAAAATTGCACACGCCTAAAAAACAAAAATGACAATTTTGTTGATGAGAAATACTTACATATTTTAGGAGTGCCACTTTATATGTACTCTAACTAATTAAAATACAACAACTCATCTTATTTTAATATTTCATAGCAAATGAATCCTATGGAGAAATTTAAATTTTATAATTTTTAAAAATAACTCATGGGATAAAATTGCATTTTCCTATTTTTCTAAATTATGAAGTTTATGTTTTTTAAAATTATAAAATTTAAATTTCTCCAGATGAAACATCTACCATTTTAATAAGTCACCTTCGAAGATTGACGATTTTCTTAATAGATAACTATCGAAAATAAAGGTTTTGTTCCTTCACCGATTTGCCTCCTTTTTCCAACTTTGTCACACGTAGTCTCTAACTTCACGATGGGCCCTAAGATCGGCGGCGACAATGTCATAGTCACACCCTCCCCACCGTCTAAGAGATCTATAGATGACGTAAAGAACCAACACAAAGGACGACAAAACAGCGGTGAAGGGTTGCGGCTGAGAGTGAACAATTAAGATGTGTATTTGTCTTTAAAAAATAATGAATTAATATTAGTAGGCACACATGGATTTTTTTTATTTAATCTTTTTCCCTCAATTAAGATGTGTATTTGTCTTAAAAACAAATTCAAATGTGAATTTTTTCATATGAATTACCTATCAACTAAAATTAAAATGATATAAGTTATTATATTTTTATTAGATAGAGTTTAGATGATATGGTACTCATAGAGAATGTAAGTATATCTCCAACATAATAATATTTTTGCTCTTGCTCTGGTTTTAAAAGTTTGTAGATAATTTTGGAACCAATAAAAGTTTATGGTGGTATTGAATATAAATTTATGGCTATTTTTGTACTTTAACCCTAAAAGGAAAAAAAACTAGCATGCCATTCCTTGGGCTAGCCCACCCCTAGGGATGTTCAAATTTCTGTCACAATCTTCTTGTCTAATCCTAAGCAAATTGGGATGGGAAAATTTGAATCCCGGTCTTTAATACATATATTGATAAATTTGTAATTTTAATTTGCTTTAAATATTTATATTGGACTAATTTGTATAATATGATATTAATATCTTAACTATTGTAAAGAAAAATACAGGAAATTTGGCTCAATTTAAGTCAAAATTAGGCCAAAGTTAAAAAACAGAGAGAAACTTTTTGGAAAATCACGATCCCAATCAGGATAGGAAATTTTCAGGGGAACGGGGTTTCCCAATCCGTCTTCCCCCAAGAACACCCCAATTCACGTGCTGGATGTGGATTAGAGGGTTGGAGCTACCCGCCATTTTTATCAAAACAGTAACCCCCTAGTGGCCTAGTCCCATCCTTGACTTGATAATTTGGTATGTGTGGATGTTTTGGGGGACCTGTATTCATTTTCCAAGTGTGTGAAACTTGATTTTGAAGCTGTAAGGTTTAGGTGACTTGAGATGATGGCATCCTTGAAAAATGCAGACTTGTAATTAAACCATTTACTTCAAAAGGGTGGTTTAATTTGTGTAGAGTTTATAATAAACAAGGGAGGGCTCTGAATCTAAATTCCTCTATTGGTCTTAGTGCTCTTTCGATAACATCTTAAAAGTACTTTTTAAAGCACTTTTCCACAAGTTGAAATAAAATTCTTTTTATATGCTTACCTCGTAAATCGTAAAAGTACTTTTGAAAAATTAAAACAAACATACACTTGATAATATTAGGTTCACGGGACGGCATGTGCATGAAGCATACAAGGCAAATAAAAAACTGCAAGGGGGTGAGATATACACGCCCACAATGGAGATTGTCATTGGATTGGACTTTGTGGTGCAACAACATTAGAGAATGTAGAGTGAAAAACATCGAAGTTACTTTAGATGAAACTTTAAAGACAACAATACCAAGAATTTTGTTCGGATTCTGTATTAACAAAAGAGAATAAGCCCTATTAAGAGTGAACAACAAAATCCCAAACAAGGTATCTAATGAGGTGAGGAGCTAATGTTAAACTCCCTTTTCTATTGAGAACTCTACTGTTCCACACACACTACTATAAAAGAAGGATTCAGTGGAGCTACTCTTATGACACTTTTTTAAAAAAGTGTCATAGATACTTGTTCTTTTTTTAAAAAAAAATATTTAGAAGCTATAGTGTTTCCTATTATAAGTTACATAGCTAGTGTTATACTTGTGTGATATTTACCTAAACAAGCGTCATATAAGGTCTTTATTTTTTTAAAAAAAAATAAACGGTTAGCTATGGCGCTATATAAGGTCTTTATTTTTAGCAAGCATCATAACTGACCTTTTTTTAAAAAAAAATCAAAGACTTGTATGGCGCTTGCTTAATCTAGCACCATACAAGATGCCACTATACCTTAAATATTCAAAGTCACAAGGGGCCTTAGATGACACTTGGTAACCAAGCGCCTTTTAAGGAGCTTGATTTTTTTTATGGCACCTTAGAAGGCGCTTGGCTAAGAGTGCTTGAAATTTTTTTTTTTACCAAGCTTGAATTAATTTAAGCTGGCCTTGAACCATCTTGAATTAATTCAAGGGGCCGCCTTAGAAGGCGCTTGGCTAAAGGTGCTTGAATTTTTTTTTACCAAGCTTGAATTAATTCAAGCGGCCGTCTTAGAAGGTGCTTGGAAGTCAAGCGCCTTCTAATGCCCTTTTTTTATTTTTTTTTTAATGGAGGGAAGCTTTGGCGCTTGCCTTAAAGTCTTCTATGGCACTTGTTTGAGAAAGTTTCATACAAGGCTTACTTTTTAAAAAAAGCTTACCCAGCTCACCATATATATCCTTCTTCACACGCCCTCAGTTTCCCATTACCCAAAATCTTATCTCAAATCTCTACTCTATTGGTTCCCACTCTTTATCCCTTCTTCCCCACTCACCACATTTCCTTATCATTCTTCCCACTCCCCTCTTCCAATATAATACGATCCGCACTCCTTCTCTCTGTTTTGAAATTGTAGCGCCATTGTCCCCACTACTCCCTCCTCTCTTTTACTGCAACAAGTAGAAGTTTCCTTAGTCCCTCCTCTTCCATTGCAATACAAAACTTGGTCTTCCACGTGTTTTTTTACTTCTTGGCTTGACCTCATACAGAAGATTCCTAGCTTGTAAGTTTTTTTTTTATACAGAAATTTATGTCCGTACGTTTTCTTCTTTTCTTGGTTTTTTTTAAAGTTAACATCTGTCATGAATTTTATGTGTGTTTATTCATTTAAAATTAGTTATACATTATAATTGATGTAATTAAATATATTTAGTAATGATTTTATGAATTATTTATTTGTTTCGAGTTATTTTATTCTGGTTTAGTTTTGTTCATTTTACTATGGATTTTGACTATAAATACAAAGGGTTTCACTAAAAAAAGGAAATAATTACGCAAATTTATTTTTTTAAAAAAGACTTCCTATGAAATTTCTTTGGGGAAGTGTCATAGGAAGTTATATTACTTCCTAGGGAAGTGCCACACTTATTTTTTTAAAAAAGAAAAGAAAAGAAATAAGTTATGACGTTTCCATAAATTCAATAAGCGTCATGGCTTTTTTTTATAACGCTAGAAGCTATGATGCTTCCAAAACGCTATAGTGTTCTTAAAAATAAACGTCATGTATTGTGTTTTTTGTAGCAGTGATATCTATATAATCCAGGCATACACTAAGACCTCTACATTTACTATAATCTTACAATTATCTACCAACTAATGATTTAGTATTTCCAACATTATGCATCTCTTCGTTTAGGTTGTCGTCTCCAACAAGTAATAGTACTTTCACAAACTGTTAAGCCTTCACTTGCTTGTGATCAAAAACAGGCCCAGGGTTATATTGTGGGTGAGTACAATATATATGTGCGTGTGTCTGCACAGATCATTAAATTTAAAAATGTACTTTTTTCCTGTTTCAGGGAGACTAGTGGCGGGGAAGATAATGGTGTACTCCACAATATAGGCAGGATTGGATCTGAAAATGAGATCCCTTTGTCACACAAAGGACAAACAAGTGAGGAAATAAAAGAACATATGGTCGGAGATTTGGCATGATCAAATGCATATATGCAAGCTGCTCAACTTTTTTCTGCCATCACCATCTTCATCATGACTTTTGTCGATGTGGTGTTAGATGAAGAAGATATTGACTTTTAGATTACTAAAGAAGCAACCCAAAGAAAAAAGACTGTCAACTATCAAGGTTTGATCCATGGAGTGAGCTCAAAGTACAGAACAGTTGTTTGGTTAAAAGAGGTAAAAAATAAAATAAAAAATCTGTTGTGCTATATTTGTTTAGGTCTGCAAATAGATTATGCAGAAAGTGTTGCGTGAGACTGAGGACAAACACATATTGTTGTTGGGTTTTTGTTTTGCATGGCAGGTTGGACTCATTGGCAAGTGTCGTTCACGGGTCTCATGGGACTTGAAAAAGGTGATGATCAAGTTACAGTTACAGGCTAAGAATAATAATTGAGATATAAGTGAATCTTCGTACTGGTTTTAGTTTTCCACTCCCCACCATACAAAGAGCTAGGACCCTGTAAAATAGTTATGGTTTGTTTGGGTTGCTTCTGATTGTTTTTAAAGTTAATTATCACATTAGTAGTAAAATTATGTTTAATGTTGTGGCTTTACAAAATATAAGGCCCTGGTCCTCCAAGCACTAAGCCCACATTCTCGTAGTCTTGAAGTTCTAGCCCACTTAAAGTTAGATATCTATGATTATTGTTCTCTTTGTCCCATCGGTTACAGTTTTATCAAATTCTTTTTCCTTTCTCCCTTTTAATTTTTCCTTGCTTTCTTTATATATTATTTTTATCGACTTAATTAGTTATATGTTTCTGATCAATCAACACTTTATTCAGGGTTCCCTCCATGTGATACATAAAGGGAATTTATTTTTGCTGTTCTAAATAACCCATCAACTTCAGCCTTTTCCTCCCATGCATTACAACATAAGTCTATTTAATTGAGTACAATTTCACTTTACATTTGTCTTCATGTATTATTTTCTTAATTTAAAAAAATCCCCAAGCACACCCTCTCATGCAGGCAAATCCAAATTTAAAATTAATCCATTCTTTTTCACAGGAAAACACATTAAAATGAATTGGATGAGGGGACACAACTTAAAAGCCTTTTTGAATTAGTCTTTAAGGAACCTGTTTATGCAAACCAAAACAAAACTCCTCTCACATTCTTATCTCATATACTTTAAATCACATTGAAAAAACAATTTTTACTACTAATATAAACAGACACTTAATTTAATTACTATACTCACAAACCATATGTAACCCCGTCCCGTACATGTTACATCCACACACAAGCATATCATGTATGTGGATGTCATCCTTTTGTTATGATGCGTTTGAATTTTTCTAAAATATTTTTACTAGAGATTAAACATTATATATATATAATACGGAGATGAATGATGCCTTGTATAGTTGGGAATCAAGGTTTAAATACTTATTAAGAGAAGTGCTTAAATTAAGTGTCCTTAACATTATCTCTATTAAAGAATACATATCCTTATAAAAAATAATTCCTTTTTTTGAAAAATAAAAAAGGGAATTAAATTTAAAATTAAGAAAAGAATGAGGGGTGGGGTCATATAGTTGTTATAGGAGGAGTGATATTGGAGGGAGGGGAGTGAAGAGCAAATGGATGGACGACAAGAGAATGTGAAATCGACCGAAAAATTTATGGAAAAGGTTGGCAGTCAAAACTGAAAGCGAATAATTTGGGCGCATGTCTCAAAACGGCTAGTCGGTCACACTTCAACTCTTTTGGCCCCAATATTTAAGGTGTTTGAGATAATTTCTAAAAATTTTAAAAGTTTTTATATATATAAGTTAAGATAATATTTTTTTTATATATTTCTTTCGTATTTTATAAATCACGATTAAAAAACTATTTTTAAAAATTTTAATCGCTGTTTCAAACACCTAATTAATTTAATCATTAGACTCTGACGTTCTCATGGTGAACACATTCTTTAATTATGCATGGAACAATTTTCGTTATAAAAAATTATTTAATAATAATAATAATAATGGTGGGGTAATAAAAATTAATTAAGAGAGATTCAAATAAATAATGTAAGGAAAATAAAGAAGATGAGAAAATAAAAAGGAGGGGAGGCTCAAAATCTAAAATGGCGGCTCCTGTCCCCCGCCATCATCAGAACAACTCTCATGCCCTCTTCTTATTCTCATGCATGTGTGAGGCCCCTCCCTCCCCTCGTTTTAACACACACATGCCCATCAAAATGCAATTCTTTACTCTGAAATAAATACTCTCTCTATCTCTATCTTATTAGAGGCCATTTTTTTATCGCTTATTCTTAATAATGAATAAAAAATCGGATCGGTCGGTTCAATAGGTCTAACTGGTGACCAGTTGGTGATTCGATTTGATTAATAAGTTAGACCGGTGAACCGATCGAACCGGTGGTTCGACTGATCCACTTTTTTTACTTTTTTATTTTTTTAGAAATAATTTTTTTAAAATTTTTCTAGCTACTATTTCACGCTATTTTTGAAGAAAAAATAAAAGTTTGAAGACTAAGATGAAGAAAAAAGTAGGTAAAGAAATAACAAATCTAAAAAGAAGAAGATTTTGAGGGGATATAATAATTAATTAATTATAGGAAATGGGATATTATTGTATAAATATAGGCACCATAACTAATTCTAATAGATTTTAAGCTTTTTTTTTCTAAAGATCTTTATTTTTAGGGACAATCGCTAAAAAATACCTTTGGAGCAAATTAATTGCCAAATGCTACCACATGTGCAAACCATCTTCCGTCGTGTGCAACAGATCTTCCGTGATGTGCAACCAATCTTCTGCGTGTGCATAAATCTTCCCTACGAATGTGCAAACATCTTCCGTTGTGTGCAAAATATCATCCAGTTGTATACAAGATATCATCCGTCGTGTGCAATAAATCTCCCATGGTAGCATTTGGCAATAAATTTGCCCAAAGGTATTTTTTAGCAATTTTCCCTTATTTCTATCTATAGAAATTTAAAAAAAATATATATATATATATATATTGTCACTAATAAATTGTAGTATTTTAATATGACCGGTTCGACCATAGTTAAACCATTGATCCTTGAACATGTGCTATGACCGGTTCATTGCCCCGTCTGGTTTTTTGTTCCTTGACTCTTAGTCATTTTTATATGATATTTTTTTAGTTTCATGGAAATATACAGGTAATTCATTATTTATGAATTAACTTATTTTAAGAAAATATGATTATAATTTTATTGATCATTAAATTGGTTTTTTTATAATTGTTAATTTTTTATTTTTTATTATGTTAAATTTCAAATATCCCTCTAGCTAGGTAGTTTTGGATTGAATTCAATAAACATGACACGAATTAGTTTTGTCTTTTTTGCCAGAAAGATAAATGCTCTTCCTTGTTGAAACTCTTTTCGGCCAACCTTGTTTCTGAAAATTAAACCCTTACTAGTTATATTCATAGACAGCTTCATGAGCATCATATGGTGAGTTAATAAATACCAAAGTTGGTCTATCAATCAAATCAAAGCACTAAATGTGCCAAATTATCTAATCTCAAATTTAATTCATTATATTCCTTCCCGCTTTTGATAGAGTGCCTTTTAATTATTAGGAAAATGGTCACATCCTAGTTGCATATGTGTTCAATTCTTTACTTCTAAATTTATTTTTCACTTAATTAATAACATAGAAACTCAGATAATATAAATTGGATGATAAAAAACCAATCTTTTTTTCCCAAAAGAAAAACAATCTTTTAACTTAAACTTTCTAACATATATTCCCTCTAATCTTGAATACAAGACTCGGTTGACACTAGTGCAGAAAAGACTTTTTACATGTGACAGAAACGACTTTTTACACCTGACATAAAATAGGTGTAGAAACAACAGGTGTAGAAAGTCTGGAATTTCTACACGTGTTCTAAAACACGTGTAGAAAGTCTCACTTTCTACACCTGACTTCTCACGTCAGGTGTAGAAAGTGTGGAAAATTGGACTTTCTACACCTGATGTCTCACAACACGTGTAGAAAGTCCCACTTTCTACACCTGACTTCTCACGTCAGGTGTAGAAACTCATTTTTTTAAAAAGAAATTTTTTTTTATTTTGCTACAAACCCTTTTGCATGATAATAAACACCCAAACACCTAATAAAAAAATAATTATAACAAAACTAATCTGAAATATCAAATTCCAATCCAAAATATTAACAAAGCTATATCAATGCAGGTAAACAAACTTGACCTCACTTTTACAATGAAATTTGTACAATTAAAGTCAAATCCAAAACCAAACAGTAACAAAATCCATACCACTATATACATAATTTGCATTGCAAACAAAATAATATTAAAAACAGAATTATCAACAATAGAGTAGTGTCATTTTCACTTTACGTATAATGGATAATTCTTTCTGCTCAGACCTTTGATGCATTTCCAAAATATGAAAAGTCAACCAGCTCCCCATCTTTTCATACTATGAACAAACACCTTGATCTTTCAAAGTTGGGATGATATCCAATCTGGCATATGAAAAATGATCAAACATATTTGAGCATCAAATCAGGATTAAAATCCAATAATTAAAAATAGGTCAAAAATAATGATAAACCTGATTTCACAGTAACCCAAGAAAAAACATATCGGACAGAATTTAATGGTAAGTATTGTTAGATGCAACGGGAACTTGTGGGTAAATTTGGCTTACTGTTGTTTAGGAAGTGCCAAGTATGATCTCTACTTCCTCCTATGACCAAAAGCTAAATTTGGCCAATACAAGAGACTTTCTTTACAATATGATAATAAACACACATTTTTCATGTGAAAAATATAGCTACCATGGGATGAGAAAAGACAACGCCAAGATGTGAACTAAGAAGCATCTTTCAAATTCATCTTGCATCACAAGAGACTTTCTAATAAATGCATACACATTCTTGGCGCATATGAAATCTGGTTTGAACCCCCCAACAGAAAACAGACCTATTTCAACATTCAAATGAAAAGTAAAAATAATATGCAGTGCATTTTCTAACTTCACTCAACGAAAGTAAAAATCGCCCCAAAGTTGGATAAAATTGGAAATCCATTTTTATTGTTGCCATATTTGTAAGGCATCCCAAAATTAAGCATTGATCAATGAGTCATGTTATGTTCAGTGTTTGTTCAACATGGAGCAACACTTGAAATTATAAAAGAAGAGAGAAAGAAACAAAGAAGGGAGGCTCACTCTAGAAAAGAAATGAGACCATCATTGTTAGTGTCAAAAGCATGAAGAATTGAGAAGGTGGACAATTGAGTTCACCGTGATGCTATTCTCCCGGGAGAGAACCCCCTCTCACATGGTATCTGGTCATAATTTCCCCATTTTTCAATATTTTTTCCCAACATCATGATCCTAACTCAGCATGCCAGCCACATAAGAAAAACACTTGGATATTTTTTAGGGAGATATAATTGTTTTTTATGGGCAGAAGGTCCTTCTACATTGGGAGTTATATTACATTAAAACAAACAAACCTACATCATTATAAAATATCCTAGAATATTGTTTGTTAAGGCTTTATAAATCTATAACATTAGAGAGTAATTTATTATTGAATGAGAAAATTAGGTGAGGTTCTCATGGTAGCTGCAGGAGACATGTCCTCCTGAGACCATAGGCAACTTGGAATTCTGTATGTATCTAATATTGACTCCCAGTGTCACTATGAAGAATCTGGGGGGAAAAAAGTTGTAATTGAGAAGTTCAGATGCAAAATTCAAACAAAAAACTGGGATCAGGTGATTTGTTTACAAAATTAACTTCTGCGGTACCCTATTAGAATAAGAAGCAGTAACTTATTGACCTGGTGAAATTAAAGCAAGTTTGCAGACAATTCATTAATTTAATCAGAATAAATATTAGATTGCATTCTTTATGCATCAAATCTCTAGCATTGTGCAATATGAACATTCAACTAGCTGCACAAAAGTACAATGGTGGCAAGCAAATTGTAGCATATGTTACCAATAAAATGCAACAAACCTCTTCTCTGCTGGCAAGCAAGAAACGAAGGATGCTAGGATCAGTGTCATTCACACATGCATCACTACCATCAATTCTTTCACCCACAGCCTCCACAATTTGTTTACATTTTACGATAACTTCTTTAACAGTTTCCCTAATGACGTTTACGACTTTTTTAGAGCTTTAACCTGAAGAAAAACCAAAACATAAAAACCAAAAAAGATTATATTATAGACAACAGATATAAAGGGCATCAAGATTATAAGGAACAACTAGTACATAATTTCACCATTCCAGATCAAATATCAAGGATTTGCGGATCAAAGGCCTGGGGGTTGAAATCAATACGTGGAGTTTGGTGACCCACTCTGAATTCAGAGGAATCTGAAATAGAAATTACCATATTGGGGGTTCTTCCTCTTCAACCAGGGTTCAATACTCTTGTACTGATTGTAGAAATTGGTCATATCCACGACTAGATCCTTGATGACGAACATATGAGGCAAAGGAGTGATCGTGGTTTCAGAGCCCGCAGGGATCTTGGTCAAGCAAGCCAAGCCATTGCAGCCATTAATGTTCATGGCGCAGGAGCCGCAGATTCCCTCTCGGCAGGACCTGCGGAAAGTGAGGGTGGGATCGATCTCGTTCTTGATTTTGATCAAGGCGTCGAGGACCATGGGCCCACACTGTTGGAGATTGATCTGGTACTCCTGAAGCTGAGGTTTAGAAGGATTATCGGGGCTCCATCGGTAGATTTGGAAGGTCTTCAAGGTGGAGGAGTGGCGAGCGGTGGGCTCCACTTGCTGGGCTTGAACGCACGGGCACGATGAAACCCTAGACACTGACCTCCTGAACGCCGGTAGATTTGGATCGGTAGATTTAGAAGGTCTTCAAGGCGTGCGAACGGGCGCTCAGCAACTTGAACGCCGGCGACGATGAAACCCTAGACACTGACCTCCTGAACAAACTCGTCGCCATTGTTGTCAGCAAGAGGAAATAGAGAAAGAAGAGACGATGCTTGTGGGCACGGGCCGGAGGCGACCAAAATCAAAATGTTTACGGATGAAGAGAAATTAGAATTGATATTGGATTAGGGAAATCAAATCAAATCAAATCCTTGCCTGAACTTTCGTGGCAGAGTG
This sequence comes from Albizia julibrissin, assembly GCA_037074505.1. NCBI lineage: Eukaryota > Viridiplantae > Streptophyta > Magnoliopsida > Fabales > Fabaceae > Albizia > Albizia julibrissin. The sequence continues at coordinate 41,432,670 of CM073487.1, forward strand.
TAGGGCATGGGTTTTTTTTAGAGGGATACTACACCGGTTATATCAGAACCGGTGTAGAAACTAACTTTCTACACCGGTTCAAATCCAACCGGTGTAGAAAATATTTTCTACACCGGTTGGATTTGAACCGGTGTAGAAAGTCACATATTCTACACCGGTTCTTTTCCAACCGGTGTAGAATATGTGGACTTATTTTTTTAAAAAAAATTAAATACTTATTCTACACCGGTTCTAATTTAACCGGTGTAGAATATATGACTTTCTACACCGGTTTTAAATCAACCGGTGTAGAAAACTTGGATTTATTTTTTAAAAAAATTATTTCCTGTTATATATATTTTTTTAAGTAAATTAAATAATTTTTGAATTAAATTAATTTCATTTTTTTAATGGAAAAAATTTTTAAATTTACTTTCTACACGTGTTGTCATTTCAACACGTGTAGAAAGTCTTAAAATCTTAATATATTTACGAAAATGTCACCGGTCACACTTTCTACACGTTACCTGTTTCGTCAGGTGTTAAAAATAGGTCTAAATCCTAAATTTTGTACTAGTGTGACTTTTTTTTAAAGAGATTAAAGAAACTAAATATTCATCCAGTGCTTAATATAAAATATATTTATATAATTTGATTAGATTAAGGAAGCTGGTTAAATTAGTTAATATGAAATTATTTTCCAAAACACTCTAGTCACATTCTTTAATTTCCTTATTCCATCTCTTCCTTGATTATTGTTAAGGGATCAACAATAGGGATAAATTAGAAAAATATTGACAAATATAAAAATTTTGTCTTATATTTAGGGTCAAGATCAACTCCATAAATATATTTTATATTAACGATCAGAGGAGTAAGTTACTTAATCATATCATATGTTGCATATCATTATATTATATATTAATGTAAGACATATTTAATGAGTTGATTTTAGTCTTAAATATAAGATATAATTTTCATATTTATTAATATTTTCCTAATTTATCTCTATTGGGGCTCCATCAACAATAATAAAGGAGGGGAGGGGAGGAAAGAATTAAGAAAGATAATTAAGGTGTTTTAGAAAATATATATCATATTAACTAACTTCTTTAATTTAATCAAATTAGTTAAATATATGTTTTATATTAAAGACCGGATGAGTAGTTTATAAGGAAGACAAATTAATTTGGAGAAAAAATGATAAATATAAATATTATAAGATAATTTAATTAGTTTCCTTAATCTTTCTAAAAAAGTCAACATACAGGGTCTTATATTTAGGGTTAGAAATAGCATATATTATTGATCCTAAAATATTTACTAACAGCATGTTACAAGTTAATAAGTATGGTAACATTATTATTATTATTATTATTATTATTATTATTATATTACCAGCATAAGTATGGTAACATTATACTCCTATGGGTTTATCAAGTGTTCATAATCATGTGTACATATATATTCCAGAAGACGCAATTAGTAAAACTGCGAACTACCTAGCGAGCTATCATTAAAAAAGAGTAAATGCTTAAAATGGAATTTTCCTTCCATATACATACGCATGCTGTTCATCATTGAATTGTTTCTATTGAGTATATTAGTTAACAGAATAATTGTTTATAAATTAATTAATTGCTGATGAAGTGTGAATCTCAAGAAATGCAGCTTCTGCTGCATGATTACTTGGATAGTGGGATACATAAACCACGTATATATCTATGATGCATGATCATTAATTAAAAACAATTAGCAAGAATTGAAACAAAAGCTAAGCAATGGACTTGAGTATATAATACCAATAATAATATTAATCACAAGGTCAAATAATATAGACTATTTGATTTATGCAGAGTCAGAATGGAAACCAAAATAATGCACGTTATGTATAATATTCACATCCTTTATACTTTATTTTGTACTAAATCACATGCTAATCAAAAGTAAACTCATTTTATATATATATATATATAGTAATATCAAAACTGGGCTGCTGTACGGAACAAACGGGTTGTAAAGAACAGTCCCTTTGCTTAAAGAACAATTAATGCATAATCTCTCCTTTTTTTTTTTCCTTTGACGTGAACATGTTATGCACTTTTTCTTTTTTAATATCATCCTGTGTTCAATTAAAAAATGGCCCTTCTTTATTTATTTTTTCATTTTTTTAATATCATCTTGTGCTTAAAGAACAATTAATGCATAATCATCCTGTTCTCTTCCAGTTTTGAATATAAAACATGTTTGATGAGTTAGTTTTATGCCTCGTTTGGTTGGAAGGAACTTATGAGAGAGAAGTGGAAGTGAAAGTGAGTTCCACCATTTTGTCTGTTTGGTACCATGGGAGTCACTTTCATAAAAAATGATGGAAGTGAATTCCATCACTCACCCCATGGAAGTGAGTTCCACCTCCACTTCCTTGAACTTATTTACCATACTACCCTCCCACATTTTCTTCTTCCCTCCACTGGCAACTATGATCTTCCACCATAAGGGTGACAGCGGCGGCGGTGACAGCGACTGCGGCGGACTTCCGTCTTTTTGTTGGCGGCAGTCCTCAATGATGACTATGGTCTTTAGGTGGAAGAGGCTTTTTTTGTTGGAGGGTATTTTAGTATTTTCATTTTACAAATATATATTTTGATTAAAAATTATATTTCACTTCCACCATCATACTAAACACACTTTTAAACCTCACTTTCATCTCCATATCCACTTCAAATTCTACTTCTATTTTCACTTCCAATTCTCTAAAAACTCTTCCATCATACCAAACGGGGCATTAGTTCTAAATATAAGACATAGAGTAAGAAAAATTAATTAAAAACTTCTAACCCCACTTTTTTATTTTTTTTTAAATCAAAGTCATAAAAAAATTTCTTTCCATCCCTTCCCCTCCAAATCCTTTATATAAAATAATTCTTTAATTAAATTAAATTAATATATCTTATATTAAAAACTTGAATAATTCCCAAATAACACGACTGAACACTGTTTTGGATAAGTTTGACCATCTCATAGGAAAAGGTGACTTCGGCACACAATATTTGGTATTGCATAAGTTTCTCCGTCCTCCACAAGCTGTAAAATATATACATATATTCGCCGTCTCTTTTGCTCTTGAATATTAATTAATAAATCCATTTGAATATGAATTTGTGTGTGTATAAATATGTTGGCTTGTGGCGAAATAATAATCTCTCTTATTTTTAATATAAAATATATTTGAAGAGTTGATATTGATTTTAAATATAAGATATAATTTTTATATTTGTTATTATTGTTTTCTTAATTTACGATATTCCCTCAAACATAATTAAAGAAAATAATGAATGAGAGAATTAAGGGAGATAACTAGGGTGTCTTAGAAAATACACGTCATATTAACTAACTTAACAAACTCCTTTAATCTAATCAAATTTAATAAATATGTCTTATATTAAATAATATGTTGGCTATATATAGTTTTTTAAAAGAAAGATTAGACGAGAATTGGATGGTCTCTACCTTTTTTTTTTAGAGGATGGATTGTTAGAACTTTGTTTGCGTTCAAAGTGTCCATGTGCACCTGCAATTAATATTGGCATGTAGACTCTTTATACATGCTGAGCATCACCTATGTATGTCCAAAATAAGACAAAAATCCGAAAAATGGAGAGATACATATATAATCACTAGATTCTGGAAATATATATATATATATATACACACACATACGAGGACAAAAAAACATTTTAACATGGATGAATGGGCAAAATGAAATATTACGCCTACAAAATAAAGTATTTTATGTAGGAGGGTCTTTTCATGCAGATTTTGATGTAACAATTCGATACACTAGTGAGATTCTTCCCCGTTAGCATTAATTGTATCATAAGTCTCCTGATGTGTGCTTAACTTCGTGTCAAAACCACCATAAATTCTATCACACTTGAAATATACTACTTCTGTGACATCTATTTTTTATTTTCACGACTTATAAGAATTCTTTTATCTAAAGATTGCTGCTTGATGATGAAGAATGGAGGCAGTTATGAATTGTAATCAAGGTGATGCATTATCTTAGAGAAATGCGTGTAATACTTATGAATGAATTTCCTATTAAATTCAAGCATTCATGTTTTTTTTTAAAATGCATGTAAATTTTGTACCCATTATTTTCATAAAAGGGTTTGAATTCATATACATTCATTCTATGTATGCTTAAAAAATACGATGAGGATGATGATATATAATAATTGCAGAGACATGTTCATTTCCTTACCTTGATGAATAATATTGTACTTTCATTTTATATTCATATAAAGATATATTGTTGAATAAGAAGCATATGCAAATCAAAATGAAAAGAAAAGGAGTAAAAAATATCAGTAAAAGGTCTATTGTTTAAGAAGTTTAATAGTTAAAACATATTGATATGTTTCTGTACACAAAAAGTATTCACACTTTACATGATTTCATATACGAAAAGTTCAGCCACTCAATTTCATATTTTTATAGATTTAAGGTGTGAATTTATTCAGAAATTTTTAATTTTACCCGTAAGTTTTCTTTTTTAGTTCATTGTCATCTTAAAATTTTAAAATGTAGCAATATTTTAAAAAAATCAGCATAAATCGTTAATTTTTTAAAGGGAGAAGGCAACACTACTTTATTTTAATACTTACACATTAGACTTAAAAAAACTTTTAAAATAATATTGTTCCTTAACAAAAAATTTTGGAATAAATTTACACTTTGATCTTTTTTTTATACGAATAACATTTTTTATAGAGGACATTTCACTGGTTTAGAGAAACAAGTGAAGAAGGGATAGAGGAGAGAGAGAATGAAGAAATGGGAGATGGATGGATAGATCACTCACATGGGGTGAAGGGGGAACGGACATTGGTGAGAAGGGGATCGCTTTTTGGAGGATAAAATGGCCTACGTGTCACTCTGACCCAATGCTTCATTATTGGAACAATTGCACTTAGGGTGTGTTTCGAAACAGCTTCTGATAATAGCTTATAAAGAAAAAGTGAAAAAAAGTGATTTTTGATAATAGATTATGGAGAATAGATTATGAGAAAAAAGTGATTTTGATAAAATGAGAGTGTTTGGATATTATGATCAGAATAGCTTTTTTTCATGGTCAAATTACTGAAAAGGACATTAACTTTTGTGATAATTACATATAAAAGATAATATTATATTTTATATATTATATAGTAGTAAATTTCATAATAAATACAAAAAATGACATAAAATTATCTAAAAAATTTATAATATATATGTATGTATGTATTATAATAAATTGTAAAAAATAATTTATAATAATTAGATATAAAATATTAGATTATATTTTAGGTATTATTTAATATAAAATTGAACAATAAATACCAAAAACTCTTTAAATTTGTCCGAAAAAATTATAAATTGTGAAAAAAAATTAATTGTACATACATATAGAAATATATATATATATTAATAAATTGTACATTGAAAGTTCATAATTCAATAGTTAACATCGAAAAATAATATAAGGAGCCGCTCTTTCAATGCAGTTAATACAATCTGTTTTTGCCTTTCTCCTTTAAATTGTATTTCTTTTACTAACAAGTGATATATTAGTCATAACAACATGTATAGAAACCTCAAATTTATCATGAAACAAATACATTAACATTTAATAGTTTGTCAATAATTCAAAACATCAAAATAGATTATGAGAAGAATAGATTATGGGAAAAAAGCTGCTAGTCATTTTCTTAAAACTACACCGTTTTGGTGTTGTTTTAAGGAGCTGAATTTGTTTTTTTGTCTAAAAAAAATATTATCTAATATTTTGAAATATTTTCTTGGACGTATGTAGTATCAAAAAATATTTTTTAAGTAACATGCAGTATTCTAAAATAATTTTTAGTGCTTTTAACTCTTTAAGATATTTTTTCAGTTGTACTCAATATGTTTGCAGACTGATTGTAATTTTACCCTTAATTTATTTTTTCAGCTTCAAAAATTACTTTAAAATATTAGGTCCTCCTGAAAAAATATTTTAGAGTGGATGACAGTAGGTACAACTAAAAAAATACTTTAAAGTAATTTTTAGAGCTAAAAAAATAAATTAAGGGTAAAATTGCAATCAATCTGCAAACACACTGGGTATAACTGAAAAAATATTTTAAAGGATTAAAAGCACTAAAAATTATTTTAGAATATTATATGCTACTTAAAAAATATTTTTAGACATTTTTTAAAACAAAAAAAGCATGGTTTTGGATAAAAAGCAACAAAAAGAAGCTTTTCCCAAAACCATGGTTTTGGACATCAAAACCATGGTTTTGGAATAAAACCATGGTTTCCTAAAAAGGTGAGTGTTTGGCTAATTTTTCTCAAAACCATGGTTTTGATGCCAAACCATGGTTTTGAGGATTTGCCAAACACACACTTAGTCTCAAGCTAAAAAAGAAAATTACTAAATCATCCTTTAAAATCTTTAATTTATAGGAAAATCCTATAGAGTTTCTGGCTAATATAATCAAAATGTTAAAAGATTAAATACCCTTAGTGTCTCATCTGCCTCACCTGTCAACGCAAATATATAGACTTGTCAATAGCCACTCATGTACATGTCAATAGAAACTAATGATAAATCCATAAGTATCTATTGATAAATACATATACATCCATTGACAGGTGAAACAAATGATATTAAGGATATTTGGTCTTTTAACATTTTAATTATATTACCAAAAATTTAATTTTTCGTTCATTTATTTAACCAACATTCAACTGCACCAAGCCCTTTGGTCTTAAATGATCTCTCACACACACCCTCATCACCTACCCTTCATTATGAAAGCAGCTACTCCAATCCCCCTCTTTGACACGTGTCATCATCACATCCCTCTCTGTATTTTCCCTTCTTATATTCACCCTTAAAATTCATTGAAAAAAAAAACAAAAAACCACGTTTATTCTTGTAGTCGCTCCACTCTGTCATACTATAGGTCACATTTTAGAAAGAATTGAGGCTGTTATACAGGTCATCACGTACAATACTAATTACCAGTATATGTATATATAAAATTGCACTGATTTAATATTGGTCTAATGTGCAAATTTACTTACAAAGCATTCACAAATGTACACTTATATCATAAACTTATTTATAGAAATAAAAATATATTCAAATGAGTCAAAAATGTACTTGAGATCGTTACATTTTGGGAGGGGAAGCCCACACTGTTCTCTATTTTAAAAAGTAACAATCGTTGGGTTAAATTAACGGTTGAGACATTGTTAGCCCATTTAGATAAATTCATGTAACTGTGCCGATCTAATCTTTCAAAGTAAGTGTAATTTCAAAGCATCCTTGCTATGGATTTTTTAACTAAGACTTTTGTTGGAAATATTGTGTGTGAGTGTGTCAAAGAAAGAAGTCTCATACAACTTAAGATTGGGAATACCCTAGTATACAATTAAATATGAGCTTGAGTTAGTAAACAAACTGATAAGAGGAGTACGTGAACTGACCGTTGGAGATGACCGTTAGATTTTTAATTGAATGGTTTTAATGACATTTAAAAGGTTTTATTACATTAAATTGTCATCAATACTGGTTTTGTAACTGTTGTTTTAATTGTCATTAAACCGTCATTAATGGTCATCATTACTGCTCAACGGTCACATAATATTTGCCTATAAAAGGCAATGTATGGAGTAAGTTCTGGAGTGTCAAGGTGTGAGCACTGAGGTTTGGTGACACAGAGGTCTCTGAGCTCATATTCTCTCTTTTCTTCTGAGTTACACTAATATCTTTATGCATTTTTGTCGCCTTGCTTTCTGCAGGAAGAGTTCGTTTTATCCTGGGGAGTGCCGCTTCCTAATCTACTAGGGGGTTGCGGAATATCTCCTAAGGACAGCGTCCTTGGACGTGACTCGAACTATTTGTTTATTGTGTTTCAACAAGTGTTGTTGCCAACAATTTGTACAGTGTACGATATTGAGTACAACAATCTTAGGAGATATTTCCCTACTATGTTGGAGCTTGTTTCTGGGAGAAATAAAAGTCTCAGATTCATTTATGAGAAACTTGCGAGTAAGAGAACATGGCTGAAAAAGGTAGTTCTATAAGGCTTTGAGAAATGTTGTGTGTGTGGGACCAAAAGTTGAGTTTGGTTTTGGTAATAAAACTATAGTGACTAGAAGACTATAAAGGGAGGGAACTTGGGTGCTAACCTTGGGTTGGCACGAACCTCTGGGAAGTGTAAAGGCCAGGGATGATTTAGAAATTGAGTTGGTACCTGAGGACAGCCTCCTAAAATGGTGGTCCGTATTGGTGGTGACCGTGAACTCGACGAAAGCGTGTGTCGAGGTAGGGGTCCGATGATCTTTATAAAATAAGGTTATGTGGCATATGCTATATGCTTAGATGAAAATGTTCCAGCATGAACACTATGGTATGACGGTTATGCTGCTTTGAATCCTGTTTTGAATGCTATTGAGGTATGTCTCTACCATCATATTTAATAAATTTGTGTCGTAATATGGGATATTTTTATGGTATAACAATTTCCTGAATGCTATAAACATGTGGCTGATGATCGACAATTTTGTGTGATGGTTTTAAATATGTTTCTATTCTTTAACAATGTTTTAGAAGGTCATTGAAGTGTTGCAATATTGAATGATACCCACAACTTTCCTTAATTTAATGGTTCACTAATTTATATTATCACATATACTGTCATGACGGTTAAGAAATTAAATATGGCCTATGGTTCATAGCATGATTATTATTAAACTTTATTTTGTTGGGGGTTATATTGCTGCATATTAAATTGGTGTCAATAATTTGTAATGCCCTTGTCATAATAATTTCATGAATGTTACTGATCCAGAGTTTATTATTTTTAATGGGGCTACGGTCAGCATGTGTAAAGGATGGTTATCAATTTGTTTGATGCCAACGTGTGGATAAATTCCTGTACTTCATTTTTATAAACTTATTTGCAGTTGGGTTTTCTAATATATAACGATTTGATCAATGCCTTAAAAAAATGAAAAGGCGACTTTGATTGCTTTCCCTGGGAGAGCTTTTGGGAACTTTACCAAGCTGTCAAGTGTGTAAGCTCGTTTTTATGGTTTTATTGGCCTTGGCTAGAGAATATATATTAAATTGATCTAAGATTATTTGTAAATTAAAGGGTTTTTTTTAATGGTCTGCAAGTGTAACAGTGAGGGGGTTGCCTACTACTATTTAAATACTGTGCCAGTTGCGTGATTACACACTTGGGGTTTTGATTTATCATAAAATTATAATGAGGACTTGATGAACAATGAATCGGTATAGACCAAAATCATCAAGTTACGGTTGCAAACATATTTGCAGAGAACATATTTTACTAATAATTTATTAAAGTCACTCATTGTCGTCATGCACAATAATTTTCATTGTTGGGATGTGAAATACATTTTTTTGCATATTATGGTTCATTGGGATATCACCAAATATTTTGGGGAGAATTCTAATTTAATTAGAATGGAAGGAGATTATATATTATACAGTGAGATTGTAATATCCTTGATTTAAAATACTTTGGTTAAGTATATGTTAGTTTAGTTTGAGGCGTTACAAAGATTCTAATTAAATTAGAATTATTTTTGGTACAGTGTGAAAGTATTTTTGAGATATTTGAAAATGTGGGGGTGCCTAACATGTGGGAAACCTTATAAATATTAAAGTTGCAAATTGTTTCTTACCTCATATGACAAAACCAAGTTGTGGTTTAAAATTAATTGTGGAGATTTTATTATTTGCTGTAGAGAGCAAATTTTATGAATTATTTATGTGGCGTGAAAATTTAATCATTTATCTAGTGTAGAGATAAATGTGTTTAAATTTCATGATTTACGAGTATATATTTATAGTAGTATAAACATGCATGACTACTATAAATATTGAATTTCTAATGCAAACAACATGTGTTTTAATGTGGCTTCAAAATTTAATATGAAAGTATGTGTGAAGCAAATGTGATTTTGGGTGTTGAAATCATAAAGGAATATTGATTATATACAACATTGAGAAATGTTTTTGAAATTCGTTTTGAGAACTATTGTGACTATTCCTTATGATTCTAACACAATTTTTAAAGTGTTTTAAAAACTGATTTTTCTACTCAATTTGGGTATGCACAAATTGTTGAGAATTTGTTGCATTAAAGGATGTTAATCCCTATGATATAACTTGTGCTATGTAAAAATTGAATGTATATAAATATGTAGTCTCATGAGGAGATTTGAATATTTGAGGGGTACCATAAATGTTGGTATCATATACAGTGGATTCCTGTTATATTGAGATACATGGATGTTCAACTGAATTTCAATTTTGTTTGAGAAAATCCACTAGTAGCCAAGATAAATTATTATGTGAGTCAGAGTATGTTACTCTAGAATTGGCTGAGATTGGAGGCTAAGTTGTTGAAAACTCTTAGCAAAAATTGTGGGTGTAAAACCGACATTTTATGTCGACGAGTTGTAATTGCTAAATTGCAACAGCCATTGTAGAAAGAGCAATGGTGAAAGTGAAAATAGTTTGAGATATGTGAATAAGCTAGCTTAAAATTTGTGGAGTTTTCTCAATCGATTTTGTGAGGTCAAAAGTTGACCTACGGATCCGTTAAAAAACCCCGGGAAGAATTAAATTAGCCGAGGGGAATGGGACTGAAGCTAATACGAAATTAACAACGATGACAACCCAACCTCTGTGATTGGTGATCCCATGAAGGAGGTTCAATGGGTAAGAACAAGTCGTTTGTTAGTTCTGCTAGCACTAAAATAATTTACCAGTCCCTCCTATGGCAAGAGAAAGTGCTAGAATGCATTTTGGTGAGGTTGAGCAAAAGCTCTTAATGATTTCATAATCCTACGGGATAGTGTGCTCATTGCAGGTACATTTCATGAAATCACCTATACGAATGAGGAGTGGGGCCGCTCCTATGAGATCGTAGCAAAATCTCTAGAGCATTAGTTAAATACCAGAACACGCACATGGCCGTTTTAATGTGCAAAAATGCGGTAACAGCAGAAAATGTAGGTGTATAATCTGACTCTTAATGCCTCTAGTATACGCCCAATAGATGTTGGTTCATAGTCCATAGGACTACTGGCATCTCTGTGTATTAAGTGTTATTAGTCTAAGTCTAGTTTATAGTCCAAAGGACCACTAGATACATGATTATATCCATTTGTGTAACTCGGCTAATGAGGCTACGAGCTTCCTTTGACACATGTAGGGGATTGTTGGAAATATTATGTGTGAGTGTGTCAAAGAAAGAAGTCTCATACAACTCAAGATTAGGAATACCCTAGTATACAATTAAATATGAGCTTGAGTTAGTAAAAAGACTGATAAGAAGAGTATGTGAACTGACCGTTGGAGATGACCGTTAGATTTTTAATTGAATGGTTTTAATGACATTTAAAAGGTTTTATTACATTAAATTGTCATCAATACTGGTTTTGTAACTGTTGTTTTAATTGTCATTAAACCGTTATTAATGGTCATCATTGTTGCTCAACGGTCACATAATATTTTCCTATAAAAGACAATGTATGGAGTAAGTTCTGGAGTGTCAAGGTGTGAGCATTGAGGTTTGGTGACACAGAGGTCTCTGAGCTCCTCTTCTCTCTTTTCTTCTGAGTTACACTAATATCTTTATGCAGTTCTGTCGCCCTGCTTTCTACAGGAAGAGTTCGTTTTATCTTGAGGAGTGTCGCTTCCTAATCTACTAAGGGGGTTGCGGAATATCTCCTAAGGACAGCGTCCTTGGACGTGACTCGAACTATTTGTTTATTGTATTTCAACAAGTGTTGTTGCCAACAATTTGTACAGTGTACGATACTGAGTACAACAACCTTTTCAATGCAATTTCAAAGCCTGTGCTCTCAATCTCTTGCATCCAAAAAAAAATGCATCCTTATTCATATTATCCAGCCCCCTTTGGTAGATGTCATTTGGCAGGACATCATGTCTCTTTTAGTCAATTTTTTCATTTACTGCTATATGTCTAAATATAAATTATTTGTACCTCACCCTCACACACTTACAAATATATTAAACAGATAAATTTTTTTTTACTTATCCTTATTAAATTTTTTTGTCACTTTACTTTACAAATGATTTTCACACCCACTCTCATCTTTTTCTCCATCAAACAGGAATAAAATAGGGGTAAAATTGATAAAATATTATAAATTATCCTACAAATAATTTATATTTTGAATCAAATTACTTTTTTTCCTAAAGTAACTTATATTTAGGAATAGAGTGGTACTCTATTAATGTTGTTTCCTTATATTCTTTTCGTAGTTATTTAAAAGATCTATCTATTCCTTTTCTTGTTGAGACCTTTAAACATTTTCTGCATTGTATATCGTTTTTTTTTCACTTTTGCCTCGTATGATTAATGGTTCTTACAATGCTGTTTCGAAACCACAAATAAAAAAACTGCTGCAAGTGTTTTCCATAGGGATGAAAAACTTAAAAAGATTTAAAAAAAAATGAAGACCTTTAAACATTTTCTGCATTATATGGCATTTTTTCACTTTTGTCTCAATGCTGTTATGAATTCGAACCAGTAACCTCTTAATTTGCAGTTTTATGCTCTACCACTGAGCTATGGACCCAATGATGCTGACTGATTACAGCTAAAAATATTAATAATAATTAAGTCTACTTGCTCTATGCAATTCAATATTTGAGAGCTCCCATTAAGAGGAGATGACGAGGTAAAATAAGGAAAATGAGGCTGCGAGAACAAATGAAATGGAATGATAAAATAATATATATAAAAATTGCACAAATGAATGGAGGGGAATTATTTATAGAATTGGGGATGTAATAATAATGAACAAAACGAGAAGGGATGCCGCGACATCGCACATGGGCTTAGGGCTTGATGATGTGACTACGCGCCCAAGCCTAGTGGTGCGCATTGCTTCCGTGTTGTTTTTTGTTTGCTCTCTTTTATTTTTATTATTTTATTATTCACCCACATATATATACACACACACATAAAAACTAGTTTGGTGGTTAAATTTAATTTTAAATATAAAATCTCAATTAATTTTATATCCAAAATTTATATCTCTTTCTTCAAAGTATTTTTATTAATTATACATATTAAGATGGTTTTCCTTCAAAAATAGTCATAATTAAAAAATATTTTCAAGAAAAACCAACTCATGCTTATTATAAGTAAGTAATTAACTTAATTTTTATAATATATTCAAATTAGTTAAGTAGCTATTATATTAAAAATATAAGATAATGGATTAATTTGGCCAAGTTACCAAGTGTGATATTAGGTCCCCACACTTTTCAACCATTACGCCAACTATCCAAAGTCTAAACTTTTAATACATTAATTTGTATAATAAACATGCATGTAGGAGAAAAGTCGAATGAAATATTGGTTCCTCTTTCTTTTTTATCCTTTACATTTTACCCCTATCCCCAACCTTTTCCTATATGAAAGTGAGATTCGTACACTTTACACATGTCCGCTTTTTATGTTCTCATAAACTCATCCTATTTTAAATGGGGCGTGGAATCGCACTTGTGGCAAAAATTTGTGTTTGAACGTTGGAACTTTTGTAATGCCCCCCTCCCTAAATACTATTAGCATAAGATCCATTTAATTTTATTTAAAAAAATTAAAGAAGTTGATTAGATTACTTTAAAATATGTATATTTATCTTTTTTTTATCTAAACTAATTTCTTTAACTTATAAACTGATACTCCTCTTATCCTTAATATAAAAAATATTTAGGAAGTTAATCTTGATCATAAATATAAGACAAATTTTTTATATTTATCAATATTTTCTTAATTTATCTTTATTCATGCTTCCTCAATACGATAATAATAATTAAAGAGAAGCTGATAGAAGGGAACTAAGAAAAGCGACATTGTTGTTTTAAAAAATACATGTCATGTTAACTAATTTAAATAATTTTTTTAATCTAATTAAATTAGATAAATATGTCTCATATTAAAAATTGAAAGAGTATATAATTTAATTAAATTAACATATATTATGATTAAGCAACTTATTTAACTTCATTAATTTTTTTAAAAAAATTAATTATGTTTTATATTTTAAAAATTTTTTTTAATCTAATTGATTTTAACTTTGGACGGTGAATTGGATAAGGTTTCAACTTTTTAGCGCGAAAGTGCAGTGGGGATGATGGGTTTTATCTGCGTGCATGGAGGAATTACAGTGAGCGTACCAAAAGCAAGCGAAGGTGAGGGAGGACGCACGAGGCTCGAGGTGGACCCCACACATGGTAAAAGGGCCCATTACCATTTATGCTGGCCCCCTAACTCGGCTCCAAAAGATCACCTGCACCCAGACGCTGTTGTATTTTCCTCATTCCAGATTGTGGTCCCACCCTATATTTTCCCTTTATTCTTCTTTATTACCCTAATCAAATTATCAATAAATAAAGGGCGAAGGAGGAAATATATCTAAGATCATTTTTAAAAGGACATCATGTATAATGTAAAATGTTTTAGTTTGAGAATCCCTCTATATATATTGTAAAATGGATCTTAAATATTATTATTATTAGGATCCTTCAATGCCGTTAACTTGTGCATGGCTATGGCCGATGGAGAAAAAATGGTCATAATCATTTGCAAAAGGAGCAATAAGTACCATAAAAAAAAATTTTGTTCAAAAATACTTATATACATTACTGTCAATCCGGCTTGGATAACTGATATATCCTAAAATTTTAAATATAGGATAAATGAGTTATTACTCATTCAAAATTCGTTCTAAACTCATTTAGTTGGTTATCTCGACTCAAAATTACTAATTGACCAAAATGTCCCTGTGAAACCGGTCTAAGCCCCTTTATACCCGGTCTAACTATACTTTATAAAAAATTATGACTCTAGCTAATTCTATACAATTTCGGGTGTAGAATCCAATTTTGACCTTAGGTTTGTCAAAATCATGCTCAAATTATGAAAATACCCCTAACAACCACTATGTTAGGGTTTTAAGGGTAAAATTGTCATTTCACACCCTAAAGCCTTCACACTTCATAATTCACATGCTCCTTACACAATTTTTCATTCTAAACATAATGAAATCATCAAAAACACTAAAATCCAGTCTAAATACAGTGAAAACAGCTACTGGAAGAAAATCATATAGGATTTTAGCATTTTTTATGATTCTATTGTGTTTAGAATGGAAAATTATACAAGGATCATGTGAATTATGAGTTATTAGGGTGTGAAATGATAAATTTACCCTTAAAACCCTAATATAGTGGCTGTCAGGGGTATTTTCATAATTTGAGTATGATTTTGACAAATCTTAGGTCAAAATTGGATTCTATACCCGAAATTGTGTAGGGTTAGCTCGGGTCATAATTTTTTGTAAAGTACAGTTAGATCGGGTATAAAAAGGCTTAGACCGGTTCCACAGGGGCATTTTAGTTAATTAGCAATTTTGAGTCGAGATAACCAACCAAATGAGTTAAGAACGAATTTTGAATGAGTAATAACTCATTTATCCTAAATTTAAAATTTTAGGATATATCAATTACCCAAATCGGATGGATAGTAATGTATATAGGTATATTTTAATAAACTTTTTTTTTCATAGTGCTTGTTGCTCCTTTTACAAATGATCATGAACATTTTTACTCCATCGACCATGGGACCCCACATACACAAGTTAACGGCGTTAGAGGATGGTGGCATTTAAGATAAATTTTATAATGTATATAAGTATTTTTGAACAAAATTTTTTTACATAGTACCTGATATTCCTTTTATAAATAATCATAGACATTTTTACTACTTCACCCATGAATAAAATACCTTCAAATTCAATTTTAGCTGCCTTTCCACTCCTCAGCTCCCAGATCTCAATCTCATGTTTCTCTCCAATTACTTTTTTTGCCGCTTCCCTCCAAATCTTGCGTCAAACTAACTATCGGTAAAGACGGTCACTTTCTTTTCTTTATACCAAATGCACCGTATCATTTCTTTTAAACAAATACGAGTACCAATTTCCTTGAAGCCATTAGGCACAACCAATAATTCCCCTCCCCCGGGATTAAGCTTGTTTCCTGAATAAAAACTAAAAAGCGAATTACTAACTATTATTTAGGGTGGAAGAACTTTCATCACTCCTGTAAAGCTGAGTGTTTTTTTTTTCAAATGAAAAAAGAATCTAAATTTATTATATATAAGTTTATCTGATAGATTAAAGGGACAACCATATTTGATTTTTTTTTAAAAAAAATTCAATTTATATATAATTCTTTACAAATAAGTGTAAATTTGAATTGCATCATGGTGTCAACAAAAGAAGATAAGAGAAAACAGTCGCTTCGTCCCTTGGTTTACAAAAGGTGAATGCTTGGTGAAAATACCGAAGAAACTGTTTTAGAACGGAGGAGAAAGAGCCAATGATAGAAAGGATAAGGATAGCAAGAATATTTGAAGGAAAAAAAGAACAGGAAGCTATATATATATATATATATATTAAAAAAATAATGGAACAAATTATTGAAGGGCAAGGATCACTTGATATTTCTGCCAAAAAGCAGATGCTTGGGGAGATGACCAAGCTATGAATTAATTTAGAGACTCTCCCTTTTTTTTTTTAAAAAAAAAAGGAAAATAATAAAGATGAAGAACCATGGGTGTTTTTGGTACATGTGGCTCATCCCAAATGGGATCATATTTTCACCGCAACAATATTTAACAACCAGAAGTCCCATGCCTCCTCCACATGCTTCTCATGTCTTGTGTCCCAAGCCCCTCTCCCCATTCCTTCCCTCCTGTCTTTTCTTAAGGGCTACCTAACTAATTCTGTATTTATTTAGAATAGTGATTTGAGTCTTCAAGTAGTTTTTTAATTATAATTTATAAAATATGAGGTAAACATGTGAGAAGAATGTTATCTCCACTTACGTGTATAAAAACTTATAATCCTTTTAAAAGCTCCACCAAAATTCAAGCAATGGAGATGTATTCACACTAAAACCTTTTGTTTGAATGGCTAAAGCTTTTTTTTATTAGTGCTAACACCTGTTCATTGTCTCGCTTTCTTATTTTCATATATTCATTATTTCTTTCTTCCTTCAATCCTCTCATATCTTCCTTTTTTTTATAAGTGCATGTTTATATTAGGAGTATAAATTATGCTTTCAACGTGATTTACGGTGTACAAGTAAGTATGTGAGAAAATAATTGTTTGTCCTTTTAATAAAATAAAAAACAACAGTAGCTTTTGGAGAAAATGTTTTTGAAATATTCCTTGATATTATTTATAAGACAATTCCACTATGTTTCACACCAATTAAAAATAAACTTTATTAACTTTATCATAAAGTTTAATAACTTTACCACTTTATTCTTATTTAATATATACATTATATCTATAAAAATAAAATCAATACAATGTATTCATCTCACATATTTACTTCGTAGACTGTAAATCATGATTGAAAAACTACTTTTGAAGGTTTCAATCACTATTCCAAACAATCACATTAATAAAAGGTAAAATTATATAGTCATATACACAATTTAATAAAATGCTTTATAAATAGGATAAAAAATTTCTTCTACCTCATAAAAAGAACTAGAGGAATATAACCCAAAAATGTTCTACATGAATACATTATCAAATTTACTTTCCTTATAACTAAAATTAATTAAGTTGGGACAACGCATAAAAATAATGAACACTAAAAAAACGGAATGATGTATAATCCACCTCAGTGCTGCATAGTTTTTTCCTGTTGTGTAGCTTTTTTTTGTTGATCTATTTTAGGCTTTTGCTTCCTTATTCGTATCAATGATTACTGATCAATGGAAAAAACTAAAACATTACAGACGCAAAAACTATTAGGTGTGATAAAAATAAAAAAGACTCGGGTCAATAAATAAATAAATAAAAAAGACGAGAGAGAGTGGCATTAATTAGACGGTAATTAAATTTGTAGTAACAGAGCGCTTCACTTGATTGCCCCGACTCCGTCCCTCCAACTCTTTAAGTACCCCCTCCCCATCTCCTCTCTTCTTCCTCACCCCGCTCTCACTCCTCTCCCCCCAAACTCTCTCTATCTCTCTGCTATGGCTTCCATAATGCCCCTTCTCTGCTTTCTCTGTCTCGCCTCTCTGTTTCTTCCATCCTCTGCTCGAATCCCCGGAGTGTACTCCGGCGGCCCCTGGCAGTCTGCTCACGCCACCTTCTACGGCGGCAGTGATGCTTCTGGAACTATGGGTAAGCCTTCTCATCCTTCATCCATTCCTCACATTTCTTCCTCGATTTCTCCTCTCTCTTTCTTCTCATCCCAAAATGCTCAAATCATCTTCACCTCTCCCCTCTAACCTTCCTCCATTTTCAATTTCCTTCGCATTCCTGTTTCTATGCTTCAAAACCCCTTTCCATTTCATTTTTCCATGGTCCCTCCTACTGCTTTTATCCCTACTTCCTAATTCAAACTCACAAGAAATGTTTCCTCCGTTGCCTTGTTTTTTCACTTTACAAATCTGGAAATCATGTTTATTCGTACTTATTCTTGGATATTTTTCTCCCTTCTCCCATATTTTTTCTCTCTTTTACTCAGAATGAGCTACACAACAAAATCCTCACATTTAATTCTTCTTCCCAGTTTTAAAAAACTCGAAGAACATGTAGTAAATTTCTATCGTTTAGCTAAATCAAGTCGAGATTTCTGAAACGTTGTGTAATATGCATTTTTCAGGTGGTGCTTGTGGCTACGGAAATCTGTATAGCCAAGGGTATGGAGTGAACACGGCAGCTTTAAGCACAGCTCTGTTCAACAATGGGCTGAGTTGCGGCGCGTGCTTCTTGATCAAATGTGACCAAGATCCCAAATGGTGCAACCCTGGAAGCCCTTTCATTATCGTTACCGCCACCAACTTCTGCCCGCCCAACTTCGCTCTTCCCAGCGACAATGGCGGATGGTGCAACCCCCCACGCCCCCACTTTGACCTCGCCATGCCCATGTTCCTCAAGATCGCTCAATACCGTGCCGGAATCGTCCCCGTCACTTACCGCCGGTGAGTAATTCGTCTCATCCCACTTTTGGCTAGTCTCATGTGTATTGATCTAGTAGTCTAGAGCGTCCAATTCCCGCTGGTGAGTAATTAGTCTCATGTTTGCTGTCTCCGGCGACACCCCGTTGAAGCTGAATTGTTTTTGCCTCTGTTTTCACCTGGGTATTGATTTACAAGTCAAGAGTAATTCCGACTAGATAAGTCTCCTGCAATGGTGAAATTTACGATTCTGAGCTGGGTTACTACTGTACTGTCATCTCTTAGCTGTATGTTTGGATGTCCATAACACACTGAAGCCACATTGTCGTTTTCAGTTATGAAAATTGCATAATCAGAGCTGAATTTTATTGCCATTTCCGAGATTCAGGTCCCCTGCGGAACTCGGATTGAGATTAGAGCCGAAAACTGTTGTCTAAGACATTGCATTCCCACTGTTGTCTTCTTGTTCGCCGCTGTTTCTTTCTTTATAATTTCTTTTTTTTTTTCCTGGGAAACCAGACAAAAGAAAAGCTCGCTCAGAAAATATGCTCAGCAGTTTTCACTTCTTCACAACCCATTCAGGTTTACGTCGGTTAGTCACTCGAACAATACCAACGGAAATAGTCCGGCGTCCCCACCTTCTGGCGTCTTTTTTCCTTTTTTTTAGCTTTAGGGATCCCTCTCTAGTTGCAAAGTCCAAAATATCCTCGTTTTCTTCGTTGTTCCCAAGGGTAGTATAGTCCTAATGTGTCTTGTTTCGTATTTCCCCTGTCCGTTGAGGGTCATATGGTAAAGTAAACGGAGCTTTATTCGGGAAACTACAAGATTTTCCCGGAAAATCAGGATAGGGCCTTTCCACGCCTATGCGGTCACCCATCAGACCAAAAAGGCTACTGTTCAGTAAAACTATAAAAAAGGGGGAAAAAAAAACTAAATGACGTTTGTGTGTTTTGTGTGATTACAGGGTGGCCTGCAGGAAGGTAGGGGGAATAAGGTTCACGATCAACGGATTCCGTTACTTCAACTTGGTTCTGATCACCAACGTGGCGGGTGCAGGGGATATCGTGAGGGTGAGCGTGAAGGGAAGCAAAACGAACTGGATGAGCATGAGCCGAAACTGGGGGCAAAACTGGCAATCCAACGCGGTGCTGGTGGGCCAGGCCCTCTCCTTCAGGGTGACCGGCAGTGACCGGCGCACCTCCACCTCGTGGAACGTGGCGCCTCCTAATTGGCAGTTCGGGCAGACCTTCACCGGCAAGAATTTCCGCGTCTAAAAATTTCATTTTCACTTTTTTCCCGCCTTCCGACTTTCCCTTTATTTTCCCGGGGAGTGTTTTGAAGCAGTGGGGAGTCAAAAACTCAGATAGCAAGAGACAAGACTAGATAGGAAAAAGTGAGAGTGAGTGACTTTTATAATTATACTAGTATATTATTATTGTGAGTTTGTGTGATTATTATGAACCTTTTTGTCTTTGGGGTTAGTAAGTGTTTAAACTGTAAAATTGCTGGTTTATATTGATTAATTAGCCAGCAGTGATGTGAGTGATATGTTATTGAGTGTGGAAGAGGGGCTGAGGTGGCTGCAAATGAAGGTTCATGCAGCCCGCAGCTTTGGTGCTTATATTAAAATTAAATACTATTATTATGTTATATCCTTAAAAATATGTGTGTTATGTACTCTGTTTATTTATTTTATCAAGTTATTTCCAGTAATAACCCGACAAAGCAAATGTAGTATTTATGCGTTTGTGGAGTAAAAAAAAAGTTGTAACTCGGCCATTTTCACATTGGAAACTGACAAAACAAAAGGATTGCTAATGTGTTCACACTTCATTGGCAAGGCTAGCTTCAACACAAAAAAAAAAAAAATTGCAAGGCTTCTCAGATCATGTTATATTAGTCCCAGAAATTCGTCTGGTTTTCTTGTATTCGTGTGGGACTATCACAATCTTCAATAAATAACACGGGCAAACTGCTTTTAATAAGAAAACTTGATGATGACTATGCAACAATTTATTTTAATCATTCTATTACAAAATTTAATGAAAGACGGAGTACCAGATAACTAAACAACTGTGGAGGCTGAAATGTGGGCCCAGCCTAATGCGTGTGCATGTTAGATTTGCCTTCCTGCGCAAAAAACCAAGAGATTTGCCTTTTGCTACCAATGAGTAATGACCCAACTTGGGCTGAAAAGAGAAAAGGTGCCTTTTGATTACTTTATTCCTCCTACAAGTATACTTCATCACATTATCGTTAACACAAAAATATAACTGATTCACGCAGTTTGCACACTAAATGACAGAGATATTTATCAAATTCTGAAAACATTTTCAAAGGTCAAACGAAAGAAGAAAAGATGTCCATATGAGTAGGTGATGGTTGATGCTAAAGAGGGGGCAGGGAGTGAAATAGAACTCATTCCTTAGAATGAAACATGTTGCAAGAGGAATTTGTGTACTGAGTATTTGATTCTTTGTTTTAGGCCTCACATATAACCTTGGAGATGGTTCCAAAATACATACATAGCAAGTTGCATATTGCATTGTTTGATGTTGGAATGTGATTTGGCCCATAAACATATCCCTCTGTTTTGGCCCTCTTGTGACTTTGGTCGATCTCATTTGCACAAAAATCCTATTTTGACCACATCTTCTTCTACACACACTGTCCTTTTGATATGAATCCTCCATTTATTAAAAGCTACATTCTGTGGTACCCCACTTTGCACATGCTTCTCTCCCTCTCTTGTCTGTTCCATAACCACCACTCACATCTCTCACTCATTTATTTCTTTTCAATTCACTTTTATCATCTGAATTGCCCGTATTAAATACACGATAACCATAATAAGTTTTATTTTATTAGATGGGGCTTACTATATAGATTATTTAATGTCATTATAATTCATCTTTGGTTTTTTAATATAAGATTTATTTACCTAATTTAATTAGATCAAGAAAATTATTTAAATTAATTAACATTATATTTTTTTTAAAACACCCTTAATTATCTTTCTTATTTCCTTTTATCTTTCCCTTACTTGATCATTGTTGAGAAATCATTAATAAAGATAAATTAAAAAAATATTGACACAAATGAGAAATAGATATTACATTTAAAATTAAGATGAACTCCTAATTAGTCGGGGAGTATTCAGTAGAAGATCATTTAACCTTTTTTTTTTGGGCATGATTATTGCACCATGATCCAAAAATATTTACTCATTACTCTGAAATATATTTTATCATAAATAATATCATATCAACATGCAGTTTGTTATCCATGTCACGATCTTGATAACTCAATAGCGAACCACTTTGGAAAAGAATGGCAAATCTCATATGTATATTTTTTTTTGGCCAAGGCAAATCTCATATATGTGTTTATGTAGATTGTATATGTGTTTATGTAGATTCTTGCTTAAATTCAATGGCTTTTGCCCCACACACTAGAACCTTCTCTCTCTCTCTCTCTCAAAAGATAGCCCCACAGTGCTTGCAACCTCATTAAGAACTTTCCACACACACACACACGTTATATATTTTTTTTTAATGAAAAAAGAGTAAAAAAAAAAAATCTCATGTATGGTCTATTTTTAATGTGTAATTCCATTTCTATTTTTACACAAGACCTATTTGTTTATAAAATGCAAAACACAATCCAATTTTCTATTTTCTCTGAGATTTGAATTTTATTGTACAAAACAGGTAAATTATATTTATATATGTTGGATTCCTGTCAAAAAAAAGGTAGAAGGGAGAGGAGAGGAAGATGTTCAAAATTCATAGATAAAGGAACGTAGCACAAGTTGACTGGGGGACCAAAAAAAAAAAAAAAATCTCCAATTAGTTACTTTTTAATCTTTAGATCATACGGGTTGGCGATTTGTTTGGGCATCAAGAATATTTGTAATGATCATAATCTTCTGTACTATGTAGTGCAAGAATATGTCAACGTTACACTTCTTCACTCCAGTCTTTAATTTAGATTTTTTTTTTGTCTCTCTATTTTTCAGCTAATGAAGATTTGTTTTGTACGATATAGATTCCTCATGTGTAACTTTCAAACATTTTCTTAAGCGAATTTAATAGTGGCCCTACAATTCATTATATTCATGACTCAATAACTTTATATTTGTAGTTAAGTATGCCCGTGGATATAGGGTCTGTTTAGGTAAGGAAGAGAAAAAGCCTAGAAAAAACTCAGTAGAGAAAAATGTTAGTAGTTTGAATAGTTTGTGATAGCTATTAATTTTAATGGGCTTATTTTAAAAAAAGTGACTTTTGATAGAAACTATTTTTTTCAGTTTCTAAGCATTAGTTAGAGATAGACCACTTCAATTTTTTTAAATTTAAATTTTTATCTTCAATTATCACATAATATATAATGTGTGTATTTTCAATAAGATTTATATTATTTTCAGTCATTTTTCATAAATAATCATCTAAACAGCTCGTTAAGGTTAGAAAAAAAGTCATTTCTGACACCACCAATTCAAACACAAATCATATTTATAATCTGACTTACAAAAGTCAGATTACAAAAAAAGAACTATTTATCCACTGCTAATTCAATAGTTAAGTAAACTAGAAGACGTTCAATATATCTTGAGCAAAATCCCAAGTTTAAACTTCACTCATAAAAACATACCATTTTGTGAGAGATCATCCTCATCTGGATATCAGACGTTCAATAAAAATAATGCTTCCATGTTAAATTAGACCTTAGTATTGGATATCAGATTATTACAATAAAGTAAAATGTTTTAACTATCACATATGCATCCATTCGATAAGCCGCAGTCTTTGAAATTCTTCTATATAGAATTATAGCCAGAAACACTTCTCTTGCATTTCACAAAAATATATATATAAAATATCACTTGATACTTCATCGTGATGGTTATGAGTGAATTGTGATTAAACTAATGATTTTCATTTTTCAACTTTACCAAGCCCATGAAGAAAAGAAACATATGAATAAAATTTACAAAAACAAATGGTAATAAATACATTCGTAAAGCTCATGGAAGAGGTCTTGAATCCATTGAGGGATCAAATCTAAATAATTATTTATCACAAAAAAAAGATCCTTTTTTCAAGCATTTGCATTTAATAACTGCCCCCCAGTTCACTAAAAAAAAAAATTTTTTTTTAGGGACATATATTTTTTTATTTGAGACAATTCTATTCAAGATATTGTTGGGCACTAAATGCGTGTACCTCTTCCAATAGAGATTCAAACCTTGATTCGTTATATTGTGAGGGACTAACCCTTTTTGTTAGGCCTAAACTTAGTTTATGTGTTTTAATGAACAGCCTGGTTAAATTAAATTGGACCTAAATTTATAAATTGGCAGCCCAATGGGCCTTCAGGTAAAAAGATCTATTGGGCTTCAATTCAAACTCAGCCTGACCATCCAAGACATCAACACCTAACATTTGTATATGGGTGTAGACTGTAAGCATGACCAAAGTTCAAATCCCTACTAAAAGAGATGTCACATTTAGTGAGAGATACCTGTGCCCAACCTATGCTAGCTAGGGACGGAATTCGAGTTCAGAGATTTATGCTTTGATTGGACGAGAAAGGATATTTAAGGCCTAAAAGGGTAGAGAGAGAGAGAGAGAGAGAGTTTTGTTTCCTTAGATTTGGATAAACAAAAAAAAAAAAAAAAAAAAAAAAAGAAAGAAAGAAAAAAAGTAATTTATCGCACAATTATAATTAACACACGTATGGAAGGGAAAGCATGTATTCTGTTTAGCAAAAATGTCCATGATCTTTTTTCAAAAAATTATCTGACACCATAAATAATTTTTAGATTAAAAAATACTTATGAACTTTTCCAAACATTGCAAAAATACCATCTCCATTAAATATCTCAAACATTGTTACTTTTCTTTTTGTTGGTATCACCTGAGGCTGTTTGGAATAGCTTATGAAAGCTCCATAAATGCTTATGAATTATGATTCATGGAATACGAAGTAATTTTTACAGTCTACGAGGTAACTTTTACGGTCTACGAGGTGCTTTTACAGTCTACGAGATAAATATGTGGAGGAGATTTATCTCGATTTATGTGAATCGGGCTTATATAATAAACCTGATTCATAAAAGTAATGCCAAACAAGCTCAAATGTCGAGGTATCTATAATATGCTGACCAATCGAAAAATAACACATACTTTAACTTCCTCCACCCTTATCATTTACTCCATAACAACATCAATAACATGAATTTGTTGCCGTCTTCTTCATCGTCTCACAAGTCTAGGATTTCTCACACCCATAAGAGGAATCCCTCTCTACCAAAAACCTATATTATTTTGGGAGAATTCTAAAAAAATACTATTTAAACTTCAAAATCCTAAATAGGTGATTTAACAATAAAATGATTTGTTAATTGCATTACCATTCTTGTTAATCCCATTACCGAACTTGTTAACGGGATTTTAAAGTTTAAATGGTATTTTTTTGACATTCTCTCTATTATTTTTCAATTGAATGAAATGTTAAAGTATGTATTGTTTCCGATTGGTCAGAGGTGAAGTGAGTTGAAATATGATGGACACTTACATTATAAGTGAGGAAGATGGCATTTTTGCTCCGTTGGAAAAAAATTCATAAGTATTTTTTTATCCAAAATTTACTTACGATGCCAGATATTCCTTTAGGAAAAGATCGCAAGTATTTCTTCACATTCACCTTCTATAAAACCCCTCCACTTGATATTAAATTAGATGTACAAAAATTAAATTAAATTGCAAATTATCTCGAGAAATCAGTCATGAAAGTCGATATCTCCTGTGATTTGAAATGAGTCATTCAACGTCATATATTGGTTCGTTTGGATTAGTTATGGAAGCTCCATAAGTGCTTATAAATCATGATTCACAGAATATGAGGTAGCTCTTACGGTCTACGAGATAAATATGTGAAAAAGATTTATCCTGATTTACGTAAATTGGACTTATATAATAAACCCGATTCAACACGGCTCAACAAAACGAGCAAATATTTTAATCCGCAAGAAACTCTTGTCCTGTTTGTCATCCTACCACCCCATAGTTGACAAGTGCAGGTCTACGAGAGTACAATCCTGAAATGTCATATTTTGTTTTCTCCTCTTTTTTTGTGTTTGTTTTTGTTTGGGAGCCAAGAATTATCCATACATTTTCAGCTGCAGTTTTACACAGGGATTTCAAGGATACAACAATAAGCTCAACCCCCTTGTCGACCCACATAAGATCATACTGTGTCTGACATTAGGAGCAAAATGAGAAAAAATTTTGCTAGCGTATGCCAAAATTACAAAAAAGAAGAACAAAACAGGAACTATACATTGCTTACATAATTATGGTTTGTGCCATAACCAAAGTTCTCTCACTTAAGCAAAAAGAGGAGAAGCAGATGGCCTGGGATAAGCAGCATTCGACGGCACAGCTCCAGCACGGTTTCTCGGGGATGCGGGTAAGCCCTTTGGATGATGACCAACACCGGTGCTTTGTACACGATGCTCTTTCTTGTCAGCACTTTTTGCTGTGTCCTTTGATTCCTGAAGCTGCTCCAATGCTCTTACTACCTCATCCATGTTTGGCCTGAATTTAGATTCTGCAGAAAGACACTGAAAAGCAAGGGCTGCTGCCCTTTGAGCTTGACTCAGCGAGTGCTGACCTTGAAGACGGGTATCGATGACACGAAAAGACCTTCGTTTATTAGATAAATAAGGTTTTGCCCAGTCTACAAGGTTATGTTCTCCGGATGGCCGGTTTTTGTCTATTGCTCGTCTTCCTGATAACATTTCCAGGAGAACTACACCAAAACTATATACATCACTCTTGGCAGTGAGGTGGCCTGGGGAGAAAGATGCAAAATAATTTAGTAATAAATTAAAAAATTCATCTTTTCCTTGTTACACAATGACAGGAGACTATGTATAGTTCAATTCCAGTGAATTGACGACACACAACACATAACTCTAGATTAAAGCAGAAACATTTTATGCAGATGGAAGAAGGGATCCCAAGAAAAATGGCAATAGGGATTCTGGAATATAGGTATTTTGCAAAACCATGAAGAATTTGGTAGCATTTCAAGGCCCTATGGTAAGAGTAAGAATGCTGAAAGCCCTTCCTTTGGAATAATGTGAACCATCTACAGAAAAAAAATGGAGTACAAAACACAGACCATGACAGAGAATTATGTAATACTACCAGTAACCAAAGAAGCAAATTGATCGACACAGAAGATTGTTGCACGGAGACCATGTCATATAGAGTAGTCCGGAGAGAATTGAACAAACAGCAGATATTTTACCTGTTGCAAGATATTCTGGCGCTGCATATCCATGAGTACCCATGACTCTAGTTGAGACATGACTCTTGTCCCCAGTTGGCCCATCTCTGGCCAACCCAAAGTCAGAAAGTTTGGCATTATAATCCTACAAAGTGGAAAGCAATGAAGCAGTTTAGTGATTAAATATCAAATCCATCATATTTAGACATAAAAGAATTATTCATGGCTGAAAACATATGCATACTGTATCAAGAAGAATATTTGATGTCTTGAAGTCACGGTATATGACTTTAGGTTCTGTGCTATGGAGAAATGCAAGACCCTTGGCAGCCCCAAGGGCTATTTTCATTCGCAAAGGCCAAGAGAATGGCTGAAAATGAGATCCTCCTACAAAAATAATGTACTAGAATTTAGTTTTGTTTTGAATGTGTTGTCGTCATTGAAGGGAAATAAAAAATCTGCAATGTGACCACATTAGAGGAACTGACTTCTGAACAGATGATTCTCCACACTGCCCCTAGACATAAATTCATATGCTAAAAGTCGATGCTCATCCTCCAAGCAGTACCCTATGAGTTTAACAAGATTAGGATGATGCAGTTGACCAAGGTAGTTGATTTCAGCCTGAATCGAGGACGAAAACCAACTATTCAGCAATTTATCATAATCTAGTGCATTCAAAGAGTGTTATTTAACTCAAAAGATTCGGCTACTAATGCCAATAAAATCAGAGGAAACAAGGAAATTTTAAATAACATAAAAGTCCCACAGAGAATCCCTTGAAAATTGTAGACCTGCCCGGAATCCAGGACACCATGTGACAACAATACCAACAACCAAAAGCCAAGATATGCTCTAGTAGCGGGATTTCAAGAAAATATTTTATACTGACCAGCCATTCCTTGTGACCCTGGAAACCATCTTGGTTAAGTCTCTTCACAGCAATAACAATTCCAGCCCCTGGCTTGGTGGCAACAAAGGAGTGCTCATCAATCCACCCCTTAAAAACTGAACCAAATCCACCCTCTCCTAAGATACTATCCGGCCGAAAATTTCTTGTGGCTGTTCTAAGTTCACTGTAGCTGAAGCTCTTCAAATTGGAAGACTGTAAGATCTCGCCCTCACTCCGAGGAGTTATGGGTATGGAGGATGATGAGTTCCTGCTGTTTGAGCTCGTGTCACAGCCATCCCTGCTGACACTTCTTGAAATAAATCCTACACAAATCCCAATAAAGAAAAGTTAACAAAGATCCATCAACCATCTTCAGCATTTACTGAAAGAACCACAAGTTATCCCTATGTTGTTAGCAAGAAATTCTCTTAAAAAACTCATGGCAGTTTTCTCTAGAGGAATGTCTAACGGGAAGAACCAGGCTGAGTTCACATTAGTTCCATATCTAGAGTAGGATAAAGTAATGGGTCCAACAAACTAAACTCAATTGTCATTGAGCTCAGATCTTCATATCAATAAAGACCTAGCAGCTTTAATTTGCAGGGATCTCAAGCATGAATATAAACTACCCCCGAATCTCCATAAAAGTCTTAAAGATAAACAAAGTTTTAAGATTGTAACAATCACTCCTCTTTACAGTTCCAAACCCCAGAAAACGAAAATCTGGAAAGAAATACCAGCTCATTCAAGTTTCGAAATTAAATACAGCTGAAGATTCAACTCAGGATGAAATGGTAATAGAAGAAAGACCTGTACTTGAAGGACTCACGGCCTTGATCCGGTTGCTCCAGCACGCACCCATCAACTAAATCAACCCCAAAAACCAAAACCTTTGGTTGAGGATTCCAGGTGAAAGCGAACAAGATATCAGAATCCAAAAGAGTAAGCCAAATTTTGCATTTTTAGGTAGGAAGCAAACAATTGATTTAAAAAAAAAGGTCGGAAGCAGAGAAAAGCAACAGCCCAAGACAGAACACTTGGCAGGAGAAATTGAAGACAAACCCACCTTGGCTGAGGCAGCTCCTAGTGATTACGCACTGAGTAGCAAGGATTGAAGAACTTTTTCAACTTTTGATGATTTCGGATTGGATTAGGAGAAGGATCTGAGTCGAAAAAGCGGAGCAGGTCAGGAGGGGGGGTTGTGGAAGAGAAAAAGGAGCTTTGGTCAGTGGTCACTCTGCTAATCGATGAAGGCTTATTGGTAGCCTTTTTGGACCTTCAACAAAGCAAAGGAGGAGAAGGTTGACTCTAACTTTTGCCATCTTTTTTTTGTCCTATTACCCCCCAACAAACCAAAGATCAATCAAACCACTGACTCAGGACTCAGAAGCGTGATTCGGAGAAGAAAACACACACACAAACAAAGGATTATATGTATAATATCGCCTAAATTAACAGCTGACATTAAAATAAAACGACAAGAAGTTGCTGATTATTTAAATATTAAATGCATCAATCATTTATATTTGTTTTAAATTGCATGTCTCATTATTGTATTGTGATTACTTATTAAAAATTTAATTTTTATTGTTTATTAATTGTAAGAAGATAAATATATATAAGAAATAGTTAGGACAAAATAAAATGTAAAATTTTGGGAAAATTAATCTTTTGGTCATTGTAGTTTGACTGTATTGTAACCCAGTCCCTACAGTTTCACTCGGTGTAATTCAATCCTTATAGTATATACGTAACTATATTATAAAATGGTTAAAATTAGAAGGATTAAGTTGCAGTGAGTCAAATTTCAGGGGCTGAGTTCCAACCGAGTTAAAACTATATGAACTGAGTTGCAGTAAGATAAAGTGTAGAGATTGAACTCCAATCCGGTTAATACTAGAGTGCCAAAAGATGAATTTTCTCTAAAACTTTTGTTTGCATGATGATAAAGCATAATTAGGACACTTGTTATAAAAATAAACAAGAACAAATGATTAGAAGATTTATATGTTTTTTCCCTTGATTTATGTGTGTGTATAGACACATACTTAAATTAGTTTTACTGTCAAAAGATAGATACTAAAAATTCGTTTTATTTTGACCGTTTAAATGAGATTTAAACAATCCAAATTTAATTGAGGCGGCATCTTAATCTATATATTGATAATGTTTTGAATAAATGAAAATGACATCATTAGGTTGTGATTAAATTGATTGAAGTACTCCTAATTAAATAGAGCAATGTGTGACATGAGGGAGGGAGGCAGAGGATGAGATCATGTTTGAATAATGACAGGTTGGAAGAGAAGAATGGTTGAGTTGGGCAGGAAGCTTCATAAATATATTGAACATGTGAATAAATGCTGGGGGACAATATATCCTACTATAATAAATTTTGTAATAAAATATTAAAATGTGATGTCCCAAGTGATGAGGGATGAATTGTATGATGAATGTTCCGGTGGTTCACAGGGAAGAGTCAAGAGTCAAGACGTAGGGACAGTGATGACTAAAAAGAGGACATAATAATAATAATAATAATAATAATAATAATAATAATAATAAGTAGTTAAAATAAGAAATTAAAGGGACAAAGATTATTTTAAAAAATGGAATTAAAATAAGAAATTGGGGGAAATGGGACCGAGTTTGACTAGAGAGAAACAGCTTTTGTGAGTCATACTCATATCTTCTTCTTGGAATCTGCATTTCTCTTTTGCCCCTACCTTCCTCCCCCTTCTTCCTCCTTTTTCTGTTTCTCTCTCTCCTCTCTTGACAAGTTGACATCACTTTAAATATGGAAGGCAATAATACACATTTTTTTAAATTATGTTTGTGTCATATATATATATATATATATATATATATATATATATAATTAAATACTTACTCATTAGTTTCAAATCACATTGAAACTGTAATTCAAATTTGGGAAAATCTCATTTAGCTCTTAAGGATTAGAAAAAATATATAAAAAAATCATATTATAGATTCCTTTATTAAAAAAGTTTATAGGGATTTCAGTGATATAGATTCTAAATATAAGTTTATTTTATTGATAAGTGTATGTAACTATATTAACAAGTCAAAAAGTGGTTATTGACAAACTAATATGTGTTAACTAAAAATAAGCTCTCGTTGACAAGTGTATGTGACTATATTGATAAGTCATAAAATGATCATTGACATGCCTATCTATGTTAATCAAACCAGCTTCCGTTGACAAGTGTATGTGACTATAAGCTTGTTTGAGATCACATTTGGGATTCCCAAAAGTACTTATTTATGTAAATCGAGATAAAATTCATTTCATATACTTATCTTTATATCGCAAATCACGAATGAAAAACTATTTTTGAAAGTTCCAATCACTATTTTAAACAAGCACATATTGACAAGTGGTTAATCATAGAATGATTATTGACAGACTCATCTATATTAACTAAAACAATTTTCGTTGACTAGTATATGTGACTATATTGACAAGTTATAGAGTGATCTTTAACAAATTTATCTATGTCAATAAGATAACTATAGACTTTTTTTTTATAGAAGAATCTATAATGAGACTTTTTTTATATTTTTCTGATCCTTGAGATCTAAGTGAGGTCTTCCCATCAAATTTCTATACTTTATCAAACTTATTTTTTATTATTATTTTAGCTTGAGATCTATCATGCATTTATCCTTATTTATAATTGAAATTTTATGATATATTAAATTTATTGGCCCAGTTGATATTTTTATTTCTTAAAAATGCTAAGGTGCATATAGTGTCTTAAAATATTTTGTAGTGCATCCAGCACCAAAAAGTAATTTTTTAGATATATCAATCGCCTTGAAGTACTTTTTTATGCAAATTTACATTTAACCATTTAAGTAATTTAGAGTGTTGGGTACATAATAAAAAAATATTTCAGGTGTTGGATGCACAAAAAAATAATTTATGGTGTTAAATACTCTTAGAAAAATACTTCAGGTGATAGTTTCACCCTGACCTTTTTCAAAATTCTATATGCATTTAGTCTCTCCGACTTTAAATGGAAAGATATTTTCCTTAGTACCCATTTAGTTTACGGAATTAGAAGTAATGTAATGTAATGTATTGTAATGATGATTAGATAATTTGTTTGGTTCATCATTAGAGAAAGATGATGCATATGCATAAAAACGTTTTGTTGCATTACATCGAACATGAGAATAATATAGTAAAGAACAAAATTGGGTTTATGATAATTTTTTTTCATTCTATGTAGTATACACACTGGGTTCATAGTAATTTTTTAATATTTAATGGTGGAAATATTATGCAGTGTATAAGTTGGATTCATATTAATTTTTTAATATTTAATGATGAGAATATTATTTAATGAGATATTTTAATATTTTTTTAACGGTGGAATATAATTTTAAATTTTTGAATGGGGGAATATTTCTTAAATTTCTATATTATTAATTATTTTTTAATATTTAATGGTGGTAATTAAAATTATTTAATATTTAACCACATTTATAGATGGGCACTTTGGTCAATTTAAGAGATTATAACGGTAATAGTGTCATTTTCACTAGATTACAGGATGTCTACATCCTCATTCATTATTCCTAACAGCGTAATCCTGATTGCATCAAATGATGGAATCAGGATTACAAAAATGTAATCCTATTTACATTATATAAGTCTAACCAAACGTTGTAATCGCGCTATTATATCAAGATTACACGTAATCATTTTTCATGTAATTGAACCAAACAAGCTATTATAGTTTTCCTATATGGAATTTTATATGTCACTTTTATTTCTTTTCTAATATTTTTATAATTAAAAAGAAAATAGTAAAAAATTGTTTGAATTAGTTTAGATATGTATAAAAAAAATCATTACATATACAGTTGAAGCGGGTAGATCAAGTAATATTGAGTCAACATTTGAAAAGAAATAAAAGAAGATCAAATAGAACATTTGGGCAGGCTGATCAAGTAATATTGAGTCAACATTTGAAAAGAAATAGAAGAAGATCAAATAGAACATTTGGGCGGGCTGATCAAGTAATATTGAATCAACATTTAAAAAGAAATAGAAGAAGATCAAATAGAATATTTGGGCGGGCTGATCAAGGTTAACATTTGAAAAGAAATAGAAGATGAAATAAAATATGTGGTAAAGTTATTGAGCTCAATGTTTTAATTATCAATTTATCTAAAAAAATTAGTTGTTGATAAAGTATAACATCATCATTAACTTTTAGGTAAATGTGTATCCAGTGTCTTACAATTATTTATGATGCACCTGTAGCTTAGTCAGTAATTTAACGGTCAAAGTGAAGGATATGTTAATATTAGATGAATTTATTTCATTTTGAAAACTTTAAAGGTGAAATTGTACTACAAATAATTTTAGAATCTGAGTGTACATAAAAAAAATACTTCGAGTTTGGTGCAACTTTACTCTTTAACTTTCTATGCTTCCTATCTTTCCTACCCTTCCCTGCATAGGAAAATCTATCGTATGCTATAATCTTTTCGTTTCTTTACCATTCTTCACTAATTGAGGCAAATTCCACCTAATCTGTCTTGATCAAAATTCTGAACAAAATAAATGAGCTAATCATCATCACCTCGTTTACGATTTAGAAAAAATAACTCTCACTCATGTTCCTTCATCTAATTTAAATTAAATTTAGATGCTATGATTCACCCCATTATTTCTTTTTGTTGCAAGTATATACATTGTTTACTAAACACAATGGCATAATAAATTTACCCGTTGATCAATTTACTCTAAAAGTTCATCATGCCATCGAATTCAAGTGTAAGTGTAAGTAACCAGATTAAGATTACTCTCTTGGCCTGACTTACCCTATAATCAAACTACTAGACTTGTAAACTCAGAAGTTTTGGCTACATTCTTGGTGTTCAACGATTCAATCCATACTCTACAGGCTGATCAGGCCTTTTAATTAAAATATAGTATAGTTTATAAAACAAAATTTAAGAAAATAGAGAATATATATATATAATTGAATCTTCCACTGGTTTATTTTATAAATAATCTTTAAGTACTGTAAGTTTTAAGTTTTCTCCCCTACCTATGTGAATCACATGATCATAGCCACAGAACACCTTATATTATAAACACCAAAATAAAAAATTAATAAAAAAACCTAACCAGCAGTTACAAAAATTTTCCTAAACACTTGAAAATGTTGATCATTCTTAATTTCAAAGCCATTAAATTTAAAACCCAACACGCAAGAAGAGTAATAGCCCAATAATAAGTCCTTAGCACGATGTTCATAGGCCCAAAACCAGAACTCAGTCAACTTCCTCCCAAAATATAAATATCTATAATGATTCCAAGACCACATTATCCCTCTATCATATCGGATTAATGACAAGCCTAAAAACTAAACCTCAAAATATGACAAGTTGGTAAAGGAGGAGGGTTGTGTTAAACCCCTATAACTAACGTAAAATCTTGTCGAATCTTTTATGAATATATGGATCAACTTTTTTATGAAATAAATTGCATGAAATCTAGATCTTGACGCCATATTTAAATATACATTCCATGCGTGCATTTAACTTTAACACAAGCTTTTTTTCAAAGTTTAATTTACTCGAGTTGTTAGTGCTAAACACTGAAGCAGTTATCAGATAATTACCTCTAGTTCCTGCGTTAGAGCATGAATGTCAAATTTCATCCTCCCTCAGCTTAAGTGCCCTACACAACACACAGCCTTGTTTTCACAACACTGTTTTTTTTAATTAAAGGAGTAGGCATTAACGACCTACAGTTACAAGAAGGATCAAACTTATGAGTGACCTCCCACTTAAATGGGAGCTCTCATGCCACTAGGCTACAAAGCCTATGATCACAACACTACACTCTAATACTGTCACATTTTGGCTCAAATCAAACCTTATACGCCATTTTTGTTACTATTTCATCCCAAACAACCATTATTATTGTTCTCCATATTGTTCTTGCTTTGTGGTTCTTCTTCATACTCTTCAACAACCATAGGCTGATAATGATGATGATGATCTGTTGTTATTAGCTCTTCTCCCAAGTGTTTCTTCACTACCTCCATTAATGCAATGTCTCTTGTTGCAACCCAAGCTCTCTCTTTGGCCCATAGTTGATGCACTTGTTGATCGAATCTTATTGAATCTCTCATCCTCTCTTCTTTCTTACATACCATTTCTTGCTCTCTATGCTCAACCACACTCATCATCTTCTCCATCAAAGCCTCTTGACTCTCTATCATCTTCTTCATGTGACACTCCACAATTTCTTTAACCTCAACTCTCAAGCTCTTCCTATTATCTCTTTTTTGCTCCATCTCCATCTCCACCTGTTTCTGTTTCGGTCATCCTCCGACTTCTTTTTCCAGGATTCCATACTAACCTTCCTCATCAGCTCACTTAATAGCCTCCTTTGAATATGTCCTTGCCACTTCAACCGATTTTTTTACTATTTTCTCTTCTATAAATGCCACACCAACTGATTCGCGTATATAATCATTATGAATATTATCATTTTTTATATGACCACACATCTATCTTAACATTCTCATCTTAGCTACCCTATTTTATGTTCATGAACATTTACTACCATAAAGTATTGTTGGTCTTATAGCATTGCCATAAAACTTCCCTTTTACTGGGGTACTTTTCGGTCATAAATAATTCCATTAGCTTTCCTCCATTTATACCATCCTACTTGAATTCTATGATTAACATCTCCATCAATTTCACTATCTTATTGTATAATTGATTTCAAATATCTAAATTTTGTTACTTGCGTAATAACTTGGCTTCTAATTTAACTTCCACCTTACTTCTAACCCTTATCAAAATATATTCTAACTCTTGTCAAAATATAGTAATAACACCAAAATTCATATTTAACCTTACCGCTTTGTCTTCATCTTCCTTTTTTGAAAATATTTCCTGATTTGTGGCTTTACTGCTTCTCAGTTCCTGCGCGGTGTTAATTTTATTCAAATTCCAACCACTGTTATGGCTCAGGTCTACTATTGCTTCTACAATATTCATGTTTATGTCACCTTCTTGCATTCCTTTATTTGATGTTGATTATTCTAATCTCAGCTTCTTGTTTCTTTTTCTCACACATTGGTTTGTACATAATGCTCCGGGTTGATTCTTCTGTTGGGGGCAAGACTGGGATAAACCATCCATATTCAATAATTAATGCTGTCTGCCAACCTCAGTCTTTGCTTATAGACACAGACACGTTAAATACATTACCTGATAGGGAATTGGCATCAGGATTTGCAGAGGTTATAAACTATGGTCTCATCAGGGATGCACAATTTTTTGGGTGGCTGGAAAAAAATATGCAATCATTGATGGCAAGGTAAAATCGTCTTCTAAGTGTTATAAGCTTGCAGGCAGTATTTGTTCCTTTTATGCCATGAAGCTTATACCAGAAGGCAAAAAATCACCTGGGTTATGACTTATGACAGGAGGTCTATTGGAAGAAACTATTATCCCTTTATTGGGCTTTATTGCTTTTTATTACTTCGATAAACTCATATACTCTCTTCCAATCTTCCTGTTGTTACAATCTAATGTGATCTAGTGCAGGGACCCAAGCACCCTGGCATATGCTATAAAGCGATCATGTGAAAACAAGGTTGAGGTTATCTCCTTGGATGAGAAGGAAATTGGACTGGGGGCCACATTGAACTTGGGCCATACATTTGGCTGTGTGAGTGTTAAGAGACCATGGCTGACCTATTCAAGGAGACCATGACATAAAATAATTTAATTTATTTTTTTGTTTGCTATTTATTTATTTTAATAAGGTTGTTAAGATTTCCAACGTACACTTTGTTATTTGTTGAGATTTTTTAGGCACTCTCTTTTCAATCAGTTGTAATTTCTTTCTATATATATCCTAGCTACGTCATAAGCAGGATATCAATTGATAATACAATTATTATTCATTCAATTGGAGATCCTCATATTGTTGGCTATTAAGAGATATTTGGGTGAGATTCTTGCTTAGTTATTTCTTAATAGAGTTTATCTTGGGTACTTATCATTTTGGTATTAGGGCTGGTCCGATCACCATGGTAACTACCCGTTTATCTGCTGCAAACAACGATACTAATAAAACCCCTTCCAAGGGAGATCCATTGGCGGCCATTGCTTCTAAACTCAGCATGTTGGACGAACTCAGGGACAAGGTGCATGCCTTGGAGCTTTCTCAGCAGAAAAGAGGAAAGA
Organism: Albizia julibrissin; assembly: GCA_037074505.1. NCBI lineage: Eukaryota > Viridiplantae > Streptophyta > Magnoliopsida > Fabales > Fabaceae > Albizia > Albizia julibrissin. The sequence continues at coordinate 41,470,194 of CM073487.1, forward strand.
AGGTTTAGCACTGGGCAGACGATACTGATGACGACAATGACTCTTACAGATCATAACGACCACCACATGCAAAGATTGATTTTCCAAAATTTTTTGGCGGGGATCAGCGTGGGTGGATTCTCAAGGCGGAGAAATATTTCCACTATTACAACACGCCGGAGGACGACAAAGTTGAGATAGCCGCCATGTACTTGGAAGAAGACGCTTTGGATTTATTTTCGTGGATGAATCACGAACGAACGCTACTCTATTGGGATGAATTGGTGAAGATTTTGGAAGAGCATTATGGGCCACCTGAATATTCAAACCCGGATGAGCACCTCTACGCCATCAAGCAAATTGGTACTGTGCATGATTATCATAAGGAGTGGGCAAGACGAGTAGCTCATGTGAAAAATTGGCTTCTTAGAGTATTTATTAATGGTTTGAAAGAAGAGCTGCGATCAGAAGTGAGAATACATAAACCCAGGACTGTGTACAGGGCATCCAGTCTAGCTCTGGAATTTGAAAAAAGGCCCAAATTCCACATGGGCCCAAACCTAACTCTTCGTACACTCAGAATTGCTAGAATCCATTACAGCCATCTCAGCCTGGACGTGATTTCTGAAAAAACAGATTCGCTGGCCTCTTTGCGTATTCCACCAGACCAAGCTCTTTGGCCTCAATTACCCCCAAATATCCTATATCAGCAGCAAAATCATCTCCTGAGGATGCTGAGGGTCAGAATTTACAGGATAAGGGCCTTTGCTTTCGGTGTGGGTCTACTTTTTGTCCTGGGCATCGCTGCAATGCTTCCTTTTCGTTGTTGGAAATTCCCGAAGAAGGTGATGATGTCACCCTTCCCAGTAACGAAGACGCAAAACCAGAGATAGAGTCTGAAACTGCTGATATCTCATTCAACACCATCTTGGGTTAGAATTCGGCCGCAATTATGAAGCTATAGGGTACTTTAAAAGGGAGGTTAGTTCTGATTTTAGTTGATAGTGGTTCGACACATAATTTCATCTTAGAATTAGTGGTAGCTGTTCGCTTCCGCAAGTGCACGGGTCGTGTGAAGTAATGGAGTGATAAGTAAAGATCGTTCCCACGAGGACTATGACGAAAATGAGCTAACTAATGCAACTATATTCTTAACTAGGTTGAATCGAATCATTTGAAGTGATTAAGGTAAATGAAAATTATTAATGAAACTAATAAAGCAAACAGTGAGAATTGGGAAATTGGGTTTGGTTTCAAAAGGTTATAAGCTTAGGATTACTTCTTCCCCATTGTATTTCATAAAACTATGCAATTATCCACTTATGTTGGTTAAATGAGTTTTATATGCTAGTCAAAGGTTCTAAAGCAGCAACCAAGCTCTCTCAAGTCACCCCCAAACTTAAACATTTGCTTGTCCTCAAGCAAAAACTTGTATCTCTACTAAATTTCTCAAGTATCTGTCATTGATGCATGAATAAATTTTCCTCATCAGCTTCTCAAAGAGTTATATCAAATAGGAAATCAAGAGAACATGCAAAGATGAACATCTTATAGATTTAAAACATGCTTTTCAAGAATTTCTAAGTGTGAGTATGTGAATGGAGTTACTATGCATTCCTTTTGCACTTGCTAAAGTTAAAAGGGACACTTCAAGTCATATACCCATATTCAAACAATCAATTTCATCATACTCTAATTCCTTCATCTTTTCTCCCAATTCACTCCACTTGACTTAAAAATCAAAGGGGCATTTCAGCTTGTAATGGGGCCAAAGGTTAAGGTTCTCAAAAGAAATGGTAAATGATGATCAACAAATACCTCAAGATAGATGACAACCACTCAAAGGAGTTTCTTCCTTTTCTTTTTGAACATACTCCCCTAGACTTAATCCACATTGATCTTTTCCATATCAAGCCTTCTTGTATTTTCTTTTTCTCTTTTTTTTTCTTTTTCTTTTTTTTTCATCATTTTCATTTTTCTTTCTTCTTCTCTCTTTTTTTTATACATTGTAAACCCTTGTAGTTTCTACCCTCCTTTTTCAAATCATTCAAAACTCTACTCATCACCACATTCTACAACCCAATCAATTATCATCTATCTCAAAGCAAGGGAATCATGGTTTTTCACATTGGCTAAGGTAGGTAGATATTAGGTTTTTCAAAAAAAGAATCTTAAATTGGTTTTTCAATTAAGCTCAAAATAAGGGTTCAAAAAGGAATAAAATCAATTAGGTAAGCTTGAAAGGCTCAAACGCAGTTTATGAAGTGCCCTAATCATCTCTCTAAATCTCATGGAATAAATCAAAAGCTTTGAAGAATTCCAAAGAGTATTCTGAAATTAAAAGTTTGAAACAAGGCATATAACTTAATTTGCCACAAAGCCCTTTAACAAGACATCTAAAATACAACCAACTCCAATAGTGTTTTTTTAGCTTAAAAATTCCTGAATAACATGATTTATCACTACAATACATACATCAATGTACATTAAACAAAATTTCCTATCAAATATAAAAGATTGAGCAATAATTTATATCATTGGATCATTCAGGAAACTTTGACAAATAAATTAGAATTTCAGTACATTCAATTTTTTTTTGAAACATTATATTCACAAACAAGCATTTAAACAAGGGAAATTTAAAACATTCCAACAATTTTCTAACCAAACCTGTTCAAAAATGTTTTCTTTGCACTCATTTACTTTCAAAATTGAAGTCAAAATTTTTCAATAATTTTTCTGTGCAATCATTTACTTTCAAAATTGAAGCACTCTCACCCCCAAACTTGAAATTGTGAATGTCCTCATTGTCAACTAAAAGGAAGGGAAATGAAAGAACCAACACATAAAATTATCACATCTACAACATTAATAAAGAAATTCAAGCACTCAGTGGCTTGAGTAAAACCTGGACATGCTTTCACACAAAACCAACAAAATCCAAGAAAAAGCCCAGTTGTACAACCTGTCAAGAATCAATGTGCTATACAGGAATTTTCCAAAGTATTCACAACAAAAATAACAATCAATCCACAATCCAACCATGAGCCATCAGGAGCTCGCATAAGTTCATGAGAAAATCAGGGTCTAGTATTATTTCAACATGGCTGGTCACAAAATGCCTAGAAAAAATCATTTTCTCATGCACATCATTAAGATCAACACAGTCATGTCAGTGAGCCTCTAAATTCCACACAAATCAGTAATGACCAATAATAGTCAACACATAAATTACCAGCCCACAACGGATGGCCAGCCATCAGTAGCTGGCCTAAAATAAACAGATCCAAGAAACTAAACTTTCCTATCCTAGCCCTAAACACAAAAGAAAATATCCCCCAAACTTGAATTCTATCTGAATCCAAAACTTCAAACTTGAATTCCAAGCTTAAATCTAACCTCACTACCTCTTTTATGATCCCAAATCATCTCAGAACTAAGAGTGAAATCAAGCCAATATCAGCAAAAGTAATTACAACATTAGAAACATCCCAAGATACTCTGCACAAATTGATTAATGAAGCACATGATCAAGAACAACTGCAATTTCATGAAAAGCCTTGTAAATTCTGAAGTTCAATGAGGCAATTTGCAATCTCTGGAGTTGAGTCCAAATATTGTGTTCAAACAAGAGAAAACACATTTCCAAATACATATCAGTATGTAAAAGGAGTATTTTTATGTTTCAAAAAGTTGTGTGTACATTTTCAAAGTCCCATTAGCAACTCATAGATTTCAAAACTTCAAAACTCAGCAGCATATGTCAGAATTCAAGTAACCAATCTTGTTAAGCATAATATGGAAAATGTATCAACATGCACCAGCAATTTCAGAACTCAATTTAGCAAGAAGGTATCAAGAATTACTGTAGTCTAAACCTCAAATTGCCTCTCAAATTCAAGCCTAATTCCAACAATTCTTATAACATATCAGAAAAGAAGTCCCAAAGTCACTCAGCATATGCAAGCTATCAAGAAAACCTTCCTAAAGGTTCACAATTCATCAAATTCCTAATTTCCTTTTTAAATTTTGTGAGAGTAAATTTGAGGTCTGAAAATTTGGGAATCAAATGAATATGTTTGAAGACTAATTCCTCAGTTATAACAGGAGTTAATTGTGAAAAATCATTGACCTCCTGATATAAAAATAGAGACAAAGTCTCTACAGTCACCTCTAGTTTTTTTAAAGCAACGATATTATTCATGTTTCTTGAACACCAAGCATATACCAGCAATCCAGCAATACAGAAAATTTATACTTTCAGTCCAGCATTTCAGAGACAACCTAAGCAAGCAATGCAAAACATAATGAACTTCACCACAATGCATTAGTTTAAACCTAATCTCAGCATCTTTACCACTAATCTCAATCACATAACCTACCAAAAAGCTACCTTAACAGAACTTCCAGAGCAACCCAACCAAAACTAAACACATAAATGGAGAAAAGCATAGGATTTACCTCAATTAGAAAACAAAATGTAAAGGCCGAAGAGAGACGAACTGATTTACAGAAGGGAAATGCTAAACCCAAAACCCGTCGGCTGAGAGAGAGAGTAAAGACTGAGTGGTTGTGTGTGCGCGACGGAGGATGTAAGTCTGGCGATGGTGGCTTTTAAAGGAGGAGGCTGAGAGTAATGGTAGTGTGAATCTTAGACAAGAGCAGCGGCAGAGTGGAGAGTAACAGAGAGAGTTATGGTCGGTAAAGAAGAGAAGGAATTGACAGATGTCAATGGTGAAGGGGGCCTTTGGAGCTGATGGAACTGAGGCAGAGAAGCTGAAATAGGAGCGGAGAGGTCGAGCTGAGGCTGACGGTGAGGGTTGGCCGGAAAGGAAAAGTGGGTGCTGGTAGCTACAGATCTGGAGAGTGAAGGAGAAAATGACGGTGAGTGGGGGAAAACGACGGTGAAGGGGGCTGAGGATAGATGAGAGGGAAAAGATCGATTGACGGTGAAGGGTGAAGTTGGGAGAGCTGAGCTGAGACAAAATTGAAAAGGGAAGAGCATCGACGAGGAAGTGGCGGAGGAATGACGATAAGGGAATGGAGGATGAGCTTCAGTGAGAGAGACAGAGAGAATGAGTGAGCTGAGTAGAGGGGAGCTGAAGGCGAGAGAGATGAGAGTGCTTCCTCAAATGAGAGTACTGAGAGCGTGAGACTGAGATGGAGAACTCTGGAGATCACGGTGAGGGGGTTGACTGAGAGAGAGAGTTGAAAGTGAAAAGAAGAAGAAGAATTAGGGTTTGAGTTTAGAGAGAATTGACAATTTGGGGTAAGAAATTTTTAAATTGGGGATGAATGTGGTGTTAATTGTGGGTTACATTCATTTGGGTAAAATGGGAATGAAAATGAAAAATGAAGGGTAAAAGAGGATGATCAAATTTTTATTTATTTATGATTTTTTTTACATAAAACACTACTGGCCACAACAAGTTTTGAAAAGTTGCTGTGGCCAGTTACACAGAGAGGGGCGCTGGAACACTGGCTATGGCAAGTTTTGAAAAGTTGCCGTGGCCAGTTACACAGAGAGCACAAAATAGCTAACTTGCCACAAAAAGTTTTTTGAACTTGCCGTGGCAACTTTAACTGTCAAAAAAATAAAACAGAACAGCAGCTCTGTACACACACAAAACATTCCCAAATCCCCTAAAAACCACCAAATGAGTTCCAAACCAATAATTATCAATCAAAACCAAATTGGAGCAAGACTTTAAACCATCAAAGACAACAAAGGCACATATATAAGCATACTCATGGAGAATATCACAACACATTAAATACACCACCCAAATTGCATCAAATAATGGTCACAAGTGAATTTCACAATCAAGATTCAATCAAATAAGCACAGGAACATCAGCAATTTGAGCTTAGAGTTACATAAACTTCCCTGAAATGCATTTCCTTTGTACTTATGAGTTTTTCCTCCTTAATTGACCTTCCCCCTAGCTTCAAAAGTTAAAATCCAAGTTGGGGTACCCTTCCTTCCTACAAAACAAAGATCAAACATAAATATACCAAAACACACCAAAAACACAAAATTACAAAAGATTGAGTTAAGAACTTGGGTTGCCTCCCAAGAAGCGCTTAGTTTATAGTCTTTAGCTCAACTCTTCATCGTGTCAAATGGAGTCCATGAGGGGTAGAGTGATGGTTTTCCTCTCTACTATACCACCCCAATAGTGCTTTAATCGTTGTCCATTGACTTTGAATCGTTCACCATCATGCCCTTGTAACTCTACAACACCTTTATCAAAGACTTGAACCACAATGAAAGGTCCTGACCATTTAGACTTCAGCTTTCCAGGAAAAATCTTCAACTTAGAGTTGTATAAAAGCACTCGTTGTCCCGGCTCAAAAGACTTAGAGACAATCTTTTTGTCATGCCACCGCTTGGTTTTCTCCTTGTAAAGCTTATAACTTTCATAGGCATGGAAACGAAATTCTTCAAGCTCATTGAGTTGGAAGAGCCTCTTGTCACCCACTTCTTTTTCATCAAAATTTAATTTTTTAATTGCCCAATAGGCATTATGTTCCAACTCCACAGGAAGATGACAAGCTTTTCCGAAAACCAACCGGTAAGGAGACATGCCAATAGGTATCTTGTAAGCGGTGTGATAGGCCCATAGTGCATCATCTAACTTCATGGACCAATCCTTTCAAGTGATACCCACAGTTTTCTCAAGGATTTTCTTAATTTCTCTATTAGAAATTTCAGCTTGACCATTCGTTTGTGGATGATAAGCTAAAGCAACCTTATGTATCACTCCATACTTCTTCAAAAGAGATTTAAATTGATGGTTGCAAAAATGAGTGCCACCATCACTTATAATAGCCCTTGGAGCACCGAATCGAGTGAAAATATTCTTCTTTATGAATTTGACCACCACTTTAGCATCATTTGTTTGGGAAGCAATGGCCTCAACCCATTTAGACACATAATCCACTACTACAAGAATGTATTGATTGTTGAAGGACTTGGAAAAAAGGTCCCATGAAGTCAATCCCCCATACATCAAATTACTCAACTTCCAACATGCTATTAAGTGGCATGTCATTTCTCTTAGAGATATTACCAACCCTTTGACACCGGTCACAAGATAGAGCAAATTCATAAGCATCCTTGAATAAAGATGGCCAGAAAAATCCAGATTGCAAAACTTTTGCAGCAGTCTTGTTACCACCAAAGTGGCCTCCATACTCGGAAGAATGGCAACACTTTAATACATCTTGTTGCTCACTTTCTGGGACACATCTTCTAATCAACTGATCAGCATAATAGTGAAATAGGAAGGGTTCTTCCTAACAATAGAACTTGACATCATGTAAAAACTTCTTCCGTTGGTGATAGCTCAAGTCTTCAGAAATAATTCCACTCACAAGATAATTTACTATATCGGCATACCAAGGAGTTTCAGAATGACTCACTAGAAAGAGCTGCTCATCAGGAAACGTTTCATGAATGGGTAGATCTCCATCATGTTGAGCTTTAGTACTCAACCTAGATAAGTGGTCAGCAACTTGATTTTCAGAGCCCTTTCTATCGACAATCTCAAGATCAAACTCTTGTAAGAGCAAAACCCATCGAATCAACCTTGCTTTAGAGTCCTTCTTACTAAAGAGGTACCTTAGTGCAGAATGATCAGTATGGACAAGCACCTTGGCACCAATCAAGTAAGGTCGGAACTTGGCAAATGCATATACTACAGCCAAAAGCTCTTTCTCAGTGGTAGTGTAGTTTTCTTGAGCACTATCAAGTGTTTTGCTTGCATAGTAAATAGGATGGAAGACTTTATCTTTTTTCTGCCCAAGTACAGCTCCCACAGCATAATCACTAGCATCACACATCACTATAAAGGGTAAACTCCAATCTGGAGCCATGATGATAGGAGCGGTTAGAAGTCTTCGTTTCAATTCTTCAAATGCTTTCAAACATGCATCATCAAACTTAAACTCAGCATCCTTCTCAAGTAAAGCACATAGTGGCTTAGTGATTTTAGAAAAATCCTTTATAAACCTTCTATAGAATCCAGCATAGCCCAAAAAGCTTCTCACACCTTTGACATTGATAGGTGGAGGAAGTTATCCAATCACCTCTATCTTTGCTCGGTCAACTTCTAAACCGTTCTTGGAAACACGGTGGCCTAACATAATGCCTTCTTTCACCATAAAATGGCATTTCTCCCAATTGAGCACAAGATTAGTGTCTTCACACCGTTTCAAGACTTGAGCTAAGTTAGCTAAGCACTAGTCATATGAATCACCAAACACAGTAAAGTCATCCATGAACACTTCCATGGTATGCTCTATCATATCAGCAAAAATAGTCATCATACACCGTTGAAATGTAGCCGGTGTATTGCAAAGGCCAAAGGGCATGCGCTTGAAAGCGAAGGTACCATATGGGCATGTAAATGTAGTCTTCTCTTGGTCTTCCGGAGCAATTGCTATTTGGTTATACCCCGAGTAACCATCAAGAAAACAAAAGAACTCATTTCCAGCTAGTTTTTCTAACATCTGATCAATAAAAGGTAAGGGAAAGTGGTCCTTACGAGTAGCCATGTTGAGCTTACGGTAGTCCATGCAAACCCTCCACCCGGTAACAGTACGAGTGGGGATGAGTTCATTGTGGGTGTTAGCCACTACAGTCATACCGCCCTTTTTGGGGACGCATTGGACTAGGCTCACCCAAGAACTATAAAAAATAGGATACACAATACTAGCATCGAGCCATTTAAGAAGCTCCTTCTTCACTACTTCCTTCATAATGAGATTGAGTCTTCTTTGATATTCAATGGAAGTCTTATGATTCTCTTCCAAAAAGATCTTGTGCATGCACATAGAGGGACTAATGCCCTTGATATCAGCAATTGTCCACCCAATAGCTCTTTTATGAGCTTTCAAGACTTCAACTAATTGCTCCTCTTGTTGAATAGTAAGATCTGAAGCAATAATCACCGGAAGAGTGTTGTTGGAACTAAGATAAGCATACTGTAAATGAGATGGCAATACCTTTAACTCAAGCGAAGGTGGTTCCTCTAAAGAAGATTTCAACTTTGGTCTATTAGTTGAACCTAACTCAAGTGACTTAAATGGTATCCTCCGTTTAGGATAAGGGGTCGACACATCCATAATAGCCTTGCACTCCAATACATCTAAACCCTCAGATTCAACATCAAGAAGAGCGGCTTCAAGTGGATCTTCAATCACAGAGGTCTCAAATTCCTCTTGTGTGACAAGAACAATATATCAATAAATAAACACTCTTCATGCATATGAGGATTCTTCATCAATTGACTCATATTAAAGGTAACTTGCTCGTCTGCTACCCTTAAAGTCAACTCACCTTTTTTCACATCTATCAAAGTTCTAGCGGTTGCTAAAAATGGCCTTCCTAACAATAAGGGCATCTCTCTATCAGGATCAAAGTCAAGAACAATGAAATCAGCCGGAAATATGAATTTATCAACCTTGACTAATACATCCTTAATAATCCCCTTAGGGTATGACAAACTTCTATCTGCTAATTGCAAGGTAACTGTGGTAGGTCGAGCATCACCTAATCCCAACTTGTTGAATATAGATAAAGGCATAAAATTGACACTTGACCCAAGATCACATAAACCATTACCTAAGAGTTTACCTCCAACATGACAAGGGATAGAGAAACTACCGGGATCCTTCAACTTAGGTGGAAATTGCTTGATAACATCGGTGAAGCATTTGGTGACAGCCACAATCTCAAACTCATTAAACCTTCTTTTCTTTGTGAGGACATCTTTCATGAACTTGGCATATTTAGGCATTTGCTCTAAGGCTTCCGCAAAGGGAATGTTGATATGCAACTGTTTGAACATCTCAATAAACTTCTTGAATTTCTTATCTTCTTGGTGTTTCTTGAGCCTTTGAGGAAAAGGAGGGGGTGGAACATATGGTAGAAGAGAAGTATTGGTCTTTCTCTTCTTCTCATCCACATTTTCAGGAGTAATGGGCTTATTTTGCACCACATCATCTAGATTCTTCTCAGTTTGTTTTCTCTTCTTACTATCCTCTTCTTTTACCATAGTGTCTTCATTAACCTCTTCATCATGGTTAAGGTCTTCAACAACATGGTCTTTAGGCTTTGTAGCATCCTTACTCGAACTTGGGATATCAGGTAGAGTTTTGCCACTACGTAGAGTAAGAGCCTTGCATTCTTCTTTACCCTCCCGCTTAGGATTAGGGATAGTATCACTTGGAAGACCATTTCTTGGTTGAGCACTCAAGTGTGAAGCAATTTGTCCCACTTGTATCTCAAGATTCTTGATTGCTGTGTCATGAAGAGAAACCGTGCCAATTAAGCCTTCTTGACCTTTGAGAAGTTGCCTCAAAAGTTTGTTTGTCTCGGAATCACCTTCTTGTGGCTTTTGTGGGTGCTCAAAGAACGATGGACGCATTGGCTTAATAGTAGAAGCATAGTGATTAATTGGGTTCTCACTAGGTCCAGTCTTCCAAGAGAAGTTAGGATGGTCCCTCATACCCTTATTGTAGGTATTAGAGTAAGGATTTCCACGTGGATATCTTTGATTATTGTTCAAATAATTCACCGATTCCATAGTATGATAACATTCTTCATAAGAGTGGGCTTCTCCACATATTTCACAAGAAGGACTTGGCGCTTGGATAGCATTCACATTCTTAGAAGAATTTCTCTCTATCTTCAATTCAAGTTGGTCAAATCTCTTTGCCATTGCTTCAAGTTGAGCAACAATTTCTTTAGACCCAATTGAACCACTTGAAGGGCTTGGTTCCTTATAAGTTCGATAGCTAGAGCGTGATTTTTCAGATTGTTGTAAGGAACTAGAAGAAATGTCCTCATACAATTGTAGTATATCACAAACCCGCATCTTACCAATTCCACCATTTGAGGCATTGTTGAGCATATTTGAAGTGGGTACATCCAATCCGGCTGCAAAGGCTTCAAGCAAGACATAGGTATTCTGTTCATGATTGGGACAACTACGCCACATCTCCTTAAATCTCTCCCATACTTCATGAAAGAGTTCACTTGGCTCTTGTTGGAAACCCAAGAGTTCAGCTCTTTGAACTGCCCGTCTACCCCTTGGAATGAACCTTGCCTTGAATTTGGATGCCATTTCATCCCAAGTAGTGATTGAGTTAGGAGGTAGAGCGATAAACCAAGCTCTTGCCTTCTTCTCAAGTGATAAAGGAAAGAGTTGCAATCTTAGTGCATCCGAAGTTACTCCTTGAAATTTGAAGTTCTCACACACTTGTACAAAGCGTGTCAAATGGTCAGTAGGATCTTCATTCTGAGTCCCTGAGAATAAGCCAATCATTTGGAGCATTTGAATCATGATTGGTTTCAACTCAAAATTTCGAGCCTGAATAGCAGGAAACTGGATGCTAAATTAATAGGTGGAACTTTCTTGCTCCATGTACTCATCCAAAGTGCGCTCCAAATCATCGTCATTAGGATTGGCCATATTGAAATATGGATTAGGATGAGGTGGTGGTCTCGGTTGCTCTAGTCCTGGTAAAGGTTCAGGTCCTTGGATAGGTTGCACTAGAGGTGGAGTCTCCGGTTCAGTGTCAAGATCTTCAGAAAAGTATTCTTCAACCACTCCCTCAAGAACAACTTCCAAATCAGTTTGCATACGGAGCACGAGTACCTACAATTCAAATATCCCACAACGAGTATCAAACTTATCAACAAGTAATACCAAACTACTAAAAACAAGAAAAAGAACTATAGCTATGACTACACTAAAAAAAACAAAGCAAATTAAGAAAGTGAAATAAAAAGAGGAAAAAGATTCAAGCGTAATCAAGCACACAATTACACTAATTAACTCAAAATACTTAGTCAATAGTCCCCGGCAACGGCGCCAAAAACTTGTTCGCTTCCACAAGTGCACGGGTTGCATCAAGTAATGGAGTGATAAGTAAAGATCGTTCCCACGAGGACTATGACGAAAATGAGCTAACTAATGCAACTATATTCTTAACTAGGTTGAATCGAATCATTTGAAGTGATTAAGGTAAATGAAAATTATTAATGAAACTAACAAAGCAAACAGTGAGAATTGGGAAATTGGGTTTGGTTTCAAAAGGTTATAAGCTTAAGATTACTTCTTCCCCATTGTATTTCATAAAACTATGCAATTATCCACTTATGTTGGTTAAATGAGTTTTATATGCTAGTCAAAGGTTCTAAAGCATCAACCAAGCTCTCTCAAGTCAAGATTGATTTTTAATCTTCATTAAAAATATTCAATCTCTTGTTTATAATTAATGAAAATCATCTTTCCAACACAATCCTTCAATAGACTATGCTAGGTTGTTAGATATATCTCTATTCTAACAACAAACCATCCATTTAATCATAAACTCAAGCCTAGCATGATTTATCTTAAATTCTACAATCAAAATAGCTCTCTCAAGCATCTTCCAATTGAACTACTCTATTCATGTAGTGATCAAGCACAAGAAAGCATTAAGTACAAAGAAAAATCATCATATATACTCAATAACCAACAAAAGCAAGATAATCTAATAGTTTAAATCCATACAATGGGTAAAAGTAATCCTAAATGAAAGTATTTAGCTACTCATAATCTTTAAATGACAAAAATTTAGCTTAACAAAGTAACTCATATCAGCAAATGAAAGAAAAGGGAAGGAGAATGATAAAAACCACTGATTTTAGCTTCAATCTTCCTCAAAAATCCAACCCAAGGCTTCTAATCTTCAAAATACTCCCTTCCTAAGCTCTCCCTTGCATGCTCTGATGTTTCCCAATGCTCAGCTTCTGTTTTTCGGCGCCTCCCTCTAGGTTAAGTAGTGTTTTTTCGCTTCTGATATCAAAACGCGCAACTGTACTTTTCACGACTAGCTACGGCAAGTCTGTCAACTTGCTGTAGCCAGTTACACAGAGAGTAGATTTCTCTTCAGATTCTCGACTGGCTACGGCAAGTCTGTCAACTTGCCGTGGCCAGTTACACAGAGAGCAAAACAGGGATGACTTGCCACGGCAAGTGTGTTCAACTTGCCAAGGCCAATTACACAGAGAGCAGGACAGAGATTTCTTGCCACGGCCAGTTAGTCAACTTGTTGAAGCCAGTTGTACAAACTCCTTCTAACTTGGCAATGCTTCACTTCCTTGTTTTTGGGTTCATGTAGGGCTTCAAAACTTGTTTCCATCCTTCTACAAAAGAGGGATGATTTAATATAAATTCTCAATTGAATCACAGAGATGTAACTATAATATCTTTGATTTTTGTATGATACTTTGATATGCACATTTTCTTCTATACACTTCTTTCTATGCACATTTTGAACCCAAAAATAGGTAAAAAGAGAAGAAAATGTGTTGGAATGTTATGAATTTCTAAGAGTTAACAGTAGCCGAGCTTCAACTTTCTGTTCGAAATATTCCTACTCTCGGGGTTCAGATTGGCAATGGTAGTAGAGTAAGATGCCACCAAGTTTGTCCAGACGTTGAGGTAAAAATCTCAGAATTAATTGTTCAACAAGATTTTTACCCTTTCTCCTTGGGGGGTTATGACTTAGTGTTGGGTATTAAGTGCTTGGCCTTATTAAACACGGTGCAAGCTAACTGGAATAAAATGTTCATGATTTTCTGGCTAAACGGAAAAAAATATAAATTGTAAGGCTTAACTACTGACAATGAGGCTTCTGTTCACTTTTAAAGCATGCTTCTTACTCAGGCCGAATCAGGTGCTCCTAAAACATTGATGGTTGACCACATCTTTGAAGAGTTTGCTGCTGTCTTTTCTGAGCCTGAGTACTTGCCTCCACCCACAAAACACTATCATGCCATACGGCTTGAGAATAATGCAACTCCACCCAACCTATGCCCGTACCGTTATCCTCATTACCAAAAAGATGAAATTGAAGCCCAGATTGAGGCTGTACTGCAGTGTGGTTTCATAGGCCAAGCAAGAGTCCGGTTTTACTGGTTAGCAAAAAAGATGGGACGTGGCGCCTCTGCATCGACTATCGCCGCCTTAATAAGATCACTATACCAAATAAGTACCCGATTCCAAACATTGATAAACTTTTAGATGGGTTGCATGGGGCTGTTTATTTTATAAAAATTGATTTACGATATGGTTATCACCAAATTCATGTCCTACTTGAGGATATACACAAAACAACTTTTCGCACTCATTCGGGCCACTACGAATTTTTAGTTATGCCGTTTGGCTTAACTAACGCACCGACCACCTTCCAATCTATTATGAATGATTTATTCAGGCCCTACTTACAAAAATTTGTCCTAGTATTTTTTGATGACATCTTAGTGTACAACTCCACCCCTCAACAACATTTACAGCATCTGCGTGCAGTGTTTCTGATTTTACAATAGCAGTCCTTCTTTGCCAATGCAAAAAAATGCTCGTTGGGCCAGATTCAGATTAATTACTTAGGCCATAGGGTTTCAACTCAAGGGGTAGAGGTTGACTCAGAGAAAATAAATGCAGTAGTACAATGGCCAACTCCCAAATCTGTGAAAGAGCTCCGCGGGTTCTTGGGCCTTATCGGTTACTACAGACGCTTCGTCAAAGACTATGGTATGATAGCTAGACCCTTGATTGAACTAACAAAGAAAAATTCCTTTTGCTGGTTCGAACATGCACAAAAGTCATTTGAAACATTGAAGCTGGTGATGACCACCATACCTGTGCTGCATTTACCAAACTTCCATCTCCCTTTTTCCATTCAATATGACACGTCAATGGATGGTGTTGGTGCTGTCCTGACTCATGAAGGACATCCAGTCTCTTATTTCAGCAAGGGTTCTCTTACTTCAACTATTACAAGTCCACATATGACAGAGAGCTCCTGGCCCTGGTGCTTTCAATTAAAAAATGGCGACATTACCTACTTGAGCGTCACTTTTATGTCCAAACCGACCACTGCAGCCTCAAGCACCTTTTGGAACAGCAAACATTGACAAATTCCTAGCAGCGCCTGTTGTTGAAACTCCTTCATTTCAGTTTTACCATATTATACAAAGCTGGAAAGGAAAATACAACAGCTGACTCACTTTCTCGCAGACCTCAACATGCTGATTTTTTCCAAATTATCATCCCATTAGCAGAGGAATTTCAGCAGCTACCCCAAGCATTAGTGGCAGACCCGGACACCAAATCTATTATAGATTCATTACAAATCAACCCACACTCCTATCCAAACTACAGCTTAGTTGATAGCAAGTTATACTACAAGGGACGACTTGTGATTCCTAAGGTAGCTAACCTACGAGCTAAATTATTAGAAGAGGCTAACACCAATCCCATGGGTGGTCATGAAGGATACCTAAAAACATTGAAGCGCTTAGGAGCAAGTGTGCATTGGAGAGGTTTGAAAACTGATGTTAAACAGTTTGTGCAAAGGTGTTTAACATGCCAACAAAATAAATATGAAACTCTTGCCCCCGCTGGACTCCTCAACCTACTGCCTATTTCGGAGCAAATTTAGGAGGATATATCTCTTGACTTCATCACAAGACTTCCTAAATCGAGAGGTCATGATGTCATCTTGGTGGTAATTGATATGCTCAGTAAGTACAATCATTTTATTGCTCTCTCACACCCTTATTCTGTAAAAATTGTGGCTGGATTGTTTTGTCAAGAGATTGTTCATCTGCATGACATCTCTCGGTCAATCATTTTAGATCGGGACCCACTATTCTTAAGCACTTTTTGGCAAGAAATCTTCTGTTTGAGTTAAACTCGCTTGAGAATGAGCACTACCTATCATCCACAAACAGATGGACAAACAGAGGTAGTAAACAGCTGCCTTGAGACATACTTGAGATGTTTTACCCATGAACAACCAAAACTGTGGAGCCAATATCTTTGTTAGGCAGAATTTTCTTTTAATGCCAGTTATCATGTTTCTGCTAACACCACTCCCTTTAAGCTGGTGTATGGTCGTGATCCTCCCTCTCTTTGTCCCTATGTCAAAAGGGAAACAATGATAGTTGATTTAGAAGAACAATTAGTAGCAAGAGACGCATTGCTACAGGTATTACATGACAACTTGAAGAAAGCTCAGCACCGCATGAAAACCCATACTGACCAACACCGAAGAGACCTTCAACTTACACCTGGAGATGCTGTTTGGCTTAGGGTACAACCTTATCGCCAAAAATCCTTAGCCAAAAGGAAGTTTGAAAAACTATCACCGATATTTTTTGGTCCTTACAAAGTATTGAGACAGATCAGTTCAGTTGCTTATGAGTTAGAACTACCACCAAATTCTTGAATACACCCAGTTTTCCATGTCTCCCTTCTTCGGCAGGCACATGGTCAACTACCTTCAAGCCCACCAGCTCCTCTGCCACTATCAGATGACGTGGAGCTGATGCTATTACCTTCGAAGGTGCTGCAACACCGCTGGCTGGACCAGTAAACATTGGAACTATTAATTCAGTGGGAGCACAGACTAGTGGAAGACTCTAGCTGGGAAGATTATGACCTCCTTAAAGCACAATTTCCTACATTTCCACTTGAGGACAAGTGGAATTTCAAAGGGGGAGGTAATTTTAAAAGACCATGGCTGACCTATTCTAGGAGACCACGACATAAAATAATTTAATTTATTTTTCTGTTTGCTATTTATTTATTTATTTTAATAAGGTTGTTAAGATTTCCAATGTACACTTTGTTATTTGTTGAGATCTTTTAGGCACTCTCTTTTCAATCAGTTGTAATTTCCTTCTATATATATCCTAACTACGTCATAAGCAAGATATCAATCGATAACACAATTATTATTCATTCAATTGGAGATCCTCATATTTTTGGCTATTGAGAGATATTTGAGTGAGATTCTTGCTTAGTTATTTCTTAATAAAGTTTATCTTAGGTACTTATCAGTGAGTGCTTTCTTTTCACTTTTAAACTTCCTAACAGTTGAGTTGGTGATGTGAATATATCTTCAGGCTAATTCACTTGTGCGGCTAACGTATGAAATGTTTTCAACTTTAGGATACAAATATTTTGTGACTCGGAGTATTTAAATGTGAAGGATTGAAGACAATAAGAGATGGTGTACGAGCTTATATAAGCATTTTTCAATTCGTCATGTATTGCTTTACATTTAA
The DNA here is from genome assembly GCA_037074505.1 of Albizia julibrissin. Taxonomy (NCBI): domain Eukaryota; kingdom Viridiplantae; phylum Streptophyta; class Magnoliopsida; order Fabales; family Fabaceae; genus Albizia; species Albizia julibrissin. Next base: position 41,487,304 of record CM073487.1, read on the forward strand.
TATGCACTTATGAGAATAAAAATGAAAAAATGTTACGTGTTTCTTTTGTTGAGAAAATAGCCTCAGGTATGAATTCATGATTGGTGCTCCTTTTCATGCTAAAATTCAGTGTGCTCTTTTAAACAAAATGCTTTTCCTCTTGGGAGATCGAAGTTGTGTTGAAACTTTCTAGTATTACTATTTCCTCTTAAACTCTCTTGCATAGACAATAAAATTTTGAGGCTTCAAAAATTTTCTGCTCATTGTCCAAGTATAGTTGTTAAACTCAAAGGTTAGTCTATGGATATGTGTTTGTTTGTTGCTTCAGATTTGTGTGGTCATATCTGTTCACAAAAATTGTTTTCTGTGCGTGATCTTATCAGCAAAAATTCTCCAACTAATTAAATACTCCCGTATATATGCGGATCTTATTTTAGGCAATAGAAACTAAGGGTGGCTATGGACAATGGCTTCATGGAGAGGCTGTTGCAGCTGGCATGGTAATTCAGCCTCACTGTTTTTGGGGCATATGAGCATCTTGCTTATTACATCAGATCTATGTTGATGAATATTGCAAGTCAATGGACACAGGTGATGGCTGTTGATTTATCGCATCCCTTGGCTGGATCCACGATTCTTGTGTACGACTCGGTGTGATGATCAAGGTTTGATTGTTTTTTCTTCTATCAGATACGTGAGAAGGTAGATGAAGGGATGCCAAAGCTTACTCTTCTAAGTGGTCCTCTAGGCAATTGTGTTGTTACTAGGGATTACGACAGAAATGCCCTTGACGCTACGCCCCACAAGTTCTGTAAATCTTGATCTTATGCCAGGTTCTCTCTATTCCAGCTTCATGCAATTATCGAGCTAGCTTTGATCTTTTTCTATGTGTAATCTTGATGTCATTCGTGGTGCGTTGGAACTCTTTCTCGTTGCCTTAATATTATTAAATAAGGCATGGTTAGTGACTAGTGTTTGAGGTTCATATCAAGTAGAAGTTCTCTAATTTCTCTCACTTCCATTTTTTTACATTGGAATGTTTATTTCCATGAGTGTGAGAAAAAATGGCGATTTTCCTTGTTTGTAATGGAAGTTGGTTTTTCTGGAAAATAAAAAAAGGGGGGGGGGGGGTTAAGGAAGTTGGTTTTATAGGCATAGTTTATTCAGTTACCAGTTGCATCACTTGGTGTTTTCGTAGCCCAATTCTTCAAGCTGCTGTTCATACCTTGCACAATTTACTAATAAAAATCAGATTTTTAGTGTGTATTTGTATTAGCGGCGGAGAAGTAATTTTTTTTAAAGTGGCTTTTGTAAAAGCCAAATAGAAAAAAAGTCACTTTGTCAATGTGATTTGTGTTTGGATTGGCGGTGGGAGAAGTAGCTTTTTTTTTTTAACCTTGAACCTGTTTGGATTATCGTTTGAAAAGCCTGTTTATATGGAAAATGACTCAAAATGGTATGAACCTTGTTGAATACTAAATATTATATTTTTTTGTATATATATTGTTGTAATTGATGTTAAAAATATAAATAAAATTTTTTAAAATAAAAAAAATTTCAAAAATTAAATCTTTCAATGTCAGGTTAATTGAACTTTTTTTATGGTACAATGAAACTCACTTTTGATAAATTAAAAATCAAGTTACAAGCAACCCATGTGCTCTTTTTGTCTTTCCCCGGCTGGGAAGCCTTGCTGAGACGTTGAGAGGGTTGAATGTGGAATAAATGCTTGCAATGGTCTCTGCCAGAAGCTCATCGCTGCCAAGAGCTACAAAGAGGAGCTTCTCACAAAAGCTCATTTTTTTTTCCAAAAGCCCAGTCACAACTCATGCATTGCCATTAAGTTTATTATTGCTATCTTCAAATTTTATTAAGTTTGAATTTTTTATCTATGCCCACACCACGTTTCACTTTTACTATCTAAGAGGCTGTTTGGAATGGCTTATGGAAGTTCCATAAGTACTTATAAATTGTGATTTACGGAATACGAAGTAACTTTTACGGTTTACGAGGTAGCTTTTACGGTCTACGATGTGCTTTTACGGTCTACGAGGTGTTTTTACGGTCTACGAGATAAATATGTGGAGGATATTTATCTCGATTTACGTGAATCCGACTTATATAATAAGCCCGATTCATAAAAACAATGCCAAACAGCCTCGTACGCCATAAGCTTATATGACTTATCCTTATATAACTTATCTGAAAAGCCATCGCACTTTGCAAGAAGCTCAAAAAATGAGCTTAAGAAAAAAAAACTCTTTATTTTATTAAAAGCCCATTGGTAGCTAATGAATTTCCAAACATATTTTTGCTACAGTAAAAAGAGCTTTTTAGTCTAAATGGACTTTTATACCCCCATGAAAGAGTTTCCAAATAGGCTCATAGTGTTATAACTTAAATGAGAGTGGATAAGCTCGGCTAATTATGCATCAAAAAGATTTTTGGCCCAAAAATGATTGAAAGGAGGAATTTTGCTTGCATGTATGTTTAGGCTCGTTAAGATTAACGTTAGGAAAAAGATATATTGGATTATTATCTGAAAAAGCAAGTATATATGAAAAATTAAGGAAAAAGATGCGAATTTTATTAAATAATACATATATATTATATGTTTATGTTCTGATAATTTTAAGAAAAAAATTAAAATTAAAATTATAAAAAAATAAAAATAGTTAATTATTATTGGAAAAAACTTAAAACTACTAAAATTTCTCTCTCATCTCTTTTCTTTTGTTTTTATACCCTTCTCTCCTCTTTTACTTACTGACATGTAATCACATTTTCTTTTACTTTTATACCTGCTTACACTGATGCAATCCCATCGAAAGTCGCTAAGGCTATGTTTGACTCGATGGAGAGGAGGGGAGGGAAGGGTTTGGGAGAAATTTTTTTTTACCTTATTTGGATTGACAAAAAAAGAGGGGAGGGGAGGGGTTTTGATATTACCTTGTTTGGTATAGAAGGGGAAGGAGGGGAAACATTTTTATATAGACAACTTTACCCTTATTTCATTTAATTTGCATTTTATAACTTTCTAACATATTTAATAAAATATAATTATAAATGATATTCAATACATAAAATTATAATTTTATAATTATAAAAATTAAATAAATATAATTATAAAATGTGTGACAGTTTTGGGTAAATAATGGAAAGGGCACTGTGGGAATATTATAAAATAGTAGGGACATATTAGTTAATGTATATCTAAACATTAACCTTTTCCTCCAAATTTCCCTAATTTTGGAGGGGAGGGGAGGGAAAATTTTAAAAAAAATTTCCTTCTCTCCTAAAAATTTTAACAATTCAAATAAGGAGAGGAGAACAAAATCCCTCCATTCCCCTCCCTTCCCCTCTCCTCAAACCAAATAGAGCCTACAAGTTTTCACTGCCTTGTACTTGTACGAGTCCTGTTTTTCTGAGAATCCAGGATCAATGGCTAGCAGCGAAATTAATAAATGGGCTTCGGTGGTGGTCTCAAAAGATCCAAAGTCATATTTCTTTAACAATTTGACTTCCAGTTTTTTCATTCTTTTTGTTTTCGGCTAAATGAGCCATTTGGGCCCTCACAACATATAGGCATATAGCGAAATCCCTGGTAAAAGATATGCTTAAGACAAAAGAAGAAAAAGAATCATTTCATCAGTTTAGCATATCAAATTAAAACTTTTTTAAGGATGAACATAGTTCATAATGAGAAAAACTATGCCTTGTTCTCGGTATTATGTTGCAATTTGACTATGAGATTATTCTTGTAACCTGATTTCATAATATAGAAGAAAATATCATATTAATCCTATGTAATTATTAAATTACACATACGAATATCTATTTTGCGCCCGTGGAACGCAGGGGTGCTATAGTAGCAAACATAATAGCATAGGTTTTCAACCAGGCCCCTTCAGTTGAATTTTTGTTTTTGGTTACAACCCTTAGTTGAATTTGATGAACCTCACGCGTACAGGTGGTTTTCACTGATTGCTAACGGGCGGCCTAATCTAGCCTAACTTATTTAGAAAATAAGCCGGGTTTAGACTTAGATCAAGCTTACTGTTAAGCTTATTTAGATAAATAGGTCAAACCTATTTTCATAAAGCTTAACCTACGTTTACAAGCATGGCCTATTTAATTTTTTTTAAAGTTTATACTATTATATAAATATATATAATATCATCAAAATAATTTTATAAATTATTTATAGATTTACCAACATACCCTCAATTCCAAGTTTTACATCGCATCGTTATTACACTTAACCCTTACTTTTATATCAAGCATTCACATTTGTCTCTCTTGTCTTCAATCGCTCAAGATGACAATGCTAACTCATTCACTCTCCCATAATTTACATCATCCACTAAAGTAATAATGTAAGGGTCAACAGATTATTAGTTTTTCTTATTCCTATTTGCTCGGACAATTGTTCTCTCTAGACATTCTTTTCATTTTCTTACTAAGCCCTAATATTATGATGATGATGGATATTAGGCTTTTAATACATAATGTAGGATTGGAAATAAGTGTGAAGGGTTACATATGAATTTAGAGGTATAGGCTTTAAAGTTTATTTAAATGCCTACGTTTTAAGTAGGCTTTTAAACTTGCTTCAGACCTTGTCATACCTTTTGAAGGCCTAGGCTCAAGCCTAAAAAAAAGCCTACATACAGTTTCAAGCTTAGTCTTAGAATTTGAATCTCTGTTGTAGGCCTATAGCTATTTAGGTAAAACCTAGTCTAGCCTAATCTATTTCCACCCCTAGTTCTAATTGACTTGTTGTCTGATAATGAGTGATAATCCATGCTAATGAATAATTATGATCTCCCAATACCAATAAGCTGAGAAATTCTTGTGTAAACTTGATTTGTCACATCATTTGTGGTCTAACCAGTTAATATATATACACACACATATAATGAATCTTCCACTGGTTTATTTTAGGGTTAATGTGTAAATTTGTTTAGGAAGTTTTTGCTGAGGAACAATGTTACTTTACAATTTTTTTAGGTTTAATATTGCCCTGGAAGTATTAAAATTAAGCAATGTTGTCATTTTCTATTAAAAAGTTAATAGTCAATACCAATTTTTAACGGTCAACGTTAGTTTTTTAATGGTATGAGGTAATATTACTATGTTTTAAAACTTTCAGGATAATATTGAATCTTAAAAAACTTTGAGGGCAATATTGCTCCTTAAAGAAAACTTACAAGACAAATTTACACATTAACCTTTTATTTTATAGATAATCTTTTAAGTACTGTAAGTTTTCTCCCTTACCTATGTGAATCACTTTTGATCAAATTTATCCTAGATCACCTTATGTTGTACCAAAATAAAAAATCAATATAAGAAAAATCAAACCAGCAATTACAAAAATTTTCCTAAACACTTGAAAATGTTAATCATTTTAATTTCAAATCCATTAAAACCCAACACTCAAGAATAATATTAGCTCAATAATAAAATTTAAGCATCGTGTTGATGGACCCAAAACCAGACCTCACTCAACTCCACCCAACAATATAAATATCTAATAATAATAGTTGAGTCTAACAAATTAATCCCTCACAACATAACAAACGAATGTTTGAATCTCCATTAAGAGAGATGATCATATAATACTTCAAATATGATTGTCATATTAGTAATGATTCATATACCTAGCAAATAAAAAATATAGATTCTATAATGATTCATCGACCACATGTATGCCTCAGCTGGATCAAAGCCAAGCGTAAAAACTAAAACTCAAAATATGAACTCAATTGCGAGATTAAAATAATTTGACAATTTTTCTTTTCTTTTTTGGATGAAATTGCATGAAATCCAAATCTTGACTCCATATTTAAATATACATTATATTCCATACTTGCATTCAACACATACACAACTTTTTCCCAAAGTTTCCTCTCGAGTAGTGCCAGAATACTGAAGCAGCTGTCAGATAATTAATTGCCACTAGTTCTTTGTTAGAACTTGAAAGTTGAATGTGAAATTTCATCCTCCCTCTCAGCTGAAGGCCCCCACACAACGCAGTCTCATTTTTATACATATCAAAGCCCATATACATATACATATACATATACGCCATTTTTGTTGCTATGTCATCATAAACACCATTATTATTGTTCTCCTCTGCTATTTCAGATTTGAGTTCTCCAGTTCTGTCCACCCACCATACTGTTCTTGCTTTGAGGTTCTTCTTCATATTCTCCAACAACCATTGGCTGATGATGATGATGATCGGTTGTTATTAGCTCTTTTCCCAAGTGTCTCTTCGCTACCTCCATTAATGCAGTAGTGTCTCTTGTTGCAACCTAAGATTTCTCTTTAGCCCACAGTTGATGCACCTGTTGATCGAATCTTATTGAATCTCCTCCCGTCCTCTCTTCTTCCTGATAAACCATTTCTTGCTCTCTTTGCTCAACCACACTCATCATCTTCTCCATCCAAGCCTCTTGACTCTCTATCATCTTCTTCATGTGACACTCCACAATTTCTTCGACCTCAACTCTCCATCTCTTCCTCATTCCACTTTCTCTTTTCTGGTCCATCTCCACCTCTTTCTGCTTCATCATCATATAGGTCACTGCTGACATGTCCTTGATGTCATCATTGTTATTTTCATACGAGAATGCCTCAAACTGATGATCTGATGCTGAGTTGTTTGACAGACTGATCAGGCTCTTTGAGCAGTACTTATTGATGTTGTTGTTGTGATGAAGAACTTTTTCACCATCTGATGTGAAGGTCATTAATGGAGGTTGGTAATAATTAGCAGAAGTAGTAGTAATATTGTTCGTTGTTGTTGTTGATGATGATTCTCCACATATTGCTTCAAGCTGACGAAAGAATCTGTAGTGTTTACCGTCTTGTCTACCTGCTTTCCCTTCCTTGGTCCTCTTGTAATACTTGTACAAATTCTCAAACTTCTCTTTACATTTTTTCCCACTTCTCTGGTACCCATATTCTTCACTCATTATCCTTAAAACACACATGGATATATTATATATATCACAAACCTATTTTTATATGCTTCTAGAACACACACACAAACCAGCTAGAACAAGATCCCTATCCATCACCATAAAATTAAAATATAGTGTTTATAACAAGTTATATATATACTATTCATTGACTACAAACATTGCCATTGATTGCTCCTAAAATTTTGTACAATTTACGAAGCTTGCATAGTTTTATATATACGAGCTCTTACAACATTTCCCATATATATTCTGACAACATAACATTTCACATCAGTGCCATTACCTTTTTAGAAAAACAAAGTACAGGTTGAGGAAGAAAATGTCTACTTAGACACACACACATATGAGGGAGAAAATTGTTCAAAAATACTTCTTTAAAAATTTATTTGTCAAATGAACTTTCGTATGCAAACAATCTTCTTGTGTGCAAAAGATTTTCCCTATTTTCAATATATCTTCCCATGTATGTGCAATCTTCTCTTATATGTTAAAAATCTTCCCTAGATCCCATTTAGCAAATAAGTTTCTAACCAAGTCTTTATAAGCAATTCTTCCTGTATGAAGTACTAATTAAAAATAAAAAAAAAACTTCATCATCATGTGCTTATACATACATACATACACACACACACACACACATATATATATATATATATAGTAGCAAATCCTAGTCTTTTTATCAGCTCGTTTTTTTGTTAACCAAATTCCAATATATCCTTAGCTAAGCATATTGTAGCTAGGTTTATACATAAGACTGGAAAATAAGGACAACCTTTATTTTAAAGGGTGATAACTGATAATTAAGTTATTGCACCTTCAATAGTGATTCCCTCACATAAAACCCAAGGCAAAACTGCACTCATTGGATCATCAGTAGAGTTTCTTGGACAAAGCTAGCTAGACAATTCATAGCAAAATCAACTTGATTAGAATCACTTAGTTCGTTGCTAGCTAGGGCCTTCCATTTTCAAGCAAAAAAGAAAATTTTCAAAACCCCAAAAAAGAAATAAAGCAAAACTTCATCATCAAACAATCCTCAGCAGCAAAACAAATCGGCATAACGTAACTCAAGAAATTGAAGAATATTAACTACACAACTTCTAGTGGCCCTGGTAGATGGGTAGGAGGTTTTCAATTCTTGCACATTTAATTGATGTATTTTACACAGAAAGAAAAGGCAGTAAAATATCTATAATTTGATATGTATATGTATGGAATATGTATGTATTGATATATACCTAGAAATTTGATTCCATAAGGGGGCTTTGTAATTGGTCTCTTTGAACTTAGAATCAAGACGAGATCTGATCTCTAAGAGCAAAAGAGTCTCTTGTCTTGGCCATCTATTGTTGTTGGCCATGTCATCAATTCCAACCCATCCCTTTTCTAAAGCAGAAGCAGTAGTAACAGTAGGGTTTGAAGGAGCAAAGGTGGTAGTATCAAAACCATGAGAGAAAAGGACGTCGTTGTAGTTATTAGGTAGCAGTGGAGTAACAGCACCAGAAGTAGCACTACCACCGCCCACACACGGTGGCTCCGGAAAATGATCATGGTGTGTTTTTCCTGCTATGAGTTGCTGGAAATCGAGAAGCCCATAAGGGTACGGATCACCCATGTGTGGGTGATGATCAAAGATTAAAAAAAATACAGAAAGGGTACAATCAGAGAGATAGAGAGAGAGAGAGAGATAGTCAAGATTTGGTTTTTGTGGACTGTGAAAAGCTTTTTATAAAAGAGACATGATCCGAGTCTACCGCTTATATTGAAAGTTAAACACTTCCACTATAGTAAGTTCGTAACTCTCGTAACTCTCTCTCTGAGTTAGACACAGAGAGAAAGGAGGATACATAATGATGGAGCCAATGAGAGGGTGACAGATGGCGGAGTACTAGACGATGATGAAACTGCTTTGCACTGTGCACGAGATTCCATCTTTCTCATATCTCACATGATCACTTTACTTATTCGAAGGCATCTTTTATTTGTTAAGTGGTGCCTATTAACGAGCTCACCTATCTTTCTGAATTTTTAGGTTCACATCAGCACAAGTTATATTTAAGGATTTTTTAGATCATAAAAAGAATAATATAAGGTAACAAAATTCATATGAATTATTTCTCAATCAACTAAATCATGCCGATGCCGGTGATTCAAACTGGAGTGGCTTATCTCCTTCTTCCTCACCCTTCTTTCCCCCCCCCCCTCTCTTTTTCTCATATCCACTATTACATGAAAATTTCAATGACATAAATTTTAGGTAGAATTCCAGATAAATACCATATAAAATTTTAAAATCCCTAAAAACCTGATAATATTTGTAAAGGACATAAAGGTGACAATAATCAAATTGAGATTTTAAAATGTTGAATAATTTATCATTATGCCCTCAATTTTTAAATTAAAAATAAAAAATAAAAATGATGACGGACACTCGTAAAGATCGAGTGGCATGGATGGTAGAGCAAAGATGGAGGTAGAATAAAGTGAAAATGGTGGAAGATAAAGGTTTCCTAGGTTCAGGTGACTATGACACTCCCATGGTCTGAATTGTCGTCAGAAAAATAGAGGAAGATGATGGTGAGGTTGTGAAGGTCGCCAACGACGGTGGTAGTAGAGGTTGTGAAGCAGGAAGGAATTGGTTGAGTGTTGTGGGTTCTGAGAGGTAATGCTAAGAGAAGATTCATACAGCTCAGAGAAGAGTTTGATTGAGGATATTGGAGAAATCCAGGAGGCTAGGGAAGAAGAGGGTGAACAGTAATTAGATTGACAAAATCCGTAATAGATTGACAAGTTTAGTAATGATTTTGAAAAAATCTGTAAAGGTTTTGACAAAAGAGTTTGCTGAGGAAAACATGTAAGTCAGGATTCACCAACATTTGTGGTATTTCACTAAAATTCGTAATGAGATTGACAAATTTAGTAATGATTTTGACAAGAATTGTAATAGTTTTGAAAAAAAAAGTTTGTTGATAAAAACATGTAAGTCAAGATTCACCAACATTTGTGGCATTTCACTAAAATTCGTAATGGGATTGACAAATTTATTAATGGTTATGACAAGAATGGTAATGGTTTTGACAAAAGAATTTGTTGATAAAAACATGCACTAGTGCAAAATAGCCTTTTTAGCAAGGAACAAAAAACCGGACCGGTCAATGAACCGGTCACAGCACTGGTTTAAGGGTTAATGGTTCAACCGGGGTCGAACCGGTGGTCAAACCGGTCATATTAAAATATTATAATTTATTAGTGGTAAAGATCTTTAGGTAAAAAATGCTTAAAATATATTAGTATTAGTTATGATGCCTATATTTATATAATGACATCTCCTTTCCTATAATTAATTAATTATTATATCCTCTAAAAATCATTTTTTTAGATTTATTCTTTTTTTACTTACTTTTCTCTTCATTTTGGTCTTCAAACTTTCATTTTTCCCTAAAAAATAATGTCCAATAGTAGATAGAAGAATAAAAAAATGTATTTTATTAAAAAAAAAAAAAGGAAAACCGGTCGAACCACCGGTTTTGACCGGTTTGACCGGGTCGAACCGGTTCACCGGTTTTGCTATGAACCGGACCGGATCACCGGTTGAACCGGCCGGTCCGGTCCGGTTTTTTTTTCAATGCTTTTTAGACCACATCATTTAGACCGGTCATTATAGATAAGGTCTAAAAAATATGACCATTTTTAGAACGATTCTTAAAATAACCGGTCTAAAAGATATTATTTAGACCGGTTATCCAAACAACCGGTCTAAAAATATAAAATTAATTAAAAATTAAAAAATTTTAAGACTTTTTAGACCGGCTGTCACTAATAACCAGTTTAAAAGATAAAACTTTTTAGACTGGTTGTTAATGATAACTGGTATAAAAGATGCGGAATTAAAAAATTAAATATTTTTATTTTTAAGACCGGTTATTAGTTATAACTGGTCTAAAAGGTGAACTTTTTAAGACCGCTTTTGTCAAATAACCGGTCTTAAAAGTCCTCCATAATATTTAAAATCCTCTCTTGTGACCTTAGCTCGCGCATAATTTCAACTTTGAAATTTGATACTCATCAAGCTTCTTGTAAATCCCTCCCTCGTGCTGCGACAGCGCCTCCTTCCCACATCGCTCCTCAATCCTTGACCATCTCCGCTGTCAACACAGAGGTACAATGGAATTCATTACCATAAGGCTCGGCTTTTCTTCCCTCCGATTGGTTTAAGGTAAACGTTCTACTTAATTAGTTTTATACATACTTCAGACTAGCTACCGTCATATACTTCAGATCGCTTTCTATTGTAAAATTTTATACTCATATTTGCTTCAGGCTTACGATTGCGACATTTGAGAGAGTTTACAAATTGGATTCTTCACTAGGGGCCTAGATTAGCGTTTTCTTCTGTCATTTTCCCTGTTTCTAAATATTTATTCTCCAACAAAATTTCTTAAATAAAAACTATCTACTAACTTACGATCTAATTACTTTCTTTTCTAACTTATTTCCTAATATTATTTCATATTGTTGAGCCATTCACAGCTCATTATATATTTGCACTGGGTGTTGCAAGATTCCTGAGCTATGCTTATTGGGTTCTTCAGGTATGACTCCACCAGGATATATTCGTGATAAGTAATTATAAGTATGGTCCTGGAAGCATGCTTTTAAGATATGCACAGATTGAGTATACTAACGTAATAAATGGACTAGCAAAAAAAAATACTTTTTAGACCCGTTATCCACATAACTGATCTAAAAAGTCACACTTTTTAGATCAATTGTTGAAACAACTGGTCTAAAAAGTGAATTTTTACATCGGTTGCATAACTGATCTAAAAAGTGTGATACTTTTTAAACTGGCTGTATCAAGATCTTATCTGAAACCGGTCTAAAAAGTCATTTTTCTACTGGTGATGTAAGTCAGGATTTACCAACACTTATGGCATTTTACCAAAATTCGTAATGAGATTGACATGAATTGTAATAGTTTTGACAAAAGTATTTGCTGATGAAAACATATAAGTCAGGATTGACCAACATTTGTGTCAATTTCATTTCTCAATTGGTGTAATTTTTTGTACACATATTGTCAGTACTTACGGATTTTATCAATCTCATTACTAAATTTGTCAATCCCATTATGAATTTTGTCAATCTCATTACTATTCACCGTCTTCTTCCTCATCCTCCTGACTTTCTCCAATATCCTCAACCAAACTATTTCCACAGAACCACGATTTCCTTCCCTCTACTTTCTTTAATGTCAACGCTGGTGCCGCCTCCACTTAGGAGAAGCACAGCTGTCCATCCTTCACCCCCCTTATTAGTGCTGCTGGCTTCATTGGCTAAGGGGATAATTGAAAACGTACTTGAGACAGAGCCAATCTCCTGAAAGCGACCATGTTACAATAGAGATGAAAATTTGTGATGAGGGAGGAGCGAGGCGTGTCGGTGTAGAGAATAAGGAAAGAAGAGAGAATGCAGTGGAGAGAGAAGGAATGAAGGAGAGGGTAATTTTATCTTTTGCCAAAATATTCAAAACCCATATTCTTACCTGCATACCACTCCATCATTTTCCTTTTTTAGTAGACTTTTCTGGATTTTGGCATTTCATATGGTATTCAAATTTTATTCCCCCTAGATTTTATATCTTATAAAAATATTATTATAATTTTAGTTTAAAATACATAAATAAATGTTAACTGCTAAAATTTGTAGTGAAAAAATTGAAAAGAAAATTTACTATATAATAATAATACTATACTATTTTTATGTATTTTTTAAGTAAAGCCAATAATGTTTTTATGAGATGTAAAACCTAGATCATTGAAATTTTCATCCAATGGTAAAGATGAGAAAATGTAGCAAAGAAGGGAAAAATGAGAGTAAGGGAAATAGAGAGAGGCCACTCCCAATTCAAACCACAGTTGAACTAGGAGCTAACCATATGTTTGATCGGGTTTGAATTCTATCAGAATTATTTTTCTCATTTTCTTTTTGTAAACTGAGAAGGAAGAATAATATGAATTCCTTGAAACTAAAACATATATACAAGTATATATATATACAAATCATTCTCCTAACATATTCCCTATTCTATGGAAACATGTTTCCTTATTATATGGAAACATATCCCTTATTCTAAGAGATTCTAACACTCCCCCTCAAGTTGGAGCATATATATTGATCATGCTCAACTTGTTACAAAGATACTCAACCCGTGTCCCACTTAAAGCTTTCGTCAGAAGATCTTCCAGCTGATTGTTTGATTTCATGTGCCCTGTAGATACAACATTCTATTTGATCTTGTCACGAAAAAATGACAGTCGATTTCAATATGCTTCGTACGCTCATGGAACACAGAGTTTGATGCTATATGTAGTGCTGCTCTATTGTCACACCATAGCTTTACAGGCAATGTCGTGGCAACGCCAACTTCCTTCATGAGTTGAAATACCCACACAATCTCTTGCACTGATTGTGACATAGCTCTGTATTATACTTCTGCACTTGATTTTGACACAACACCTTACTTTTTACTTCTCCATGATATCAAGTTTTTACCAACAAACACACAGTATCCTATAGTGGTCCGTCTTGTAGCTTTAGATCCTGCAAAATCCGCATCACAAAAACACTCAACTTTAGTATGCCCATAATCTGTATAGAGAATGCCACGACCTGGGAAACTTTTCAAATAATATAAGATATGTTATAAGGCTTCCCATTGTGCCACTGTTGGAGATGCCATAAATTAACTAAGGGCCCGTTTGGTTCAATCCCATTACATCCTGCAGTACAGTGCAATGCGATGCAATGGTAATGCAATGCAATATTAATTACAGGGCTAGTGTTTGGTTTGATTTTTAAGTAAGGTGCAATGAATTATTATTTTAACAATTATTTAAAATTAATATATTACACAAAGTCTATTTTACCCTTACTATAATCTTTGTAAAAAGAAAGTTAAGAGTCAAGTAAAGGAGGAGGAGGTAGTGGCGGCGGTGCCGAGCGGTGGGTGGCTGCAGCGATGGAGGAGGAGGAGGTAGTAGTGGCAGCGGTAGTAAAGGAGGAGGTAGTGGCGGCAGTGGCGACGGAAGAAGAGGAGGAGGAGGTAGTGGCGGCGGCAGAGGTAAAGGAGGAGGAAGATGAGGTAGTGGAGACGGTGGCAGGGGGCGGCTGCGGCTGCGAAAGAGGAGGAGGAGGAGGAGGTAGTGGTGGTGGGAACGGAGAAGGAAGAGGTAGTGGCGACTGAGAAGGAGGAGTAGTGGCAGCGACAGGTGTCGGTGAGGGAGGAGGAGGAGGTAGTAGCAATGGGGCCCGGCGGCGGCGGATGAGGAGGAGGTAGTAGCTACGGTGCCCGATGGTGGCAGCGGCAGAAGAGGAGGAGGTAGTGGTGGTAGTGGAGGAGGAGGAGGTGGTGGCGGTGGTTGCAGTGGCAGAGGAGGAGGAGGTAGTAGCGACGGCAGAGGAGAAGGAAATAGTGGTGGCGAGAACAGAAAATGAGGAGGTAGTGGTGATGGTGGCCAGTGGCAGCAGAGGAGGAGGAGGTAGTAGCAGAGGTGCCGGGTGATAGCAGCGGTAGAGGAGGAGGAGGTGGTGGCGGCGGCAGGTGGCGGCAACGGTAGAAGAGGAGGTGGTGGTAGCGGAGGTGGCGGCAACGGTAGAGAAGGAGGAGGTGGCGGCGGTGGCGGCAAGTGGTTGTAGTGGTGGAGGAGGAGGTGGCAGTAGGTGGCGGCGGTGGTGGTGGCATCGGCGGTAGCGGTTGTGGCGATGTAGCTAAGTAAAAATATATAAGTAAAATAAAGAGAAGTAAAACTAAAGGGTAAATTAGACTTTTCTAACTATGCAATGAGATGGTAATGAGGATTCATAGGGGGAGGTATGAATGAGGATTACCAATTTTTTGGTAATCATCATTACCATGGTAAATCCTATTACCATGCTAAAGAGCAACCAAACACTCTTCTCATGGTAATGCAATCATGATTACCATTACATGCATGCAATGTAGTTGAACCAAACAGGCTCTAAGTACATTGACCGAGAATGTTATATCCGGACGAGTTACTATCAGATAGTTTAATTTCCCAATGAGTCTTCTATATCTCTCAGGAAATGCAAACAGCTTCAACTTCTCTGGATCAATCTTCTTCTTCAAGTCATCAGGTAGCTCATTAAACATGCTTTCATTAAGATCCATAAATGGATTTGATATCATGGGAACATTGATCGGTGTAGCTCCAAGATTTCCAGTCTCCTTTAGGAGATTGAGAACATATTTCCGTTGAGTCAAAAGGATGCCCTTCTTGCTTCTCAAAACCTCAAAACCGAGGAAGTACTTTAATGGTCCTAAGTATTTTGTTTGAAAGTGGGAGTTAAGAAAAACTTTAAGTTCTGAGATTTCAGAAGTGTTACTCCCAGTAATCACAATATCATCAACATACACTACTAAAATAATCATGCCTGCATTGGACTGCTGATAGAACACAGAATGATCACTCTTACATTGGCTCAATCCGAATTTCTGAACCACATTACAAAATCTATCAAACCAGGAACGCATACTTTATTTCAGACTATATAATGAATTTCTGAGATAGCACACTTTCCCACACTCCCCCTAAGCAACAAAACCAGGAGGTTGCTCTATATACACTTCCTCAAGGAGATCACTATTCAAAAATACATTCTTAACATCCAACTGATACAAATCCCAATTATAGGTAGCAGCTAGAGATACAAGAAGATGAACGGAAGTGAGCTTAGCAATTGGGGAGAAAGTCTCAGAGTAATCTATACCATAGGTTTGAGCATAACCTTTTGCAACAAGCCGAGCTTTCAACTGTTCTAAGGAACCATCAGCCTTAGTCTTTACTACAAACACCCATTTACACCCAATGACTTTCTTCCCAAAAGATATATCAACAAGAGTC
This sequence comes from Albizia julibrissin, assembly GCA_037074505.1. Lineage (NCBI taxonomy): Eukaryota > Viridiplantae > Streptophyta > Magnoliopsida > Fabales > Fabaceae > Albizia > Albizia julibrissin. The sequence continues at coordinate 41,503,202 of CM073487.1, forward strand.
CAAGTACCAGCCTTGTCAAGGGCCTTCATTTCTTCTTCCATCACAGCACGCCAACCAAGGTGTGCTAAGGCTTGGTGAAGGGTGGTAGGGGTGGAGATGGACTCAAGGGTGGCTACAAGGGAAGTGGAAGCAGGGGACAAGTGTTGGTAGGACACAAAGGAGTAGATAAGATAAGTACATTCAGCATATCTTTTGGGAAGACTATGAGGACGGGTGCCTTTCCGGAGGGCAATAGGTAGGTTATCAGATGGATCAACAACAGAATCAGGGACAATTGGATTAGGGGAAGGAGTATCAGGATCTGGGGAAGTAGGAGCAGGTACATGAACAGAATCCGTTGGTGAAGCAGTCACTGGCGGGGGCAGGGCCTAAGTAACATAAGGTCCATTGATGATATCAGGTTCTGGAACAACAACCTGTACTGGTGAGACATGTACATGATAAACTAGGACATCATTAGGCTCATCAATGTCGGAGGGAGACTCAGATAATACTGAAGACTTAAAGAAAATAGACGACTCATGAAAGGTTACATCAGTGGACACAAGATAACGACGAAGATCAGGAGAGTAACACCAATAACCTTTTTGAATTCGAGAATAACCAAGAAAGACACACTTCAAGGACTTGTGATCGAGTTTACTAACATTTGGACGAACATCCCGAACAAAACAAACACATCCAAAAAATTTGGGATCAATAGGAAACACCTTAGTTGTGGGAAATAAAACGGAATATGGAGCATCCACACTAAGACAGTTGAAGACATGCGATTGATAAGGAAACAAACAGTAGAGACAGCATCAGCCCAAAAGGATTTAGGAACACAAGAGTGAAACATGAGAGCTCGGACAGTTTCTAAGAGATAGCGGTTCTTTTTTTCAACAACACCATTTTGAGCAGGTGTATCAATATAAGATGATTGGTGAAGAATGCCATGACTATGCATATAATCGGTGAATAGGGCGGAAAAATATTCTTTTGCATTATCACTTTGAAGAATTTTCACAAGAGTATTAAACTGAGTTTGAATTTTAGCACAGAAATTGCAAAAATGGGTAAACAATTCAGAACGTTGTTTCATTAAGTAAAGTCAAGTGGTTCGGGAAAAATCATCAATAAAAGTGACAAAATATCAAAAATCAATTTAAGACAAAACTGACCAAGAACCCCAGACATCATAATGAACTAACTCAAATGGGGATGCAGCTCGTTTATGGACTCGAGGTGCCAAATGAACACGATGGTGTTTGACAAATTGACATGACTCACAATCTAAAGCAGACACAGAAGAAAACTGAGTATATAACCTTTTGAGAGACAAAAGTGGCATATGATCTAGATGACAATGGACTTCAAAGAGAGATGACCCACCAGAATAAGTAATAGGACGCAACACTTGATCATCAAGGACGTAATGCCCATTAGATTCATAACCCCTACCAATAATCTGCTTCGTCGAAAGATCCTGGATTAAACAGTGGTCAGGAAATAGTGTGATAAAGCAGTTCAAATGGCGAGTCAATTTACTAGGAGACAGAAGATTAAATGTAAGATCTGGAACATTAAGAACAGAAGATAATGAAATGGATGTAGTTGGTTGAATAGTGCCTGATCTAAGAACACGGACCGGGGAACCATTGGCGACGAGTATGGAGGATGGGTTGGCATAGGGGGCATACGATGAAAATAAATGATGGTTACCTATCATGTGGTCAATAGCATCAGAATCAATGACTCACTTTGTAGAAGTAGTAGCAAGACTAGAGGACCAAGTACTTGTAGCTAGGCCCCCTATAAATGATGGACTAGAATTGGAATTATCAGATATTTGAGCAATATGAGCAAGATTACGCTGCTGATCACGTTGTTGTTTGTTCTGTAATTTATGACATTTTTTCTTAATATGACCAAGCTTCTTGCAATAATTGCATATGAAACTACCAGAAGACATATTCGGAGTATTAGTGCCTTGTTTAGACCCATAATTCTTGTTGTTAAAGAGACCACGCCTAGCCAAAGCACTTGCATTGTGATCAACAGACGGGCGAATAAAATTAGCAGCACGAAGAACTCGTGAGAACACATCTTCAAGAGATGTGAGCTACTGACTAGACAAAATTTGAGAGCGAATAGTCTTATAAGAGGAGTCAAGAGCTTCAAGAAAATTGATGATATCAGAGTTCTTCGATTCAGCCATGGAAAAATCGTATCATGATTAACAGTGATGAAATAGTGTCGATAAACAGTGCCAAACAGTACCAAAATAGTATATAAACAGTACCTTGGAAAAAGAAACAGCCTTCGGAAAACAGAGGCAAACACAACGTTGATGAACAGTGTCCAAATAGTGCTGATGAACATTCCCCAACAGTACTATGAACAGTGCCAAAACAGTGCTATGAATAGTCTCAAACAGTAACTATAAAATATTGTCGAAAAAATGAAGAAACTCGCCGGAATCTGCAGATAGATGAACAATCGTTGGAATCTCCAAACAGTGTCGATGAACAGTACCCAATAGTGCTATGAACAATATCAAACAATAATATGAATAGTACAAACAGTAGTATGAATAGTGTCAAAAAAACTGAAGAACTTGCAAGAATCTGGGATGAGCTCACCGGAATATGCAGATAGATGAACAGTCGCCAGAATTTGGGATGAATAGCCACCGAAAAACTGAAGAAACTTGTCGGAATCTGTAGATGAACAGTAACGATAACACAGTACCAAACACTACAATGAACAGTCCTGGAACTCCAAGAAACTTGTCGGAATCTGCGGTGAACAGTTTCCAGAATCGGAATCTGGAAATTTATTGCCGGAAAATTCAAAGACTCGCCGGAATTTGGAAATTTCAGAAAGCCCTAGGCTTTGATACCATGTAAACTGAGAAGGAATAATAATATGAATTCCTTGAAATTAAAACACATACAAGTCTATATATATACAAATCATTCTCCTAATATATTCTTTATTATATGGAAACATGTTTCCTATTATATGGAAACATATCTCTTATTCTAAGAGATTCTAACACTTTTCAAAATTATTTACCCTTAGATTTAGAAAATAGATAGTCTAGATTTAATATTATATAAAATTATTATTTTAAACATGAATAAATAAACTTAAACAGTTAAATCATGATTTACATAATTAATACAAATAAAAAAATTAGTTTATAAAACCCTATAATTATAATTTTAAAACAAGGTTTTGAAAGTCGGATTGGTCCCACCGTCACCCGTGGCTTAGTTCACATATTTGGACCGTTTGAAAGGTTGAGCCGCCCTGACAGTTGAGCCGGAAGCCGGTGTCAAGCAGAAACCCGAAGAGGTTTCAAGAGAACCGGACGGATCTGAAAGTTTTTTATGAAAAAATATCATCCACTACCCCTCCCACTCTAAACTCGCAGAAGGAACAAAGATGAGGTGAAGAAGAGGAAGGGGGTAACAGTGAAGATGGAGGAGGAAAATATAGAACTATGCTTAATAAACTATACCAACCACTTTTTTTTTGGTTACTTCTTTTCTCCCTAATTGCAAGTACTTTCATCTTTCATGGCGTTTGAGAGGTTTTGCCTATCTGCAGAGAGCTGTACTTGACGGTGAGGGGGGGGGGAAGTGTCAAAGATAGATACACTACAAACAAAATTTCCAAGGAGGCCTACTTTTTTTTTCTAGGAGTACGTGCCGGCAAGACCTCATGTTTTTTTCCTTATTTTTATATTTTAATTTTTTGTTATACAAAATTTATTTTTATATAAAATGTTTGTTTCACCAAAATTTAAAATGATTAATAATATAGCCAAAAAAATTATTATTACTATATACATTTATACACACATTATTATTTTTTTTAATAATTTAATATTTTATTTCTAACTCATACCATTATGTAACTAAATATAAGTCATTTGTACCTTATTCTCATATATCAAGTAATAGATTAAATTGATAAATTTTTTTACATTCACCCTTATTAATTTTTTTTGTCTCACTCTACTTTACTAATGATTGTCATACCTTTATCTTTTCTTACTCTTTTTACAATAGAAATTAAATATGAATAAAATTTAAAAAAATTATAAATTACTTTATAAGTGATTTATATTTTGAACTAAACTTTTTTTCTACAAATGACTTATATTTAGGTATAAAGTGGTATATAATATAGGTATATAATATTATTTTTAATTTAATTATTATATCACTAGTCCAACCAACGATCCGACCGTTTGAACCGTGACTTTTCTTGTTTGACGTTCTGTCCGGTTTTTAAAATATTATTTTAGAAAATATTAAATCTAAACTATCTATTTTTTTTATCTAAAGGTGGAAACGAGATTCTGAGAAAAAAATGAGAAAAAAGATTATGAAGATATCTACTCCCATGTTTGATCTAAATTACATAGAAAATAGGATAAAAGTGAACGGGTAAACAAATAGAATAACTAGTTAAGAACTAGAAAAATATTGAAAACTGACATAATTACCAATTTAAAGAAGAGGCTAGAAATGGAAATCAAACAAGAACAACAAATGGAGCAGAATATTGAAGAAGAGAGAAAGACGATGAAAGAGGGAAAAAAACTAAAAGGAAAACATTTATAGAAGGATAGTAAAGAAGAAAAACGAAAATCAAGGAAAAAGAACAAGTTAGAAAGGACTTGATGAGAATAGATCAAACCTGCGAATTGATGAGAATATATATTATCCTACGATTTTTACACTGTTTATCAAACCATTGGCCCTACTAGGTTAGAAAAAGAATCATCATATAGTAGAGAATTATTTAACTACATGTTAAAAGATAACTATATATGTAAAGTAGAAAAAAAAAATAAAACACATATTCAAATCTAATTCTAGTTATTATAGGTTGTTGATTGAGATGTTGAACAGTATTGCCTCATAAAAAAATATAAATTTAAATTCTAAAAAATGTAATATTTATGAGAGGTAAAAACATTTTATATTATAAACGGTCGACAAAGATTAGTACCTTAATCAAATAAAAAACTCTAACTTTAGCTAAGCTATAACTAATATATTAGATGTGTTTGGATGAGCGGTTAGAAAAATGACTTATTTGAAAAGTAACTTATGGATAAGTTAGATTGGGTAAACGTTAAATTGTGTAAGTTCTTTATGTTTGGATTGACGATTGGATAAGTGCTTTTATAAAAGTGAAATATGTTTGGTTTAGCTTTTGCATAAGTTACTTTTATGATATTGAAAATAAAAAATTGTAAAATATATTAAAAATGAGAAAATATATTTAATCACATTTGACAATGGTAAAATAGATAATTAAATTATAATGAAATTTTAAATAAATTAGAAATGATATAAAATTAAAGTTTTTGATACAGTCAAATATAACATAACTAATCAGATCAAATATCTCGTACAATTAGGTCCCTGATGGTGTCACGAATATAATTTATTTGGGTTGAAGATGTCCGATGATCATTTGTTGATGATGGCTCTTGATCTTGACTATTATCTACATTAACTATATTCTCATTTTATGCATCCTTAAAGTCTACATCAGTTTGATAATTTCTTATAAGCTCTTAATTTAAACCAAAAGCTATTTATTCCAGCTTAAATGAAAAGTGACTTTTTTTTTCTTATAAACTCTTAATTTAAAAACTTATCCAAACACCTAATAATTCCCCTCTCCAATTAAATTAAACTTATACCTTATTATAAACCTTAGAGTAAAAATTAAACTCCATCAAACACAATGCTTTTATTATCACTCCCTCTCACCAATGCTTTTCTCTCCTACCAATACTTTGACCCTGCCCAAGCTAGCTGCCCCTAGTTACTCACCGATGCTTTTCACTTTTATCATAATGCTATCACCATCCTTACGTAAATTCATAAGCACTCCCCTCATTCTTCATAAATGTATCTTTATTATTATTATTATTATCAAATTATAAAATTTGATCATTTTTGTGTTGGTATGAAAATTTTAATTCATGCTTTTTTGTTTTCTCTCACATTTATATAGTATTCATTTCTTGACATTAAAATCTACAAACTTATCACACTAAAACTTATTTTTTAAAATTATTCTTTCTATTTTACTTTTTTTATCTAGTTTTGTAAGAATTTTAATATCTAATTATAATAATATCTAATTATCATATAGTAGAGAATTATTTAACTACATGTTAAAAGCACTAGTACAAAAAAGTGTTTTAGACCGATACATTTAGACCAGTTATGACATATATGGTCTAAAAGATATGACCGGTGGCATTTTCATAATAAATTATAAATTTTAAGACCGATTCCCTTACTAACAGGTTTAAAATATGTTATTTAGACTGATTTTATAGAAGAACCGGTCTAAAAAGATAAATAACAAAAACAATATAAATTTAATATAATTTTTAGACCGGTTCCACCAATTAACATGTCTAATATATTTTTTGATTTAATGGTAATTAAAAAATGTTTTTATTAATTTTTAGACCGATTTTATTTATAACCGGTCTAAAATATTGAAGTTTTTAGATCCGTTGTCAATAGGAACCGGTCTAAAAAGAGCTGAAAAAGATAAAAATTTCATTTCTTTAAGACTGGTTATTTTGAATAACAGGTCTTAAAAATGACGGAAAAAGAATAAAAATTTTATTTTCTTTAAGACCGGTTATTTTAATAACGAGTCTTAAAAATGACAGAAAAAAGAATAAAAAATTCCTTTTCTTTAAGACCGGTTATTTGGAATAACCGGTCTTAAAAATAACATGAAAAAAAAATTCCTTTTCTTTTAGACCGGTTATTGTGAATAACTTGTCTTAAGAAGGACTTTTTAAGACCGGTTATTACAAATAACCTATCTTAAAATTCCACCCTAAATACATCGCGACCTCAGCTAGCGCCTAATTTGAACTCTGAAATTTGATACACTCAAGCGTCTTGTAAACCCTTCCGTCGTACCGCGGCAGCTCCTCCTTTCCATTACCGTCTCGCGACCATCGCCGCCATCAACACAGAGGTACGGTAAAATCCATTACTGTAAGGCTCTGCATTTCTTCCCTCTTATTGGTTTCTTCCTAAAGCTCAGTTTCTTGGCTCCCCTGGGTTTCTTCCTAAAGCTCCTCCTTCCCACGTCTCTCCTCCATTCTTAACCAATACTGTCGGTGGACGCAGGGGTACGATAGATTACATTCCCACGATACTCCTTCCCACTTCGCCGTTGCTTGCCTCCCCTGGGTCATTTCTTCCTCAACCACAGACTCTAGGTAATTAATTGATACACTTGGCTTTTTCGTTGCTTGCTCTGAGGCATTGTTCTCCCTTTTGAATTATCTTAACTTGTGAGCATAAATGTAGAATATTATATGATGGCTTCTTTGGAAATACTGTTAGGATAATAATAATAACTTATGAGCATAAATATTGAGCTAGCTAGGTCTGACTGTATATGTTGCTATCGAAACCACAATTCTTCTACAGGTCATGGTCAAAACACACTCTAAACAGACTAGAGTTTGCATTATTTTATACATCTGTCCCATTTGCATCAAAAAGTTTGTTGCAATAAGCTACCCAAATATCCCAACAAATATATCCAAAAGGATTGCCCAAGAAATTTTCTTAGTGAAGTTCTTCCCTACTTCATTTCTTAGGTTCAGTTAATCCATTCATTAGCCATATATGAACTTGTCCCACACATTAGGTGAAACTATTGACTGCCATCGTTACCTCTCGTTCACACAATCTATTATCAGGTGCATGGAGTCTTCCACCTGTTGACAACCAAATGAACTATTGGTTGATTCTGCAATGCATATCTATAATCTCAATTTTGTTGCAAGAGTCCTGCCATGCATAAACAGCCACATTTTAAATCATTTGCAAGGGAAATTACTCATTTAACGAAAAACTTCCTTAATATGTGTAATGAACAGGGAGGGTTCTGGAAATTAAAAATTATGAATTTGTAAGACAAAATAGGTTGAGATTTTATATTTAGAATAAAGCAAACATATGTGCTAGCTCTTTTTCATCAGCTTTCTCTTTCTCCAGAACATCTAGCTGAAGGGAGATATTTCTTATTTCATTCTGAAAAGACAATAAGGACCAGAATAGTTAAATAGAGGCTCTACAAGTTTCCTAAACAAAATTTATTAAAATATTTAAAACAGACAATAAGAATATAAAATACAAAACTTCATCGTCGATAGCTCCCCTAGACAACATGTTAAGGAGGTGCTGCACCAACAAAAATGGCATACCTTCAGCTAACTTTTTTCTTTCACTTTTATTGTGGGCCTCACGCTTCTCCAATTCTTGACTCCGCAAGTCAAGCTTGTATTGCTGAGATTCTACTAGTAACTTGAGCTTTTGATGATCATTATCTTTTAAAAGTGATCCTTTCCACTTGTTTGAATTTTCTTTATCTCTAGGTGACTGTAGCATCTTTGGAAATACTGTTAGGATATTACTAGTTCAGCTTGATCTGTGAATCTAGGTTTTATTATTGCTAAAGTTTAGCTTTTGTATTGTTGTTCGTGAGGCTTATTTTGCATTTTAGTTATTGTTGTGTAGTTTTCGGTCTTCAAGACCATTATAATATAAAATTTGCTACGTACTTGTTCATTATGTAGTAGTTAAACTAGGAACTTGATGAGTGTAATGATTTCATACTCTCATCATACTCTTACCTTTTCTAGGGGAAAAATAGAAAAGAGAGAAAAAACGGTGTTGAAATATATATATGGATCATAGTTGGATAAACGTTAAACGAACAAGTGTTGAATATGATAATGGGCTGAGGGATTTTTTAGACTTTGCTAGAAGAAATGCCGATGATGACAATGTGATATTCTATTGTCCTTGTGTAAAATGTTTGAATGAGAAGTGACTAACTGCTACTGATATATATACACATTTTATTTGTGATGGATTTTGTAAGAGTTATATAGTATGTGTATGGCATATAAAGAATTAGAAATGTCAAGCGCATCTCAACAGGGGGAGTGGCCTTTGATGATAATGACATGGATCTGGATGATCTGATAGAGGATATTATTCGTGATGTAGGAGAAGAGGCTTTTAAGAAATCACATGCATATAGTAATATGTGCAGTGATGCTGAGAAGCTGCTATACCCGGGGTGTACAAAATATCAATTATTGAAAACAATATTGAAATTGGTAAGCTTGAAAGCATGGCATGGATGGAGCGACCAAAGTTTTTCAAAAATGCTTGAGGCCTTTAAGGACATGCTTCTAGATGATAATATGCTGCCTTTCCAATACTATGATGCTTAGAAAATACTCTGTCTACTAAAGATGAAGTATAAAAAGATCCATGCATGCCCTAATGATTACACATTGTACAATAAAGAGTATGAAGAGAAGCAGCAATGTTCGATTTGTGAAACCCCGAGGTACAAATCAAATAAGGCTCCTTTAAAAGTGTTGTGGTATCTTCCAATTATACCGAGGTTCAAGCGCTTGTTTGCTAATGAAATTGATGCCAAAAATTTGAGATGACATGCGGATGGGAGGATTTCCAATGGAAAGCTTCGACCATTCGACTGATTCTTCTTAATAGAAGAAAATTGATCAATTATTTCCTAACTTCGGTAAAGAACCTAGGAACCTTAGGCCTGGGCTTAGCACGGATGGCATGAATCCTTATGGTAGACTAAGCAATATACATGGTTCATGGCATATTCTGTTAGTAATTTATAACTTATCTCATTTGTTATGCATGAAATGAAAGTACATCATGTTGTCTATGTTGATTTTGAGACCAAAACAACCCGGAAATGACATAGATGTTTACCTAGAACCCTTGATCAAAGACTTGAAAGAGTTGTAGGACGAAGGTGTCGACGTTTTTTACGCGAACAAGAAGGAGATGTTTAAAATGTGATCCATAATCTTTTGTACTATAAACGACTTCCTTGCATATAGAAACTTATTAGGATATAGCGTTAAAGGCCACAAAGCATGTCCGATTTATGAAGAAGGCACATGCTACTATCAACTTCAACATGGAAGAAAGATCGTTTATCTTGGCCATAGGAGATTTCTTAGACGGGCCACTCATATCGTAGATTAAAGAAAGCTTTTTTTGGTGGTTAAGAGTTTGAAGATGCTCCAGAGGCATTGATTGGGGAGAATGCATATGAAAAGGTGAAAAATATCAATTTTATCTTTGGTAAGATTACAAAGAGTAGAAATGAGAAAAATATATGAAAAAAGAGGTATGTGTTCTTCGATCTTTCATATCGGCGCACTCTTGATGTGAGACACCATATTGATTTCATGCATGTGGAGAAAAATGTATGTGACAGTATTGTTAGGACACTGCTCAACATACAAGGTAATTCTAAGGATGGTGTGAATGCAATATTATATTTACAAGAAATGAGAATACGAGAAGACTTGCATCCGATGTCATATGGTAAGAGAACTTTTTGTCCTCTAACTTCTCATACTTTGTTTAAGGATAGGAAAAAAAGTTTTTGTGAGTGTTAACATGGCATCAAAGTTCCCTCAGGGTATTCTTTAAATTTTAAGAAGCTTGTGTCGATGAAAGACTTAAAGTTAGTAGGGCTAAAGTCTTATGATTGTCATATCTGAATGCAACAACTACTTCTGTAGCTATTCGAGGCATTGCCGAATATGATCTTCAACACATATTGACTAGACTTCGTTTCTTCTTCAATGCTATATGTAGCAAAGTCATTGAGGCGGAAAGATTGGATGAATTGGAAAATAAAGGATACATAATCTTGTGCCATCTTGAGAAACTTTTTCTTCATTCTTTTTTTTTTGACATCATGATACATCTAATTGTTTATTTAGTGAGGGAGATAAAGTTGTGTGGCCCTATCTATTTCTAATGGATGTACCCAATTGAAAGAATTATGAAAATCCTAAAAGGGTATATGAAGAATCCTAACCGGCTTGAAGCATCTATTGTTTAGAAATATGTTTCTGAAGAAGCCATAAAATTTTGTCAACATTATTTGTCAAATGTAAGACATATTGGGCTTCCTAAACGCCATGATGAAGAAGGGGGTAGACGCGGGGCTATAGTAAAGAGTGTGGATCCTGATGAATTGCAACAAGTCTACTTGTACATATTGAATAATGTTGATGAAGTTTCAGATTAAATGAATGCTCATAAAGAAATTGTACGGAAAGAAAATAGTCGAATGACTGAACAAAGGTTAATTAAAGAGCATATCAAAACTTTTGCACATTCGTTCAAACATAAGGTTGACGAAGAAGAATGTGTTTATGATACAATTAAATGGCTAGCACGTAGTCTTGAGATTGATGTCATAAGTTAGACTTTATTTGTGATAAAAGATTATACATTTTACATGAAGTTCCTAGATGATAAGAGCACCGTCTAGAACAATAGTGTTATGTTAGTGGTTGAATCTATGCATTTCTCTAGTTTAAAAGATAAGAACCCTAAATTGGCAATCATACCTTATTATTAGGTTATTAAGGAGATTTAGGTGGTTGACTATGTTAAAATTTAATTTCTCATTTTTAAATGCAAGTGGGTTGATGTCAATAATGGTGTGAAGATCGATCAGTAGGATTTACATTAGTAGATCTGAACAGTAGAAGTTTTGGAGATGAACCTTTCATTATGGAAGATCAGGTGAAACAAATGTTCTATATTATTGATCAAGCAAATAAAATGTGGTCTGTAACTCTCTAAGAAAAAAGGGTAGTTGATATTGATGAGGAAAATTGTTCAAATTATGATCTTCTTGAGACTCCTTTTTCCAGGGGTCTTCCAGAATTAAACGAAGAAGATGAAGCAGATAATGAACACCTTTAAGGCTGGTTGTGGCCACAACTGGTCTTAAAGGTGTTACATTAAGACCTATTTTTCAAAACAGGTCTTAATGTCAGACTTTTTAATCCGGTTGTGGTCATAACTGGTCTTAAAAGTTTAACTTTTTAGACCAATTAAAAAACCGATCTAAAATGTCATTTTTAAGTGGTCTAAAAAGTGATTTTTGTAATAGTGAAGCTAACTAATATAAAGTAGAAAAAGGACAAAACACAGATTCAAATCTAATTCTAGTTACTCATAGGTTGTTGATTGAGGTGGTGGGCAGCATTGCCTCATAAAAAAAAACACAAATTTAAATTTTAAAAAATGTAATCTTTATGAGAGGTAAAAGCTTTTTATATTATAAACTTCCACAGAGATTAGTACTGCCTTATAAAAAAAACACAAATTTAAATTTTAAAAAATGTAATCTTTATGAGAGGTAAAAGCATTTTATATTATAAACTTCCACAGAGATTAGTACCCTTAACCAAATAAAAAACTCTAACTTGATCTAAGCTATAACTAATATATTATCAATCCCTCTCACCAATGCTTCTCTCTCCTCCCAATACTTTAACCCTGCCCAAGCTGCCCCTAGTTACTCACCGATGCTTTTCACTTTTATCATAATGCTATCACCATCATTACGTAAAATCATCTTTTCGAATTCAAAAGGCTTGCTGCTTCCTTTTTTTTTTTTTAATATCATAAAAACCTAACTACTTTATCTTAGAACTAGAGCTAGCATAATTGGAATCATAAGCACTCCCCTCATTCTTCATAAATGTATTATTATTATTATTATTATTATTATTATTATTATTATTATTATTATTATTATTATTGTCAAATTTTAAAATTTGATTATTTTTGTGTTGGTATGAAAATTTTAATTCATGCTTTTTTCTTTGGGAAAATCCCATATAAAGCTACCTAAAATAGAAAAATTCTAAATTAGGTTGGTAAATTCAATAAATCCTTAATTAAGTTATTAACCTAATTTGAGATTTTAAAATGTGGGTAAAATAACTTTAATGCCTTCCCCTTTTTTCTTTCCCCTTTTAAAAGAGTTTTATTTCTATATGACTTTATTGCTCTATATATATCAACATTAATATGTTATCAAAAAAATATTTTTTTTCTAAATCAAAGGAATTTTTATGTTTTAAAAGGATCATAAAAAATAATTCAAACAAAAAAAGTAACCATGATACATACCGACCAAATTTCATTTAATTGATATTAAAAATAAATTAAGAAAATTTAATTTTTGATACAAAAAATAATTAAAAAATTTGAGTTTTCTTAAAAAAACAATGAAGTTATTTTTATCACATGAGACAAAAGAAAAAGGAAAGGATAACAGTTGCCAACTTTAGTTTACAAAAACTAATTGAAATGAAAGCTACTTTTACTAACATTAATTTAAACAAACTCTAAATAATTTTCCCTAATGCATAAATATCAGTTTTTCTAAAAAATAATTTAGCTAAGATTCCACCTTTTTAACCTTTTCATTCTTTAATATGAATTATTAATATTAATTACTTGTTTATTTAAGAAAGGTGTGAAACTTTGATATACTTTTTAGATAAAAATATTAAATGCACTTAAAAATGCTTATTAAAATATATAAATTTCCTAGAAAAACTTCATATATGAAATAAATATAGTAAACTTTATAATTAATATATTTATTTATAAAATAATTTTTATAGTGACATATATTATCTTTTTTTAAAAAAATTGTTAATGTTAATAAAATGAGGTCCTTGCTTAAAAATATTGTAAGTTTTTGTTCTTACAATGACAATTAATATATTTAAATTATAGATGAATTATATTTTATTTTATTAAATATTAATCTTGCACTACTATAGAAAACGTAAACTACAACCCTAAAAGGCGTCCATTTTAAAAAAAAAAAGGTAGTAAAAAATGAACAGAGTGGCATTTCTGTAATTATTAAGATACAATTTTAAAATATTGGGCCACTTTAGGCATCCCAATTAAAATTATGGACGCGTAAAGGGAACTTTAGGCGTTCGAAAAATTAATTGGGACGCCTAAAGTAGAGCTATTAGAGGCAAAAGACCTACTTTTTTTTGGAGAGAAAAATTTAAAAAACTTTAGACGTCCCTATTTTAATTATGGACGTCTATTTATCTTAGTTTATGTGTCCCTATTGTAAATAGGGACGCATAAACTATGTATGTTAGTCATATGTCAGTTAAAAAACTGACATATTTTGACTTTTAAAACTAAATAGACGTCCTTATATAAAATAGAGACGCCTATTTATTTCATGTCGGGACGTCGGAGTGGCATCCTTAATATTAAATATTAGGACGCCACTATGGCTTCCCTATTTTAGAAACTATGGCGTCCCTTATATCCAATATAAGGGATCCAATTTAAGGGACGCCACTATGGCGTCCCTTAAATTGGATCCCTTATATTGGATATTATGGCTGAGTAGTAAATAGGTTAATTCTTCCTTTCCCCATGACATTTTTTAGTCTTTTTGAGATGAGTTGTAAAGAAAAACCGATACTTTATAGATTCAAATGACTTTTTTCAACTCTTTATTCGTTGTTTTCACCATCCTCACTCTCGTCAAGTCCTCCGCCGCTCCCGCCCCTGCCCCTACTTGTAATGGTAATCCTCGCTTCATCACTTCTCAAATCTAACATGACAACCTTTGTTTATATTCTCTTTTGTATTTGGATCTGACTCTCCTTCTGTTTATTATTATTATTATTATATAATTTTCTTTCCTTTTTCACAATCAGATCTAGTATGGTATATGTAAAGATGAAGAGAATGTATTTTTGAATTCAAAATTTTGACTAACATTGAAGCTCGTCGTCTTCCTCTCTCCCCATTGAAGCTCGTGATTTTAGATCTGATATTGTTTCTGTGGTTTGCTAAAAATTGTTGGGCAATGGCATCTTCAAAATAAATATTAAAAAAAAGACTTTAGGCGTCCCTATTTTAAAATAGGAATGTCTAAAATGTGACTTTAAGCGTCCATATTTTTTTAAGGGACACCTAAAATCTTTTTTTACCGCATCCCTCAAATAGGCGTCTCACGATAAAGTAACGTTAAAAGGCTCAAAATAGGGACGTTAATACCCCTTTTTGTAGTAATGTTGATATATATGTTGAAAAATATAAGTTACAAAGTAATGAAACTCATTAAAGAGGATAAATGATATGACATTAAAGTCATTTTACTTACATTTTAAAATTCTAAATTAGGTTGATGACTCATTTAGGGATTTGTTGAATTTACCAACCTAATTTAAAATTATTCTATTTTAAATAGCTTTATATGGCATTTTCCCTTTTTCTTTTCTCTCACATTTATATAATATTCATTTCTCGACATTAAAATATACAAACTTATAACACTAAAAATTATTTTTTAAAATTATTCTTTCTATTTTACTTTTTTTTTACCTAGTTTTGTAAGAATTTTAATATCTAATTATAATAATATAAATTTATTAACAGTATTGGTCTGGACCATGGTCCTATTCTGGTTTGACCACTGAATTTTGAACTAATGTTTTGACGGATTAAATATTCAATCAAACATTTGGTATTAACAATACAACTCCATCTCAACTTGGTATATATAGATGCATAGAAAATGTGTTAAGATATGGTTTAAAATCATCAAAATCAATATCAATATCAATACCAACATCAATTATCAATTAATATTAAGATCAATACATAACAAAAAATTACCGCAAGCCATATTATTTATAGGTTATGAATAATGTGATTTTTTTGCACGATTTATGAATAATGTGATTTATGAATTATATGTGTGAGAAATTAAGCGTACCTGGAGTATAACCATTTATTTTTGAATACCACCCACACTGACGGGATCAAAGTAACTGACATGATTATGATCACATCACAAATACACCACATATTTATATATAGGAAAAAGAGGGGGTTATAATGCAGAGGGAGAGTAATCGGTTTCTCAAAATGTGTTCGTCAGGGACGCAATTGAACTCCTCATGCCTATATATAGTGTTTCACATATTCCTTCCTCAAAAGAAGACGTGTGGATAGGTTCGGCAATACCAATCTGAAAAACTGATGAATATAACATTTATCTACTTGAAATTTTTTATTATTTTTATTTTGAATTCAATGCTATTGGATTTATGCCTAATCCATAAAAGGTGGATCATGCTATTTTCCAATAACTGTTGGTTGATATGTTAAACGATCTCATCCTCATAAGGAAGATAACACATCTTCGAATCCTAGAAACTCACTTATTGGGAGAGATAAAAATCTTTTATGCTCTAAGCTTCGAGAGGGAAAACCCTTTATTTCTAAAAAAAAAATAAAATGGATTTTATATTTATCATACTTAATCTTTTTATAAATAGATTAATTATATGATAAATTGTTGATCAACAGCAACACCTTGTAGAAAACAAATAGGGATTTAACTTTAAATAATTTCAATTGACCAACCTTTTACAAAACATAATTACATTATCTTTTATAAAAAAAAAAAAGAGAATTTGAAGGCAAAGTTGAAACATGTAACAAACACTATCATGGTGTTCGTTAAATATCTCTTGAAAATTATAGTTATCCATTATTGGTTATAGGATGCTCTTTTTGATAAACCAACTTACGTCTTGTTAAAAGACACGAGTAGTTATCAAATAAAAGACAATGTTTTATGAGAAAGTTAGTTTGGAATCTGCATTAGTTGTATACAATTAATAAATAAAATATGAAATTTTCAGGTAAATATATATCAAAGAAAGAATTTTAAACCTGAAAATTTACTACGATGATTCACCTTTTTTTGATACTAGGAGATCATTATATAGTTTTACATAAGCAATTTAATGATTAAAAAGTCTTACAATAAATGAGTAACATGCAATGCAATGACAAATTAAAATCCAATGCAAGAAATGATAACATATTGTGAGACATTTTAATTATTAAATTGCTTATATGATATTATACAGTATATGTATCCAACAACAACAATAATAAAGCCTTTATCCCATTAGGTGGGGTCGGCTACATGGATTGCACGACGTCATTGTGCTCTGTCAAAAACCATAGATTTCGATATATTATTAATTAGAAGGTCTCTCTCTATGACCTCATTGAGCGTTCGTTTCGGCCTTCATCGACCTCGTCTAATAGGACTTCATCCTGCTTGATCCACCCTTCTCATCAGATCACTCAAAGGCCTACGCTGAACATGTCCAAACTACCTCAAATGATTTTCTACCATTTTTTCTTCAATAAGAGCCACTCCCACTCGTTCATGTATATGAGTATTACGAATCTTGTCTTTTATTGTATGACCACTTATCCATCTCAACATCTTCATTTCAACGACTCCCATTTTATGCTCATTTTGTCCCTTTAAAACCCAACATTCACTACCATATAATAGTATATATATATCTCCCTTTAATATCAACTGACCATGCTTTGTGTATATATATATATAGTTAAAGAATTATGGTGTAGTTTTAAAGAATATAAGATGGTATAAGATAATATGAGTACAAAATTTAATTAAATGAACATGTGAATTTCCATATAATAGTATATTTAGATAAATTTTCAATCAAAATGATGAATAAAAATCTCATTTTACAAGATAGAAGAAGACATATCTAACTTTCGTACGTGGATGGATTTTCTTTTTTTTTTATGATTCTTTTTCATACGGCGAAAAAAAGTTCATTTTAAAAATCTTTTATGTTATAAATAACATAATTATATTTATCCAGTTAGGTCTATACAAGTTTTGAACAAAATTATATTAATTTTTTTAATATAATTAACGATGCATTATATTAATTTTCCAATCATTAAATATCTATATTAAAACAAGCTGTGAACGGTACAGTTTACTACATGGGAATCATCATCATCAATCTATTATAGATATCTCTTCCTTCAAGCCGTTCCATTCCTCGGCTTTTGACCGACTCTAAACTCATATCACTGTTCACAAGCCAGATGCTTATATCCCATAATATAATAATCGAATCCCATGTTGCGTGTAAGCCATTCTTCTTCAAATCGCAAGTTAAAATATTTGAACCTCTGACTTATGCAGCACCATAGCATGACGACAAAGCATCAAGGGTGGGAAATTTTGTTAATTATTTGAACCTCTCAACTCTCCCTCCAATAGAAATTCTTCTTGGAAATCCAACCTCTGATTTATCCCTCAGCATAGAATCAATAAGACTTGCGGGTTAAAATAAGTTATCGTCTACCCATTTAAAAAGTTCATTCTGAGACCCTGCTCACCTCACATAAGCCGTCCTTCTTCTCCGGCAGCTCAAACCTGGAATCTGTGAAGATAACGTTGTTGTGAAGGTGGATAGAGTAATTTGTGTCAAACACGTCCGCCAACAGTTTGAATATGAGCTTCCTTCCAAGGTGCTATGCCGATATGAGATCGTTGTGTTCGACGTGTTTGTAAGTCGTTTTTATTTGAATTGTCATACTGCTACATTACTACTTAATGAATCTTTGGTAGTTAGAACCGCTTGCTGATCTAATGAATCTTCTATGTCTGGCCATGTATATTAAAACCTCATGCTCTGTCTTACCTCTGTTTCACTGTGTAGCTTACTCGTATGGTGATTGAGCTGGATTCAGACTACATATGGTGTGTTTTCGCTGGAAAGTTCGGTGAGGACCGGACCTACAGGGTATCTGATTTCATTGTGTCCTCGGCTAGGCTTGGCATACATCCAAAATACTTTATCAAGTTACGGCCAGATAGTGTTGTAGAGGAGATACCCGTGTGCATGCCAAATCACTCATTCGATCTCATATCTGTCTGGGATTATGCCGCTCTAGAACTCCGCCCATGGCAGTTAGTTGGTCAGTTGAATGTTAGTTTTTACTTACTAATATTGAAGCAGTGTTTATTTAGATAGTACTCTTTTCCTACATGAAGATGTATATGGTTTCCTGAAGTCCTTTCAGGTGAACAAGTTGAAGAATATTCGACGGTTTTACTCAAAAGAGGTTATTTTAGAGGTTGAGGATGAAAAGGCCGCAACAATGAGGTCGAATATATTCGCATTTTTTTGTTTTGTATCTGTCATATCGTGTTTTTTCCCTTATACACGTAGGCTCTTCATCTACTTTGTATCGTAGGGGCAACAAGAACTTCAAGTGTTCTCTGGTCAGGGCGCCTGCCGAGGTAACCTTTAGAATGCTTGAGTCAGTTGCAAGATTGGATGGTATGTATGTTGTTATCCAGTATGTTGTTCCAAAGAGTAAGGATGAGGAATGCCTTCCAATGATGAAGTCGTACTTCGACTGGACAAGAGTGTTCTTTAATCCTCCATGGCCTCAGCTTCAGGAATATGACGATGACTTCCTTGGAGGGACCTTCCCAAACATCTATTGAGGAATAGGATGCCTTCACTTTGTCATATTCGCATGTAGTAACTCTGTATAACCCGTGAATCCTTAGTGTTCAGATGTTGAATATGAACTGGAAATCCTCATTTGCTATTACATTTAGGATAATTATGTAGTATGCCAAACCTAAGTATGTAAGCCCTGTTATTTTAAATCCTGTAGTTAGTATGCGCTTTTGTGGATTATATGTAATGTGCTTTTCTACTTACTTTAAAATGTTAGTCCTTATTGTAATGTTAGTCATTAGTGTATTTCCTATGTTGTGTTTGTTCACCCAAGTTTAGTAATTTATGATAGTTTATGCGTATAAATTTGGGATTTACGTACATGATAATAAGCCCTGGTAAACTTACTGCATTGAAATCCTTAAGTGAAGAAGCACATAATGCGACACAAAGTTAATGCTTTGGACTTTTACAATAGTCACACAGGTCTAAATTACAAATAGTGGAACTAAATTACCACAGAACAACCATTAGAAGACTTTAATCTATCAAAGTGTTCCTGGCACTGAATAACCAGAGGGTGTGGCCTAGATGGCAAGCTATTTGAGCGAGTATGGAAATGGGATTTTGAGTTCAAAGGAGAGGATGCCATTTTTAGCTTTGAGAAAAGAGAAAGGAGGTAAGGCTGAATGTGGATTTGAGTCTATGAATATATGTGTGTGTATATGATGGATATAGGAGACACAAGGAATCTCATATTGAACTAATCCTAATTGTTAGAGATCTAGATCTGAATAAAAGACAAGAAAATGATTAATTTATTACTAACCAACTCGTGTTTTGTATTGCAAATTTTTTGTTGGCTATGTTACTTCCATTATTTCAGCTCGTGTGGGCAATGGTTTGGGTTCTTTTTATTTATTTATTTTGAGGGAACATGCTCTGCATGGCCAAAAATTGAAATAATATTTTGGGTTTGTAATGGCGCCCGTACGTGAGTGTGTTTTTTTTCCTTGTGCAAGCAATCTGAGCTTTGCTGTTTCAAGGCCACGAAGAACAAATCTCTTTCATCGCTATGAAAGTGTGTGAGATGAGTTCAGGGTTTTTTTTTTCTTTTTGTCAGCTTTTGTTTCATTTGTGTTTGTGTGATTTCTGGAACTTTATTGTCATTGAAGTCAAAGCATTGTAAACGATAAATGGCATACATTAATTAATGTGTTGACAGCAGATTTGCAAAAAAACATGTGACATGTAAGGCTATGACTTAGCACTCTACCTGTAGCTGGCATTTTATTTCTGTTTTGGAGTAACCTTGAGTTGCCTGTAGGTCTTATCTGCCATGATTTCTTTCCATATTCATCTATATCGCATATCTCCATGCTGTTAATTGAGACTTTGATATTGGTCCTTTAAGATTATCATTCAAAAGGGCACTGTCTTTTCCCTGATATTTTTCTATATGTAATTTGACCCTTCATGTAGAGTCTTTATTATATATAATAATACATTCATAAGTATAGTGCACGCATCATTGATTCAGATGTACACAGTGATACCAGTATTTCATGGTGCAGGAAACTGTGCATTATCTTCATATTTACAATACTTATGCTTTTCCATGTTCATTCAAGCACATATCTCCATGGTATTTAAGAGTGAATTGTTTTTAGCAAGGACACTACTATCATTCAAGTGGAAACTTGTTGGTTTCCATATTTTGTTATTTGCCTTTTGACCACCATGTTATGTCATTGTTATCATAGCAATGGAAATTGAGTTAACACTTCATTTTAACTATTAAAATGTTATAATTTAAATTTTACAGCTTTGGTATTAGCTACCAAAGAAGTATCATGGATTATGGAAGGAATTCCTTATTCTGCGTACAATAGGAAAATAATTCTTCAAACCAAGATTATATGTGAGGTGGTAACTCTGAATAGTCAACTAATTGGTATACTCATTTGAATTTCTCTGCTTCATAGGTGTATCTAATATCACTGTTATGAACGAAATTGACTTGTCCAAGAGCTCTGGCCTCTGTCAAAATGAACTGACATAACAGCAGAAGCTGATATAAAGCTTGACATTATCACTTAATACTGCAAATTCTTCTTTTACTTAAGGGTATATGTTTGCTAATATAGATTTATCATGTCAATTGCAATTATTGATTCTACCTAATAAATAGATCCATAAGCCTTATTGTTTACAATAGCTCTGGGAAATCATGTTAACATATGTTTATCATGTTAGTAGCAATTGCTAATCACAAATGATATTGCAGTAGCTGACTTTTGCTTTTTCCTTTAAGGTCATCATATCCAAGGGATGACACTCAAAATCCCACACTATGCCACATGAATCACATATCTCTTATGTCATTATCCTTAGCCTGTTCGGTATAACTAGAACCAGTAATTTGGGCGGGGCTAATGGGCTGAGTCCGTTAGCCTGTTAAAATAAACGGGCTTGCGATGAGAAATCTGAGTCCTTTTGTTTTTCGGGCTAAACGGACCGGCCCATTTAATATTTTTTTTAAAAAAAATTATGCTTTTCAGATAATCAGATCTCAGTGTTTTCAGTTCTCAATAATGTTGTGTTTAACTACTTCCTCATTTTTTTTATTTAACACTTTTGTTTTTCATATTATATTTATTTATTTTACTATTATTAAATTTAAAAAAGATGTGTTTGTATGTTTTTGTGATGTGAGTAGATGGTAAAAAAAAGGAAAGTAAGAATGAAATTGGTTTCCTAACACAAATGCATAAAAGAAAATAAGTGTGATGTGAGTGAATGAAAGAGAAAGGGAGTGAAAATTAAAAAAAAATAAGTAAATTAAAAAAAAAGACGGGCTGACATTTTGCTAACTCGTTTGTATTCGGGCTAAATGGGCTCGTTAGCCCGAACGGGTCAGGCCGTCGGGCTCGGGCTGGCCTATTTAACAGCTATAGGTATACCTATAGTGCCCAGTATATCATATGTCCTTCATCTTAATTGTCTAAAATATAGGCATGATTGTTGAGTCATACTCAATATCCTCTTCTGTCATGAGTGGTTTACATTATGTGCCTATCATAACTATTGGTGTATTGACAGCATGTACTTGAGGCAATTTCAGGTCATTTTTAAATAATATGTTATTTATTCTAATTTATTATACTTCCAATATGATTGCCCACATCAGCAAAGCCTTCACTTTTAACAACCAGATTGCATTATTGATTTATGTTGTGGTGTGCGTCTTCTCTGATATCATCTTCATCCCACATCATCAATCCTCACCTCCCATTTCAAGCCCAGTGATTTGCTAGGTGGACGTTATGCTCTATAAAGTGTCTCTTCTTCCTTTAGCATGATCTCTTCATTGTTTTCATGTAAATATAATTAGAATACTAATATAATGAAATGTTAATCATTAAGATAATAAATCAATAAACAACAGATGATTATCATGCAATCTGGACTCATCACTCCAGTGGTCAAGGGTCATCACTTGAGTAATCCCTTCTGAAAACTGGCAGAGTTCAGAGTCCACTCACTTGAGTGATCCAAGGCCATCACTTAAGTGATTTCTTCTAATTTATGCCAAAGAGTATGACTGGATAAAATGAATCATTGCTCAATGCATCACTCGAGTGATCCATTGATCATCACTCGAGTGATCCATTTGAAATCTTGGTAGAGAGTCTTTCCTAAAATTCACAAGTTAACTTACATCATCACTCGAGTAGTCATTTGAGTGATTCAAGGGCATCACTCGAGTGGTCACTTAAGTGATCCCTTCCAAAATCAGGTGAAGAGCTTTGGTCACTATTTTGACTCTATTACTCGAGTGATCAATCGAGTGATCAAAAACCATCACTCGAGTGATCCCTTCTTAAAACTAGCAGAGTTCAGAGTCCATATTGCTTAAGTGATCCAAGGCCATCACTCTAGTGATCACTCAAGTGATCCCTTCTCATTTCTGCTAGAGAGTATGACTGGATAAAATGACTCATTGTGTAACATCCTCATTTTTTATTTTTGGGATATAATTATAATTTAGAGATAATTATCATTTTTAGTAGGTAAATTTTTAGGACTAAAAAAATATAATAATAATATAATAAGGAAAAAAATTAATTATTATTATTTTATAATATAATATTAAATATAATATAATATTATTATATAATATAATATAATTTATTATTAAAATATTATATATAATAAAAACGTGGGGGCGGCGCCCCCATATTTGACAAAAGAAGGTGCCACACTTTTTTAAAAAAATAATAAAAAAATATTAAATGAGACAGGATGAGGTATTATAAATACCTCCTTGCCTCAACACACTTCACGCAACAAATTTGCGTGAAGTGTGTGCAGAAAGGTGACGGGCAAGACTCTGATAGGAGTATTTTTTATTCTTCGAGGATCAATAAGGTACTCAAAATCTCTTCTAATTATAAAATTTATTTTATAAAATATTTTCTAAATAATTTTCTATTTCTTATGATATTAATTTTGTACTGATTAGAGAATATGTTAGGATTAGAATTTTGGGCAAGTTTGAGTTTTGTCAGTATATGACTATAAGAATATAGATGATAACTAATAGTTAATTTTAATCAGTTAATTTTTGTTATTTAGTTTATATAAGATTTTATAATGAATTTTTTATATACTCAATTTATAAATAATGTTATTTTGAACTTTTAAACCGGTTAAATTTAGATTAAATAATTTATTTGTGTTAATAGAGATATTATTGAAATTTTTGTTGGTATAGTTTTTAAAATCTGAAGGACTAAATTGTTACTTCTGAAATTTCTAAGTCTAAACTGTCATTTATGAGATTCATAGGACTAAATTGTTATTTATGAAATTTGGAGGACTAAACTGTCATTTATGAAATTAGGAGGACTAAATTGTCATTTATGAAATTAGGAGGACTAAATTGTCATTTTATAATTTAAACCCTAAATTGTTATTTTCAGTTTTTATAGTATATTATTATTAGAATTTGTAAATAAGTTAGAATTTTGACTTTTGGAAAATTATTAACGGGTAGTAAATTGATTGTAATAGATTGATTTTGGCGTGTGTTTGAGCTCTTTGATTTAGAACAGTGTGATAATAATTAGCTTTGGTGAGAGGTAACCACTTTCCACTTATTATGCGTGTTGGTGTGTGTTTGTGAGTATTTTGTAAAATGATTATGAGATTGAAAATCATATGTTGATATTTATGGATTATTTCAATAAGTAATATTGAGGAGTATTTTGTTATAAACTTGCTTTGTGGAAATTGTAAGGTGTATTTGTATATTTTGAATATCCTCATATGAGTATGGAAATCTTGAGAAAATTCCTATTAAGCTATTTATTGATACATATTGGGTTGTTTGATTTAGGTTGAGATGTAGAAAGTTATTTTTACCACGTGGTATAGCCTCCATTGGTGCATGATGGTTGGTTTTCTATTGTCCCACCAGTTCAATGAGGGATCGTCCCACCAGTTCAATGAGGGATTGCGACACCCCACTAGTTCAATGAGGGGAAAGACCCATGGTCTGGAAACATGCTATGTGGATTTTGGTCAATCCTCATCATGTGACCGGAGAGCTCTTTGAGTGGCCAGTAACATGGATAGTAACTTAGCCCATGGGTTTAGTCGGCGGAAATAAGACGGTTCGGTTGGATTGATGGGAGGCACTTGTGAATTATGATATGAGATTTGAGATATAATATTATATAATTTCTGATATGAGATTTGTGTACAAAACAATGATATTAGATTTTTAATATTTTATTATATAAATTGTTCCACTTGGCACCTCATGAATACATGTCAGCATGTGTAATGAGTTGGAAAGCTGGTTACTGAGGCTTTTGTCTCACCCCGTCGATTTAACATTTTTCAGGTGATAGTTTCCATGCTGGGATGTCGGGAGGAGCTCCTGACGCATAGATATATCTCTATGGCCTCTTGTGGTTTATTATGTGTTGAATTGATGTATATTGCCACTCATAGGGCCTACATCCTGTAAACTCTGATTTGACTACATACTTTAGATTATCGTATCGTGGATTGGATATTATAATATTTAATAGTTTGTGAAATTTTATCTCTATTATGATTAGTCTTTGAGGGATAATATTTAATATTATGGAATTAAGGAGAGGATCTTACACATTGCACATTGTATCACTTGAGTGCTCACTCGAGTGATCCATTGATCATCACTTGAGTAATCGATTTGAAATCTTAGCAAAGAGTCTTTCCTGAAACTCACAAGTTAACTTACCTCATCACTCGAGTGGTCACTCAAGTAATTCAGGGACATTACTCAAGTGATCTCTTCCAAAATCAGGTAGAGAACTTTGGTCATTGTTCAAATGCATATTTCAATGACAAGGTAATATTGGCGCTAACCATAGAAATGGTGAATTGTATCAATGACCATTTGTGTTCCCTCTTACTAGGTGATGCCCATGAATTCAACAGTTGTGACTCCGTTTATAAGTCCAATGAAAATGATGATGGTTTTGACAATTTTTACACCACAGAGTTCCTTAACACAATCAACAGCTCTTGTTTGCCTCCACATAAGCTTATTCTTAAAGTTGGAGCACCAATTATGTTGGTAAGGAACATTAATCAATCTTTAGGATTATGTAACAGAACCTGCCTCCACATAACTCAGTTAGGGAAGATTGTTATTGAGGCAATCACTTTGAATGTGTCACATCCAAATCAAAAGGTCATCATTCATAGAATGGATATGAATCCTTCAGAAAGTTGATGGCCATTCCACATGCAACGGAGACAATTCTCAATAACTCTTTCATTTGCTATGACTATCAACAAGAGTCAAGGGCAATCTCTACGACATGTTGGATTGTATCTTTGCAAGTCTGTCTTCACATATGACCAGTTATATATTGCATTATCTAGAGTTAAAATGATGGAAGGCTTGAAGATAGTTGTTGGTGATAATGACAGCAGGGAGAAGAGGACGACAAGAAATGTTGTGTGCTAAGAAGTTTACTGAAATGTGAGTTAATGATAGTATGACTATTATTATTGTACTATTTATGTATTAGACATATGTTATGAGTATGTAATCATTATTAAAACTATATGATACTTTGACTGAAATATGAGAATTTTATAGTATTTAGAATGAATCATCTATATTAGCACATGCATCTATACAACGCACATGGAAGTGTAAGCTAGTTGGATATTGGGTCTGTTTGGAATTGCTTTTAGGCCATGAAAACGCTGCTTTTGTGTCAAAAGCCCAGTAGCCTCATTAAGGAAGCGTTTGGGTTTACGGTGGACATCACTGGGCTTTTTTCAAGGACGTGGCTTTTTTTTGAAGCCCAAAAATCATGCTTCCATCCTCACCGCACCGTGATATTCTGCATCAGCTCGCTCTCTGTCCATTTTCTTCTCGTTACATCGCTGCTTCCTCGTGTGTGTGTGTAATAATTGAACTTTTTTTAATTTATAAAATTTTATTTAAATTTTTTTACATCAATTATAACAATTTATATGTGTGTGTAATATTCAATAAGGTTTATACCATTTTCATTCATTTTTCATTCAAACGGGCTTTTCAAACGCTAAACCAAGCAGAAGGTTAGAAAAAATTCACTTCTGTCACCGCTAATCCAAACACAAATCACATTTACAATCTCACTTTTTTTCAAACTCACTTCTCTAAAAATCAGATTGAAAAAAAAGTCAATTTTCCACCGCTAATCCAAACATACACATTATAACGGGGGTGATGGCTATATTTTGAATCCGGTCGGCTTCATTAAAAGTACTAACTTTTTTGTTCAAACGTGAGTTTTTGTCATAAATTTCCATTTGGGATGACGTTTAAAAAATAAGCGCTTTAGACTAAAAAGCCACGTTGAGAGTAAAGCACATTTTCTTTGCTTCTGTTGTGCGACACGTGGAGTTACCAGCATTTAATGCTTCGAAACTGTTACCTACAGTACCCAACAACTTCAACAAGAGGGGTACTGCGGGCAAAATCAAGGGTCCTTCATAATTATTATTACTAATATTTTTTTTAATTAACCG
Source organism: Albizia julibrissin (assembly GCA_037074505.1). Taxonomy (NCBI): domain Eukaryota; kingdom Viridiplantae; phylum Streptophyta; class Magnoliopsida; order Fabales; family Fabaceae; genus Albizia; species Albizia julibrissin. Next base: position 41,530,548 of record CM073487.1, read on the forward strand.
ACAAGCAAACAGTTTGAAATATTACACAAGAGTCACGGACTCAGCCATACGGCTCTCAATCCTATCCATGTCCAACCTATGTTGACAGGCCAGGATTGGTTCCTGTAATAACATGTCTATACAGTTACCTTGCGCTTCTCTAGCTGGTACATCAGCGCATCCCAATACAATTCGCAGCACATATCTAAGTTCAATTTCACAGTTAGAGTAAATCATATTCCTAATCTCCGCTATCTCAGGCTTCAGTGGGTGATTAGGACTACAATCAAACATAATCAACTGGTATGCTTCCATAAATTTTCACTTTTCCAAAACCTATTCAAACACACATTATGTCACTCTAACTGATTTTTATTTCTTTCCCAACTTTAATCCAACAAGCCGGATAAAGCAGTTGGAGTCAGTGCTGGTAACTCTAAAACAAAGTAATTAAATTCGGGCTGGCCACTGAACCGACTGGGGTACGGGGTCAAAGGTCAATGAGTCAGATTGAAGTCAGATCAGAGCTAACTTAGGGCCAAGCCGATGAGAAATTGAAGGTTTTAGGATTATTAATATGAGATTGTAAAAAAAATTTTAAAAATACCGACTCTGGTTGGTGTTTGGTTCGGTCCGGGTTTCAAAACATAGCTCTAAAATGGGTGTCATGCTTATATTGTTAATACTTTCTTCATTTTTAAATATAAACTTCAAACTTTAAAATAGATCCGTCCCTAAATATAAATTACATTTTAGTCAAAACATTTATTGCACTTTTTCTAATTTTACCTATCGACTTTATTTATTACATTTATCATTTCTCTCATTTGTCCTCTTTACAAATAGCATAGTTGAAAAAAAATACATATTTAATACTTTTAATTAATTTTAACTATTTTCTTAATAACCACAAATCAATCACTTATTTAAAGTTTATATTTAAAGGGGGATGAGTAATAGTGAAGCTGATGCTGTGTTGTTCAACTTGTACTGCTGATTATTACGTCAATTACTTAGCAAGCAAGTGTTACTTTAAGTGGGAATTCGACAAGTCAACGCCTAAGGCTGCTATGTTTCTGAAAATATACCACCCTTGATACTGCCTCATATGCTTAATTATGTTCTGCTTGATAAACCTCTGCTCTGAGAGGAGATGATGATGATGATGATGATGATGATGAAAGAAGGAAAAAGAAAGATAAATTAAAGAAAGGGTTGAGAGGATTTGAGGATATTACGCTGCATTAATTATCAACTTCTCATGCCCTGCTTCGTGGCTTTTATATGCTATCCTAGCATCCGTAATGTGTTTCTCATTATATGAGATTATACAAGAGAATATAGTGGCTGGCCAAAAAAAAAAAAAAATTAATATAACTTTTGGTCTCTAAAATTTGGCCCGATTTTGGTTTTGGTCCCTTAAGTTTGAAATCAATGGTTTTGGTCCTTAAAGTTTGGCCCGATTTTGGTTTTGGTCCCTCAAATTTGAAAAAGACTTGATATGTTACCCTAAACTTGAGAGACCAACAATTATAAACAAAGTAAACTTGAGGGATCAAAACCAAAATCGGGCCAAACTTCAGGGACTAAAACCATCGATTTCAAACTTAAGGAACCAAAATCAAAATTGGACCAAACTTCAGGGATCAAAACCATCAATTTCAAATTTGAGGGATCAAACCTAAAATTATGTCAAACTTCAAGGATCAAAAGTTATATTAAAAAAATAAAGAGAGAGGGAGAGAGAGAGAGAGAATATATAGGGAACAAAAAACTGATCACACATCACTCCTTGTATCTGAACAGACAAAAGAAAACATAGGAGAAAGTAGGAAAATAGCATAATGACATCAATATATTTATATCTTTGGCCATTACCAAGTAAACTACACATTAACACCATCAAAATATTTTAAAAGACAAATTATATTTTTTTTTTTTCATATTTTTCTGTTTCAAAATCAAATAGTTTGGCCAAAATACTTTTAATTTTCCTATTAAAAATCAAAATGAGTAATCTCATCCGGCGGCATCAATGAAACACAAAAATCATTCTCTATTATCTAACGAAAACTTTCATTACGTTATCACGCATTTTAATAACAAAATAGTAGTATCATATTTTGCTACCAGGACATATATTTAGTGCAAGTTCGCTGTTGGAATATCCGGTCACCAACATTTTGGTTTGAACACTTTCTAATTAGAAAGAAACAAATAATAGGAGACAATTTTACTGAAATTACAAAACCTCTGAAGAACAATTGAAAGAAACACAAATTACAACTACACATTATATGATTTCTTGGAACATTTTAACAAGAACAGTGACATTATAATTTTCTATAACTTTTCAACTATGAAAGTGAGAAAAAACAGTAGCCATTAATCATAGCTCTTCTCACTTGAAGCATGCGTATAGACCCATTTAAGCAGCCTAGAACCTAATGACACGAACAAAACAGACGCCATGAATATCAATTTGGGCTCTTTAAATCTGTTGCTTCGCTAACTTCCTCACGCTTGCTGTTCCAACAGTTATCACGATCCACAATTGTTTCCAAGCCAAAAGATCCTTCACTCATTATTCTTTCAGTCAGTATGGATAGTTTCTTTGGTTCGGACGTTTAGCATCTGGAGCTGCAAACAACATTCTTTCATTTAAAAGCCACAAGTGCCTTGCATTCATCAGAAAGTCAATAATCTGATCTGGGAGCTGTAAAAGATGAAAGAAGACCAGCAGCCTGGGCAGGTAGAATATCGCCAAATGACATAGCACTTGTTGATTTATCCTTGAAGATGCCAACTTGTCCATCAGTCAGTATGGATCCCAATTTCAAAGTACTCTCCCCAAACCTACTTCCAACCTAGAAGAAACATTAAAATAAATAAATAATAACCACCTTAAAAACCATGCCAAGCTGCCAGCATATTCTTAATCAAGCTTATATACTAGAAGTGAAACATCTGCATGATGGTGAATGCAAGTCTATGATCATAAACGTCAATCATTAATAAGTGTCATTCATAATATGTATAGTTACTTTCAAGATTCCCACTTGCACCTTTTAGAGCACAAAGGACCAATAATTTGATACAAGTCTATCAAATCTAAAACTTTTGCTAGACGGAGCAGGAATCAAGGAGATTTTCAGTAATGTAGAAGCTCCACTAAGCTTATGAATTGTCAACAATTTTTTACTATTTTTAATCATCTTCCATTAATTTAAGAACTTATCTACCAGCTCTTAAAACGCATTAACCTTATTGATATATTAAACACTATTTACATATATTTATCCTAAGGCAACAATTTGAAACCTTAATTTTAAAAAGAGAAGAAAAACAAGATTACACGGGATTGTGTTGACTTTTTACAGCAAAGTAAATTTTTAATTTGGACCTTAAAGCATACAGTTCCTAAAGTCCATATGGTGTAAGCTCTGACATTTCCAGAAACATATTGTTTGTCCTCGTATAAATATGACTTAAGAAGGAAGTAAAATTCTAATATATAACCATGCATCATTGAATGATGAATCCATCAACAACTGTGGGTCCCTAAAACAGTAATATAGTAAAGGCATACATAGAAAGAAATCCAGTACCTATGCTTTTAATTTCTTAAAAAAAGCATATATGAAACCATGTATCAGGCCACAATGACAATTAGTACCATGAGAAAATTTGGATAAGGACATACTTGCATGAATGACTTCAGAAATGGAGCTGCTACTCCGAGACTTGAGTTGTCATCCAAATTCATCTTCTGAGAAAGCTCAGCATTTGTAAGAGAGTTCCAGGAACTTCTCGAAGAGTGTTCATTTGAAGATGGAGCAAATGTCTTCTTTGTCCCTCTAGAAGACAATGCTGGAGCACTGGAATTATCAAGACATCAGTTTACGAGTAAGAATTCACATTTTGGAACAGGTTCCTCAGCAAAAGAAAAGATACTGAATGAATTGGGTACAACTATCCAAGCCTTATCCCACTAGGTGGAGTCATTTAAAGCCTGTCCCAAGCCCAATTAAAAAAAGATGGCTATGTCAGGCATTCAACAACCAACATAAAACTTTTGAATCTTTATGACATGGATCAAAGAATTGGGTACATTCTAAATAAATGATAGGAATCCAAATGGCTATGATTAGATGACTGACAAAAAGAAAAGTAATAAATTCAAACTTACCTGATGGGAAGGTATTTGAACCGAGGTACTATAGAGCACCTCAGAATATTAGACTCTGAATTAGTAGGCAGTTTCTGAACAGTATCTGTGTACATTCGGTTGAGTTGCACAAAAAATCCAAAGAGAACAGCATGACGTAGGTATGACTGTTTCTCATTCTCCCAAAGATATGGCTCAAACCTTTGAACAGATTATATTACATAAAATCATTACCAGATCAATAGAAAGAAGCATTGAAATATTCACCACAAAAAGATCCTTGAGAAGATGGCGCAGAAATTTCTAGAATGTCAAAATATCTAATTGGCAGCTCATATCACACAAGTACATAGCACTAAATTAACCTGTGCAAAAATAATACAACAACAACAACAACGAAACATTTATCCCACTAGGTGGAGTCGGCTACATGGATCGCACGACGTCATTGTGCTCTGTCAAAAACCATAGATTTCGATATATTATTAATTAGAAGGTCTCTCTCTATGACCTCATTGAGCATTCGTTTCAGCCTTCCTCGACCTCGTCTAATAGGACTCCATCCTGCTTGATCCACCCTTCTCACCGGAGCACTCAAAGGCCTACGCTGAAAATGTTCAAACCACCTCAAACGATTTTCTACCATTTTTTCTTCAATAGGAGCCACTCCCACTCGTTCACGTATATAAGTATTACGAATCTTGTCTTTTCTTGTATGGTCACTCATCCATCTCAACATCCTCATCTCAGCGACTCCCATTTTATGCAAAAATAATACACGTCACAAGTTTTCACAGACCACAAACAATTATTTTGACTGCACAATCGCAGATAAAAAATCATGTGCTGAGATCAACAACCAGCCTGGAGGCAATTAAAATGATTGGTACACTACTTTTGTTCCAAACAATTTTATAAATTTATCCTTTTTTATCTATTTCACCTTCAGACCCTGAAGCTCTGAGATTTGAAAGTAAATTTCATTTTCCCCCTATTTTAATTTAAATGATCTCACTTATTCTTGCTTGCAAGTGTAACTTGTTGCATGAGGCCTCCGTTTATAGTCTGCACCCCCTTGCTGCATTTCAAGGCATTATTATCTAGGGAACATGGAAATCAAAATTTAAATGGAAGAATAAAACTTACGTGAGCCAGTCTATGGGGTCCAGTCTCTGAGAAAGATGTTTTAACAATTGATCACAACGTTCTCTAATAACTGAGGTCATCAGTCTTTGATCCTGCTTCCTTCTGACAGGTAACCTTGGCTTCTGGTAGCCAGATAATTCACCAATTGAACTTGAATCACCCCCAGAGAGAACATCAGTGGCAAATTTGACATCTAACAGAACCTGCAAGACTCCTTTTTCTGACAATCCAAGACCACTAGTCTCTTTGGTGATAAGAAAGTCCTCAAAGATTCCAATAATCTGTATAATATAGTCAGTGAGGATGTACATGCACATGAAAACACAAACATACACAGTGATTAGGACCAACTTAGTCTCATTATTGTTTTTATCAAAAAAGTTTCACTGCAAGAAAAAATCCTATAAGTAGATATTTGGTTAACTCAAAAGAATCCCAGATAAAGTTAAAAAAACAAGTATCATTTTATAACACTCTCGATTTGGGTAACTCCAAAAAAGCCAGATAATCAGTGTCAGAATTTAGAAATTAAGAAAAAAAGACACTTCAGCAGCTTGAGATCAAGTTGACTGAAACTTCCATAAAAAATCGTACCTTTTCCAACAGTCCAGATGCCAGCTTTTGCAAAATCTTCTTGTCAAGTACATGACCCCCAACTCGATGAACTTCTTCACAAGCTCGAAATAGAAATGAGATTATATATAAAGAAGGCATTGATGGAAGAGATATTTTCATCTCTGATTCATTTTCAATAGAATGCTCTTGCTTGACAATTATATTCTCCCATCCCTGTGCAGGCAGACAAAAGATAAGGCAACTTCTAGATTAAGGACCAGAAGATTTTGATTGGCACATCACTAACAGTAGGTAAACAACTAAGAAAATCATTCACGGTAATAATATTAATAACAGAGAAATTATCATGCCAATTAAGACTTATCGCACCAAACACCTCAAGCAGGGAAACGTGAGATGTGTGACATGGCTTTTAAGGTATAATGCCTTGTTGCATATGACTGGTAGGATAGGAACTACCATTTAGAGAGAACAATCATTGATAATTGAGAAAGGAAATCATGCTGACTAGGTCAACATCACTTATGCTTTGTGTAACCTCCAAGAGCATCAAGAATAAGGGAAGAATGTGAAATTAAATATTCAACCCAAAACCTATCTAAGTTGCAAAGCAAAGGATCTTGTAAGCAATTACAACTAACACGTTTTCAATGCACTTTAGTGACAGATCAAATTTCCAAAACACACAACTTCTGCGTACATATACTGCAAAAGAAAATGTAAAAGGTCATCGCAGTTATATAAGGGTCAAGTGAAATAGATAAAAGTTAGCAGTGAGCAGTTAGTCTAGTTAGTTAAAACAGTTAAGGCCACTGTCAGCTATAAATAGCAACTATACAGAACATCATCTCTCCCTCTCTCTTCACAAGCGATTATTGTTCTAATATCATAGCCCAACTCTGGCCAAGATGGCACCATAGACATGATCCCATTCTCTAGAGTGCTCCGATAAAGACTAGAAAGCAAAACATAAAAAAAAAAAAAATGGGGGAGCTATGGCAATCAATCTCAATATCTCATTGGATGGACCCAGCAAATGGGCCAATACCTGGCAGCAAAGATTGCTTGGACTATAACAAATGGGCAAGACCTGGCAGAGAAGTTGGCTCAACTATTGACGGTGAACATCCACAAAACAAATGAGCTTGGAATCTTGGGATGTTCACCATAAACTTGTCTGTTTGTTTAGACTACAGCAAATGGGCAAGACCAGGCCTTCAACTTGTCGGTCCAATTTGAAACAAAGCCCCAACTCTCATCTTAGATAACCTCTTAGAACTATTCTCACTTCTATTTGAAGAAGTTTGAGTAGTACAATCAAATTTTTTCACTCTTTTCATTCTTTTCTCCCCTTACTATTTAGGCCCTTTCTTTCACAATTAATTCTACTTCCATTGCATTGGTTCCTAGACCTTTCTATTGGAACAGAAAACTCTTTGAAATCAGTTCTCATTTCACTCCATTGTGGAGGTGTCACAGCTTTGAAGCTGCTAGCAACCTAAGTGTCCCTAATCCTATCCAACACTATATTTCTTCCCCATACTTGTCAAAAAGACATATTCTCTAAAAGTTTACAGGCATAAGAGAGTGTTGCAAATACAAGATAGATAACCATAAGGTCAAGCATTCTTGAATTACAAAATAAAAATTGTGAGAAACCAAGAAAATGAACAGGAAAGGTCAGAAAACGGTACTCACTCTCCAGGCAGTACTCAAAGATAAGGCATCATCTTGTTTAAGACCCTGTGAGACAATAGCTGAAAGCTCATCACATAGCCATGATATCCACAAGCTGTAGGCTCTAATGCCAAGATCTCCCATAACCCTGCTCAGTTCTTCCAAGTGTGGGGTTGCACTTTCTCTCGTCCCAAACAAAGCAGCTGCAGAAAGAGAACTTTGTCTTTTAGTGCCAGAGAGAGTGTTTCTTCCTGGTGTATCACAGGCAGGAGAATCAGTTCCAAACTTAGATTGCTTCATCACAGATGGCATTTTTCCCAAAGCAGATGTAGTATCATTCGCCCATGATCTAGGAGATCCAAGTATCAGGGGCACATGTTTAGAGTGGGTTTGCAAAGCAAACAATAGTCGACCAATGAAAAGAGATCTTTGGATGGTAACAGTTGCAGGAACATCTTTGTCGCCTCTCTCCATTATGGCATACAGTTTATCTAGCTCACTTTTCAATGCCATCAGTATAGCAGATATGCTTTCATAACACTTGGTTTGCAGATAGGGCGCTAGATCCTTCAATCTTTGAGATGCCTTTGGAGATTGTAAGAAACTCAACATATCCTCAAGAATGCTACGACAAGACATATCAACTAATTCTCTTATTTGACTAACTTCTGGGCCAAAATAGGCATTTAGGCATGTTTGAAACTCATTCTCTTCATGCTGGACTTTAAATACAGCCTTTCTAGCATTTGATTCTAGAAACCAAACTCCACCAATTGTTGATGGTCTGTTCAAGTACCCCTGAACATCATTCTGCTTGGCAGAAGTGTCCCCGGCTGCATTTATCAAGTTAAACAAGTCAACAGTGCCAGTGAGTTCCTTAAATTGCAGGTCAATGATCGCCTTCATCCTACCAAGAAAAGCATCCTCAAAAATCTCATCCCATAGATCCGAATCATCTTCCAAAACGAGTTCCCGTATCCTACTCCAAGGTAACTCAATCTCAGACCCAAAAACAGTCTTGAGCCATTCCATACTACCTTCCAGCACTTGCTTGCTTTCCATAGTCTCCCTTATTGATTTCTCAGCCAAAGCTAGTTCGTGGCCACTCCCAATGGCATCAATTAAATACCTTCCATTTATCTTGTTTACCATCTCTTTAGCGCATTCCCTTAACCAAGTTTTACAAGTACTAGCAATGTAGTCTTTATCAAGCATTATCATAATAGACTCCAGTTTATCTCGAAACAATTTCCAGAGCTTCACCTCCTCATCCGGATTGGAAATTCCACCAAACAAATGAGATGCAGGAGGCGAGCCCAGAATGACTTTGTAGAAAAGAGGCATATCATTCATCACTTGCAAAAACAACTCACCCACCTGGCCAACACTGACCTGAATTATGCCCAACACATCACAGAAGACAGAAACTACAACATAGGAAGCGGAAGCAGCAGCATCACAGTCAACCAATATACGAGAAACCCATGACTTCCTCGATTCCAGAAACAAATCCAACACCTGTTTTGGCTCAAGTTCATCTATAACGGCCACAGCAGCCAATGCATCCGCGTAAGCCCCAATGGTGAGGCCCCGATCCAACAGCCTATCCCGACTCCTCTGAGAGATCTGGGTCCTGAAACTCTCAACAATTTGCCATTGGTGCTGAAGGATAGGGAAATTTGACAAAAAATTTTTCTGATCCCCATCAGCGGCATTCCCGTTGTCGAAGAACAATTTATGATGTGCTTGCTTGGCTCGGACGTAGCGTGATGCTGCCTCTAAGAACATGCCCTCATCCAGACAACCCCAAATATTCTCTGGTGTATCAATCAAATACTTTACACGGGAAGCGATGCCGTAAGTCCAGGTACGCGTGGCTGAGGATTGGGAAGGAGATTCAGACTGCAATTGAGAGAGGGAGAGTGAGCGAATTGACCCATGAATCGAAGAAATATTGCCAGATATCGATTGGCAGGAGTTCTTCATCAAAACGATGGAATCCGCCGAGTCTATGAGGTCACGGTACCGATTGCCAACAAGCTGCCGGAGCTCCTCCTTCTTGTCTTCGATCTGCTTCCTTGTACTCGCCTCCACATTTCGGATCTCGGAAATGGGCTTCGTCCGGAAAAGTGACTCGGCATCACGGTGACCGACAGTGGCAAATCGATGGTCGTCGGAGTGAGTCGCCGTCGCCTTAGGCGTTAATACTCTCATGATTGGTGAAGATACTCAAGATAGTTATAATTTACAGTTTCGCGCATCAAATCATGAAATGATCTTAAGAGCCGTTTGGCACCTGGAAGATATCACATGGGAGCGATTCAACATAAACAGATTTGCATTTCAAACCAGGATGCTACTTGCCATGATAATTTCCTTCTCTCATTTTACTCATCAACTAGTTTCGTTCTCTTCTATCTTCTTTTAAAAAATTTGTAAAACATAATTATTGTGTATTTAAATTAATTTTAAAAAATAGTTTTTATAATTTACAAGATAAGTATGCCAAGATAAGTTTTATCTTGATTTATAAAAAATAACTTATGAAACTATTATTTTCATAATTCTCAATCACTCAAAATATTTGGGGTGACATTTGGAAAGCTATAACCTATTAATCTTAATATGATCATTTTGACCTTTTTAAAAAAATATATATAAATACATAAAAATACATCTTTATCAAATAATTTAATTTTAAATTATTTGATATGATTAGTTCTAATATGATATTTTTTTTATTGTGATATTTAATTTAATTTTAAACATGGTATATTTTAATATAAGAGTATTGTAATAGCTGACGGATAAAAAGGTACATTTTTCTTTTAGTCATATAGATATTTGCTGGGTTTTCTCCAATTTTCCCAAGGCCATCCAAACAAATGACGATATTTCTTACCAGTTTTCCCCCCTTCATTTTCTTTCCTTCTATATACTTCATTTCCAACCTTTTTTCCATCCAAAAAGAGAGTAAGTGCCTCTTTGGGAACACAGTAAAAAATTGGTTTTTTTTTTAATGGGTGTGTTTGGATGAGCGGTAAAAAAAGTGACTTATTTGAAAAGTGACTTATGGATAAATTAGATTGGATAAAAGTTAAATTGTATAAGTTATTTATGTTTGGATTAGTGATTGGATAAGTACTTTTATAAAAGTTAAATGTGTTTGGTTTAGCTTTTGTATAAGTGACTTTTATGATATTCAAAATAAAAAATTATAAAATATATGAAAAGTGAGAAAAATATATTTAATCACATTTCACAATGGTAAAATAGATAATTAAATTGCAATGAAAATGCAAATAAATTAGAAATAATACAAAGTTAAAGTTTTTGATACAGTCAAATATAACATAACTAATCAGATCAAATGTCTCGTACAATTAAGTCCCTGATGCCGTCACGAATATCATTTATTTGGGTTAAAGATGTCCGAGGATCATTTGTTGACGATGGTTCTTGATCTTGACTATTATCTATATTAAGTGTGTTCTTATTTTTTGCATCCCTGAAGTCCACATCAATTTGAGAATTTCTTCTAATAAAGTTATGTATAGCCATTGTTGCACAGACAATGCGAACTTGGGTGTCGAAACTGTACTTACGCATGTTTTGTAAGATTTGGAACTTATTTTTCCACACTCCAAACGTCCTTTCTATTGTGCACCTCAAGCTTGAATGATAAAAATTGAAGGCCTCATTAGGATTCCGAAACCCCCGTTGATGATTCCTGAATTCTGGGATGTGGTAACGTTCACCTCTGTATGGACCAAGAAACCCAACTAATGTTGGGTAACCAGAATCGACCAAATAATGTTTGCCTAACAAGAGTTAAAATCATTATAAATGTCAAATTATTTTAAAAGTGAAATAAAGACATGTTATTGAAGTATACCAAAACATACCTTGTGGTAGATGTGGGAAATTCATGGCTGGATTTGACACAGCAGAGTGAAACACACGAGCATCATGTGCTGAACCTTCTCATCCCGCTAACACAAACGTGAATCACATATATCAATCACAAACAACCATAACATTCTGCGTGGGATATCCCTTTCTCCTAATGAATTTATCCCGGCCCGGTCCACTTATCACACACCTGATGTGAGTGCCATCTATAGCTTCAATAGCATTCTTGAAATATGGGAAATATCGGTCATCATTCTTTATTTTTGGATGACATTCAAGGAATTCAGGATCGTTTGGCCTAATAATTTCGGTTGCAAGATTAAGGCAAGCATCTAAAACTCTATGTAGAAGCCTACTAATGGTTTCACCCGAATGTTGAAATATTTCTTGTGCTAGCTTATTCCCTACTCCATGTCCGATAGTGAGCAAGAACATCACAACCATTTCCTCGACACCTACATTCGTAGAATTTCTTAACACATGCTTACCCAACTTATTGCATAAACTGTAGAATATATGTTTTTCCATTCTAAAAATCTCACGACACTTTGAACCTTCACTTGCTAAAATTTGTTATACCCAGTGGTGACTTGTTTTCTTACTCATTCTACATGGTTGTCTAGACACATAAGGTAGCAAATATTGACTAAGCAATGCGCATAATTGTGCATTCATATCTAATTGAGCGTCAAGAGTATTAGCATTGTCATTCTCTTCATCTTCCTCCATCCCTTGCAACATGTTTTGATTGTTACAATTTGCCATTGACATACATGTGGTTGTAGTTAAACTGAGGTGTAAGCAAGACGATTAATAAACATAACATTAACGTAGAAATATTAACTACATAAAACCGTTCTAAATGATAAGTCAATTAAGCCGAAGTAAAAAAAATTAAAATTGTCTTAAGTCAGGCATGCCCACATCAAGTACAATTGGAGCTACTGCTCCTCTATGATATAATGCAACCAGTCAAGCAAGTACTCAGGGTCTCCTTTCAATGTCACAAAAAATTCCCGACGTGCCTTACTCTCTAGTGCCTTCATACAGCGGACTCCAAATGCTCTATCACGCTTGAATTCATCAAAGGACATTAGATATTCAATAACCTCTCCGATGCTAGTTTCATCATTCACTGTTAAGGCCGTTGCTCTATCCACGGTCACATTAGCAATAGTACTTATAGCATCAGCTATTTGCTTTACAGCCGGCGCTTTTTGCTTTTTGCTCTTACTAGACCCTTCACATCTCTTCCGTTTCTGTAGGAAACCAAGTGCACTAGGACCAAAGTCTGATGGCATTGATGTGGCTAATCCGATGTTGTCCATTTCATTTGTGACTCCTGTACTAAGTGAAGGGTCAACACCAAAATGCTCGTCCTCGCTATCACCAGAGCCTTCTTGTTCATCCATTACGGGTCTGTACACTTCATTCCCCTCATCCTGATTTGCGGAGGTTGTGTCAAAGATGGTGAGAAAATCTGGTCTCTGGTGACCATAACATCCTAAAAAATAATTCTAAGCTCTCTTTCAAACTTAAGGCCCGAACGCCTAAACTTTTTGTATCCCGAGTTCACCTGCATGCATCCCGCTAAACCAAGTAAAAACTTTAATTAAAAAGCAATACTCCAGTCAACTAACACATCATGTTGATACTAAAAAAACAAAGTTATTTTGAACCTGTAATTTCTCAGTCCACCAATTATCGGTTGTTGTTACCTTATTGGATGCGGGGTCATAGCCAACACCAGTCTCTTTCAATAAAGAAACCCAGGTCTTGAAATCATTCTTTAATATGTCTAACATATTCTTCAACTGTTTCCTATCATATGATTTTTCCGTCTTTTCATTGAATGTCAAAGCAAATGTTGTTCCACCTTGTTTTTGTAAATGCCAACCCATTTCGTTCTTTGCGGTAAATTTGATCCACGCATGCATTAACGAAAATCTCAGTTGTCTCTTCATCCCAATTTGCTTTGCTGTCTTATAACAAAGTTTCACACCTAATCTACCAAAAATTTCCCTAAATTATCAACAAAAAATACACGACACTGAAAACATACGCTCACCATATCAATTTATAATATTTTTCTACAGCCAACAAGTCTTTAACAAACTACAAATATAAACATTAAAATAACCCTTAATTGAATAAACTTACCAAACATTGCAGATAAAGGAAAAATGAAACAATAGAACTGAATCTATAATTTACAAGAAAAAGCACCCCAAAAAATTGAACATCAATCAGCAAAATAAAACGGAGAACATATTAAGCTTTTGAGATTTCAGTCAAAATGAAATCTCAAAAAATATATATATGTCGACACAATAGAAAAAAATTATACATTTGATAATTAGAAGCTGAATTGGAGTAACATACTTCAAATGAAAGAAACAAACAAAAAAATAAATTCATATTCATATTTTACATTTAAACATAAAGAACGAAGATGGAAAGACTTAAATTCCTAAATCCATGACAATAGAGAAATAACAGCCATAGACAAAGACGAAAACACTTAAGCAATCAAAGAATCAGTGTGAATACGAGTAACATACTTCAAATGAAACAAACAAACTAAAAAATATATACATCGACTGTGGTCACAAAACAAAAAACAGAAAAAAAAAATTGATCACATAAAATAGCACAAATATCGGTCTATGACAGATTAATGAAGACAAAAAATAACACAATACATATTGTAAAAGCAGAAGAGTTCATAACAGATCAGAAAAGAATTTCCTCAGACCATACAGATTGCAGAAGGAAAACAAACAAATATATATATATAAGTGTTTAGAGCAGAGGCATTCATAGATAAACAGATCGAAAAACCACTTTCTTCTCACAGCATACACATTGCAGAAGGAAAAGAACCATATCGACGGAGACAGAGCAAAGCAGATGAGTTCATAGATTGGCAAATCGATGAAGACAGAGAACTTTTATAGCTTACCACTTTGCAGACCACACTGGTGGAGACTAGATCGACGGCGAGAGAGAAGGTTGAAGACTAGTTGTTGCCGCAAACTCCGTCCGACAGGCCACCGTCGGAAAAGCTTGAACAAATCACAGTGGAAGACGCCGACCCAAGCTCGAACCCAGATCGAAGATGAATCAAGATGGACACGCTCACACACCCTCAGACAGATCTAACCTCAAAGATGAAGACAGATCCAAGGTAGATATCACACGCTCTTTAGGTTGAACCTTGGCTTGCCGCCGACGGAGGGAAGAGAGATCCAACACTTTGAATGAGAACAATGGCGAGATGATGGAGGGCTGAGCTAGAATGGCACACAAAACTTATGAGGAATATCAAATGGAGGAGAGAGAGACCGAGAATGTGAGACTGAGAGGAATAAAAGTTCAGAACTGAATGAGAAATCGAATGGAGGGGGAGACCGAGAGTGGAGGAATATTAGGTAGGAGGAATATTTGGTTGGTGTGGGACATAATTATTACATATTTTATTAATGGTAACTTTCCAAAAGCTGTGCAAAAGCTACATGGGAGAGCTTAAAATAAAAGTGACTTATTTTGCCATAAGAGCTTAATCATTAAGCCTCTCCAAACACTCAATTATTCATTTCTCCGATTCCATTGGGCTTTTATAAATTGTGTCGGGCTTAAGACCACAAATAAGCTTCTCCAAACACTCTCAATATAGCTTTTGTAGAAGCCAAATTGAAAAAAAAAAAGTCATAGCCTGTTTGGAAACTCTTTCATAAGCTAAAGCTCATTTAAGCCCAAAAGCTCTTTTACTGTAGCAAAGATGTGTTTGGAAAGTCATTAGCTAACAATGGGCTTTTAATATAAAAAAAAAGAGTTTTTTTCCCTTAAGCTCATTTTTTTTTAACTTTTTAACTTCTAACAATGGGCTTTTAAGCATATAAGCTACTGCTAGTTTCTCATTAAACTTTTTTTATTTTAAAAAATTTTATTTACATTTTTTCAATTTGGCTTCTGTAAAAGCCACATTAAAAAAAAGTCACTTTTCCACCGCGTTCCCAAACATGCACATATTGTAAATGTGATTTGTGTTTGGATTGGCGGTGGGAGAAGTGACTTTTTTTTAACCTTGAACCTGTTTGGATTAGCATTTGAAAAGCCCGTTTAGATGAAAAATAACCGAAAAAGGCATGAACCTTATTTAATACTACATATATATTGTTTGTGTATATATTGTCATAATTTATGTTAAAAAATGTAAATAAAATTTTTTAAAATAAAAAAAGTTCAATAATTATTGAAAAAAAAGAAAAATACACTAAAACACTTAATTAAAAATAGGATAAATATATATATTTCAATCAGAATCTCATACATTAAGTGGATTATAATTGGATTATCTATCATTAACAAGTTTGTCTCTGATCATGTCAAGAACATGATTCATATGTGTTAATTTCATGTGATCTGATAAAAGCTCATCACCCAGAAGCTAGAAGCTCACAATATTATTGGGCATGTTTAGTTGGGCGTTTGGGCCCTTGTAGGCCTGATTGGAAAGGAAAAAGCTCAATTGGCACTGTACAATTTTTTTTGGGTTGTTTAGTTGATTTAGCTTATGGTGTGATAAGTAGCTTTTGACAAAAGCCCCTACCTGCAACTTTAAGCTTTTAACTTAAAGAATTTATGATCGTTATGGCCAATAAATGCGTTTGACCCATTTCTTTCTTTTTTTTTCATTTCTCTCTGCTCTTATCTTCTTCTCTGTTTGCTCGTGAGTGGCTAAAGAAGAAGCAAATCTAGCCACTCTCGTTTGGATCTTCCTCTCTTGGTCGCCATTGCTACGCTTAGCAGCTGCATCGTACCCTTACCTTCAGCCGTCTGTTGTGGGTTGTTGTTGGCAGTGATCCAAATTTCGGAGAGCTTTTAGTCGTTGATCTTGCTGTTCGAGTCCAACGAGTGTTGTGGAGTCCGGCGGGAAGGTTATTGGTCTGACAGTGGCCTATCTGTGCGTGGTTGGTAGTTTGGGTGATCGGTCTAACGGTGGCTAGTATGGATCTCCTCTCTCATCGCTTGTAGTGTGGTCTCTGGTCGTCGACACTTAGCTCCAGTCGATGGTCCTGCATCTGATCTCCGGCGCTGTGTTCTTCTCTGTGGTAAGGTTTAAGGTTTATTCTTCTCCGGCGGTTAATCTTTCTGGTCTGCTACTGTTCTGGCCATCTATTTTTTTTTCGCCTGGTGCAATCTTGCTCTTGTACTATTTGGTTGGTCTAGTTTAATGCAACTTTGAAACTCGATTTCGAGAACTTTGGTCAGGCAAACAGAACTTTGAAACTCGTTTTATCTTATTCAGTCTCCTCTTGCTGCGACTGAGTATGTTCTTGAATTGTTGAATGTATGAATTTGTTGCAAAGACCAATTATGAACAATATTTCTTAACGGATGTGATTAAATAGTGAATATATTTTATATAACTAAAAACTGTTATTGGCCAAATCGTTGCAAGTTAGTTGCCATGAATTTAACCTTCCCTCTACTTCACCGTCCTTCTGCTTCCTTCCCTCTATATGTAAAACAGAGCCTTTTTTATTGATTTTTTTAATGTTGGTGGATCTATTCCAAGGTGCAGTATGTTTTTTTATTCGAATGCATTACACTTTTGTGTGTGTAGATGATTTTTGAACAAGAAGTTAGTGAATTGACATGAACTATTGTTATTCATATTGAATCATGCTCAAATGAGTAATGAGGTAGTATCTAGAGCATTAATTCCATGCTCAAATGCATAGCTAAGCATATCGTGAGCTTCTTTTTCTGTATTCTATTCCACAAATGTCATCTGAAATGTTACATGAACTAACTATCAACAACCAAACAAGATGTCACAAAATATAGTGCCATATCTATAGTGCAATAGGGCTTCAAAGGTGTAATGAATCTTGGTGAAAAAGAAGCATATTATGACTATTCAACACTGAAAAAAAAAACCGGACCGGACAGACCGGTTCAACCGGTGATCCGGTCCGGTTCATGGCATAAACCGGTGAATCTGTGGTTCAACCGGTTTGCCTTTTTTTTAATATAAAATACATTTTTTTATTCCTCTACCTACTATTGGGCATTATTTTTTAGGGAAAAATGAAAGTTTAAAGACCAAGATGAAGAGAAAAGTAAGTAAAAAAAGAACAAATCTAAAAAAATGATTTTGAGAGGATATAATAATTAATTAATTATAGGAAATGAGATGTCATTTTATAAATATAGGCACCATAACTAATACTAATATATTTTAAGCATTTTTTACCTAAAGATCTTTATTTTAATCTATGGAAATTTAAAAATATATTAATATATATTACCACTAATAAATTATGATATTTTAATATGACCGGTTCGACCCTGGTTGAACCATTAACCCTTAAACCAGTGCTGTGACCGGTTCATTGCCCGGTCCGGTTTTTTGTTCCTTGCTATTCAGAGAGAGGGATTTTGAGAAAGAAACTTAATTCTATCAATCTGGCACTGAGTAATGAGGCTGAAGATTTTTGGGAAGTAGCTATCTAAAGAAGAACAAATTACGTTCTACTAAGCATGAATTCAAACATAAACTATCCCCTTGATCATTTCTTAAGCCAATTCATGTCTTTCATTTTTCTTGACTGCTCGAAATCTGAAAGATAAAAAATATGCTACATAAACATCCATTTTTGTAATATCTTTAGTACCCCTTCCTTCTCATTTTTTTCCTTTGTAATTAATGGGTATATTTTTTAACACATGCAGATTTTGTCTACTGCCATGCTTTTAATTTTTCAATCTTATATTTAACTTTTTTTATACTTCTATTTTCTATATTAAATTTTTTTTGATGTTGTGTTATATACCAAGATGTGAACCTAAGGAATGCAGAAAATGAGAATATTCATAATCTCATTGTTTGTGCCACAATAGCTATACATAATTTCATTAGAAGAAATTTACAAACTGATGTGGATTTTAGACATGCAGAAAATGAGAATATAGTTGATGTAGATAATAGTCAAGATCAAGAGCCATTGTCGACAAATGATCATCGGATATCTTCAACCCAAATGAATAATGTTCGTGACATCATCAGGGACTTAATTGTACGGGACCTTTGATCTGAGTAGTTCTGTTATATTTTACTGTATCAAAAACTTTAACTTTGTATCATTTATAATTTATTTGTATTTTCATTATAATTTAATTATGTATTTTACCATTGCTAAATTTCTAAATTTAATTTTTTCACTTTTCATAAATTTTAAATTTTTTTTAAATATAACAAAAGTCACTTATACAGAAGTCAAACCAAACACCTTTCACTTTTATAAAAACACTTAGAGGCTGTTTGGAATGGCTTATGGAAGCTCCATAAGTGCTTATGAATTATGATTCACGGAATACGAAATAACTTTTACGGTCTATGAGGTAGCTTTTACGGTCTACGAGGTGCTTTTACGATCTACGAGATAAATATGTGGAGGAGATTTGTCTCGATTTACTTGAATCGGGCTTATATAATAAGCCCGATTCATAAAAGCAATGCCAAATGTAAAATCATTTCCTTAACACTGTAAAATCATATTATTAAAACTCAATTCTCCAAAAGTCTACCATGGTATAAAATATTACAACTCATCTTTTACAAATTTAACCATAGAAAAATAAAATCATTTTCCTTGCTGAATAATATCTCATCAGATATTAAAATATCCTTATCAGATCAAATTGTGGATCCACAAGTTTAGAACACATCATAAGCCATACAGGCCTTCTAACATCATCAGAAGCAATTAAAAATATATAGATAATATATCAAGTTCTCAGAAATAGATCAGAGTATGCAAGATGAGCCCTAATGTGGCATTATACAATAATCCAACATATATTAAAAAGATGGAAGCACTACTTTTATCAGAAGTAGTTTAAGCTTCCGGAGTCTTCCCTGATGGACCCGCACGACAACTATAACCTGGAAAAATGTTAAATCAACGGGGTGAGACAAAAGCCTCAGTAACCAGCAATCCATCTCATCGGGCATACAAGTATGTGCCCGTGAGGTGCCAAGTGGGACATTTATAAAAGTATAACATTATTAAAATATCACTTGTCCATACGAATAATTTCATAATAATTCACAATATCATATTCTCATTCTCATATTTACCATATAAATGTACAAGAGTCAATACATAATAATTTATTTTCTTTCCTCCCTTATTTCCTCTCCACCTTATTTCCTCTGACTGAACTCATGGGCTAGTACTTACCCATATGACTGGTAGCTAACTCAACAAGCTCACCGATAAAGTGATATGGATCGGCCAAAATCCATAGAGCACAAGACCAGACCATGGGTTCCCCCTCTAAATACATTAGTAGGGTGTCATAGCCCTATGGAATACAAATGGGCCAAAGGACTAACCAGTGTACACTGGATGTCCACCACCTTATTTCCTCTTTTGTACAAGAATTCACCCCCTTATTTCCTCTTTGAGTAACCTCCCATTAATTCCACATCCACCATCCCCTATCTTATCCATATTATGTGATTATGACATGTCATTATCATTTCATAATTATCAAAAAGGATCTTTCCAATCTCATAAATAAATACCAACTCATATGATATAATATTGCTAGTCATTTTCTCAATGAAAATAAGTCCCACAAGACAATTTCATTAACAACATATTTTCCAAAATCACATCACATATCAACAACCACATTTATAAATTTGCATAATTAAAACCACTCACAAACATCATACAAGCATACACAACAAGAGGAAAGTGGTTACCTCTCTCCAAAGCTATTTATTACCACACTGCTCCTAATCCAAGAGCTCAAATAAATGCCAAAATCAATCTACCATAATCAATTTACTACCCATTAATAACTCTCCAAAATTCCACATAATCAAAATTATAACTTATATACAAATTTTTAATAATAATATATAATATATTCTAAAAACTGAAAAATAACAATTTGGGGTTTAAATTTTAGAAATAACCGTTCAGTCCTTCAAATATCGAAAATGACAGTTTAGTCCTCCGAATTTCAAAACTAAACAAATTAAAATTTCAGTAATACCTTCATTAATTCAAATAAAGCTTTTAACCCACATTTAATCGGTTAAAAAGTCCTATATAGAATTATTCATAGACTAATTATATAGAAAATTCGTTATAAAATTTTATACCAACTAAATAAGAAAAATAAACCGATTAAAATTAGCTATTAATTATTCTCTACATTTTTATAGCCTTATACTAACAAAACTCAAACTTGTCCAAAATGTTAATCTTAAAATATTCTCTAATCTATACAATATTATCCTTATTAGAACGAGAAAAATACATGGAATAATTTTCATAAAAGAAATTTGCTGAAAGAAGTTATTTTAGCTATATAAATAATCTTATAAGATAAATAACTTACTTCAGAAAACTCAAGTGAAATCTTTATTCCCTTCTCGTTCTCTCTCTTTCTCTCGCTCTTCCCTCGTTCTCTGCCCCTTCCTTTTAATACCGCACCTCATGCGTATTTAAAAAGGAAGAGGGAATAGAGAGTGTGTAATCCACTCCCTCTCCTTACATTTAATAATAGGTGGGCAGTCCATGTGGTGCCCACCTTATAATATAATATTATTATAATAATAATAATTTATTTTTTTTATTATTATTATTTTTTTTAGAATATTACACCAAACAGCCTTTTTCTCATCGCTATTCTAAACACACCTAATAAGAGCTTATGTCAAAAGCTCCTTTTTTTTTCAAAAAGCCTATCTTAATTTCATGTGATTCCAAACACTTTCTGAATTTACCAAATGCTCTTTGCATTTTAAATAGGTTTTTTTTCTCATTCACTGCGTTTCCAAACAAACCCTAAAGCTTGAAGTGTCTACTGCAGAGGGAAAAATTGCCAAACAACTTGCAAAACAGCTTATACACATAGCCAAACATACCTTGATCTATAGTTCAATAGCTTGAACTTTTCTTCACTGATTGATTTTAAGAAAAATTGGTGAAAAGTGCTATATAAGAATTTTGTTCGTCCAAATGACCTGAATTTAAATATTGATACTTTCTCTCTATATATAAAAATCTAATAACCAATAAAATTTTTTAAACAAGTACTCTTCAACGATTTTATCAAATATTTAGTGTATTCCCCACCTTTATTTTACCTCTACAGGATATAAATATATTAAGATAAAAAAAAATCTACACGCAAATATTTAATTGGCCCACGTCTAGCATAAAGGCTCAACTTTAGTTTCCACGCAGTTGACACCGTAAGGACAGTCTAGAAAACTGTTTTTTGTTTTTATTTTTCTAATTTAATCGTTATATTGAAAGTAGTCCCTAAAGCCTCTACCTTGACTTTTTCTTTTGTTTCTAGCGTATATGGCTCCTTCCTAAATGCCTCGAATTTCCCTTTTGAAAACAGGTATGGTATTGATTACATGATTCTCATTCGACCAGAATTAGCAAATTTCAAAATGATGCTGGGCACCAATCCTTGTATGGTTGTTTTTACAACCACCCCCTTGATATATGATGTGATTTAAGCTACTCACTTCAATCATTAATATACAAATCAATTGATTTTTTAAAAAAGATTATTAAAACTAAATAAACTATTTAATCAAAATATATATTATGTATTATTTAGATTATATAAAGATCTAAAAAGATTGATTGATAAAAATTTCTGTAAAAAGTTGGTGGATAAAGAAATTTATCTAAAGTGTATGCTTAAGATATACTCATTTTTTTAGGGTTACAAACTTATAAATGGACTTATACCAAAATATAAGTTTTATTTTAGTTTTATCAAAATATTTATTACGTTTTTTTCAATTTTACCTTTAAACTGTATTTGTTATATTTATTCAACTATTTGGAAAGGTGTTTGGAGAGGGAAAAAGCCCAGATGAATGGAAGATCAAGAAGCTCACTTACCCCTGCTTTTTGGTCACGGTTGGAGTAGCTTCACCACATGTTTGTGATTTTTTCTTCATTTAGTGCTCTCAAGACAATGGATTTGACTGATGCTAGGGAAGCCATGATTGTAATTAAGTACTTTAGTGTTTTTAATCTTTTTTTAATAATAATTTAATTTTCTTATTTTATTAAATTTTAATTTTTTTTCTTTAATTATCACAATATATACAAATAATATGTGTGTATGGTATTCAATACGATTTATACCATTTTCAGTCATTTTCCATATAAACTTGCTTTTCAAATAACAATCTAAACAAGTTTAAGTTTGAAAAAAAAAACTTTTACCACCGTCAATCGAAATACAAATCACATTCACAATATGATTTTTATCCTATCTTAAGTTTGCAAAAGTCAAATTAAAAATAAGTCACTCCTGCCACCGCTAATCCAAATAGGCTAATTCTCTCTCTCTCTCTCTCTCTCTCTCTCTCTCTCACATTTATTCTTTTTACAAATAAGGGCATAGTTGAAAAATATATATATTTGTCGCTCTCAACTAATTTTAACTAATTTCTTGATAAGCGCAAATGTGTTATTTGAAGTTTATATTTAGGGACGGAGGGATAAAATTTTGTAGGGTTACAATTTTGGTCCCTTGATTTTGTCCTAATTTTAGTTTTAGTTCCTTAATGGCCAAAATGATATGGTTTTATTAAGTGATCGGACAAATGTTGTAAACAAAATGAAATTTGAAGGATCAAAACTAAAATGGTTAAGGTATAATTTTAGTAACAAAGTTTTATCCGATGGACGTCTTGTATAAATAAGTTTTGGAAAGGGTAAAAATAACAATGAACAATTAAAAATGATGCAAATTTAACAAAACCGTTAAATTTGACCTAATGACGTTAAATTATAAGAGAAAAATACTCCTAATGACGTTAAGTCAAATTTAACGGTTTTGTTGAATATACGCTCTTTTTAATTGTTCATTGTTATTTTTGCCTCTTTATAAAGTTTATTTGTGCTAGATGCCCCTCGGACAAAACTTTATTGCTAAAATTGCACATTAACCCAAACTAAAATGAGAGTCAATTTGAGGCCCAAAGATTATATTAACTCATTCTTTTTCTCTTAAATATAAAATCCATTTGACTTTTTAAAAAAAAGCTTAAGGAAGCTAAATAAGTTACTTAATCATATTATATATTGTGTATTATTGATTATATATTAATTTATATGGTTAAGGGGCAAAAATACCCATAAACTTTTTTTCAAAAGTGCACCTGATACCATAAACTTTTTTCGGGTACAAAAATACCCATAAACTTTTTTAAATGTGACAAAATTATCAACTCTGTTAACTTAATTTTAGAATTGGTGGCCATATGCTATTATTTTTAAATGAATAATTAAGAATTGCACATACTTTCTCTCATCTCCCTACACTCTTTACGCTTCCCCATCACCCCTCTGACCTCTCTCTCTTTCCAACTCCTTCATTTTCTTTCTCTGGATTTGTTGTTGACATATTTGGTGGTGTTGAGAATGAAGAAGGCGTCAAAGGTGGAGGAGGCAGATGTTGTGAGTGTTTATTTGAGACTATGAGAATTATACCTAAATTCATTATTTTACTAGTCAGTTAAATTAATCGACTTAACCTTTTTGAAACAAATGGAGGGTCGAATGTATCATTGAGTGAGGAAGAGAAAGCTTTGAAATTAATGGCAATGGTAGAGTCAAGGAAGCGTCATGAATAGTGTTATACTTTTTGAACAAATCAAGCTTAATGAATATTGAGTGTGGTGGAGTGAATATTGGGTGAGTCGTTCGGAGACTAATCGGGAGGAAACAACAACGGCGAGGGACGATTGTCATAAGTGGATTCCATGTATCATTCTTCTTGTGCTTCTCTCACTCTTCTTTTTCTTTGGAATGATCAATGGCAATATAGGTATTTTTTCACCAAGTCAAACTTTGTAGCTCATACATAATTCATGTATCTTTTTCTCCATTCATAGTATAATATCATGAAAGTAAATCTTGAAAGCTTTATGGGTTGTATGAAGAAGAAGACGAAGAAAGCAAAGGAGTTGGAAGGAGAGAGAGGGTCGGAGGAGTGACGTAAAGAGTGTAGGAAGATAAAAGAGAGGATGTGCAGTTTTTAATTATTCGTTTAAAAATAATAGCATAGGCCCACCAATTATAAAATTAATGGTCGTTTGTATAAGTTAACTGAGTTAGTATTTTTGCCCTATTTAAAAAAAATTATAGGGAAAATTGTCATAAAAGACCTTACTAGCAACATATTTGTTCCAAGGGACCTAAGGTACATTGACACTGAATTGGGATAATGTTGTTAAGACAGAAAGTCTAAAATGCTCTTGATGAATTAATGAAGAAGGCTGAAATTTGGAATCACCTCCCGCATGCAAACTTGAAGAGTGAAGGGAGGAGGAGGTTCAGACGCCATTGTGGGTGTTGGACTTGGCGGCGGGAGTAGAGTGTGGAAATTCGCAGCAGTAAGGGAGAGTACGTCTTTGTGGCGGCAGTGCAAAGTTGGTCTCTGCGGTGGTGACGAAGTCTTGCGATGGCGATTTCATCTCGATCTAGTAGCATGGTGGTCCTCCCTCCTCTCTCTCTTTCCCCTCTTCTTTTTCCAATAAGTATGCTAAAATTAGTTTCTTTTTCTGGTGAATGTAATTGTTTTTTAGTGTTAGTGTGATTTGTGCTGAAATTTGTCTGCAGAAAAAATTTCCGGTGAAATTTTCTGGTGATTGTAATTCTTTCCCAAAATTTTGAAGTTTTAAGGAAATTTCGGAGTGGCCTTGATGTGTTGATTGGGGGAGATTTAAAAATTGAACTGAATAAAGGCTAACACACGAGTGGGTAATACTTGATTCGCATTCGTTGGTGTTCGGGATGTTTACCCTTGAATGATTTTGCTTGATGTGGTTAGGAGTTAGCATCTGCTCCTATATGGAAATTTTACTAATTAATGACAAGAACGATTGATGTATATTTTTGCTTGTAATGTGATGAAGAATGTTTTAAAAAAACTATGATCAGCCAGTAATTGGGAGTTGGAGAGAAAACTGTTAGTTCTTAATCAATGGTTTCGATCTATAACACCTAAGATCAAAACATATTTATACAATTGTATTCAGATAACACAAGCAAGTGTTTTAGTTCTTTTAAAGTTTGCACATGGAATATCTGTTAAAGGTTCTGCCCCATATCAACTTTATTCTAACTTCTATTATATCTTCTCTTATTTCATTCCCAGTTTTCATTATAATAAATGCTATTCTGTACCTTATTTTCATACCATGGGAGTGGAGGATATGATGGGATAGTCTACATTTTGATTTATCTGATATCATAATCGGGGAATTTAGTGCATGTCTTGTGGGGTTCCCCTTCTTGGTCCTTCAATAATTAATGAGGCAAGTAAGACACTCAAGACATGCTTATAAAAGCTTTTGCTGGTGTTATCCTTCATCTCAACTATTATATGAGGCTTTATGATACATTTGTGTACATTAATTGTTACACTAGCACTAGATTTGACTGAAAACTTGTTCTCACAGGAAGACATGGATCAAAACATGGTTGATGTAGTTTGGTGGTTAGTTACCCATTAGAAGAATAAACATCAGGACGTGGTCATGCATATCATTGAAGGTTGGAAGGCTATGAAGAAGAAGAGAAACAAGTTTACGTTAATTTATTTTGTACATATTGAACTTTGCTATCGTCTTTTGTTTCAATGTAAATGGAATTAGGTTATTTATATACACATATAAAGAACACTCTTTCCTCCGTTGTATTAATCTACTGTAGTGCAATAATTTGTTCCAGTGTTGAAAACAACTTTCCTCCGCACTTAAGATGTTTCGTAGGTGAAAAATTTCCACCATTTGGGTTGAACAAGTCTTTACTTGTGCATCATAAAGATGTGTGGATGATTTTCCCCTACGTGCAAGGTGTCTTCCATTTGTGTGAATATCTTCTCGTATGTTCAAAACATCTTCCCTAGGTGCAAAATTTCCACCATTTGGGTTGAACAACTCTTCACCTATACATCATAATGATGTGCGAATGATCTTCCCCTATGTGCATAAACTCTTCCCTACGTACATGAACTCTTCCTTGTGTGCAAGCATCTTCCCTGCGTGCAAGGTGTGTGCAAATATCTTCCCGTACATTCAAAACATCTTCCCTAGGTGCAAAATTTCCACCATTTAGGTTGAACAACTCTTCACCTGTGCAGCATAAGGATGTGTGAAGGATTTTCCCCTATGTGCATGAACTCTTCTTTGTTGCAAGCATCTTCCCTGAGTGCAAGGTGTCTTCCATGTGTGTGAATATCTTCCAGTACGTTCCAAATATCTTCCCTAGGTACAATATTCCACCATTTAGGTTGAACAACTCTTCACCTGTGCATTATAACGATGTGCGAAGGATCTTCCCCTATGTGCATAAACTCTTCCCCCACATGCATGAACTCTTCTTTGTGTGCAAGCATCTTCCCTGCGTGCAAGGTGTCTTCCATGTGTGTGATTATCTTCCCGTACGTTCAAAACATCTTCCCTATGTACAAAATTTCCACCATTTAGGTTGAACAACTCTTCACCTGTGCATTATAACGATGTGTGAATGATCTTCCCCTATGTGCATAAACTCTTCCCCCACGTGCATGAACTCTTCCTTGTGTGCAAGCATCTTCCATGCGTGCAAGGTGTCTTCCATATGTGCGAATATCTTCTCATACGTTCAAAATATCTTCCCTGGGTGAAACATTTCCACCATTTGGGTTGAACAACTCTTTACTTGTGCATCATAATGATGTGCAAAGGATATTCCCCTCCGTTCATAACATATTCCCTATGTGCAAACACTCTTCCCTATGTGCGAGATATCTTCCATGTGTGCAACTTTCTTTCTTGTATGCAATATTCTTCTATGTGGGCAACTTTCTTCCTTACATGCAAGATGTCTTCCCTGTGTGCAACATCTCTTCCATATGTGTGGATATCTTCCCCTACGTCCATGAACGAAGACGCAATGTTCATTTCTACTGTTTTTCTTCTTCTCTCTCTCTCTCAATCTCTACCTTGAACATCCACACGCCGCCACTGCCCCAAAGACCACTGCCACTTCTGTCAACCTCCTCCTCCCTTCACTCTTCAAGTTCACGCACGGGAGGGATAGAATAAAATCAAAAATTCAGACCTCCTTTATTTATTAATTCATCAAGAGCATTTTGGACTTTCTACCTTAACAACATAATGCCAATTTAGTGCCAATATACTTTAGGTCCCTTGGAGCAAATATGTTAGTAATGAGGTCTTTTAGGACAATTTTCCCAAATTTATAAATATTTTTACACTCAAAAAAAAATTTATAAAGCTAGACGCACTACTTAAAAAAAAATTCATAGATATTTTTTCCTTTAACATTAGTTAATAAGTTAGTTAAAATAAAAAATTGAAGTAACGTATGGCATGACAGTTGAAGCCGGCTGGCGAAAACGTTGACCCTTCAAACCTGACCCCACCATCGGTGTCCACGTTGTTTTTAAAGTGTTTATGACGAGGCCCAAATTGTCATCCGTTCCCCGAGCTTTTTTGTTTCTCAGATTCTTTCTCGTTCAGCTTCTTCCGAAGGAGTCAGCTTCTCTACATTCAGTTCCCTCCACCGCGCATCTCCACTTCCTCTTCAGGGAGAGATAAGCCATGTCTCAGGTGATTTCCCCAAATCGACCCCTTTATTTGTCTTCTTCTCTAATCCTCCCTTCCATTTCTTGGTTCTATTTTCTGATCTTCTGGTTTATTTTCATTGCATCTGACTGTGTTGCAATTCCGGGTCATTCCTTTCCGGATGCAAATTGTTTTCCAATTTATTGCGGTTTAGATCGATCGCGTTCATGGTTTAATATGTCTGTGCTGAAATGGATATTTTAGTTCCCAAAAAAAAAAAAAATTCTGATTGCCTAGAAGATATGATTTTTGGAGGAAACTCTGTTTTTCCCCCGTAATCTCTAATGATTCTTCCTGATTTGATTTATTATTATTTTCCAAATTCCATCGTGTGCTTTAGCAATTAGACATGATTTCTTGAAAGCTATTCGATTAATAAAATTTTCAATCTAATCACAATTACAGGTGCTCCTTCGTTTTTTGTTACAAGTACCTATATATCTGACATGTTCTATCTTTGATTAGAATTTATTATTTCGGTCGGTATGACTGTATGATGCTTAGAGAATCCGTTCCCTTCTAAACTTAGATCTTTTTTGCTCCACGTTTGTTGGATAAGCTTTCCGCTGATACATACTCTCTTTGAATACGAATTCATGATGCTAGTTCCTGGGGTTTATGTCGACCTTTAAGTTCTTAGCCTTGTCTGTGTCATAGACTCATAGATACACTTCCACTAGATGCTAGACTTTGAATCAGTAATAATGAACAAGAGAGCAATTGTTCTATGCTGTAATCATGTTTAGATGTTGATGGGTTAATCTTTTATCCCTTGGCCCTTCTGATTCATTCTTTCTTTAATTTGTTTCAGAACATTTGTTTCACTTGAAAGTCTTAACTCGAGAATTTTCTTGATATGGATGCAGACCACAGTCCTCAAAGTTGCTATGTCATGTGAAGGGTGTGTTGGGGCAGTGAAAAGAGTTTTGGGAAAACTGGATGGTAGATTTTAATTATTTTTCTCAATTCATTTATCGTTTCTTTTCTTTCTTTGTACATAGCATCATGCATGATTAACCTTCCTCTTTTTTTTTTTTTTTTGGCTTGGTGTATTTGTCTCTCTGCTGTCAGATTCTAATATCAATTTTGTATAGAAATTTACTGATGCACTATCTTACTCTAGCGACAATAACTGGTGCTGCTATTTTTAATTATCATCATATACTTTCTGTTTTCCATCACACTTGCCTGAATGATGTTGGTTTGAGTGCACGTTGAGTGTTTATTCAGTGCTAAGTTTTCCATTGCTGTCTCATTGAAGCTTGTCTGTGCTTGGACTTAGAAGTGATTTTCTTAGAAGTGTATTTATTATATGTAAATGTCTGCAAATGTTTATGTCTTATTTCCGCATGCCTACTTATCCCACACAGTCATTTCATTTTATATATTTGGCCCTTGAAAGGTGGCATAATCAAATAATATCTTTGGACTTTTAGGGTGTTGAAAACAACTTTGCTTCCAAATTAGATTCTCTACGTTCATGTATTTTTGCATTCTGAGTGAGATTTGATTTTCATATGCGCTCTGATGCTCTCTACACTTGCAAAAGTAATACAAAGGATCCGAACTGATTTGTTTCCTCTCGTGCTGCTCTGCTATTGAACTCATTAGCTTCATCAAGAAACTTTTCCCAAAATATCTTTATTCAGCCTACCTTTGATTTGCCTTAAATCATTATATTTTTCAATACAACAACACACAGAGAAAGTTCATACATGCTTCAAAGTGAGTTTGCTGCTGCATCCTTGCAGAAGAATGTGATAGGAGCAATATCTTCCATAACTTCCTTGTTCTATTTTGTTTGATAATGAGGAGTGTTGTCATTTGCAGGTGTAGAATCATATGACATTGATTTGAAGGAACAGAAGGTGACCGTCAAAGGAAACGTGCTGCCAGATACTGTTCTGCAGACGGTTTCCAAAACTGGGAAGAAGACCACCTATTGGGACGCCGAAGGAACCGCCAGCCAAGCCTAAAACGGCAGTCGCTACTGCGAATGTTAATTGTGTATTTCTTTTAACCAAATACAATTTGGTAGACTATCAATAATGGTACAACTTGTATAATGATGTGTCATATATATGCTGTGAACTAAAGGTACTGTATGTTTATGTGATTGCGTTTGTTCTCACAATCGTAGATGAACTCCAACTAATGTTTGGGGTCTTGAATAAGGGAACTAAAATGAGGGTCAAGAATTAAGTTTATCCGAAAGCTGCAAGAGATCCTTCCCCAATGATCTGATTCTATATGAAATATTTTCCAATTGAACTCTGCTCCAATTATTAAGAGTACTCAATGTACAGTTTAACTTGCTATGAACCTAGAAGCCTGCTGAACCAGCATTGTTGTTTCGGCAACCTGAGATTATCTTATCTGTTCACATTCCGTAAAGTGATACCAATATGCTTCAACCCTTATTTTCTTGATCAATCTCTGTCATTGCCCTTAATACTAATTGTAGAAAGGATGATAGAGCTATGATCAAAAGCTGCTATTATGCTGGAAGTTGAAAATTTTTGAAACCAATCAAAGTTGCAAAATGCTTTATGCAAAGCTTCAAAGACCAATGTGTGCCTTTTCTATTACAAGTCCAAGTGAACAAAGGTCCATGCTGTTTGATTTCCATGAGGATGGCTTTGTACAAACAAGCACTGCGCCTACTAGAATTCTGGATTAATGCTCAATTCATCCTTTGGTGATGCACTCTGATTTTTTTTTTTTTTAATCATCCGGTATCCAATTCTGGGATCTGGTTACCCCTCCTAATACAGACTCGAACTTAAGACTCAAAGGGATCTAGTGGAAACTTATACTGCTATACTAATTCTGTGTAGTTAAGTCTGACTAAAGTCACCCAAAAACCACCATGGGCCATTTATGGTAGTAGTAATATTCTCAACTCAGGATCTTTCCACCCTTCAATAGTAACAGAAACAAAACCAGCAAAACATTGAGGGAAAAAAAAAGCATAACATAAAGGTTTATAAGCATATTCTACGGGAAGTTTGGTTTCAGACAGTTACACAAAATAAAGATCATGAAAATTAACCAGTTGTTTGAACCTTTGAACTGTCGTGGTATTTCTGAATCCCAAGCAATTCCAAGCTAGGATGCTCATGGCGCTTGAGGAGGCTTTGTTGGGGCAACTCCTTGAGACCTCGTGACAAAAGTGTGACCATAACAAAGCTATAAATAAAGGAGAAAACGGTATTATGATTGTTATCTAATTTCTTCGTTGTATGATCAATGTTGAAGGGTGCTTCATATTGCCTCTTTCGACCAGAGGAAGAATAAAGGTGCCTTTTGGTTGTTTTTTCTATATCATCACCAAAACATCTGTGTTTTTTCTGTAGTGACCCTGATATAAAAATCTGTCCTTCAAGTGTTTTCTCAGCCAACTTCCACTTTAAAGTCTTATTATGTCTATTCTTTACTTTCATGGCCATTTAGTTAGAGGTGTTGTCATTTCTCTCAGTATCTTTTACTTAGACTTCAATCCATCAGAGATTAATGATCCTCCCTCTTGAGACAGTTTTTCATGCAATACTGTTCAATCGGTCCTTTTTTAAATTACTTTTTCCTTATGCTTTCTTGATCCAATAAGTTTTGTATTGTGTATCGTAGTGGCTTTGTAATAGTGAAATAATGGCTTTTTAGATACTGAAGGAGATGAGAATATCCACAAACGATCCTTTTTATCCAAACCATTGTGAAATCCAACAAAAGAATTGGAAGACGTTTTGGCACAAAATATGAGTGATTTAATTGATATATTAAACATAGATGGCCAACACGAAGTTGTAAGGTGGCTGCTGGGATGTTTTTATTAACAGGGCTCCACGGTATGCCCAAAATTACCCCCACAAGGATCTATGCAGGTATCTAGTTATTTTAAGCTAATTGCGGACTACATAATGCTTTATTGTAACAGTGAAAATGTATTACAAATACTATCAATTTAAATAACTGTAAATTTGGGTTTGGCAAAAAAAAAAAAAAAAACTGTAAATTCTGGGAGTTTGTTTTTTATGCCTATTACCCTTCCCCGTAGGAAGGACAGAGACCTCCTCAAAGGAGAAGGATAAGTGTGCCATCAAGCCAAATAAGTAGTACACCGATATTTAATATAAAATATATTTATTTAATTTAATTTATTAGTTAAATTAGTTAATATGATATATGTTTTTTAAAATAACCTAATGATCTTTTTTAATTCTTTCATTTTTTCTCCTCTTTGATTATTATTGAGGGAGCATCTATAAGGATAAATTAAAAAAATATTGATAAATATGAAAAACATGTCTTATATTTAAGATCAAGATCATCTCATTAAATATGTCTTATATTAAAGACTGGAGGGAGTATTAAAATTCTACATGTAATTGTTAATTCATAATTAAATTTTTTAAGAAAAAATATAAGAAAATATCACTTGAACTTCAAAATTCTAAATCAGTCTTGTCATCTACAATAGTATAGGGATTAAGTATAAGAATATAGTAATTGACAACTCATTTTAATAAAAAAATCATTTATTTAAGATTTTGAAGTTTAAGTAGTATTTTTTTAAAAATTTTCTATTTATATTTAAATCGATATTTGTAACTCTTTTTTTAATAATGTTATTGGGACCTAATTTTGATTTTGCATAACAGGCGACCACGGGCTTTCTGGTTGTTTATCATTTACATGACAGGTATGTAAAATAACAAAATGAATTTTTAACTTTTATTATAAAATGAATTTTCAGTTAAGATTAATTAAAAATAATAAAAATACTATATTTTTTTCAAATATACTCCTATTTATGAAAAGAATTTAAGAGGGAGAATGAGTAATAAATATGAGAGAGTATGACTATAAAATATGAAAGAGAATGAATAATAAATGAGTAGATGAAAGAGAATTAGCAGTGAGTGGAAATAATAAATATAAAAATATATATTTAATAAAAACAGAAAAAAAAATAATTTAATTTTTATAAAAAAAATTATTTATAAAAAAGAGTATCATATCATGTGTGTATTTAAGAAAGAAAAAAAGTGTTCATTTAATTTAGCACCAGAGGGTCTGGGACTCTTGGGGTGTGTGTGTGGGGGGATAACCGGCACACAGAATAAGAGAAAGGAGGCCGGTCATAACTCGTAATTTTCTCGTCAGGCAAAATTTCAACAATTTTCTTTCTAAGAACTACACTCAGTTTTTTTTTTTTTTTTCCCAATATTGTTTATAAATGTAACGATTTTTTAAATGTTATAGTAGAGGATACTGGAACCCTTTGTCATCGATCCCTATGCGGGATACTCGTATTGAGTTTGTTTTTTAAATATTGTTGAACCTATCTGTCTGTTGTAGTGGGTACGGGCGTCCCCTTGCAAGTCTAGTCATTGTCAAGGTAGCAGAAAATATGCACCGTTGATCTCTCAAAGGTTTCATGTAAGACGTAAGATGTGGGGTATGAAAGTTGAAATAAAAAGTGGTTGGAGTTGGGGAAGTGTGAAAATGGGATCTGCTCTGATGTCTCTCTATTTTAACAATTCCGTTCATCTGTCAAATCACTCCCTGTTTTTACTTTTTACCTTTCCTTTTATTTTTTTCCCCTCCTCCTTTATTACCATTCCCACCGACCCCCCGGGGTTGAGTTCGACATGAAAAATAATTGTATTTAAAAATGAAAAATAGGATGGCAGGCCAGAGACAAGATTAAAGTATTAAACATCTATAATTTCCCATTCTTTAACTCGTTTGGATTAATTTATAAAAATTTTATAAGTATTTATAAATCATGATTTACAGAATACGAAGTAATTTTTATAATTTATGAGGCTACTTTTATGATTTTTGAGGTAAATATGTGGAGAAAATTTATCTCAATTTACGTAAATCAGATTTATAAAATAAATCTGATTATACATTAAATTTCCAAACATATTATTTATTGTTCGAGATTTGAGGGGTCGTATAGTGTTGAGTGCAGATACAAAAGGTTTTGTTGAAAGAATCGATTTTCGTTTTTAAAAGGAAAAATGTCACCTAAAACTCCGTTTTTCATGAGGATTCTACAAAATGGCAGATGAATTGTTGGTGTTAAAGGGTATTTTTGACATTCTACAAAATTTTCTGATAGGAGCTCCTCCCAAATGTGTGAAGC
Source organism: Albizia julibrissin (assembly GCA_037074505.1). Taxonomy (NCBI): domain Eukaryota; kingdom Viridiplantae; phylum Streptophyta; class Magnoliopsida; order Fabales; family Fabaceae; genus Albizia; species Albizia julibrissin. Next base: position 41,564,862 of record CM073487.1, read on the forward strand.
CATGGAAAAATAAGCTGAGAGGTTTTTTCCGTACCAAACGGGGCCTTACCTTATTCTTTCCCATATACTATTCCCGGTAACTGTAGAGGAGTGGTTCATTTTTTTAATCTAGAAGATTCCATCATTCCAATTCCATTTTTTTCAGTGATGATTTTGAGGGAATAAAATTTATAATTTAATATTTCTTCATGGAATATACATAAATAGTAGTAGTAGCATAATTTAAATCCAAACTCCATCATTTATGGGCACATAAACAAAATTAAGAGGGGGGAAATGATGGGGTATATAAAACAAAGAAAATCAGGTTTACATAGATAAAACGATGCTTATATTAAATAGATAAATTTTTTCTCTATTTACCCTTATTTATAAAGGATGCTTATATTCTCTCATTTTCCTTTATTTCTTCCCATTTACATCTCTCTCACTCTGACTTTCTCCTAATTATTAATAAAGGGTAAAATTATCAAAAATTTATTTATTATTTTATAAGTTATTTATATATAATATTAATGACTTATAAAACTTTCATAAATTAATCTAAATGAGGTCAACGTTATATTAAGAGGGTAGAGAGTGTGGTTATTGAGGGAAATGTCCGTTATGGGTGAATGGGGGAGGGGAAGAAAAAGTAAAAAAGTTGGGGGGAATGGGGAGTAAAAAAGAGGACAAAAGAATGATGTTACGTATCACTGAAGCCTGCCAGGAGAGGCAGCAGCCATGCCGCGTCTCCATCAACCCACTCGTCCTCTTGTGCCGCGAAACCCGGACTCTAGTCCCACCTTCCACCTGCTTCCCCCCCCCCCCCAATCATCATCACCCCCCCCCCCAACACTACCTTTTTTCTTGTGAGAAATCTCCTCCAAAATTTATTCCCATTAATTTAAAATTTGTTTAATTATCATGTGTCAAACGAAAAATATTTTAAATATAGTTAAATATATCTTGAAAAACCCATCTACAAATTGCCTATGTATTTTTTCTTAATTTTCAATTTAATAATTATGTTTTTTTTAATTAAATTATTAATTTTACTCTCACAATCATGTAATTTTGATTTGCTAGCACGGTTGCCTTTTATATATATCAGTTAATAATACAAACACAGCAAAAGTAAGACATTTAATAATGAAGACGAAAACATAAGTACCAAATAACTGAATGATTGAGTTAGTGTTTAAAAAATAAGTTTATATGATTTCAGAGAAAATTTATTTTATATATTATAAATTATGTTAGAAAAATAATCCACCTCACTAACAAAATAACACTAAAATTATTATGAGAAGTACATGCCCTTGCATATGGGTTTTTCCAAGATATGTTTTTTTTTTTTGCCAACTTTTCCAAGATATGTTAAGAATTGCTTCGCTTAAATCCTTCAATACCTTTCCAACATAATGTGAAAAATTTCAGTAATTTTTACACTAATCTATATTAATTATATTTCTAATTAATAAGGATGATGATTGTTTTAATTACCATCATTCTAATCCTTATTATGAGTCTACTCGTAATAGCAATTTTTTTTATCACAAACATAAGTTTATTTAGAGGTTTTTAATGACTATTTTTGAATTTTATCCTTATATAATTTTCCTGAGAACGATATACAAAGAGAAGGGAGATTCAAGTATATTTTACAAATATTACCTTTTGAATGTAAAAGTTATACTTAATAAAAGTAAATTTAAAATAAATTTATCAATTTATTATACTTATACTATTATTTTTTTTTTTTGCCAACATATTATACTTATACTAAAAACCAAAGTGATATCAAATTGCTTATCAAATTTTGAGCTTATCTTCAATTTTTTACGAGCATGAGCAAACATATATAGTTCTAATCCTTTCTGATATTCTTATAATTTGTTCCATTTGTTTTTGGCCAGTTATAAAATGTATTCCATTTTGTTCTTACAGTGTTGTTAGTATAATTTTATCATGAACACTTGAGATTAATATTGATATTTTATTCAAAATTACAATTACAATTATGGTTATGATTTGTCTTTTTCTTGGCTCCCAACGCAACACCAATCGGCTAGTTCCCTTGCGCTGTCTTATCTGAACTGGGAAAAAACGTGACGTCATCGATTTTCATTGTTACTAAAAGCCGCGCGATGAAGGAGAGTGTCGCTGTTTTAGCGCTGAAACCGACGTACGTCTCTGCCACATTAATGCTTCTCACTTTCTCTCTCTCACATTCTGCAACTCTCTCTGCGACCCTAATCTCTGAACCACTTCGCAATTTGCACCCAAAACGCCTTTCATTTTCACGGCCCCCAATTTCCCCTCTCTTTTACGGGGCTATATGCACAGGATTATTGCACAGTAATTCGGACTGTAACAGTTTCCGGAGGAAGGAGGTGGAAACCATGGCCATGCAGGTGAAGCTTACGCTAGCAAATTCCTCTATCAACGTAAGCAAACCCCGTTCTTCTTCTCATTGATTTATTTCTCGTTATTATTTACTATTTTACGAGTATTTATGATATTTATCTTGCATTCCCATTCCAATTCGCGTGCCCTTCTTTTTCGCCCTCTGTCAGAGCTCTTTTTCTCTTTCGTCTAGTCTGGTCTAATCCTACCCATTCCCTACCTTCTCTCTCTATGGTCCATCCTTTTTTTTTACCCAGCGCTCACTCTGTCTTTTCTTCGTAGCTGAGAATATTTCTCTCTCTAGGAATCATTTGAGGTGGTTTCTCTGTTTGCCATTTTGTTCCTCTGTTTTTTTAAAGAACCAAGCTGCTCTCTGTTTCATCCAGTAGGAGATGCGTCGGAGACGAACAGAGTTTTTGCCAAGTTGTTAGAGAGCGAGTGTAAGGTTTTCGGACTCCTACTTTATCTCTTCTGTTTTTGAGCATCTGAGGTTTGTTTGGACTTTTGGTTGTTGTAAAGCATGAAGATTCTTTCCCATTTAGGACCAGTATGTGGTTTATACTTAAAATACAGAGGAGATGTCTCTGCTTTTTACTTATCTTCTTTGATTTCAGCCTTTCCGGAGGATGGGTAGCAGCTAGCAACATTTATTTGCTGCTCCATTCCTTTAATCTAAAATCTTAGATTGAAGCTGAGATTTGTTTCCGGGATTTGTTCTTCTTTGATCTCATACCTGACTAGTGCGTGTTGAAATATCTTTCTTAAATCTTCTTAGAATGCTTTGGTGGTTTGTATGTGTTAGGTTTGGTTTAAGTGCAACTGTGTTGGTAGTACTTTGAAATGTCCCTTGGATTTCCTGAGTTTGAAGCCACTCATGATTTGAACACCCTTTTTCTTTTGTATGTACGTGCCACTGATACTGGAGTACTTTGCTTATTTTGAATGTGATGTATTTTTTAGCCTGAATCTGTGTTGTTTGATTTGAGTTGGTAGTGCTGATTTTTGCTTGTGCCTGTTCTTATCTGTCATTGAAATTTATTCCTATTAATCAAAGATGCTATATTGTACAAACTGATCAGACTATCTCTGGTTTTGTAAAATTATTGTTGTTATTATAAGTACAATTTATCGTAGTTGTCTTGAATTCTTAAGACTGTCCTTGACTCCTTGCTTTCGGATGCTGGGGATATCCTCCTGTTAAATTCTGAGCTTTCATTGATACAATATATATGCAGGAAGAGAAAAAAAAAATTAAATTCATCGTTTAGGGCTATACATGTTTTTTTATGTACTATGATAGACTATACATGTGGCTTGATTTATCGCTTAATTTGAATTTGAATTATCAATGCAGGAACAACAAAAGAATATTCACCATTCGATTTTGAAGAACATGTTGCCAAATTTTATTACACTCCCAAAAATTGCAACAAGTTATGCTCCAATCCTATAATAATTATATTATATCAACTCTGTCTTGGTTGGTTATTGTATAATTGCGTTTTTTTCCTGTTCAATGCAATTTGAGTTTATGCACATATATTTGTATCGTTCTTTGTTTAAAAACGAGGTAAAACTGATTACTATTTAATAGTCTACATTTGTTGCTCCACTTAATGCTTAATATTTATCATGGATAACTGATTAACAACTAATTCTTTAATTAATAATAGTTTGTGGGACTGATCAACGTTTTGTTGCTGAGGACTCCCTATTGTTTAGAAGGAGGCCAAGGACTTCCTCTTCGTCTACTTTGAGAGTATTGGGAGGGTAATATTAATATATTTAGTTTTTCAACAATTCATATGCTTCCCTTTTTTCAAAGAGACTGACTGTAGATTACTGAGTAAGGAAGGCCCAGTGTGCAGGGGCAATTGAGTCTAAAATTCTTGTATTTGAGTTCCTCGCGAGGTGTGAATTCTCACTCTAGAATAGAATATCAATTTTTTTTTATTGGGGTGAGAAATGCATGGGATCTCAAGCAAGTTTTTAATAATTTGCTCAAGGCAGATTGGCATATCACATGCAGGATCTTCAATTGCTTTGGGTTATTGATTCCTTGTATGTGTGTTCTTTCATTTTTAATTGTCTACATTTTGTCTTCTGCTTCCTTTGCATGCTTGATTTGTATTTGTCTGATGCTGTATTGAATTATCATTGCACAGGCCTTGTAGCTTGTTCAAAATTGAATTTTTTGATAGAGGACACTACATATATCAACACTTGATTTAAGTTCCATTTTTAACTGCTTGTTTACATTTGCGTTTGAATTTGAGGAAAATCTATTAAAACTACGGGTGCATTTCTTGTTTCAATCTTCTGCATTTAGACAAGTTTTTCGTTTTAGATATTACTAGTTCTTTGGGTCTTGAGTTCTAAACCTGTCAAAGTATAGCTTCTGCAGAAATGGTATCTTTCCTTTTGCTACTATGTATGTTATGTGTTGGAAAATTTGGTTGTGACGTGACTCCTTTAGTTGTTATGCACACAATACTCTTGTTTCTTGCTGTATTTCCAGCATAAATATGCCTTAAATTTATCATAAATTTTGTAGATACATGATGAGGAGTTCAAGTTTAAAGAAATGGGCTGTGGGATTTGCACTTGGAAATGAAGGAGAGGCAACGTTGGAGAGCTGAGGAGGACGCATTATTACGTGCTTATGTCAAACAGTATGGTCCTAGGGAATGGAATCTTGTGTCCCAGCGCATGAACACACCCCTTAACAGGGATGCCAAATCCTGCTTAGAAAGGTGGAAGAACTACCTCAAGCCTGGCATCAAGAAGGGATCTCTCACTGAAGAAGAACAACGACTCGTCATCCGACTTCAGGCAAAACACGGCAACAAATGGAAGAAAATTGCTGCAGAAGTCCCAGGTCGCACTGCTAAGAGGTTAGGTAAGTGGTGGGAAGTGTTTAAAGAGAAACAGCAGAGGGAAAAGAAGGAGATCAATAAAACAGTTGACCCAATTGACGACACTAAGTACGATCATATACTTGAGACTTTTGCTGAGAAGCTGGTGAAAGAACGCCCTTCTCCATCCTACCTTATGGCTGCTTCCAATGGAGCTTTCATTCACACTGAAGCATCAGCTCCTACGTCAGCAATGCTTCCTCCATGGCTTTCGAACTCAAATAACTCTACAACGATTCGGCCACCTTCCCCTTCTGTGACTCTAAGCCTCTCTTCTTCAACTGTAGCTGCACCACCTCCTTTTCAATGGTTACAACATGAGAGAGCGCCAGAGAATGCTTCTCTTGTTATAGGGAATGTAACACCTCACGGAACTAATCCAGCTTTTGGTGATAACATGCTAGTATCTGAGCTAATTGAGTGCTGTAAAGAGTTGGAAGAAGGGCATAGGGCATTGTCATCCCATAGAAAGGAAGCAGCATGGAGGTTAAGGCGTGTGGAGTTGCAGTTGGAGTCAGAGAAGGCGTGTCGGAGGCGGGAGAAGATGGAAGAGATTGAAATGAAGATTAAAGCTCTCCGGGAAGAAGAGAAGGCTGCACTGGATAGAATTGAGGCCGAATACCGGGAGCAGCTAGCTGGACTGAGGAGAGATGCAGAAACCAAGGAGCAGAAGTTGGCTGAGCAGTGGGCTGCAAAGCACTCAAAGGTTAGTAAGTTTCTAGATCAGATGGGGTGCAGAACCAGGCTTGCTGAGCCAAGTGGAAGATAAAAGACTTGGTCCACTTATAACATGAAATTTAAGCTGTGTTTGCTTCTTTGTTGTTTCGATCTTGCGTCTATTCTCTCAGAAATTGTACTACTGTTTGCCCTACTTATTCATACGACTATGAGAAATTCGTGGGTATTGGTTGGTGTAGGAGGCAGAGTCTTGTATCCATCTCCGTGAATATAAACTCGGCCATGACTAAAAGTTTGTCTGAATAACTTGTCCTCCGGAAGGAGTGTAATGGCATGTTGACTGATAGGCTTCTGCTTGCAATAATTTGGATGACTTGGTAGAAGTAGAGAAATGTTTTGTTCAATAGGGATAAGCAATTGGGAGGAGCCGGGGCGCATTCTGACGCGTCGAACCCCAAATAACTTGCATTTTTAATCTTGTACTAATAGAATATTATGCTTGTCGATTAGTTCAAGTGGATTGATATTTGTCTACGTTAAGCTTTATAGATACGCAATGCCATGCATAAACAAGATGTATATTACTCTATGCAATCACCGTGCCGAGTGTCATTTAATACTACAATGCCAAACAACACGATTGGGAGAATTTCATTTTAGGATCCCGATGATGATTAATTTATGTTTCGCCCAGAGAAATGTGGAACTTTATTGCATGACCATTGCTCTAGAGGTGGCTAAGGTGAGGGGAACCAGTTTCGGTGCCAAGAGAACTGATAAATGTCAATATCTCATCATCATCATCTAGATCTCATTAGGATGGATTAAATTAATTTTATTTTTTTAAAAATTATTTTAATATGTGCGATTGATAAAATAATGTGTAATAATATAGTTACTGTAGTTAAGTAGGCTATAGAGGTTAGTAGTGGCATTATGTATGTTGTGCGGTGGACTTATCTCAAGTCCCTATATATATGTGTGTTGAACAAATTGTAAAGTTTTAAGAAATACAAATAAAGATGGCACTTTGTCTTGGTGCCCGGTGTTGATCTTCCATGGTGTTGTAGCCCAACATGGTATCAAAGCCATTAATCCACCTGATATTTCTTCATCAAAAAATCAAGAAAGGCCCATCGTAGGCCCAAGAATGCGCCCATCATCCAGAGTCTATTCTCTTGCACACCTCGCCATCGTCAAGCACTCTAGGCACCGCGTCAATGATTTTCTCCACCATGCTCCATGTCTCCGATGGTTGTGATGCGCTTTCCGATGGTTTCACCGCTGATTCTTTGAGGAATCTTTACCGGCCCTAACCTCTGTCTCTATTTCAAGATGCGATTTGAGGCACGACAGCGTTCTCTTCCCACAAACATCCTCGACGGCTTCGCCAAGCGTGTTTGATTCCCTTGTCTCTTTTTTTCTACAAATTCCTGGTCGACTTTCACCCCCCAGGGGATTTCATCACGATTCCCTCTGTCGCTCCAGATTCACTCCGCCGCTTCAATTTGGGAACTCAGGATTCTGATTAAGTATTCTGCTTATGGAGAGGCAATCCTCTCTATTAATCACAAGCTAATACCCACACTCTCTGCTCTTCCTTTATAATGGCTGAACCTTGCAAAATCGAGGCTCCTCCTATCGATCAGCTAAGCTTCAATCATCCCCTCTACCTTCATCTTTCAGAGACGCAAGGGCTGACCATTATCCAACATGTTCTGATTGGCAGTGAGAATTTTACCATATGGAGTAGAGGTATGATCATTGCCTTGCGAGGTAAGCATAAATTAGGTTTTATTGATGGCACTTGTTTGAAAGAGTCCCAGGATGCCAGTCTTCATGAATAATGGGAACGTTGTAATGCTGTTTTTTTTGGCTTCTTAATTCCATTTCTAAAGACCTTGCTAATAGTGTCATCTTCTATCAAGATGCCCGATCGGTCTGGAATGATTTAAATGAACGTTTTGACAAGATGAGCGGTTCTCGCATTTTTTCCTTACATCGAGAGATTGGCCTCTTACGCCAAGACTCTCTATTAGTATCTGGATACTATATGAAATTAAAAGAATTATAGGAGGAGCATGTCACCCTTATTCTCATTCCTTCTTATTAGTGTGCTATGTCCAAAGTATATACTGACTTGCTACAACAACAGAAGCTCCTACAATTCCTTATGGGGCTCAATGACACTTTCAGTGGTGCTCTTAGTCAGATTCTCTTAATGAGTCCACTTCCCTCTGTCAATCAAGCTTATGTTATAGTTGCCGAAGATGAGGCACAAAAGCTTCTGGCTGATTCCTCCAAATTAGGCCATACTGATGGGATGGCCATGATGGCAAGAGGGAGAGGTCGCGGTCGTGGAAGGGGATGGTCATGAAACACTTCAACATGTACACATTGCTGTAAAAGAGGTCACACCAAAGATGTATGTTGGCAGATTGTTAGATATCCTGCTGATTTTAAAGGCACCAAACCTCCCGATGCATTTGCCAATCAGCTTGCTATGGATGTAGTCCATGAACCCGATAAGGGATAGACTGCCAGCACTCAGGCTACCTCTCCCACCTTCACTGAGGATCAATATGACCAGCTTCTTGACCTCCTGAAGAAAGATTCAGAGGGAACGATTCATACACTCATCGGTACTACTATAGGTTTGCATTTCTCCTTTTCACACCTTGATTCTGGTAATAAATGGGTGTTAGATTCAAGGGTCACCACTCACATCACAAGAAATTTAAATCTGTTTGAAAACTACCGACTTAATGATAGTGCAATTAAGGCTATCAAAATACCTAATAGGGAAAGAATCGTGATTACTCATATAAGGATCATTCGGTTTTCAAATGATATCCTTTTGCATGATGTTTTGTATGCTTCTGCATTAAAATTTAATTTTATCTCGGTCCCATGCCTCACTAGGGAATAAAGTTGTATGGTAGTATTCTTTCATGATCATTGTTTGGTGCAGGACCTTCAAAGTGGCAAGAAGAAGGGGATTGGTAAGCTAGAAGAAGGATTATACATGATAACTCTCAAGAAGAAACAAACTGCGGTTAGTTCTGTTAATGTTGAGATACATAGACATGATGATTTGTGGCTTTTACATAATATATTAGGTAATGCCCTACTTCCCATTTTGAGACACTTGACCTTTGTAAAGGATAAGCATGTTTCGTTTAATAAAGATTGCAATATTTGCATCCAATCTAAGCAAACTTGCCTTCCTTTTTCCTCTAGTTGCATTAAGACAAATTATTGTTTTGAATTGCTTCATATGGATGTGTGGGGACCTTATCAGACCCCCACACATCAAGGGCATCGCTTCTTCCTTACTATTGTAGACGACTACTCTAGAAGCACCTGAATATTTTTGATGAAATTTAAATCTGAAACTACTACATGTATCCAGAATTTTGTTCTTTACATTACTACTCAATTTTCGGTTAACATTAAAAGGATACGTAATTGTAATGGAGGTGAGTTTGTAAATCATAATCTTAAGGAATATTTTGCTACTAAAGGCATAGTACATGAGACTACATGTCCCTACACCCTGGAACATAATGGAATTGTGGAACGAAAACATCGCACCTTGATGCAGATTTCTAGAAGCCTCATTCTTTAATCCGGGGTGCCCCTACGATATTGGGGAGAGTATGTACACATGGCTGCACACTTGTTCAATCGAATTCCTTCTAGAGTTTTGAGTTTTAAGACACCTTATGAAAATGTATATGGGAAAGAACTTGATTACACAAACTTGCATATTTTTTGTTGTCTAGCTCATGCTACAAATCTTAACCCCACACACAAACCTGAGCCAAGAACCGTACCATGTGTATTTTTGGGTTATCCCAACAATAGAAAAGGATATGTGCTTTTAGATCCCAAAACAAATGGCATAATTGTAAGTCGACATGTTACGTTTATTGAAAATTGATTTCCCTTTCAATAGGAAAGACCTCTAAATGAAGGGGGAGTGCCTAGAGACGTGAGAGACATGTTTTTGTTTAATGATTTAGATATAATGCCGTCTAATTTGCAGGATAATAATGTAAACAGTAGAGAAGTTGTACAACTCGACTCTAGCCATATTGGAAAGGCTACCGATGGAGGTGAAGCAACTAACCAGCATGGAATAACTCCTCATGTTCCCACAAGGCACCAAAGGGAAAGAAGGCCTCTCATTTGGGCTAATGATTATGTTTACGGTTTGGTTACAAAGGATTCTCATGAAAATATCAACAATTGCCTCTATCCTATTGACAATTATATTTCTTATCAACATATTTCAGCTTCTCACATGTGTTTTATTTGTCATATAGATTTTGTTGTGGAGCCTAGAACATATAAGGAAGCTGTCCAAGATAGTAAGTGGGTTGAGGCAATGAATCTTGAGATTGCAGCACTTGAGAATAATAGGAGATGGGAGTTAGTTCCTTTGCCCAAAGATAAGAAACCCATTGGTTGTAAATGGGTGTATAAGGTCAAATACAAGTCTAATGGCGAGGTAGAAAAATATAAGGCTAGATTAGTTGCTAAAGGATATACCCAAAGGGAATGAGTAGATTACCATGAGATGTTTTCTCCGGTTGTCAAAATGATTTCTGTACGTATAACTTTGAAAATTATAGCAATTAATCAATGAAATATATATCAAATGGATGTACATAACGCATTTTTGCAGGGAGATTTAGATGAAAAAGTCTATATGACTATGCCTCAAGGCTCTGACAATCAGGGGGAGCAATTAGTATATAAGTTGCGCAAATCCTTATATGGGCTTAAACATGCATCTAGACAATGGAATTGTAAGTTGTCTACGGTTTTTATTGAAGCCAGCTTTACTCAAAGTAAGTATGACTCACTCTTCTTTAGACGGTACAACGATGGTGAGATGATATTGATCCTCATATATGTTGATGATTTATTAATTACAGGTAGTTCAGAAAAAAAATTAGTGAAATAAAAAGTTATTTGCATCAAATTTTCAAAATTAAAGACTTAGGTCTCATGAAATATTTCTTTGGAATAGAAATGGCTAGGTCAACTAGAGGTATTGTGATCTCTCAATGAAAATATGTATTAGACCTTCTAGCTGATTCTGGAATGAATGGTTGTAAGCCAATTGGGATGCCTATGGCACAAAATCTGAAATTAATGCCTTATCAAGAAGGAAAGGATAATTAAACATATTTATTAATAGATCCAGAAAGATGTAGAAGATTAATAGATAGGCTAATTTATTTGACTGTGATACGCCCATATATTTGTTTCTCAATGCAAGTCTTAAGCCAATTCATGCAGCAGCCTATGAAGGTTCACATGTCAACTGCAATCAATGTAATTCGGTATTTAAAGCAAAGCCCCAGTTTGGGCATACTTGTAGGATCATGTGGAGATGTGACAATGAGTGGTTTCTGTGATGCTGATTGGGGGTCATGTAGCATAACACAACAGTCCGTAACTGGATACTTGCTTAAGCTAGGAGGTTCTCTTGTGCATTGGAAAACAAAGAAGCAAGCAGCCGTCTATAAGTTATCGGTTGAAGCAGAGTATTGGGCACTTTCATCAGCTTCCTCATAAGTAGTGTGGATGGGGTGCTTGTTGAGGGAGCTTGGCATGCCATAAGGGAAGCCTGTGGCAGTCTACTGTGACAGCAAAGCCGCCATTCACATTGCCACGAATCCGGTCTTCCACGAATGAACAAAACATATTGAGATCGATTGTCATTTTGTTCGTGAGAAGGTGCAGTCAAAGCTGATTCGTTTGGAGCATGTTAAGTCCTCAGATAAAGAGGCTGATATTCTAACTAAGGCAGTAACAAAAGAAACTCAAAATTGTATTCTTCGCAAGTTGGGTGCTATGAATATATATGAGCCCCAACTTGAGAGGAAGTATTAGAATAATGTGTAATAATATAGTTAGTGTAGCTAAGTAGGTTGTACAGGTTAGTAGTAGTATTATATATGTGTAGAATAAATTGTAAAGTTTTAAGAAATACAAAAAAAGAGGGCACTTTGCCTTGGTGCCTAATTTTGATCTTCCAGGGTCTTGTAGCCCAACAACAGTATCTTAAATAAATTTTTAACATTTAATTTTTCAAAAAAATGATTTTTATTTAAAAAGCACTAGTCAAAAATTTTAAATTTGGACCAATGAAATTATGTCTAAGCTGTGCATATTTTATATGGAAATTGGGATTTGAATAGATCTGGCTTAGGCTTGTTGCCAAGTTTATTTAAGCAAATACGCTAGGCCTGTTTTCCCAAACCCAACATATTTATTTTTTAATTCGTATTATATGTAATATAATTTAAATCAATTATTTTTAAAATAACTAATTTGGTATTAACCCTAAGTTTCGCATCTTATTACTGACTTGCAAGCTCAACTCTTTCATTCATAGTCTGCCCACCTATACCTCAATTCTGTTTGAAGGCTCAGATGGCAACATTGACATATTCTCTCCACCCTTGATTTGGGCAGTTCATCAAATCAAATCATGATAATTGCTATAAGTTTATTCGGCCAGTTTTAAGTTTATTAGCATATTCTCTTCCCCCTGATTTACATATCGTTTGTTGTGCTTGATTGATTTTTAAGAATATGTTCTTTGCTTTGGGCCATCTCACATATGCTTATTTTATGTTTGTTGGCCCTTTGAGTTTTCCACACTCTTCCTTTGTTGCCCGTTTCTTTATTTGTTTTCTTTGTCGTCTTCTGTAGTTGGGCTTTTATTTTTATTTTTGTCGAAATGGGAATCTATTATTAATTTATTATAGCCATCCACACCCTTAAAAGCAAGATAATCTGCGGCAATGTTACCCTGTCAAGCAGTAAAAGAGAGAAAACCCAACTTTAGAATCAATAAGGCTAATAATTTCCTGGATTATACTTCTCCATGTCCAATCATAGTGTTCTTGGTTGTTTAAGATCCACACTTTAATGTAGAACAAGTTTGGAATCAGTCTAAAAAATATCTCATTATGACCCAAATCCGTAGTTAACATTAGTCCTCTTTTTAATGTAAGAGCTTCAGTCATGAATGTTTAAATGTTTGTTTGGAATAGTTTTTGAGCATTTTAAAAGTAGTTTTTCAATCGTGATTTACGGTATTCGAGATAAATATGTAAGATGGGTTTTATCCCAATTCACGTCAAAATCATTTATAAACTCTACAAAAACTTATCTAAATAAACTTTAAATTGATTTAATTTTATCGACAAATAATAATGTCGACTGTTGCATACTCAGCATCAAATTTTAATGCCCCATCACAATTTATTTTCCAGAAAATCAGCATGTGGGAAGCGCCAGGTTGTTTCAGCGTTTACAACTGAAATTACAAAATGATAATATTGCACAAGTTTTTAAAGATGCTACTTGATAATTACCCACAACTCTTCCAGAATTATTTGTGACAAAAAATGCACTTTTAACCTTATAATGACTTCTAGTTTTAAAATTTCATATCTTGAACTAAATGTCATAAAACAATAAATAAGAACCTTATAAGACAATAGAGATGATTTTTATCTCATAAAAAAAATTATTAAAGAATATTATCATTGCACCCTTAAATTCATCTATTTCTCAAATTACCCCATCAATCTCAAAATATGACAAATAAAAAAGTAATTTTATTCAAAAAGTAAAGGATTTTAACCTTTCCCGATAAATACGGTTTCTGATAATCAAATTTATAGTCTTTACTTCTCCTACCAATGGGATTTGTGTTATTTTTCCCAAATCTTTAACTAATATTTTTTAATTATAAATTATCTATCACTATAGTCTTGTACAACCTTACCAACACCATCATTAGAAGGATGCAACCTGCACAACAGACATATGGTATAATATTCTTTTTGTGTTCAGGGAAAGATATATTTATCCAATTTAAGTAATTTTAGGAAGTTAAACCAACATATTGCTCATTAATTTAGTAAGCGATCTCATCCTAATTAAAAGAATAATATAAGTTTAAATTTTAAAAAACAAAAATTTTTATGCGTAACTTTCATCTGAAAAACAAACATATGGTATAATAATTTTTATCGTAATATATAATTATCCAACTTAAGTAGTTTAAGGGAGTTAAACCAATAGGTTATTGGTTGATATAGTAAATGACTTCACCATGATTAAGAAAATAACACAAATTTAAATTTTAAATTTTGAATTTTGGGAAGAAAATTTTTTTATGGGTTTATAAGTACTTCCTCTGGTCATATTTATCAACAACTTTCTCATTGATTACGTAAAACAAACTGGTAGTTAAAAATAATAAGTGTGTCAAAAATGACATATTTTTTTTATATATATCCCTATTTATGAAAACATAGAGAGAATATATAAAAATTATGAAAAATAGTAAAATACGTTTTCTTGTTAATTTCATTCACCTAGTGAGTTCTCTCTCTTTCTTAAATATAACTCTTGGTGTATGTGATAATTAATTATAAATAATATATATTTAATAAAAGTAAAATAGGAAAAAAGATGTTACATTTTCAGACACAAAATAAAAATTGCTTATAAAATGAACTAACCTCATAAAGAAAATTATTTAGAAATATAATTAGAGGGAGTATTAAAAAAGCACTGCTACGTTAACACTATTAACTGTCGACTTTAATTTTTTGACTGTCACAATTTTTTAATAGGATGAGGCACTGGTTTTGTAACTTTCAGAGCCACGTTAGAAAAACTTTAGGTAATATAACCAGCAAATTTACGGGTCTGCATGGCATGGATGAGCACGGCATGCTCATCCCTAATTTTAGGGTGTAGACATTTTTTTAATTTTTTAATGTATTTTTATTTATTTAAATTAAATTGTATCCTGTACCTTAAAATATTTTTGTTATTTGATATTTTAAGTTAATTAATTTTTAGTTTTACATTTAGAAATATATTTCCTATCATACCAATATCCTAAAATATTTTTTTAGTAACATCTAATATCTAAAATATTTTTTTAATATTTAAAATTTTAACTTAATCAATTTTTATTGACGGGAGATTTTTTTTTCAAAAATAAAAAATAAAATAACCCCTTTGATTTTGGGGATGAGCATTGAAGAGCAGGGATGTGGATTCCAAATTTACACCGGAGTCCATCTAATTTTAATCGGCACTGGTTTTTCCCTTTAAACTGACGTACACTTATTACTACTGCATCAGCGTGTGTACTCCATTTGATCTGCAAAATAGATTATTCCAGGACCAAAGAGAGCTAAAAGCTAGAAGGGCGACAAAGGGGCAGTTCATGAAGTAATTGATTTGTAGAGGCATGAAAGTCAAAGAAGGTTTAGGTAATTGCGATTCGAAAATCTAATTAGGGTTCAGAACCACTGGCGGTGTTGGTGATTTCACGTCGGAATTGAATATCTTTTATCCTAGTGAGGAAGCAAACCTGGGGAGTGAAAGCTCTGGGTTTGGTCGCTGTTTGTGTTGTGTGGATTGGCTGTTGCGAGTCTGGCGCCCTATCATGGTGGATAACATGGAAATCGATTCACCTTCGGAGTCCCAACTTCTCAAGCCTCGAGATCGAATCATTCGGGTAACACCCATTTGCGCTCGTCTCCGTTGATGGTCTCTAGCAGTAGACTTAACCCCTTCGCGGGTTGAATTCTCGTTCGTGAATGTTGCCCATGATTTTATGATTGATTATATATATTATATAAAAGTGTATTATTTTAAGTAATTTGTTGATTTTGATTCTTTATGGTCTGCATATTAATGTCTTTTATTGCCACCTACAGAGGCTTCTTCATTTTGGAGTTCCCGAGGATCAACTTGATCAACCTCTCTTAGTTGATTTTGTCAAGGATAAAAGGTCGTTGATACCTGAACTAGTATCTGTTATATTACCTACGGATGAGGAAGTGGCTGAAGCACTGCAAGATTCTAAATTTGGTTCTAAAAAGTCCTCATTGGGTGTAACCATGAAGAAAAGATTCCATGAAAGCATGGTCTGGTTACAGTGGTTGATGTTTGAGGGTGACCCGGCTGCAGCCCTGAGGAACCTTTCCAAACTGTCCGTTGGGCAGCGTGGTGTTTGCGGGGCTGTTTGGGGACACAATGATATAGCATACAGGTGTAGAACATGTGAACACGATCCAACCTGCGCAATCTGTGTACCTTGTTTTGAGAATGGGAATCACGAAGGCCACGACTACTTTGTGATATACACAGGTGGTGGTTGTTGTGATTGTGGAGATGTGACAGCATGGAAACGTGAGGGATTCTGCTCAAAGCATAAGGGCGTGGAGCAGATACAACCACTTCCGGAGGAGTTTGCGGACTCTGTGGAACCTGTGCTTAATTCTCTCTTCAGTTGTTGGAAAGACAAGCTAACGTTTGCAGAAACTGTCTCTCAGGAAAACTCTAGATCAAGCAACGCTGTTGTTGAAAGAAAGAAGGCAGCTAATGAGCTAACCTTTGCTATGGTTGATATGCTTTTAGAATTTTGCAAGCACAGTGAGAGTTTGCTTAGTTTTGTCGCTAGGATGTTATTTTCTTCTGCTGGTCTACTTGCCATTCTGTTGAGAGCTGAGAGGTTTTTAACTGATGTTGTTGTTAGAAAACTTCATGAGTTACTACTGAAATTGCTGGGGGAACCTGTTTTCAAGTATGAGTTCGCTAAAGTTTTCCTCACTTACTATCCGACTGTTATAAATGAGGCTATAAAAGAGTGCAGTGACCTTCCTCTGAAGAGGTATCCGTTACTATCCACGTTCTCTGTGCAGATACTTACAGTGCCCACTCTTACTCCACGTCTCGTGAAGGAAATGAACCTAGTTACAATGCTATTGGGATGTTTGGAAGACATTTTCATATCTTGTGCGGGAGAAGATGGCCGATTACAGGTGATGAGCTTGTTTTTGTTATTATATTGTTTTTCTTATCAGGATAGATGTGCAAAGATTCATGACTGATTCTAATATTTTTAAAATTAAATTTCCTGGCATTTTCATTCTCAATTACGTTTCCAATTCTTTCTTTCTTTTTTTAATTTTTTGATGAAATTATGTTTAGTTAAAGAGACAAATTCTTATTGCAGATTGCAAGGTGGGGAAATGTGTACGAGACAACTATTCGTGTTGTTGAAGATATCCGGTTTGTTATGAGCCACGTGGTGGTTCCCAAATATGTCACCTATGATCAACAAGATATCTCAAGAACTTGGATGAGACTCCTGTCCTTTGTACAAGGGATGAATCCTCAAAAGAGAGAAACTGGTCAACATATAGAAGAAGAGAATGAGAATGTCCACTTACCTTTTGTTTTAGGCCACTCTATTGCAAATATTCATTCTCTTTTGGTGGATGGGGCTTTTTCAGATGCTAGTAAGGAAGAGTTGGATGATGAAATTATTTTGAGCTCAAATAAACAAGAATCAGAAGATGGAGAAAATTTACGACACACAAAAGTGGGGCGGCTTTCACAGGATAGCTCTGCATGTGGTATGACTGGTCGGAATAGTGCCTTTGCTTGTTCTTCAAAGGCTTCTGAGATACAATCTAATGCCTCTTCTCATGTGCTACTTCCCCATTCTGTCACATGGTTGATATGTGAGTGTTTAGGGGCTATTGAGAATTGGTTAGAAATTGACAATAAGACTTGGTTACTTCCTAATATGCCTTCTCCAAACAGTGGTAGCATCTATGATAGCAATCTTTCAGCATTAAAGAGAACAATTTCCAATATCAGAAAGGGTAATATTTTTCGTAGGCTTGCAAGTTCAAGTGAAGGTCATGATAAGCAATGTTCTGATTACATAGCATCTGACCGGGAAAACAGTCAACATGCAATGAAGGATGGCAAACTGAAAATAAATGGTGAATCTGAGTCAGACAATACAGATATTTCATCTGGTTTCAATGATGGCACAATGGAAATTGATGTTTCTTCAGAATTGGGTGGCTTTCGTTTTTTGTCTTTGTCTGATTGGCCACAAATTGTCTATAATGTTAGTTCGCAAGATATCTCCGTGCACATTCCCTTACATCGATTACTTTCCATGCTGTTACAAAGGTCACTGAGAAGATATTTTGGTGAATCTGCGATCCCAAATGTGTCCGATGCTTGTTCTACAAATTCATTATCTACGATCTACACAGACTTCTTTGGACATGCTTTACGGAGCTGTCATCCCTATGGGTTTTCTTCCTATATAATGGAACATCCCTTGCGCATTAGGGTTTTCTGTGCTGAAGTTCATGCTGGAATGTGGAGGAAAAATGGAGATGCTGCTCTTTTATCCTGTGAATGGTATCGATCTGTTCGCTGGTTAGTATACTGTTCTATGTTGCTATTTATTGTATCCAAGGATTTTTGGTCATTACAGTGTTATATCAATTCTCTTTATTTCTCTGGGATAGTTTGCCTAGGTCTTTACTATGTTTCTTTACTTCTGCAGGTCTGAACAAGGGCTGGAGCTTGATCTGTTTCTTCTTCAGTGCTGTGCTGCACTAGCTCCACCCGATCTGTATGTCAGCAGAATTCTGGAGCGCTTTGGGCTTTCAAACTACCTATCCTTGAATCTTGAATGCTCAAGCGAGTATGTTCTCATTTCTTGCTAAGTGATGTATTTTTTATTGCTATTTCTTCTGTAGATTCCCCTTAACGGGTCAGCATTTACTAATGATCTTTTAGATTTTTGCTTTTTGATTATTTCCCCCCCTTAATATCATACTCTATCTAACTTGGCTTCCATTTGGCAGTGCTTCTTTTTTTTGCCCCAGAAAAATTTGTCATATTGAAAGTGATACGAAAAACCTAATGTTGAAGAACATTTATAACATGGTTTTGTAAAAATTTGATAAAAAAGTGTGAACTGTACTCTGATTAACACCAGTATTTAGTAAAATTTTATTAAAATAGCATGAGTATATAAAGGCAGGTGTTGCAAGTGTAAATGAATAGTTCTGAGTTAGGAAGGTTAATAGTTTGTATTGAAGAGAAGTGGAAGGTTTCTTAGGTATCCCGTAAGTTTGACAGCTGTAGCAGCTTCTATAGTTTCTCACAAGGTGATTCTTCATGGCACATGTGGCCTTCAAAATGCACTGGAAGAAGCAACTTAAAAAGATCACTTGCGCTGGTCTGTCAAAAGTGGTCTGTACCAAAAGCCATAGTATTCCCAAATTAGGTCTTCAGTTCATCTTGTGCAATTCATTGTTTGTAAACAGATGATTGGAATTGAACTCGCATAATTCGTCCCAGCTTTTCAAGTACTTCGTGCTGCTCATTGTCATGTGGAGAACACTCGCCTTGTTTGGTTGCAACAATAGAATGAAAATCCTTTTTTCCATGCTCTTTGGCAATTTCTGTCATGTCCCTATAATCATTATTCAATAGTATCTATCTGTCTTTTCTTTAACTTCTTTTAAAGTAGGGCATTAGAGTCATTTTCCCTTATCTAAATCACCTTTTTAATTCAATTTTATATTTCATTCCTTTCCATTCTATGTACTAACGGGTCCCTTGAATGAAAATGAGTCTCGTCTAAACCACTTTGGTTGACTGGTATGATATTAAAATCTAGGGTTAAGGTGCAAAAAGAACAATGAACTATTTTTCAAAGTGCACCCAACACAACTAACTATTTTAGGGTGCAAAAATAGACATTATGAATTTTTAGGGTACAAAAGTAGACATTATGAATTTTTTTTGGAGAAAAAAAAAATTTTTGTGCCCAAAACAGATAACGAAATTGTTATTTTTGCTCCAAACAAAATTCATAATGTCTACTTTTGCACCCTAAAATAGTTAGTTGTGTTGGGTGCAGTTTGAGAAATAGTTCTTTGCTAAATCTGCACCTTAACCCTAAAATCTATTTCTCAAGAAGAATTAGTACTTCTGTGTGATCAGGGTTATACTCATGTTTAACTCCTTCAATGTTGCTTTGTCAATAACTATGAGATAAATTGTCCATAATGAATTAATACTTGTTTTGCAGGTATGAACCTGTTTTAGTCCACGAAATGCTCACTCTTTTGATTCAGATAGTGAAAGAAAGGCGCTTTTGTGGGCTAAGTACTTCTGAAAGCTTGAGAAGAGAATTAATTTATAAGTTAGCCATTGGAGATGCCACTCATAGTCAGTTGGTGAAGTCTCTTCCTCGTGATCTCTCCAAGTTTGGGCAGCTTCAAGAGATTTTAGATACAGTTGCTGTATATTCTAATCCATCTGGTTTTAATCAGGTTTTGTCGATATTTCTTCTTCAAAAAAAAAAACAAAGAAAAAAAAAAAAAGAAAATACTTCCTTTAGTTACACTGTAGTTGCCTTGACTTTTTTATTTCCTTTTAGGGTATGTATTCCCTGCGATGGCCATTGTGGAAAGAATTGGATTTGTATCATCCTCGTTGGAATTCAAAGGATTTACAAGTTACAGAAGAAAGATATTTACGCTTCTGTAGTGTCTCTGCACTAACCACACAGCTTCCCTGTTGGACCAAAATTTATCCTCCCCTGGAAGGGATTTCGAGGATAGCCACTTGTAAAGTGGTTCTACAGATAATCCGTGCTGTTCTATATTATGCTGTTTTTACTTTTAAATCAGCTGAATCTCGTGCTCCTGATGCTGTTCTTCTAACTGCACTGCATTTACTGTCATTATCATTAGATATCTGTCTTCAGCAGAAAGAATTTACTGACAAGACATCTGATGATGAGACACAAATTCCCATAATAGCTTTTTCTGGAGAAGTAATTGATGAAAGCTCTGTTTATGGTGTTGGTGAACAGAGCTTGTTGTCACTTCTCGTTAATTTGATGGGTTTGCACAGGAAGGAAGGTGTAGACAACTTTGTAGAAGCAGGTGGTGGCAACCTGTCTGCTTTAATTGAAGACTTATTGAAGACGTTTGCTGAGATTGACAGCAGATGCATGACTAAGTTGCAGCAACTTGCCCCTGAAGTTGTTAGTCATATATCACAATGCCATCCAACTAGAGACTTAGGTGACGTGGTTTCAGCTTCTGATACTGAGAAACGCAAGGCAAAAGCTCGTGAGAGGCAAGCTGCTATGTTGGTAGGATGCTGATGCATTATTCTTTTATGGCAAAAAGTATTAAAAATAACGATATATTGTTTAATGCACCTTAATACAATCTTAGTTGGGCAGTGTGGAGGAAAGCATTCACTTTGATATACTTTTATGTCAAGCCAAGCTTGACTTGTTTAATTATGCCAATTTAATTGCCTTCAACTTTTGAATGAGATCTTGGTTTATTGGTTTGCAATTCAGGAGAAAATGAGAGCTCAACAATCAAAATTTTTGGCTAGTGTTGATTCCACTATTGATGATAGTTCCCAAGTTGATCATGAAGATGACATTGATGCTGGACCTGATGCTGAAGAATCCACACAAGTTGTTTGTTCTCTTTGCCATGATTGCAACTCAAAACTTCCCATATCTTTTCTGATTCTTCTACAGGTATACCTGCTGCAAGCCAGATCAAATATTGGTTCTAGCTTGTTGAACTCTAATATGCATAGACACTTACACAGAGATGTAACACTGCACTAATGCACTCACAGCTACATGACAAAATCTTAGGTGCCCATATTTAGTTTAAATTTTGTGCAGCATTATGTTGTGTCTTAAATTAGCGCTCAACATGCATCAGACATGCACATAACTCCTTGGGAGCTTCTGTATTTCATAGGTTGAACTGCACATTTTGAAATTCATTTTCCCTGCTTTTGTTTCTTACCTAATTTTTCCTTTCTTATCTGTTCGATGTACAAGAAATCTAGGCTTGTCAGTTTCGTTGATAGAGGTCCCCCATCATGGTCTCAACTTTGTTGGACAGATAAAGAACACACGTCTGTTTCCAAACTGAAGGCGACTGATACATTGGCAATGGACTGGACATCAGGCACTTCAAGGTCAACTTCATCTTCTCACTTAGACCAGTTGGTGTTGAATGCTGCCCATGAATTGGTTTCTGGTGGGCAGCGTGGTGAAGTCAATGCCTTTTTGCGACATGTAAAGGATCAGTTTCCGATGTTGGGAAATATCCAGCTTCCTGATACTTATGATGAGAAAGAGAAGATTCCATGTACTTTTGAGACATTGGAACAGGATATGTACTTCTCCATTTGTGGAGAAATGAACGATGATGACAAAGTTTCTTCTTCAGGAGGGGACCCAAACATTGTTAGAGATGCTGGATCTGTTTTGCTTGGAAAATATATAGCTGACATTTCAAGAGACATGTCAAAAAACTCTTCAGCATCTGAAAATGTTCATAGTGAGAATACTTCTGTAGAATGTACTTTGCAGAACATGGCAAACGATTCATTTGGCCCAACAGATTGTGATGGACTTCACCTTTCTTCCTGTGGTCATGCAGTACATCAGGAATGCCTTGATCGTTATTTATCTTCACTGAAGGAAAGGTGAGTTTTGTCAAAACTTCTGTATTACCTACCATCTTTTAATGTACATTTTCCTTTCTGTCTTTTGTGCTTGAATACATGGATTAACGTTGAAATCTTTAAAGTTGAATTATGCTGTTGAATCCAGTACTTTTGACATGAACTGAATCTTTTATTTAGATTTTATTAAAAACTTAAGTTATCCAAAAACTTTTTTGACATCTATTTTAGGTATTTAGGTCAGGAAAGTCGCTATTGCTTATGGTTTATATTCGGCATTAATATTCTATGTATGACTTTTTCACTTGGATCTATTTTTTACTTCATTTTCTTAATGATAGTTGAACTTTGGTCCTAAATGAGATTGATATGCCAGGGAGCAGGATTTTAGCCATCAAAACTGTAGTAGTTGTAAATTGAAGCAAAGGGAATATTTAAGTATTGAACAGGAACAAGGATTTTGTTACATAGTGATCAGACAGTCTGGTTTGGTTGTTTGAGGTCTGAATGAAGCCACAGAATGTGTTTTTATTTGCATAAAGGAATTGCTTAAAAAGAAGGTTTAACTTCATCCGTTCATGTTATTGAAGACTTGATGCTTAAGTTATTTAAGCTTGCTCATTAAGTCGCCTTTCTGTTTTCTTTAGAATGTTAAATCTACAATGTCATGTTGGCTTCATGTTTTCAGGGTATACTTGCATTTTAAGTAAGGGCTGAAATTAATTGTGCATGGCATATTGCCGTTAATTTTATATTATGTAAAGACAGATTATACACAGTTATGTATGCGGGCTTGTATAATTAAGTGATCACCAATTGCATGTTCCAAGTGAATGAAGTATTTTCAAAAATTTTATTTATGGGGCATGAAAATGTTCTTGTTGGTTTTTTTTATTGAAAATTGAAGTTAATATTTTTTGAATTTTTAATAATACATGAACATCTTTGCTTTAGCTATGATAAATTTTTACCATGCATAGATTAAGGGTTAAACGGCTTACATTTTGTCACAAAAAATGTCAAAAAAAGCCTGTATTTTATGTGTTGCTTACTGTTTATTTTAAAACATAAGTTTGTGCCTCCTAGGGTGTGTTTGGCATGAGCGATTTGGAGGGAAGGGGAAGGAAAGGAAAATTTTTGTGAGTTGGATTTAAAAAAATTGGAGAAGTGGGGTTATAAAATTTTAATAAAGAGAAGATGTGAGATGAAAGAGTAAGAAAAATTAATTAAAAACTTTTCGCCTCAGTTCTTTAATTTCTTTTTAAATCCAACTCACAAAAATTTTCCCTCCTCTCATTTTCCCTCCCCTCCCCTTGTACCAAACAAACCTGTAACGTCATTATTCTTTCTCTCTTTATATATATTTTCTTAAAATGTTTATATAAACAATATCTTATGGAGCACTCAGTTTGAAAATAGTTGAATCACAAAACCTTGAATTCTCTTTGCATTGGTTAGATGATTGGTTCATTTTTCAGAATGCTTATGTTGGTCTTTTTAATGGTATTTCTCTGACAGTTCTTTGTTGGCTAGAGACTGTTTTCCTTGATATTTGATGATGTTCCATTCGGTTTTGTTATTTAGCCCTCTTCTCAGCGACCAAGTTGTTTTTTTAATCAAATATGGTGTCCAATGGTAATTCAAATTGTACCATTTTTCACATACAATGCGTAACAGAGAGGGTGCATGGTTATAAATCAAAGGCATGAATAATATTGACGCGTTTTTTATTTTTTTTATTTTTGTTTTTGGTTGTGATGTATCCTTGGTGCTTGGGTCTCTTGTTACTTTTTTTGCTTGTCAGTTATAGTCTAGCGCCTCATATCCAGATATGTTTGTTGAATTGTAAGATTATTAATCAGACGACAACTTATGTATGTTTGTTGAATTTGTTGAATTGTAAATCACCGGATTATTAACAAAACCTCAGTAACTTAAAAGTTTTATGTGAATAGGGTTTTTAACTTCTTTATATTTGCATATTAGGGTCTGTTTAATTGTGTTCATGGCTTCAAGTTAATTTTTATGCTGCATTTAGGGATTGATTAAATCAAAATCCTACTGTTTCATCCCCACCTGGGACTCCTATTATGTAGCACTGTAGTTTGGTGGACTCTGAATATTGTTTCTCTTCCTTGATTTACTAAATTAAGACAGGCTTTCATATACTACTTGTAAATAGGTAGTAAATGGGTGTAGGTCCGCCTAAAACAAACTCAATCTCATTCTAAGCATCTTCTGATGAGTTATCAGGGAGAAAAGTGATCAATTTTTAAAGATGGATTGGATAACATGAGATCTTATCTGGATAAGTTACTGTCGCATTTGTGAACATAAATGGCAAATTGTTGGGATTGGCCTCAACTCAGTAGTTCATCATGATACCAGTGATTCTGGTTGAAATTTCTGGCCTCAATTTATGTGTGATTTTGAACATAGATTGTGCGATTCCAGGATTGTATGATTTTCATACAGCAATGACTAAAATTTAATATTTTGGCTAATTTATATCTGTGGGGTTTTTTTTCCCCTAGCAATTTTTTCTCTGATGGTTATTGGAAGCCTTTGACATATGCTTGCACTGCTTGGACAGGTCCGTCAGAAGAATTGTTTTTGAAGGAGGACATATTGTTGACCCAGACCAGGCATGCATCTTTCTTTTGGTTAATAATTATTATTTTATAGGTTATATCGAAAACATGTTACCAGGTTTCAAAACACTTGAATTTCTTTTTTTTTTTCAGGGTGAATTTCTGTGCCCTGTATGCCGCCGGCTTGTAAACTGTGTCTTGCCTACTGTACCTGGAAACTTAGAGAAGCCTTTGAAGCAGCCTACAGGTTTAATTAATGGCTCACTACCTGCTGCAGATCCTAAGGCTGCATTAAGTAAAGAGACTTATTCACTCCGCCTTCAGCATGCCTCGAAGATCTTGCAATGTGCTGCTAATGCTGTTGTGAAGGGCGAATTCCAAAAAGCTGTTCCTTTGAGACACAGTGATAAAGCAGGCCAAAATCTTGAGCATTTCTCTCTCATGTTGGCTAAAATGTATGTGCCAAACAAACACGATAAATTATCAAGATCTTCAAGATTAAATAACTCAATGCTCATGTGGGATACTCTTAAGTACTCCTTGATGTCGATGGAGATTGCTGCACGATGTGGAAGGACTTCTTTAACTCCAAACTATGCTCTTAGTACCATGTATGAAGAGCTGAAGTCTTCAAGTGGATTTATATTATCCTTGCTGTTGAAACTTGTTCAGAAGTCAAGGAGCAAGAATTCTCTTCACGTGCTTCAAAGATTTAGAGGTCTTCAACTCTTTGCAGAATCTATTTGTTCTGGGGTGTCAGAGAGAGGTATACTTTTGGTATCAGTGCTTTTAAATGTGAATATTAGCTGTTCCCATTTGGATGAGTAAATTCTAATATGATGATTTGACTTCAGCCCAGTCATTTTTTATAACAGATTGGGTATTTAAAATGTGAGGTTGCAAAGAAAAGCTGTTGGCATTGACTGGGACATTTTGCATTTTTTTATTTGATAGGAATTTGGCTGGTTGGAAACATTGTATTTTAAAGATCGTCTCTTCTAGTGTCAAACTGAACTAGCTTTCAGCCTTGTTCCCTGCAAAGAGATTTGCATATTTTGTTTTTGTTATTGTAGAACTTGGATATTGATATTTTGCTAGTTGGATCACTATTTATTTCTTTGTATTTCCTTGATTAACTGCTGGTTGCTCAAGTGCAATGTAGTTTTCTTGGGTGTCTGCTACTGATTTGTCTGTTCCATAATTGCTGTGTTCACAGATGATATGTCTTCTATCTTAAAACATGTTGAGGGGGGCATATCTAATTCTGACATTCTATTTTGGAGACGAGCTTCTGATCCTGTACTTGCACATGACCCCTTTTCAACCTTGATGTGGATTCTCTTTTGTCTTCCATCTCCATTTTTGTCATGTGAAGAATCTTTGTTATCCCTTGTGCATGCGTTCTACGTAGTAGCTGTAACTCAGGTTTGTCATCTTGCTCCAAAGTTATTCAGGTTATGCATTTTCTGTTATTCTGTTGATTTTGTAATGTGGGTTCATCTTGACGCAGGCTATTATTTTGTATTGTGTCAAAACCCGGCATAAGTTAAGTGAATTAGGCGTCTCTGATTGCCTAATCAATGACATATATAAAGTTATGGGTGAATCTGAATGCGCTCAACAGTATTTTGTGTCAAACTATTTTGACCCGAGTGCTGATGTTAAAGATGTAATTAGGAGGTTTACTTTCCCCTATTTGCGAAGATGTGCACTGTTGTGGAAAATACTATATTCTTCTATTCCAGCACCATTCTGTGATGAGGACAATGCATTAGATAGATCATGGAGTTATACAAATGTCACAATGGTTGGATCTAATCTTGACATGTTTGAGATTACTAAAATTCAAGAGCTTGAGAACATGTTCAAGATTCCTGCTCTTGATGTGGTTCTGAAGGATGAATTTTCAAGATTTTCAGTCTCTATTTGGTGCCATCAATTTTGCAAGGAATTTGAACTAGTTGGGGTTCAACGTAACATGCATTTCACCCCTGCAGTTCCCTTTGAATTGATGAGATTGCCAAATGTTTATCAGGATCTTCTGCAGAGGTAATTGTGATTTATTATATTTTCCCATGTCTTACAAAAGGTATATTCTGTTAAATTCAAAATTTAAGCGACACATCTTACTCCTGCAGGTGTATCAAACAGCGTTGCCTTGATTGCAAATCTCTTCTTGACGAACCTGCATTGTGCTTGCTGTGTGGTAGATTGTGCTCCCCAAGTTGGAAATCTTGCTGCAGGTTTATTTTCACCAAGTGCATCTGTTTTTTTAATTTTTTATTCTATGCTTTGAAATGCGTGTGAGCATTTAAAGTTTCATAATAGCTCTTTGATCTTATCTTCTCAACGTATTTTAGATTCAGTTGCATTTTAGTATCTCGCTGCCCCAAAATATTAGGCAGTCACTGTGGTGTTAATTTGAACTCTGAAACCCCTATTATTCTTGTGGTTAATAAGTCTTTTTCTCACTTTTATTTTGAACTGTCAAACAAATGAAACTATTCTGGCTGCATCACTGCCGTTCCCTTCATTATCCCCCTGTTAAAATAGATTGATAATGAAAAGGAATGGGTAGTGTAGTACTTTCTCCAGTAACAACCATATCTGAACATTATTAATGGTTGAGGAATTCTATTCTATTGTTGATGGACATTGAGAACTGAGTCATCGATCTTCATGCTTTTGGATGTTATTTCCCCCTAACAAAATGCTTGCCGTTGAAATTTAGACATGTCAGATGTTGGATTGATGGTAAAAGTGTTATCGGATTTAATTTCTTTAAAACTGTAGTTCTGAGTAGTTTCATCAGTCTTCTTCTCATGTGTGTTTTTGGCGCTCATATAGCATGCAAAATAGATTGGAAAGGATAGAGAAATAGAAGCAAAAATTGAATTTATGGGTCAAAAATAGTTACTGTTGAGTAGAGATTACATGAGTATAATATATATTGCGTATCTTAGTTTTGTACAAAAGAAAGGGAATACTTTTCATCATTGTACCAAAGAGCCGTTAACTGAGAATCTGACAGCTGGTTTTATTATATTTCAAGGGAAAGTGGTTGCCAAGCACATGCTATAGCCTGTGGAGCGGGTACTGGAGTATTTCTGTTAATTAGAGTATGCAGTTTCTTTCTCAACTTTATCTTTTGGACCACCTATATAGATTGCCGTGCCCTTTTTATCTTTTGCTATTTTGGACATTTTAACGAATTGATTTTATGGACAGAGGACAACAATCTTACTACAAAGATCGGCACGTCAAGCTCCCTGGCCCTCTCCTTACTTGGATGCTTTTGGTGAAGAGGTAATTGGTCCTTTGACTTTTTTTGTTGATACAAACAAGATTATTCCTTTTTTTCCCTTTTGTTTTCTATCATTGATTAGCTCTATATACCATTAAGTTTGCCAAGTTCTTTTCCTTCCATATGAGAGATGCTATTATTAAAATTTGTTTTGACAGGCATCACCTAACATGTTTTATGTGTAATTTGGACTTCCAAATGACTATCTAGGTAGTGTTAAATGTGTTTTTTAATTCTTTCTTTTCTTTTCTCCCTCCCTCTCTTTTCTTTTCTTTTTTTTTTAAGGGATGCAGTTATTTTGCTCACTATGGCTTTGATGGGTTCAGTATTTTCCAATATTTTCTGTACAATATTTAGTGTTGTTGGGTTGCTAGAAGATTCCAAATAAGGATGCTGCTGATTGGCTGCAATGTTTTTTTTTAAGGTGTAACATATAGAATAATAGAGATAAAAAATTAAGGAAAATTTGATGCCATATCTACTGTGTTCTGTCAGTACAAGTACGATTGCAATGTGTCAAATTTGCTTTAGGTCAGAGATCTTGTTATTTGGAGCTTGAGCTTCAAATGAGAGAATTACTACCATTCACCAGATGAGGATTCTCTTTTTAACTTGGCTGTAATGCCTTTCTATTGCAATTCATACTCAACTACATAACTGACCTTGCCTACTGGATCTATCTTGTCATTTAGTCATTTTCTAATGTTGACTTGAACTCTGCCTGATCCAAGAGGGCTGCTTTTTTATCTGCCTGTAAAGGTTGAGCTGGCTCCTGATGAGCCAAAAAATTGGAAAAACCTCATGCTGCTTTAGTTATCCATGTTTATTTGGTTAGTTGCCTGTAGAGATGAATGAAACCTTAACTTGGATCATTCTAAAAGTAAATAAGGCTACGTTGCCTTTCTAAAATTCACTTTAAGGTTTCAAGATGAAACTAAAATTTGAAGCCAAAATGTATCTTATCCCTATTTGTTTAAAAGCATAATTCTGTTTTTTTATGGCAGGATTTTGAAATGCATCGAGGCAAACCTCTTTACCTGAATGAGGAACGCTATGCTGCTTTGACCTACATGGTGATTAAATTTCCACATGCCACTGCCTTTCACTGCCTTCCTCAATTAATATTTAAAATAATTGTCTTTTTTTTTTTTTTTGTCTAGGTTGCTTCTCATGGCCTGGACCGAAGTTCCAAGGTTCTTGGTCTGACTACCATTGGATCCTTCTTCTTGGTTTAATTATCTCGATTTGAGCTCTAATTTTAAGGTCAGACTTTAGAGCCATCACGCTTCCCCCCGCATTTCCTTTTTTGTTAGTTGACCCATGGCTTACATTGTCTTTTGATGACCTTGGGGAAGCAGGAGTTTTAGCTGGAAGATATCTGGAAGGTGAAGGTGGCTTTAGAAAATGCTAGTATATAATGATATTCTCACCTCTGATGGGAGAAAGAATTCAAACATCTTATGTGCTGTCTTATGATAGAAGTGTACAGATCATTCAGGTGAGCATGCCTGTATTTGATTTATGCTTTTTTAGTGTCTTCGCTATTCTGAGAACTATTATATCTTCATGGAAGTTAATTTATTGGCTTAGATCTTTATTAAAGGAAAAAGGAAGCATTGCAGAGGAGAATGTTTCAGAATTAATGCCGAGTAATCACAAGATTTATGCTAAATCCTAACCTCCCATTTATCTAGTAAATTGCTGTGGACTAGATGTAACTTTTTTCTAGTTATTTTATAAATATAAAATTATAGCATGAGGTTTGTTCGTCTTGGATGTGGGAATCTCATTGGAGTTTGTGAGGGGAGTTACTTTGTGCAAGGGAAAATGGAAATGCTGGTTCAGCTTAGCATTGTTAGTCTACCAGATATGCACCCCCGTCCTGACTCCTGATCCTGATCCAATATCCCTCAGGTCCTTAATATAGAACCTATTTGGGGAGTAGATCTTGGTCATAAATATAAGACATTTTTCATTTTTGTCCATCTTTTTTCTAATTTATTTCTATTGATGCTCCTTCAATAATAATCAAAGAAGAAAGGGATTGAAGGAATTAAGGAAGATGACTTGGGTACATGTCATAGTAACTAAATTTTATTAATCTAATCAAGTTAGGTAAATATGCCTTGTAAAGAGGACCAGAGGGAGTAATTGCTATCCTCATTGTTGTTAATTTTGATAGACTTTGTGATAAATGAGTAAGGGGCCTTCACTTTAGAGCTTAGGCTTTTGGGTTGAGTTTTGGCCTTTTCAGTCAGCCTGTTGGATTCTTATTTATAGTTGATAACTGCCAAGAGAAGTACTACTAGTCCTAAGCGAATGCGAGTCCCTTCATCCTCCCATTTACTATGGTGAAATCTCGAAGGGCTATTGCATTAGTGTGTTAGAGATTGTTAATTATAATAAAATTTTATAATTAAAAAATTCATGGGTAAAAATGTAGATGTATCCATACGAGGGCTTGTGTTGTGGCTGATGTCAGATACATGAGATTATGGGCGTTGGTTTTTTTAATGTTTTCTGAGTAGGCATTATGGGCATCTTTTGGGGTTAAGTTGATGGTATGTATATGGAGTTGTTTATGTATTATCCAGTCATTCTTGTCAAATTTAGCGGTCAACCTGAAATTTCTTTGTTTGTGCTCTATTCTTTGAGAGAATTTAAAGCCACTGTGGCTTTTACGATTGTTTTTTGGGGCTTCTGGCCACATTCATTGAAATGTGTAATCAAAATACCCTTTTTAATTGCCTCTATTTATTGGTCACTGGAGGGAAACAGTTCTATATTTCCATATGCTTGTAGATTACTAAGTTCGTCTCTTCACCGTTTGCAGATTGATACAGTTTCTGGTTAAGGTTTGAAAGCTTGGCTCCTGTGGGAAACTCGGCCTTCTGGATGTGGCTGTACAGGTTTTCTTTATGCTAACTTAGCATGAAGCGTTTTTCTTGCTTTATGAAGCTGCTGCGCGGGTGTACATAAATATCATTATGTTACTTGCGAGGAGCAACTGCTTCGAAGGGTAATCTGTGGAATTATGTGCTTATTCCACCAAATTTGTGGTTTAGTTTGTATCGAGACAATCATATCGTTGTGCCTCTTCTGCATCTATATATTAAGCCACAACTGATTTTCATTGTCAATATGGTGGTTCTTTTTTTTTTTTTTTTATTATTATTTAATTTATTATCCATGGGATGAGGGCTTTTAGGCTAATAGTAAAATCTGGGTTCTCTTCAATCAGATATCTTCTTTTTGAAGTGTTCATATTATGACAGGCCATTGTTGGATGCCCTTTCAATTCTAATAGATGGCTTGTATTTAATTTTTGTGCTTGTAATTTTTTCAAATAAATTAGAATATAATGCATGACAAATGATTTTTTTTCTCAGACGAGTAAATTATTTATATCTAAGATTGAAGAATGCTCGCGTTTCTGAGCTTGCAACTAAAGATCAATATCTATGTATAATAAAGTCTAACAA
Source organism: Albizia julibrissin (assembly GCA_037074505.1). NCBI lineage: Eukaryota > Viridiplantae > Streptophyta > Magnoliopsida > Fabales > Fabaceae > Albizia > Albizia julibrissin. The sequence goes on from CM073487.1 coordinate 41,596,618, forward strand.
GTCATTATTTGAGTCATGGACAATATGATCCAAATCTTAAAATTGTGCCGCAATGAAAGTTACGTCATTTGTCTTTAATTTTGTATCAAAAGTTGGGGGATGGATATGCCGTAAGTCACATTACTTATTTGATTATTGCCTAATTCATATTCCTAACATGCCAAATGTTCCAGACAGGAGTGGCAAAGTAAAGAGAAGATGATAAATAATGAATGTATGTAGAATCTAAATCTATACCATCAATGGTTTTTTGTTTTGTTTTGTATTTGTTTGTTTTTTGATAAGCTATACCATCATACCATCAATAGTTTATTTGTATGAAAGAGCTGCGGCTAGAGTTAGCCCATGAGCCTTTTTAAAAAAGAATAAGAAATTTTAATTCTTCAGTTTTTTTATTTAGAAAAATCACTTAAAAAGAATTTTTAAATTATTAAAAGGTAAAAATGTATTTCAAATATTTATAATTTAGAGAGGTGTTAGATTTAATTTTTATTTTTTTAAATTAAAAGAAAAAGAATAATTTATCCTTATATTTTTTTTAATTAAAAAAATTACCCCATCGGCTGGTGACTACTCCCACATGCGGTTGGGGCTTCGGTGGGAGGAATATTTTCACCACTTTGTTTATACAAAATGATAGTAAACATTGGGCTATTAATGTCGTTCAATATAAATAATGTATATATATATATATATATATATATATATATATATATATATATATAATCTTTAATTAAAGCCTATTAATAAGTTTAGATAAGGAATTTGTAATTTTCATTTTTTTAAATAAGAAATTCACTTACTTTCTTGGGTCATTCACAAGTTCAGATAAAGAATTCATAACTTTCATTTTTTAAGTAAAAAATTCACTTATTCTCTCAGACCATTCACAAGTTTAGATAAGAAATTCACAACTTTTGTTTGAGTAAAAAATTAACTTATTCTCTCAGGCCATTCACAAGTTTATATAAGGAATTCATAACTTTTGTTCGCACTTACTCTCTTAGGTCATTCATAAGTTTTATTAATGAATTCATAATATTTTATTAGGTTTTAACAATTTTCATTTACTAAATAAAAAATTCACTATCAGGTCATTTACAAGTTTTGTAAAGGAATTCACGACATTTTATTAAATTTTATCAATTTTCATTTAACAAACGAAAATTTTACATTATCAAGTTATTTACAAGTTTTATTACAGAATTCATAATATTTCATTAGGTTTTATCAAGACCCAGTATAAAATTCATAAATCATTCATAAATTTTATTAAAAAATTAACAAAAATTTATTAGTTTTTATTAACTTTCATTTATCAAATATAAAATTAAAACTGTCACGTGATTCCCAAGATTTTGTTAAGGAATTTATGTGATTTTGATGAACAAACAATAGATCTAGAATATCGGGTCTTTCTCTTTTGGTGTGGTAGACACGGTGGTAGAGAAGTAAGATCTAGGCGAAAAGGATTTTCCTCTCTTCTTCTTCCTCGTGATGTCGTAGTTTTTGTGATTTTCTATTTCATAACAATGAATTCTAAAAGCTTCTTTTCCCCTAATTTGATCTCATTCTGAAAAAGATGGATGTGTTTTTTATACTAGGCCAGAGCAGGGATGCTGCAATTTCGACTGTTCCTGTCAAAGCAATCGAACTCCTCACCTCAGTCCTCACGGCCGGATTATTTGCAAAATTGGCTCGAACATAGTCCGTCTTCCTTGTGGAAGACACCGGAGACGATGGCCGAACTGGCGGGGAAGGAGCCCAAACCTGCTGCGGCGGCTGCGAGGAGAAATTTTCATCCCCTAACCGAGCATCCTGAATCAATGGGTTCTCTAGTCTACTTGGCGGTGACCAGCAAAAAAAGGGGGCCGACGAGGCCATCTTTGCGCATCATTGTTCTATCCCATAATCACCCCGCAGCCACACATCACCCGAAAAAAAAAAAAGTAAACCAAAGATCTTTTAAAACACATCGAATATTCACAAAATAAAGAGATCAATGAAGGAGGGGCTACCTCGGCTAGGATTAAATCCAAAAGAGATCGAAGATCTGAAGGCTGCCGTCGCCATTGTTGGAGGAGGAGGAGAAGATATTGGGAAGGACAGAGAAGAAGATTGTGTCGTGGGCATTTGTGTAATTTCCTTTTAATCCCAAGAAAACACTTCAGATCCTAATACTTCATTGGCATTATGAATATTTGGAGCAACTTCCTGTCTTTTAGTAGTATTTGTATAGTTCTTTATAAGGGTTTTCCCTTTTTATTAAAATGTCAACAGAAAACAATTATAAACTAAAATAAAAACTTAAATTATCATGAATAAATTTGTAAAAAATTATTAAAAATTATATTTAAAAGGGGTTAATATAATATTTAATCCTTATAATTTATTCTCATTTTGATTTTAATTCCCATAGTTTTAAATCATACTCAAACTAATTTCTGACTAAAATATTAGTTTCTATATTTTAATAAAAACTCGTATTATTTTACTTCTTGATGAGATAAGACCAAACATTGTTATAAAATTAAAAAACTGAATATGTACCAATATTTTACACAATTTAAATCCAATTGACTAATAAAATTTGAAGAAAAAAAATTGTCACCATAGATCTTTTAAATTATAATTATAAATGTTTTAATATTGATATAATAATAATATGGAAAGAAGTAGGAATGAAAATGAAGTTAGGGAGCCAACTTATGAAGGGCTGATCATTTTGATGTATGTATTTGAACACAAGAGCCACAAATTTGCTATTGGCGCAGTGGAGATGAGGAAGAGAAGCTTGAGGTCTTTTCATCACTCAACAAAACTCACCAGCCTTCCTCCTCCTTCCTTGTAACACCAAAAAAAAAAAAAAGAAAAAAAAAACAGAGAGATGGCGCATGACCAGAGTCCAAAGATGTGAGGAGAGAATGTTTAGCGCGTATAGAAACTCCGTTTGGATGGGAAGAAAATTTGATAGGGAAGAAAATGGGAGGAGGGAAAATGGAGAGAAGAAAAAATTAAGAAAAAAATGTTATCATCCTCGCTATTTGGATGGATGGGAGAAAATAGAGAATAAAAGAAATGAGTAAGTATATGAATGACTAAAATACCTTCTAGGTAAAAATATAGCATATTTAAAATTAAGTTAAATATTACAATGCATCATATCAATATTAGTATCATCATATAATTTAAAACCAAATTACTTGGTAAGATATATTTTGACATTATTATATTTTAAAACCAAATATTTTTAAAAAATTATTTTTCAAGATAAGAAAGGTGGATAATTTTTTAAATTAAATATAATAATAGGAGATAAATAAATTATACATTATCCAACGTTATTAATAAAAAGTGGAAGGGTTAAAATGGAATATAATATCTTAAGAAATTGATTTCATAAAAAATTATTTTTCAAGGTAAAAAAATAATAAGTAGATAATTTTTTTTATTTTTAAATTTTTAAAATTAAATATAATAAAAAGATATCAATAAATAAGTAAGAAAGGGACAAAGTCGGATAAAAGGAAAGCGTATTCTTAAATGCATGCGTCTATGGAATTTATTAATGAATTTTATTAATGCGTGTGAGGGCAAATAATAAAAAATGAGTATTGTTCTCATTTTCTCCTCATATGATTGTGAAGAGATAAGTTGGAGAGAAAATAATGTGGGCTCTACATCTCATTTTCTCCCCAACTTTTCTTCCTTTATCCAAACATGGAAAAGCACCATTCTCTCCCTAATTTCTTCTTTAGTTTTCTTTCCTCTCTCATTTTCTCTCTATCTAAATAAGGGGAAGTGATGAAGACCTTTTTCCATTAGTTTGGAGTCTAATAACCAAGGATTGCAAACAGATAAATCTAGGATCGTTCTCTCTTCTTAAAAAAACTTTTTTATTGATTTCTAAGTAATCTAAATGTCATGCTAACTTAAAGAAAACAAGGGGAGATTGGGTTTTTGGGTTTTGTTGAGAACAGGTAAATACAAAATTGAATTAAAAACCTAAAGCTACTATTTTTTATTTTTTCAAATAATGAATGAAATGGAATATGAATTAAGTGGATTTTTTTTGAGAAATTGGATAAATGACTATTCTAATTCACTAAATGATATGGGAGTCTAAATTCATCAAGTTTTAATTAAAAACCCTAAGAAATCACGTTAGGTTTAACACTTCTAATTAATAGTTACTCACACATTCGTATTCATAGTTATTACATGTGAATATTATTAAAGAACCACTTGATGTATGAGATGGATTGAATTAATGCAAATGATTGCTCTAATATGAATGCACAATCGTGACACTCAAATTAACTCAAATCAACTACACAAATTAGTAATCTCATAGCAAGCATAATCTCATTTAATTAATAGAAATATATAAATAAAAATCATCCAATCACAATATAAATAATCTTATCAAAATAACTCAAAACAAAATCCTACTCAACCTACCTTTAATCTTAAATAGGAATTATAACAAAGGAACTAAGAAAAACCCTCGTTTTGGTCAAGAATTCAAGCCAATTCTTCCAATCCTCAAGAGTTGAATTCCTCAGCTACTCATTGAGCAAAGCACTATCACCACCAAGGTCCCAAATGAACCAGTTGTTAGAAAATATGTTAGGAAATATTATGTATTTATTAGAATCACAATAAATCAGGGATTAGATGATTAGGATCAATTATCATAATTAGCCCATTTAATTCTAAGGGCTCTCACTCATGTATAAATACCCTCTTGTGCATATGAATCAAACACACAATTCAGAATACTTACTCTATCTATTTCTCTTCCCTATTTCTCTACATGGTATTATAGCCTTCTGGGTGCTGATTTTTTTTTATTTTTCCGGCGTTGCACAGTGCTTGAGAGAGAGAGAGAGAGAGAGAGTTAACCTTATGTTCGGAGCTTCATCTTGGAACACGCGATGGCCCCCTGTGCTCAGACCCTCCCGATCGGCGGAACCCAGCTGGCCGATCTTCGTTTCACCGGCGCGTCGAGGCTCACGCGCCACCTGCTCTTCGCCAGAGTTACCACGCGCCGGCGCGTGATGGTGATTTCCGGCGAGTTTTTTCGCCACCGCTTGCTTCGTCGGAATCGCCTTAGTATGGTCATCCTATCCCTACTAGTTTCGTGTTGTGGGTCCTCCATTTCTGCCCTCTAGTTGGTAATTTGTTCCCAGTGGTCACTGTTCACTTTAGGATTTTTGGTGGTTTTCTGACTTGTGTGGCAATTTGGCACTTGCTTCTGATTTGTTTGGCCTTATTAGCACTGTTGGGGGCTGTTTGGTGAGTTGGTCTGCTTTGTTTGGTTGTGCTAGCATACTTTAGAGAGTATTTGGTTGGTATTTCTACGTTGTTTGGCTTGGTTAACACTTCTTTGGGTACTATAATTTTTTTGTTGGCTAGTTACTTCCTACTTTTGGGTTTATACATCCAGTTTGTTGGTTGCATTCATTATATGGCTGAGTCCAAGGCTAATATCACTACTAAAATTGTTCCCGTGATGAAAAAAATCACGGATCACAAGTTGAATTGGACCAATGATATGGATTGGAGCAAGACTGTCCGTATGTATTTGCTTAGTATTGAGAAGGAATGACATCTGATTGATGCTCCTCCTCGGGATGATCCTAAAATGGCATGGGCCAGAACTGATGCTCGTTTATTCCTCCAACTCCAGAATTCTATCGAGAGTGATATACTTCCCTCCATTAGCCACTGTAACACAGTCAAAGAGCTCATGGACTACCTGGAATTCCTCTACTCTGGGAAAGACAATATTACCCGTATCCATGATGTCTGTAAGGGATTTTATCGTGCTGAACAGCAGGGCTGTTCTTTGAAGAATTTTTATATGAACTTTAAGAAAATATATGAGGAGTTGAAGATGTTGATGCCACCTACGACAGACCTTCAAGCACATGTTGACAATATGGAAAAAACAGGCCATCATCAGTTTCCTTACTGCTCTTGATCCGGCCTATAAGACGGTTTATTCCTAGATTCTTTCTAGTTCTGAAGTTCCTTCGCTTCAAGATGTCTACTCTCGAGTCCTGTGTGCAGATAGTCTCCCCCTTAGTACGGAAATTGGCTTGATCCTCTTAGTAGTATATGTTGACGATATTGTTATTACAGGGAGCAATACATCTGGAATCTCATCACTAAAAGTCTTCCTAGATTCTCATTTTCAAATGAAAGATTTGGGTCAGTTAAAATGCTTTCTTGGGGTTGAAGTTATGAGAAGCAAGAAATGTATGCTTCTGACACAGCGGAAATATGTTATGGATCTGCTAAAGGAGACCGAAAAACTTGAGGCAGCCCCGAGTAGCTTTCCTATGATTCACAATCCTTTCTTGGAAATTGATGATAGCATACCATTTGATGAACTGCCAGAAAATGTAAGAAACAACGTTGACCATGAGAAAATTAAGCCGTTTGCCTACCCTGAGAGATACCAGAGATTAATTGGGAAGTTGAACTATCTCACGGTGACTTGTCCTGATGTTACATTCCCAGTGAGTATGCTTAGTCGATTCATGACAGCACTGACTGTGGCTCAATGGGAAGCTCTGGAACATGTCTTATATTACTTGAAGGGCTCACCTGGTCGTGGTATACTCTATATAGATCATGGTCACACTAAGATTGAATGCTTTTGTGATGCGGATCATGCTGGGTCGAAGTCTACCAGGAGATCTACTACAGGATACTGTGTGCTTGTGGGTAGAAATCTAGTGTCCTAGAGAAGCAAGAAGCAGAATGTGGTTTTGAACTCTAGTGCAGAAGCTGAGTATAGAGCCATGGCTCAGTCGGTACAGGAGATTGTGTGGATCCACCGGTTAATGAAGGAGGTTGGCCTTACCACATCATTACCTGCGAAATTGTTGTGTGATAACAAAGCTGCTTTGCATATAGCTTCCAATTCTGTGTTTCACAAACGAACGAAACACATTGAGATCGACTGTCATTTCGTACGTGATAAAATCAAGGAGAACTTCATTTCTATGGGACATGTGAGGTCTAGCGACCAATTGAGTGATTTTTTAACTAAGGCTCTAAATGGGACTCGGGTTGACTACCTTTGTAACAAGTTGGGCTTGATTGACATCTACGTTCCAACTTGAGGGGGAGTGTTAGGAAATATTATGTATTTATTAGAATCACAAGAAATCAGGGATTAGATGATTAGGATCAATTATCATAATTAGCCCATTTAATTCTAAGGGCTCTCACTCATGTATAAATACCCTCTTGTGCATATGAATCAAACACACAATTCATAATACTTACTCTATCTATTTCTCTACACCATCCATGAAGAATAATGGAGGAAGTGGATAAAAACAAAGGAATGATATGGAAGAGTAATTGAGGCCGAATGGAAGATATAGAAGGTGAATCTGATGAAGGAAAGGAGTGGATGCTATTGCTGTCAGACTTGTTGAAGGAATGAAGGAATTGGAAGGAGATAGTGGAAAGAAGAAAGGAAGGTGTCAGACTGGAAAGAGGCATGGATGGTGGATTGAGAATGAAAAAGGCCGACGATGGTGGTTAACTAACAGAAAGACGATAGTGGGCGTGCGATTTCTGTCGAAGGTGAAATGGGTGGTGAGCGAACGACAGAGAGGGAGTGAGGAAGGAGGGAGTCGAACTGCGGTAGAGTAAGAGAGAGGTTGAAGGTGGAGTTCTCTGGTGGTGAGAACGAATCTCCGGCTACGATGGTGGTAGGATGCCGTCAATGGTGGTGGTGAGGATGAAGTTGATCGTCTCCTTCCTCCTCTTTGCTCGTTCCCTCGGATTCTCTCCCTCTCGTCAAAGTTGGCTTCAATAGCGCGAAGGGGTACTATTCAAACTTCAAAGAGTGGGTAAGGCCTCTCCATTTAGATTAGTTTTGATTAAGGGCGAGCAAATTAGAACCGAAACCAAAAATTGAATCGAACTCAATTCGGTTTTTTCGGTTCGGTTTTTGGTAAAATTTTGGTTTTTATTTTTCTAAAAATTCGGTGTTCGGTTCGGTTATTAAAAAAATTCGGTTGAAACCAAAAAACCAAAATATGTATAATATATTTATATTTAATATATATTATTTGATAAATGCATGTTTTTTAATTAGATAAGTGTATATTTTGAATAATATTAGATAAAATCTATAGATATTTTAAATCTAATTAATCTATTTTATATATTTTACACCTAAATCTAATATTAAGGATAAAAAAATCTTTTTTAAAAATTTAATTTTTATATATTTTATTTTGTAAAAAATAAATTTAAAAAATCGGTTAATTCGGTTATTAACCGAACCGAACCAAAAATATTTCGGTTAATTTAATTCAGTTTATTTTATTAATAGGTTTCGGTTCGGTTTTTTAAATTGGCTTTATTCGGTTTTTACCGAAAACCGAACCGAAAAACCGAATGCTCACCCCTAGTTTTGATAGTTGAGGTTTAAATAGTAATTTCACTTTTCTTTTCTTTTTTCTAAGAAGTGATTAATATGAAATGAAGTTTTTGATTTTGGGATTAGTATGCAACTGAATTAGTTTTTGGAGAATAGCTTTTACGGTTTATGAAGTAAGTATATGAGATGAATTTTATCTCGACTTATGAAAAAAGGCTGTTACGAGTGTAGGATGATGTATTTAGAAGTGTAAGTGTACACTGTCATAAACAAGTAATATAGAGGTGAGTAGAGTATCGTTCCCACGAGAATTGATCACTAAGTACCAAAATTGATAATTTTAATACTATTTAGCCGATCGATTAGTTGGTGGTTGAGATTGCAAGATAAAAATGATTAAATGAAAATGCAATTGTTGTAAAGACAAATATAATAAAAAGGCCATAGGGATTAGATTTCACTTAGCAAACTCCGGATTGAATCACTTATCTATTTTAGTCCAATTTATTCTACATGATTGATAGTCAAGTTTCCCTATTTTAATTACTAGCCTCTTCCAAGGTTAAGTAATTCTATAATTAATTTCTAACCCAATATATTCCTATATGAATTTAAGCAATCAATCATGCATTAAGATTTATGGAACTCAATTAAGATTACACAACCCATGTGAATATATTCCTATTTCATATGCAAATTATGATTTTAATTATAGGATCCCCACACATGTATCTCATTCCGGTCTCAACATGCATATTGAAATCATCCAAAAGGTGACTAATCAATTGAAAGCATTAAGAACAATAATTAAAACTCAATCATGAAGGAAAAATTAAAAATAGATTTAATAAGTTAAGATTCAATCCATCATTAGTAAGCTACGTCATCACCCTAGGAAAATGAAAATTTAGCTCATGATGAAATTAAAAAAAAACCAAAATAAATTGAAAACTTCATAAATATTGCAGAAAACATGATTATTAAATTCTAAAACATAAAGATACAACTACAAGATGCATGAAAATAGAAAAATCTAGCCTTCCATATAGGAGGTAAAACCTTCCATGTAGGAGGCAACTTATACCATCCATAAAGGAGGACTACCTAAACCTTCCATGTAGGAGGTATGCAAGAACAACAAAAATGCATGAAATTAAACTCTAAGATGGTGTCCTCCCTTGTGCCTTCAACTCATCTATTTATAGATGAATTGAGTGTAAGAATTTCCACATATTATGTAAGAATCTTGACTCTAAGCCACTAATATTGACTTTGTGACCACCTTGCTCTTTGATTGCAGCTAACGTTTGGCAATTAAAACGTTGGAATCTCACTTTGTTGTCTTCATGAAAGTTATAGATCTGGATCTTAGCTTGAAAACGCATGTGAGAGCTCCCCATTTCAACATTTGTAGGTCCAGTTATGGTCAAATTAGTGGACAAAGGTCAGACTTGGACAAAATCACGTGCTCAACATCTAAGCAAATTTCGGAGCTCTTAAGGACAGAACTGGGTTTTTGCCTCAACATAAAAGTTGTAGGAATTTTTCTCAGCTTTCTATCCATATAAAGAATGTCTCAATTCGACATCTAGAGCTCCATATATTGCCTAAAAACTGAAACAGGGTCAAAATTTAGTATTTTTCAATAAATTCTATTTTATGTCAAATCATTATTTATTTATCAATTACACCCAAATTCATTACATTAAGCTCAAATGTCATCAAAAAATGCTTCATATAAGGGAAAATAAATGTGTATATATTTTACTTATCAAAGACTTCTAAAACTACGGTTTTATTGCTTCTCAAATACTCATCATCCCATATTTTAATATGTTATTTCATGATTAATTTAGAAATTTTATAACGTTAATTGAACAAAAAAATACATTACAATTACAACAACAACAAAGCTTTCATCTCACTAAGTGGAGTCGGCTACATGGATCACATGATGCCATTGTGCTCTGTCAAAAACCATAGATTTTGATATATTATTAATTAAAAGGTCTCTCTCTATTACCTCATTGAGCATTCGTTTCGGCCTTCGTCGACCTCGTCTAACAGGACTCCATACTGCTTGATTAACCCTTTTCACCGAAGCACTTAATGGCCTTCGCTGAACATGTCCAAACCACCTCAAACGATTTTCTACCATTTTTGCTTCAATAGGGGCCACTTCAACTCGTTCGCGTATATGAGTATTACGAATCTTGTCTTTTCTTGTATGATCACACATCCATCTTAACATTCTCATCTCAGCTATCCCTATTTTATGTTCATGTTGTCCATTTAAAGCCAAACATTCACTACCATATAACATTGGTTGTCTTATAGCAGTGCAATAAAACTTTCCTTTTACCTTATTAAGTACTTTACGATCACAAATAACTCCAGTAGCTTTTCTCCATTTATACCATCTGGCTTGAATTCTATGATTGACATCTTCATCAATTTCATCATCTTGTTATATAATTGATCCCAAATATCTAAATTTTGTCACTTGTGAGATGACTTGCTCTTCCAATTTAACTTTCACTTCTCTTTGGTCTTGTCTCTTATTAAACTTGCAATGCATATATTCAGTTTTGTTCCTACTAAGACGAAAGCCCCTCAATTCTAAAGTCTATCTCTATATCTCAAATTTTGAATTAATTGCTTCCCTGAATTCAACCTATAGAACTATATCATCCACAAAAAGCATCTATTTAGGGATCTCCTCTTTTATAGGCTCAATTAGCACATCTATCACTAGATTGAACAAATAAGGACTCAAGGCTGATCTCTTATGTAGTTCAGTCATTATAGGAAAGTCTTTTGTAATACCTCCATGCGTTCTAACATTGGTTGTAACCCCCTCATACATGTTCTGAATGGCTTTGATATATGCAACCCTCACCCCCTTCTTTTCCAAAGCTTTCCAAAGTACATTTCTTGGTACCCGGTCATACGCGTTTTCCAAATCAATGAAGACCATATGTAAATCTCTTCATTTACTTCTATACTTTTCCATAAACCCCCTTAATAAATAAATCGCTTCTGTTGTAGACCTTCCTGGCATGAATCCAAATTGGTTTTCAACAATATCAGTCTCCAACCTCAATCTGTGTTTAATCATTTTTTCCACAATTTCATTGTATGACTCATTAGCTTAATTCCTCTATAGTTTGCACAATTCTGGATATCCCCTTTATTCTTATAAATGGAAACCAAAGTATTTTTTCTCCACTCATCTAACATTTTCTTGGTTCGTAGAATCTCATTAAATAATTTTGTGAGTCACAACACACCCTCTTTACCCAAACATTTCCAAACTTCAATAGACATATCATCAGGTCCGACAGCTTTAACATTATCCATTTTCTTAAGAGCTTCCTTAACCTCGTCAATTCGAATCCTACGATAAAATGACAAGTTGAGATCACCTTCTCGAGTTATCAAATCTTCCCAATCGCAATGCGACCCTCCCCCACCATCATTGAACAGCTTATAAAAGTAGGCTTCCCACCTATCATTAATATATCCATCAGTAACCAAATTTTTTCCTTCGTCGTCCTTTATACACCTCACTTGGTCCAAGTCTCTCGGTTTTCTTTCCTTGTTCTTTGCGATCTTGTAAATCTTACGTTTTCCTGCCTTTGTTCTTAACTCCTTATAAAACTCTTCATATGCTTTATTACAAGCTTCACTCATGGCCTTTTTAGTCTCCTTTTTAGCCATGCGATAACTTTCCCAATTTTCAACATTATTACATGTGTATGGCTTTAAAACAATCTTTCTTATGCTTAGTTTTTTCTTGAACACTTTCATCCCACCACCAAGTCTCCTATCTTGTCGATCAAGACCTTTTGATTCTCCCAAAGTTGCTTTAGCAACTTGCTAGACCTTTTTAGACATATTCTCCCACATGACATTAGCATTACTCTGTAACTCCCACTTCCCTTCCTCCAAGAGAGTTCTCTTAAAAATCTCCATTTTCTCCCCCTTCAATTGCCACCACCTGACCCTTGGGTTTAAAACTTGCCGGCGCTTTTGTTTTACATATTTAATATTCACATCAATGACCAAAACTCTATTTTATGCTGTCACACCATCCCCAGGGATCACTTTGCAATTAGTACAAAATCGTCTATTAGCATTCCTTACCAAAAAGAAATCAATATGTGTCCTTACAGCTCCACTCTTATATGTTATTAAATGATCCTCTCGTTTCTTAAAGCAAGTGTTGACAATCTTGATGTTATATGTGAGGGAGAAATCAATAATAGATTGAGCGTCCCAAATCCAAAACCACCATGAGCCCTTACATGAGGTCCTGCCTCCTGACCAACATGTCCATTAAGATCTCTTCCAATAAAAATCTTTTCGGTTAGTGGGATACTCTGAATTAACCCCTCCAAATCTTCCCAGAATTTTTCTTTAAGATGTGCTTCTGCCCCTACTTGAGGTGCATACGCACTGATAATGTTTATAGTATCCTTCCCAACAATCATTCTTAAGGAAATAATTCTATCCTCAATCCTCTTAACATCCACCACATTCTTCCTCCATTCCTTGTCAGCGATGATACCAACACTATTCCTCTATTGACATTTCCTGTGTACCAGAGCTTAAAACCATTAATTTCCCGAGACCTTTCTCTTGACCATTTAGTTTCTGAAGACACATAATATTAATCTTCCAATCCTTCATTACTCCTATCACCTCCCAAGATTTTCCGCTTAGAATCCCAATGTTCCAAGTGTCAAATCTAATCTTGTTCTCATGAACTAGCTTCTTTAGCCGCCTCATTTCAGAAGAGAGCGGTAGCCCTAACTCATTTAACACTACATCCGGGCGACAATGCAGCGGCTCTCACTCACTTCTCACTGTACTCAAGTTATACATCGTTTTACTTACAGGCAATGACCTAGCATTAGCACAATTTCTTCGTTGATCTATTTTCATAAGAGATTTGACAGGTTTTACGTTGGCTGTCGAGGCCTAACACAACCCTCCTCCTTTACCCAAGCTTGGGATTGGCTATAAGCATAGGCTTGGAACAAAAAAATACATTACCTATGATAAATTTAGATTAATGAGTGATTACATGAAAAGATGTTAAGAATGGATAAAAATGTCATATTGCATGATTTATCTAAATTAATTGATTTTTGGAACATAAAAGGGTTATATTTTGGGTTTATTTTCTTTGCAAATCAATTTAGAAAAAATTACAGAAAAGGACTCAACTCTTCTGAAAACTGCAAACTAATGTCGATGAGGACCCAAAAAAATTACATTAAAGGGCCCAAAACTCCTGGAAATTACAAACAAGGCCGCATTTGGAAATCAGCATCTTCCTTGCCAAAAATCTGATTCTAGGGCGGTTTTTGGGGGAGAGGCCGACAGATAAGGATTTTTTTAAAAAAAAAAATCAGACCGCTATGAACTAAGTTAATTGGGGGGTGGGGGGAGCCCAAAAAAGGACGGACTTGATAAAAATTTGAAAAGATCTCCTCTTTCCAAGATGGGGGTTGCTGTACAATACTGCTACATATATATATCCACACCTTTATGGAGCCTATAATAATTTATTATTCTTCATATACCAGAGGCCTACTGCTCCTTAATTCCGCTCACGGGCAAGTTATTGGGTGCATCTGTACTTTCGCGTGGATTGGCAAGTCATTGTGAAGAAATAAGTGTACTATAATTAGCTTTTCAAAATTGGCAACATCTCCTTTCACAAAATTCATCCAGCTTTGATCCCTACATGAAGAATCAAACCCCAAGAAATAAGTGATTACAACTTAGAAGCGAACAAGTTTAACCAACAGCCAGAAACAATGCAAGGACAATTACTGGTATAACAGTTTTTGCTATATTTTTTCCATAATGTGGTTCTAATTCTAAATAATGTTCGCATGTTCTAATATTACCAAATGCCTCCAGAAATATGGATAAAAAGGAACAATGCTACAATGTTACATATCGACCAGTGCTTTGACCCATTATGCATGTGCCAAAGAGACCCCTTTATCAACTCTACTTGCTTTCTAAGTTTTAATCTTAAGTAATTAGATCAGCTGTAGATTCCCGAGATAACTGATAAGAAGATAATTCAATCAAGAACAAGCTCTCCATGACTATACGCAGATTGTTCTAGTTTATTTATACATTCTCCTGCGTCCTGAATAAAATAAACAAGACTCCAGGAGAAAAGAACCTAAAAAGAACACAACGCTTGCTTTAAATTAAATAATAATGGATAAATCTTGCACTTCTTATACTCCTTACTAGTTTAAGATATTCTTTCTGGGCTAGTTGTACAATAGATGTAGTTTTTATTGACTAAAACAACTATCAACACCAAGTGAAAAATAACTTTCAACAAATATCTAATTCAACAACAATATAAGCAGAATTACCAAACCAAAAAGTGTAACTAAATACCCAAATTGTTTTAAGCGGTTTTTTCTCATTGCAGAGTTAACTCACGCCATATCAAATTAAGCCATGACAATCTTTAAGTATCATAATCCAGAAGTCATAAGCTCACCAATATTTTCCATTTCAGCTGGATTAAATTTTTAATTATTGTTTAACTGTTCTTTAATTAAATTTCTAATGCTACTCAATTTCCTTGTATACCTCGCATTCCTGGCCATTGGTTGGGAAATTTTATTTTTAACTTAATAATATTTTCCAGTTAACCAAAAAAAAAAAATCTAACTATCGTTCATCTTTCTCCCTATAAGAACAGCCAGTTTCCTCACCAGATAGAATGCTAATTCATCTGACCCGAGTTTAAGTAGAAACATAATGCAATTCAACTAAGAAAATCAGTATATAGAATATATATAGAAAATATACTGACCTTAAATTAATGCACTACGTCACTGCCATTTTTGTTTCAGGTAAACAATCTCCAGCCATTGCATTGCTCCTAGCAGATTTTTCTATTTTGTGGCCATCATGCATCTCTTTATCAAAAGCAAACTCAAGTTGTTTCTCCACAGACTTGACCAAAGCTTTTCGCTTGAATCTTAACCGGTAAGGGGGAGAAGCATTGAAAGCCTTATTGAGAATGCCACCCCTCGCGGGACTCTCACAGAGCTCCCCATGCCCAAAACTAGCATTATACTTGGTTTCCTCCTGGTCAATAGAAGTACGAAATCCATCATCCATTTTCACAACTTTACTAGGAGTTCCATGTGCTTGGACTCCATTCTTTCTCTTCCTCAATATGGAAGGAGTATATGGGAAAGTTTTAGCGGCCATTTTCAATATTGATTCAGGAGTCTCTGTGCATATTTCACTACCCTTCACACAAGGTGGAGTGAAGAAACCAACAGGTGACATCACTGGAGTAGCATTGTACTCGTTCTGCAGGCAATACATACTTAAATAAACGGAATCCAAAGGAACTGAGCTCTCCAACAACGGAGGCTCATAACACAAAGAACCAGAGGGTGGACTATCCAGTGAAAAAGATGTACTAATTAGCCTGCTACTGCTTACTTCACCAGTACTCACAAAATTCCCAACCGTATGCTTGCCATTAAGTCCAGTGTTATCAAATTTTAGGTCACTGGTCAATCCAAAATTATCCCTTGACACTGATTCTGAGTTGCTGTAGCTAAGATCTAGATTGGATGATCTGGGCTTCCATTCTACAAAGTCAGAATCAGCACCTTCATTTGCAGGAACGCTCATAGAATTACCAAACTCCCTCACTGTTGCCAAGGACTCTAGTTGATTCTTTACACTGCCATCTTTAGTATTGTCTGTATTTTCTGATGATGTATCAGCAGCTGTATCTACTACTTTATTTGAGAAAGCATGTACTGTTTTACTAGCAGGGCGTCTTATTGTATCTTTCACACCACCTTGTGCACTGTTCTTTTGGATTGGCGGAAGGTTTCCTGTAGCTAAATAAAATTCTAATTTTTTCTTCAATGAACTATTCCAGTGGTTCTTTATTGCATTATCAGTCCTGCACCCCAAAAAATCCGTACAGTAATTTCAATTTATATCAGAAACATACTTGCAATGAAAACGCCAAACAAGTTTTAATATTTGACATCATAGAATATATATTAGAGTAAGTTGCATGAACTACTTCCCTTATTTTCACACATAAATGGACCTCAGTGAAACAGAAAGTACTGCAACATTACAGTCCAATTTTTTTACTAGAATGCCCTTCATGAGCTTACAATTTATTTTATATCACAACATTGATCAGGTTGCAAGACCAACTTAGAACTATTGTGCCATCATCATTACTTTTCAATACCTTATGGTGGCCAGGAATATCATTTCTTGAATTTCAGGGAACCACTCAATAAAATGGATTTGTGTGATCTAAAATCAAGTCTCATATATGACCAGACTAGCATTAGTCAGGCTGGTGATTAGTGTCATACATTCATTAGAACATTGTAAATCCAAGACAATTATATTAAAAGATCATAAGATAATAATTACTCCCCCACCCCCTTCTTAATAAGAGTTGGAAGGCAAGTTTGAGAGAGAAATTTCTCACAAAAGAAAATGGTGTGACTAGATAACATCTCAAATTCACTAAAAAAAAAAACATGTCAAATTTTGTTCTCTAAAGAGAAAAGGATTCATAGAAATAAATATAAGCCCCTCTTATCATGTTGAATATCTATAAGAGAAAACATAATATTTTTAGCTCAACATTACATGATTTAGGGGTGATGACCTTAATTTTATTATTGATAAGAACAAAGTTCACAAGAAAGCATACCTTCCAGGCAAAACCTTAGCTATTTCAGCCCATTTGTTCCCATGTATGCGATGAGCATTCATGAGGGACAGTTCCTCCTCCAAAGTCCAGGCATCCTTCTTTATTTCAGGATTAAGATGATTGTGCCATCTGTAAATGTTTGGAAATATAATCTCATGAACATGAACCCATATTCTGAAGCCAAGACATTATTTTCATCTCTGTCTATTACAGACTCAGTGTTATGAAAGATACGTGATAACAGGGAAACTGGAAAAAAGGAAAGTAAAATACTCCATCAGGTCTTTAATATTACTAATATAAGTCACCTCAGCATATGTCTGTTGCATTAATTACTTTCTTCCATTTATGTCCTCAGTTTGCAATTAAGATAAATATGACATTGGAATTTAATGTAATTAGTAAGGGGAGTGATCGAAAGTATTGGACTTTTTTTGATAAATTTAATGATCTAACCAACTTGTAACTCATTTTCTTAATGTGTAAGGTAGTTTAAATTACCTATATTAAGAACCAAAGTAGTATCATTTAGCTAATAGATAAAGCTAAAAGTAATAGTCAAATCTCAAATGTAATAGGTTCTGAACAAAAACTCATCTTTTGGAGCCTAGCAATTAGAAGATTGAAAGAGAATTACCAAATAACTTAAAACAATCACAGATGACTGAAACGAATATTTAATTTAACAAGGGATTCCGACAATTATCAGCTCCTACTAACATACACTTCATTAAACCTACCGCTCTCGACACTGTTTCCCAATGCGACCAGGCAGAGATTTGGCTATCATAGACCATTTTGCTGGCCCATATTTTGACACCAGTTCAACAATTTTGTCATCCTCCTGTAAGACAAGAAAGCAAGAGAAATTAGTGCTTCAATAGAACAGTAGGGAAACCAAAAGGAAACAGGACAAGGTTCAACCTCAGGAGTCCAAGGGCCTTTAACAAGTTCAGGATTAAGAACCTTCTGCCATCTATGCAGACATTGCACTTCTGATCTATCAGGAAAATATTCAGCTGCATTCCAAATTTTAAATTGGTGTCATCAAAATGAGCGTGATGCTTTTCCAGGAATGTATATCAACACGTATATGTATATATTATCAACACGCACTACTCCTGCAGTTTGCACTCATATTACTTGTCCTTTACAATACATATAGTGATCAACAATTGATAGCAGAAAACAAGAAAAGAAATACATGTATCAATTATAGTTCTTTGTGTCTGACTTTATGCCTGCCAAAGAAATGCCACCTTAACTAGTAATCATCATCAAGCTAGCGGTAAATAAATTTTATACTCGTCTTTCCAACAGCAATTCTGGTTAATACACACATATATATATTAAAACAAATAGGAAAGAAACTCTGATGAAGTTGTAACATATTCTCTAGTATCAGAAACACTTAAATTGTAAGCGAAATTAGTCATGTCTAGAAGTGCAAGAGTTTCATTATTATGTCTTCAAGACAAAGTTTCATCATGTCTTCATTATGATAAGCCTCTGTACACACCAAAAACTCTGATTAAAGCTCTGAAAATTATATTTACGTTGTTCATCAAACTTCCAGTTGTCATATTATTAATCTTATCCCTTCAATTCTTTTAAATATCTCATTAAATTCAAATATTGGTGTTGTCCGAACAGAATCACTTCCTATAAAAAGCTAGTATGAACTGCCAAAAAAACTTCTTGAACCATCTATGAATCATCACTGAAATATCGAAACTAGATATCTTTATACAACCAAGCTGAATAGCAATAAAATTTGTGTATATAAATACCTATTTTCTTCCAACTCTTGCCCTTGAAAGTTGCAACAGCATTCCTCAATGTCTCATCCTGCAGCAAGTTGAGGAAAGCATTCAATAACAAATAGGAAAGAAACAAAAAATAAGAAAAAATGTCGTAATGTTCAGGACTAAGCAACAATAATATAAAACCCTATTAGTTTTGAGCTAATGATAGTTTATGGACAAGTACTTCATCATCTACAGATACCAAACTGAACTGACTTTATTATTTTAATTGGATAGCAATTAAGAAGGAACATATCTAACAAAGAAAAAAAGTATAAAAGAAAAGCAGCAATTGTCTCTAAGGACTAACCTCCTGGGCTGTCCAGCCACCCTTTGCACGCCTGATGGGGCCAGTGGTCCTCCTGTATCATCAAATTATTTACAAAAGATGACAAGCAAAGCATGATTATCACATGCAAGATTCAGAATAGTCAAATCTTTCTAAAATAGATAGGGAATCAGTTGCTATTGCAAAATGTGAAATTTAGCAAGGCAGTGGAAGCTGAATTAATTCAAGGTTGAAACAAACAATTTTGAATTTTCAAACAGTGACATTTAATTTGTTACTGTAATGAAAAAGCAAAGATCATATCAAGTGTTACCGATGAGAGGGCGATACTGATGCAGGGCTACATCTTCCAGGGGACTTGTGTATCGCACTGGCACTGCCTTCTGAGATAGAGGAG
Source organism: Albizia julibrissin (assembly GCA_037074505.1). Taxonomy (NCBI): domain Eukaryota; kingdom Viridiplantae; phylum Streptophyta; class Magnoliopsida; order Fabales; family Fabaceae; genus Albizia; species Albizia julibrissin. Next base: position 41,616,280 of record CM073487.1, read on the forward strand.
GTAGAGGCAGCAGTAGATTGCTTATTCTCTAGGCAACACTCCTCTGATTTCAATTCAGCCATATCTTGCTATAAGCATCTCCAAAACCCAAACTCCTAATCAACAAAACTGGGGTTATCGTAAAAGACTTGGGAAGATCTTCAGACAACACCAAACGAAAAATACACCAGCCAACAAAAACCCTAAAAAAACCCACTACAATCCCAGAATTTTCAAATTCCCGCAGCGAAATATAAAAGCAAGCAGAACCTAGATCTTATAAACGGTTATCAGATCATACAGAAGAAAACGGCTTTAAATCCTGAAACACTGAATTCGCGGGTTCTCACCGAGAACAAATAAACAACAGGGTCCATATGAGTAGGGAACAAATCACCAACCAAACTTGCTCGTGGTCTAGAAAACCGCAAGGACTCGTCAGACAGGGGGGTAGAAAATGAGAAGAAAACGAGCTGAATTTGGCGAGCAAAAAACAACAAAATCGAGAAAAGATAGTGAATTTCCAATAGTGAAGTACCTCTGCCTGGGGATAAGTGGCGGGAATCGAAGTGGATATCATAAAAGGGGAGCCAACAAATCCGAGCCCAAGATACCTCTCTGGGAAACAAAGCGAGCTATGGTTTCGAAAAAACCTCGCCCGTTGAAACAATGAAGGCACTATTGGAAAACAAATAAAATATAAAAGAATTAGCGACTTTTTATATATAACGAATACATAAGCACCGACGTCTCCGTTAACTACCGTTATTGATATTCTGGGTTGCAACCACCGTTAATGATTTTGTAGCCTTCACTTTCACTCATTCTTTCTGTAACTTTTGGCCAGATCGTGGCTTTCACCCATTAACCAACGCCAACTCACCGAAGTATCATTATTAAATAATTTTTTGTGAGCTTTTTATGTTTTGAAATAAGCAATTATGTTATATAATACATCTAGGTTCTTATACCCATTATATCAGGTTTTCTAGTCAAACATAGTCATGTGTAGCTAAAATGTTTTAAAAATAATGCTATTAATTTTCTATTCAATTTGACTATATGTGATTAAAAAATTTAACATAATGGATATAAAGAACTTGACCTAAATATCTTCCTATGGCTAAAATGTTTTAAAAATAACATTAAGGGAAAATCTTATATAAAGACGATTGGATTACCTAAATTCTATTTTGGGTCATTGAACTTAATAAATTATATGTTAGGTTATGCGTTATAATTAGAGATTTAAAATTTAGGTGAGATTACCTCTATATCCCTTAATAATTAAAAGGGCAAAATTGAAAACATAACCATATTATTTGAATCCAAGTGCACCTTCCATTCATGTCTCAAAATATCAAGGAACAAAAAACCGGACCAAGCAATAAACAGGTCACAGCACTGGTTCAAGGGTCAATGGTTCAACCGGGGTCGAACCGGTCATATTAAAATATTACAATTTATTAGTGGCAATATATATATTAATATATTTTTAAATTTTCATAGATAAAAATAAAGATATTTAGACAAAAAATGCTTAAAATCTATTAGTATTAGTTATGGTGCCTATATTTATGTAATGACATCTCATTTCTTATAATTAATTAATTATTATATCCTCTCAAAATCTTTTTTTTTTAGATTTGTTCTTTCTTTACCTACTTTTCTCTTCATCTTGATCTTCAAACTTTCATTTTTCCCTCAAAAATAATGCAAAATAGTAGTTAGAGGAATAAAAAAATGTATTTAAAAAAAAAAAAGCAAACCGGGTGAACGGGTCGAACCATCGGTTTTGACCGGTTCACCGGTTTATTTCATCAACCGGACCGGATCACCGGCCGATCACCGGTTGAACTGGCCGGTCTGATCCGATTTTTTTTTCAATGCAAAATATTGATAATGTTAACCTTCCATTGATGTCAACCTCAAAATCAATTGGAGATTAATGAGTTAGAGAGATATCACCGAGGGTAGACACAAGAAATTTATGGTTCGGTCCGATCCTCTTGACCTATGTCTAGTCTCTATAAAGCCTTTTTAAGATTTTCACTATCTTTCCAAGATTCACATGGCCGAACCATCGGTTTTGACCGATTCACCAGTTTATTTCATCAACCGGACCGGATCACTGGCCGATCACCGGCTGAACTGGCCGGTCTGGTCCGATTTTTTTTTTCAATGCAAAATATTGATAATATTAACCTTCCATTGATGTCAACCTTAAAATCAATTGGAGATTAATGAGTTAGAGAGATATCACCGAGGGTAGACACAAGAAATTTATGGTTCGGTCCGATCCTCTTGACCTACGTCTAGTCTCTATAAAGCCTTTTTAAGATTTTTACTATCTTTCCAAGATTCACATGGCTCTTGATGCTTTAGTACAAGCAATAGTTATTTTTCAAAGAACAATTGCTTCCCCTTATACTTTGTAATCAATGCCCATTCAAGGTCTCACAACCTTGAGTATCTCAACCGAAGTAAATGCTTAGTATATTCTCTCACAAGAATAAGTAAAAGATCATTGAAGTACAAATTCACACAGAAATTAAGTTTTGAGGATAGCAATGAATGTAATAGTAAATGCACAAATATTCGTTAGTTGCTCTGTCTTCAATACTCTTCTATTTATAGTGTGTGCATGTTTGAAGACCGTTGTTCTTAAATGTAGTTGTTGGAGTGTTACATCTTTGCTTCTTTCTGTTAAGCATGTCAGATTGTTCCTTTTGTCATTTGATTTAGCCGTTGGAGACAAAGAGGATTTTGAAGTGTATATGAGCTTGATGCATTTAATGCTCTAACATAAAACTACTTTTTGCTAATTTTAGTTTAATCATTGATTATGCATTTGTAATATGATCAAGCACCGGTATAATGAAGCATTAGACCAAATAGAAGCAATTACAAGACACTGCTCTATTTTATGAAATTGACCACTCGAGTAATCTTTACTTAGTCAATTTGAAAACAAGTCAAATCATTGGTTGTCTCACTGTAGTAATATAGTAGTGATGTATAAAAATAGTATTACTCGAGTGATCTTGTTTATTTTGAAAACGGATCACAAAGTACTTCACTGTGGTGAATTGGTGGTGATGAGCATAATAGGATCACTCGAGTGATTTTGTTTCTTTTCTTTTAAAAGAAAATAGATCATCAAATAATATCACTATGGTGCAGTGGTAGTGATGCTATTTTTATACATCATTATAGTGATCTTGTCTTGGAAAAATTTTCAAAAATACTGAGCACTACCAGAGTCATTCTAGTGTTGTGCTAGTGATACATTTTTTTTACACATCACACAAGTGATTTTCTCTTAGAAAAATTTTCAAAAGGCTAATCACTAGAACATGATCACTATGATGAACTGATAGTGATGAAAATTTGAAACATCGCTTGAGTGACCTAGTTTGAAATTTCTTTCCACTCAAGTAATCTCTTACTTTTCTAGAAACCAGATCACTATCTTGGTCACCGTGGTAAAGTAGAAGTAATGACAAATTTTGGTATCACTCGAGTGATCTTGAGTTTGATCAGTTTAACACTTCCAGTAAGCATTGTGGTGATCTTTTCATTTTTCAAAACACACTTCACTTGAGTGATCAACTAAGATTTTCATAAAACTCTTCATCACTGTTTAAGAAATAAGATAACTAAGTTTTGCCACATCACTCGAGTGATGCATTGATTTTCTCATAATTGTGCTTCAAAAACGTTTTAAATCAATATGCCTTCTCCAGAACACTTTCTTAATATTTCTTAAGTTTTTTTATCATCAAAACAAAAGATCTAACAACAACAACTAAAGAAGAAGACGGAGCTGATCAAGTGCGGAGTCATAGTTTAAGAAGTGAGGAATTGGTGGTTGTAGGAGAAGGAAAGGCACTAAGAAGGGCCATAGGAAGAGAGGGAAGGGAAGAAACAAGAACCATCAATGAACCTAAAAGATGAGAGTGAAGGCCAAATCGAAGACACCATAGGAGTTACTCTCATCATCTCTCCGCTTGAGGCTAAGGGTAGCCAAAGAAGGAAAAGAAGGACAATCAGACTTGCCCATCGAAAGCCCCTTATCTCGTTCCCTGCCTCCTCCGCGATCCCCTCCTTGGTCACCATCACGTCACACATGCTCTCACTCATCGCCCTTTTTATCCACTCAACCCTCTTTCTGGCTCCCTTCTTTTTCTTTCTCCAAAGGGTTAGGGGTATTATGGTATAATTACCAACATTCAAATTTTCTAAATTAGTTCATGGGTGCAAATTAAGATTTTTAAGTTCACCAACCTTATGTAGAATTTTCCTATTTCAACCATTTTTATATAGGATTTTCCCTAATATTAATTTTGTATTCAAAATATATTTCGTTAAAATGTTTTTTATGATGTTTATTTTATAAGTTTTAATTGTAGTTTCAATTTAATTTACCTTTCACTTCGATGGTGAGAAAAGTTGGAAGGAAAAAAAATGGGATGAGAGAAAATGTAAAGATGAGAAAATTATAGAGAACATATTATAACCTCTCTTACTTGGATGGAAGAGGGATGAAGAAAAGAAATGAGCAAATATTTCAATGACTAAAATGCCCTTATCACGATATCAATATATCATGTTTAAAATTAGATAAAATATCACAATGACATAATTATATTAATATTAACATTATCAAATAATTTAAATATTTATAATATATTGAAGAATAACACTAAATTACTAAAGTAAAATATTTGTAACATATTAAAAAAATTAAAATTAAATATTTTACTATTTTTACGAAATATGCGTTGAACTATTTTAAATATTAAATAATAAATATATCAATATCATAAGTATTATTATCTCATCAATTCGTTATTTTCCTATAATCTTCAGCAAGTTATGCCGTTGATTTGAATTTTATGGGAAACAACACAGTAAAGAGAAATAAAAGGGATAGGGGTGAGAATATGCTAGATCCCTATCAGGCGGCTTACAGCTTGGCCTGTTTAGGTTGAGCCGGTAATAAGGGCTCAACCCGAGAGTCTGCGGGTTGAAACAAGGTTAGGGTTGGAAAAATCCCAACCCTAAAAAATGTAGGCCGCATAGGTCCGCGGGTTGATGTGAGCTAGCCTGTGGGGTGGCGGGTTAGCCTGCTTTTTTTTTAATCTCAAAAAACCTATAAGTTGTCCACTCCCATATTGGTACTTCCCAATCCAAATAGAAAAAATCTTAGCCTTTTTCCCTTATTCTTTAAACAAAATTATTGTATCTTGATTATTTGAGGATGATTTTATGCTTTTTGTGTATAAGCTTTGACAGATTTGATAACTTTATCTCTTGAATTGTGGATTATATTTTTTAATTTTTATAAGAGGAATTATTGATGTTAGGAAAATAAATTTTATAATTCACATATATGTATGTCATATTTTCGGCAGTCTTAAAAATTTTAAAAATATTTTTTTTAAATGTGGGCCCGCAACCCACATACTGCTTACTATTCATGGTTGCATCCTTACTATTCTCTTTAATGATAGTAATTCTTTATTATGGATGATTATATTATTATTAGCTTTGAATGTTGGTAAAATAATAATAATAAGATTTTATTTTAATTATATGTAGGCTAAAAGCTTATTTAAAGGGTATAATTTGTAAATATTATGCTTTGAAGCCTACCAAAAGCATACATTTATATAGGTTTTGATAGACTCAGTGCACAAAGCCTACTTATAACCTTTAAATTCAAATCCTACAATATGAGGCATTTTTAAAGGTCTACATTGTAAATAAACATTTGAAATGGCTTCAGGCTTTATGAAGACTTTTGGCTTGAGCCTGAAAAGAGCTTACATTCAGGCTCAGGCCTTGTGGCCCCATTATAGGCTCAAACCTAATTAGCCAAAACCTAATATAGCCTAACCTACTTTCATGCCTAGACAAGACGTGACGAAAAGGGTAGAGGAAAAAAAAGTGTTCTCACAGGTTTGGGGAGAAAATAGGGTATGAGACCCACTACATTTTCTTTCCCACTTTTTCTTCCCCTCCCTTCTCTTCTTTCCAAGCAAGAGAAATCTTATTTCTCCCCCATTTTCATTCCATGTTTTCTTTCCTCTATCATTTTCTTTCAATCCAAAGCATATAAGTCTTAGTTATGACAATATGTATGTTTAATGTGATAAATTTAATATTGATTCATTGCTCTAATAAAATTATTATAATTAAGGAAATATGCTTTAAATTTTATTTAGGGGATACATTGTTTTCTTATGGTACAAGTTATTTTGTTTATATGAAAAACTTATAAAGTTCATATATATTTCAAAAGAAAAGAAAATATCTTAGAAAAACATAGTACTTTCTGTGGGTTAACAGTAGGGTTGGGTATGGGCTAAGCTGGGTAAGGCGTGACCCCTGCCCAATGCCCATCTCGAAGAATAAGTAGGTTACATTTTGCAACCCGTTACCCAACCCTACTCGTGAAAAGCTTGAGTAATTTCAGGATAGGCAAGGCTTAATTAGGGAGCTTCCTTATCCAAGTGTTGAAATTATGCTCATAAAATCATATATGAAGAAAACTAAAATTAAGACTTGATAAAAAAAAGAATATTTAAAATATCAAATATATTCTAATTTCACATATTAGAATATTAAAAAAGAATAAATATAAATACTAGTAGTCTACATAATTCCATAATTAAACACAACATAATAGGTTTTAACACAATATCCTTACATGGACAAGAAGAAAAGGAAAATCCAATCATCCATAATCGATAAGAAACAAGGCAACAAAAAGACTATAATAAAATAACAGTATGTGTGCGCATCCCCCCTCCCAATACACATACAGAAGAAATCCGATCATCCATTATCGATAAAAAAACAAGGCAACAAAAAGATAACAGTATGTGTGCGCACCCCCCCTAAATACACACTGAGAGGAAATCCAATCATCCATAATTGATAAAAAACAAGGCAACAAAAAGACTATAATAAAATAACAGTATGTGTGCACATCCCCCCCAACACACACACGTTTTTTATACACACACATATATTATATTTTTTAAACAAAAGTATATATATTTATTGGGCGAGGTTAAATGAGTAGGGCAACGTAACATACTTAATGTCAAGCCTTGCTTGACAAGTGACCTTACCTAAAGCCCAATTTTGTTTTGGGCCATCATTTTTAGCTAAGGTTGGGCATTTTTTTTTTAGGGGCCAGGTGTGTATTGTGGGCTAACGGGCCACATGCACAACCCTAATTAACAACTATGAATGAGTCTAAGCATGTAGACATAAAGTGAAGGAAGAATTTTGAACTTCAAACAACATAGAAATCTAAAGGCCGGGACACATGGGGATAATTATGGATAATTAGATGGGGGAAACTTGTTTGGGAAACAAGAGAATCAATTAAAAAAATTCTTTAAATTTTACGAGACAATCTTATCTCATATTTATCTTATACAATGTAAAATCATTTAAAATAAACTAATCCAAACACCTATTGAATAGAACAAAATGTTGCAAATAATTAGAGAGGGTTGGCTTGATTTGGGGTTATCAAAACGTTTCGATTTGCCACATCATCAAACCTTATTGGCTTTGCTTGGTTGACCTCCACAAATCTCAAAAGTCAAAACCTATGAACACATATTCTTCTCTTGTAAACACAATTATATGGCCTCATATGACAGTTTTGTTGTTGAACAGAGAATGAATGAATCACACGATCAAATGAATTGCTGCTTTTTACCCTTTTCTGCCCAAAATCAGCATTTACAGTAAGTAACTATTCCAACTGCTCCAAGTTCTACCTATACTCACAAGTGCAATTTTAAATAGGGTTGATCATGGACCAGACCAGACTGGGTTTGGCCTCAACCCGAGGTCTGGTCTAGATAGTACCTCGGGCTGAACAAGACAGCCCGAGGTCCGATCTGGTCCAATATTAGCCCAAGCTCAGGCTGGACTAGACCAAGTCCAGTGGACTGCTTGGACTAGTCCAGGGAGTCCAAGACCTATTTGATGTTTTTTTTATTTTTGTCTTCTTTAAACCTATTTAAACAATCATATAAAAATTTAAAAAGTTACCAAACTGATGGCAAGTTCCATTCAAGTAGAAAAATTTGAATTTAAATACAAACAAATAAAATGAAAAATGAAATTCCATAACAAAGCGTCAAAGCCTATCGATCTTTGGATTCTCACTTTTATCCATTTCTATGCCTTTTTAAGTATTGTAAAAGGTGACAATCCATCATCATTTAGCCATCCCCACCATCCTAATCAATCTCTTATCTTTCCTAGCTACTTTAATAAATTAATCTTATAAATTCGATGGACCCAGACAAAAAAAAAAGTCACTGACTGGGTGTTGCTCTCTCCAAGTCGATGGACCTAGACCCAAAACACAAGTCTCAAATCTCAATGAACAGAGGGAGAGAAATACAGAGTTGCAGAGGGAGACGAGAAGCTAGGCGCCGAGCAAGAGAAACTAGAGGAACCAAGTATTTCAACAAATGATGAGGGTGACAAGGAGATGAGAAACTTATCTCACTAAAGCTGCTGGTGACAGCCGTGATTCACCTAGGCTCCGAGATCAGAGATCTCGATAGCGAGACCGGTGAGTGGAGGAGAGGCACCTGAACGGGGACCGGAGACAAGACATCGGCTGAGCAGAGGAGAGGCACCTAGACTCCAAGATTGGAGACACCGAGAGCGAGATGGGATCTAAAGTCTAAACTCAGACTAGGCATGACCCCTGATGGCTGATAGGGATGAGGATGAGCAAAATAGATCTGTGTGTCTGTTTTCGATAGGCAATCACAATAATTGAGATAGGGATTAGAGTGAGTAAAGTAAATAGTAGATTTTTTTTTAAAAAAAAGACTATTCGGGCCAAACTGGTTCAGGCCAAAGGGTTTGAGGCCTTGGTTTGAAGTCCAGTCTGATCTGGTCTATCATAAGTTGTTCGGGCCAGTTTTTTTTTCCTATTAGACCGGATCAGGTCAGACCGGACTACCAGGACCACCGGGTTTTTTGATCATTCCTAATTTTAAAGCATCCATTGTGCCAGTAGAAATCATGACTTGACTGTTGACCCCCATATATAACAATATACTTGTATTTTTTTTTATCGAAACGATATACTTGTATTAATTTCCCCAATCATTCTACATATTGTTGCAACAAATGACCGTCCTCAAAGCCAAAGAAAACTAATTTTTCATTATTCATGCATGCCTATCATTTCTAAAAATGAATTATTATATGCTCTTACTATAATTATGTACAATTGATCTACTGTGTAGAAATAAAAACAGAATATTAAGTGTTAACATCACAATATATCTACTTCACATCTTTTGTGTGTTGTGCATGGCTAGTTCTCACCCCAATAATATAGAGCATCATGAGGTTATCTTGGTAATTTCCTATCACATAACTAAACATGTAAGAACAAAACCATCTTCATCCAGAAAAACCCACACATCTTAATGTGCTCCTATCTAACAAATTTTGAAAGTATGCGCATAATTTGATATTGACTTTTTAAATATAAGTTTAAGAAGAAAACAACAAGCAAACATGGTTTAACCTCTCCCCTTAATTACAATTAAAGTTAGATTTGTTAATCTAAGACTCTAAATTATCTAATAGGGTCTTTCGATTTACTAAAAAGCATTCCAAATATGTTAATTTATAATTCCTTAGACGATTAATATTTAATTGAATTAATTTAAGTGCAAGTTTAATGAGACGATGTCGGGCTAATAGGTACATGTCTATTCTACAAGCAAATTAAGTCATAAAACATAATCCTACATGACTCAACTGAGGGTTTATTCTAAATTTTCTATGTCTAGCTAGACTCCTTTAGAAAATCAAAATAAGTTTCAATCAAATTTCTTATCTTTCAGAATAATTAAGCTTATAATTGAATTAACAAACTTAACTTTAAAGCAACTAAAGATTGAAACTATCATCCACTAATCCATAATTAAGCTATAATAATCCAAATCATTGCACAAGTAATTTAAAATAATCCGTAGCATTAGTTTTAGTTTAGATTCCTTTGTTTTATTATTTTAGTTAGATCTTTGTTTTTATTTTATCTTTATTTTATACTTGTGTCTCGCTCAAGTTAAATGAAAATGAGAATTTTAATGCATAATTACAAATTTAATTGAGTCTCTGTAGGATAAACTTGATTCGTTATTGTACTATTTTCACAACCCGTATACTAACATACTTAATTAAGTTTTACTAGCATCAAGTTTTTGAATATATTCAAAATATACTTTAAATATATTAAAAAGAGAGAGTTATCGAGCATAATAGTTTTAATAATTTTTTTAATATAAGACCATTGATTTTTATTTATGTCCTATACCCCATCCTTACAACATAAACCTATTGGCCATAGTTTTAATAAAATTTTTAAAGTTCCTTTTGTTTTTTTTTTTGGGTTTTAAGTATCATTATATCACTGTGATAAAATAGAGATGATGAAATATAACTCTTAAAAGCTAAAATGAAAATAAGCATATCTAGGTTCTAAATTTGAATGAAGAAATACTCCCTCCAGCCTCCGGTCTATAATATAGGACATTTCTAAAAAAAATTCATGATTTAAAATATAAGTCATATATACTTTAATTAATGCTCTTTTTCTTATTTTGCCCTTATGATTAATACTCACTTTTCAACTTTATCCACTCATTATATCCCCTTTTTCTCTCTAAAATAACATTCCTAATGCAATTAAACACATGTCTCATGAGGGGTAAAAGTGAAAAAAATTTAAATTTTAGGATATATTAAACGACTTATCTATCATTTCTTGTTTCCTTTGATATAATTGAAGAAAGGAATATACTTAAACTATTGAACGCCTCGCATTAGTCCTAATCCCTTCAACTCTAGTTAATTTCTAAAGTACTATATTACATTTATGTAATACTCCCTTCAATTCAATTCTTTTTATAAGAACCCAAAATTTGAATTATGTTGATCTAAGAAGGACAATTATTTAAAGGTTTTCTCTTTTATCCGTTTTGGTTTTGTGGGCCCACAAAAATTACCAAGGCCCAACTCAAATTCAAATTGAGAAGCCTCTCGTTTTAACGGTCAATAGATATTCTTCTTTTTTCGCCAAACGGTCAGGAGATATTCGAAACCACCAGCTTCGGGCCTCTCTGCGTCTCCGATCTTAAACTTCGTTTTTAAGTTTCTTCTTCTTCTTCTTCCTCTTTCTGGCACCCACATTCTGAGTACTTGTCATTGAAAATTGAGGCCTTTTTTACATGGCAACTCTTGGCTACTCTTGCACCCCTTTGAAACCTTCAAACCCCAAGTCAATCTCAAAGGTTAGGGTCATTATCAGAGTTCGACCCTTTCTTCCTCACGAAATATCTGCAAGAAATGGAAACTCAAGCGCATGTATCTCTGTCCTGGACCTGGATTCTGAATCTCCCGAGGAAATCACTGTTTATCTCAAAGACCCTGAAACCAGGTCTGAAAACCGAGCTTATTTTCAAGATTTTATTTCAGGAATTTCTATTTTTTTTTTGAAATTTTGATGATAGGATCTTTCAATTGTTTTTTGGTTATAGCCGAAAGGAGTGTTATCAGTTGGATTCCTTCTTTGGCCAAGAGGATAACAATGTGGGACAGATTTTCAACAGAGAAGTAAGCCCTTTGATTTCAGGTATCTTCAATGGCTGCAATGCAACAGTGTTCGCTTATGGAGCTACTGGCAGTGGAAAAACATATACTATGCAGGTGTGATCTTCATTAAACATTTATTTGCTTTCTTAACTGTATGTTGGTCATGCTGAGAAATAATTAAATTTATGACTAGCATTGTCGTTCTATGTAATATGAAATCTTGAGGGTAGGACGGTGATATTTTCATATATTAGACTGCATTAGGTAATGGTAGAATCCTATGCACAACAAAAGAATTAGTCAAAGTCTTCATAAAGTTAGAATCGAGACCTTTTCTTCTTTTTGGTATCCAAGTTCAGCAATTAAGGGTGAGAAGGGTTTTGAGTTTATTCAGTTTTCCACCTTTTATTTTGGGAATTTTCAGTGGGTATGACTAGAATTTGTGTGAGTGTAGGGCGGGGTGCATTATTCAATGAAAAAATATAACAGGTTGGGATGTGGTTTCTTCTATCTTCGCTTCAAGTCTAGGTAAGGTTAATATTAAGAATTTCACCATTTGGTCGCACCCTTTTACATTAATGATATTTTAACCTCCAGACAATCCCTAAATGTGATGCTTACATTTTCCAAGCATCTGATATCCTCTTGATACTCTTGGAGTTTGTGGAGATTATGGTATAGTAATTACTGGGGAAATAAACTTTTCACATTCATGTCTTTTGTTTTGTGAAAAATATTGCAGGGCACTGAGGAACAACCTGGCTTAATGACACTAGCAATGTCCGCGATCCTGTCCATATGCCAAAGCACTGGTGGTACAGCTCAGATTTCATACTATGAGGTTTATATGGACAGGTGCTACGACCTCTTGGAGGTCAAAGCAAAGGAGATTTCAGTGATGGATGACAAAGATGGACAAATTCACCTCAGGGGACTCTCTCAGGTTCCTATACATACAATGTCTGAATTTATGGAGACATTTTCTACTGCTGTGCAGAGAAGGAAGGTTGCACACACAGGCCTCAATGATGTCTCAAGTAGGAGTCATGGAGTGCTTGTAATTTCTGTCTCCACTCCTTCCACTGATGGCACCAAAGGGTCTGTGTGTGGGAAGTTGAATCTCATAGACTTGGCAGGTTATTTCTATATTCAATTTGTGTTTGGGATCTGATTTTATAGTTACAAAAGGGCACAAATATTGACACACATAACATAATTCAATTCTTTTTTCTTTTTCATTTTTTCTTTTTTGAAACCATGATCTCTACCTACAATTATTCAATTATTTTAGCATACATATGAAGAATGAAAAAGAAAGTGGGGAGGGGAGAATTTTTCTCACAATGGAGATTGAGAATTGAGAGTCAAGGGAGTGACAAGTATGGGGAGAAGGGAAGGTTTCTAACTACAATAAAAATATGTCACGTTAAACTTGTATTTAAAATGTCATTCATAGCATAGGTTGCAAGCAATTGTGGTAATACCATGCTGATATGCACATGATTGAACCAGGTAATGAAGACAACAGAAGAACTTGCAATGAAGGAATTCGTCTGCAAGAAAGTGCCAAAATAAATCAGTCCCTGTTTGCGTTGTCAAATGTTATATACGCATTGAACAATAATAAACCTCGAGTACCCTATCGAGAAACCAAGTTGACCCGGATACTGCAGGACTCTCTTGGAGGAACTAGCCGTGCACTTATGGTTGCTTGCTTGGTAAGTTTGACTCTTCATGATTCTTTCTTTCGTTTTTCTCTTAGTTCACGAGACCTTGAAATAGATGGCTCTAGTTATATAAGAAGTACATAAATACTGACGGTGACATGATCCCCTAGACATTGCTAAATGATCAAATGTGTAGTATAGATATGAAATTCAAAATTTTATACTTTATCGGATACAAGTGTTTTCAAGACATGTATTGGACGCAGGCACAAGTCTGTTTTTGTTCCAAGTTTCAATATTTAGCATTTGAGTGACCATTAAAATGTTTTATATTATATTTCAGAATCCAGGAGAATACCAGGAGTCTGTTCATACAGTGAGTTTGGCTGCTAGGTCAAGGCATATATCTAATTATGTACCTTCAACTCAGAAACAAGAGACCCCACAGGTTAAAGTTGACATGGAAGCCAAATTAAAAGCTTGGCTAGAATCAAAAGGCAAAACAAAGAGCTCACAAAGACTTAGAGCACTTGATTCTCCATGTTTAAGGAAAACTCCCAAGTCCATAAACTCTGCCAAGAGATCTGTAACCTTTGAGAGTTCTTTGAAGGGAGGGGGAAATGCTATGAACCAAGATGCTGAACGAACAAAAGAAAGGTGGATAGTGGTTAAAGTCTTTCTGAAATATCAATGGAAAAGATTTTTGTCATTGACATTTTGTGTTACTACTATCAATGTCTAATTGTGTTAACAGGGCATTTGCTGTGGCTTTTAGAAATCTACCAGATGGTGAAGGCGCTTTTGATTTTTGTTTGGAGGTCAGTGTGAATACTATGAATGCATTATGCACATGTGCTAAAACTCTCACCAGAACAATTTCTTAGCAAAATCTCATTTTCGTCTAAAGATGACATTCTAGCTTATTATGCATATTTTATGCTTTAAATGGAAGGAATTTATTCGTTTGTGCTTGTATATAACTATATTAAATACTGTATAGAGCCCACGTCATGGTGATATGCACAATAAAGAAGAGACTGTAGCCAGTGAGGTTGCACCAGAATCAAATAATTATCCACCAGGCATGTCGCCAATCCCTTCTCAGCAACATTATTCTACAGTATGAGATGACCAATTTATATATTTATTTATTATGAGTAGCTGACATGTTTCTGAAACCTAGAGACAGATGCATACTATACTTTCTAAAGCAATATGTGGTGTTATGCAGAAGAGTCATTTGGCAAGGAGGAGAACTCAACAAATATAAACAGAAGAAAAGATTATTTATTAACCACCACTGACAATGAAAATAAATTAAGAAGTCCTTTAAGAAAAGCACTGTCTCCAATCAATATCAATGAGATCCAAAAGAACGGCACTCCACTTGACAAATTCAGTGCAAGAAGTTCTACTTTGAAGGTACGCAACTATTTTAAACCTCACAAGTTCTCTAGACTTTTTGAACCATCATTTCTCACATCTCATCTCCAATTTAAAAATCTGCAGAATTGTCTAGTTCAGGAATACATTTATTTCTTGAATAATGCGAGCAGGTAAAACAAATCCTTCTACTTCTTCGGTCTTGCTTTCTTCTTTTATTGAAGTTTAGTAACCATTCTTTGAGGCTCTTAACAAAAGATTTTTCCCCCGTTTTAACTTGCAGAAGGGAACTGCTTGAGTTGAAGGTATGTGAAGAATACACACTGACACCCTAAATGAATTTTCGTATTGATTCTAAAATGTTTAGAAGTTGAATAAGTTTGTCCCAGCTTCAGGGTCAAAGACCACCAGCTTGACATAATTTGATCCACTCAATTAAACCAATTTTTCTTCTTTATATTCTAATGCTTGTGATTCACTTTCTTCAGGGTATAGGAGAGAAAATGGCAGAATACATAATAGATCTCAGAGCAGAAAGCCCTATAAAATCTGTAAGTGAAGAGAAATTTGTGAGACACTGAGCAATTTTATACTTTTGTCTGCTGATGATGTTGTTTTGGCATTATGCAGTTAAATGATTTGGAGAAGATTGGCCTCTCTTCCAAACAGGTGTGGATAACGATATATGAGAAACAGAAAATGATGTTCGAAATTTGCGTTACTTGCATATGAATAGTTTCTTCTTAAACTTTCCAAATTGAACACTAGGTTCTCAAGCTTTCAAATCTCTTATCTAGTTTTGTCTTAAAAAGAACTAAATGGCCTCTTGTTTGCAGGCGTACAACCTGTTCACTAGAGCTGCAAGAACTCTATTTGAAGATAAAGCAAAAGATGCAACAGTGACTTGCTGATTTGGCTGTGTTTTTTTAGGCCAAGATCAAGTGTAACTGTAGTACTTCTACTCCTAACTCTGTTTCTTGTGTGTTTAAATTGGCATTATTAGCATAAAGTTATATCTCTGCCGCCAGCAACATCCTCAATGTTGCCTTGTGTCCGTGTGTGTACCATAGTGAAGAAGAACAATGTTGTTGCTTATTTGTTGAATTAATATTTTAGTGTTTCTAAATTGAAATATTATCTTGATGTCATCCTTTAACTTTGTGCATCTTAAGTTAAATTAGTCATTCAACGCTCAATTGATACCTGATTGAAAAATCGTTTTGATTCTAAATATTAGACAATAACCTCCTTTGCCTCACAGTAATTACTTTTATTAATTTCATTATTTAATATTCTCTCTCTATTTGTTTCCTATATTTAATATATCCTCCTTGAAATCGGGGTATTCTTAAAAAAATGACTGTTGTAATACAATAATATCAAATAACCAAGTCAATCGATTTGATTAATTCCCATGAGTTGGTTAACCGAGACTCGTATTAAGAATTGGACTTAAGATGACAAATGAATATAACTGACTTATTATATATTATATATTTTTATCACACATATTGATATATAGACGATGTATGAGCTTGAGCATCAACCCAACCTTGAAGGCAAGCATTCGAAAAATATATGAATTAATTAATAATTGATGTCACAGCCTTGGGGGAAGCTGTATTAATAATTGAGAGATAGATTACTATATTAGCTTTAGGTAGTCACTTGAATAATTATTAATTAATAAATAATCTTGTCTGGATAAGAAAGAAACTTCAACTGTAATTTATGATGCAGTTACTCTGCATGGCCTACACATTATGAAGCTGACGTATTCTTATTTCTTACACGCCAACGGACTTGTTCATAATATTTAAATCACACACAAGCGTTTTTGTTTGGGATCACTTTTGATATTACTAAAAATATTTATTTACGAGATAAAACTTCACTCATATATTTATCTCGTATTCAATAAATCATGATTGAAAAACTGTTTTTAAAGGTTCTCATTGCTATTCCAAACAAGTATGCCTATATGTTTGGTACCACTTTAAAGAGTTTATAAGTGTTTTTCACGTAAGTTGTGACAAAACTCCTCTAATATATTTACCTTATATATTATAAATTATGATTGAAAAGCTGCTTTTAAAAACTTCAGTTGTTATTTTAAATATGCAGATAGTCTTTGACTCCTAACGTTCCTTCAAATTTTCCCACAAATTGCTTTCAACATTTATCCCCGTGAGTTTACGTGCAGCTGAAATGAATTTATTGATTTAATTTAGATTTGATAATTTTATGACTTAACGCGAACAAGACAAATATTAATATGAATGGTCCATTGTAATTATGTACAATGGAAGCACAATAAAGAAAAACGTCATGACCAAGAAAATTAAATCTCGAGAGGCCTCACCTTCTTTTAGGAGCCGTGAGAAGTAGGGTTACGACATAGAATTGATTTTGAAGTAAAATGACTTCCAGGTAATTTAGAACCACGAATTCAAATGGATCGATGCGCGCCATTGATCATTAAAAACAAAAAGATCATAAAGAATATAAAATTGACGTACGTTGATAATAAGTTTGGCTTAAATAAAGATGTAAAATTTATAGTATGCATAAGTTTAAGAGTGTATTTGGTATGAGGGATTTAGAGGGGAGGGAAAATTTTTATTAGTTGGATTTAAGAAAATTGGAGATATGATGAAACAAAATTTTAATAAAAAGAAGATATAAGAGGAAAAAAATTTAATTAAAATTTTTTAAACTCACTTCTCTCATTTTTTTAATTCAATTCAAAATTTTCCACCTGGTTCACTTTCTCCCTCCTCTCCTACCAAACAAAACCTTAAAGGAACTGTATAGCTATTATAGAGCGTCAAATAATTCAAACAAATATACGTACGTGTGTGTGTGTGTGTGTGAATCACATGTATATACGTGGTTTTGTTTTGTCCTTCAAATGGTCTATTCTATTTAGTGATGGATGTGACCCCACGCTTGAAAATAAATAATCCACGTCATGATCCCCAAAACAATATCAAAACATGTGTATCGTTATTCGTTGCCGTGTGAACCATCATCTGATCTATCTCAGGGACTCATAATTCTTATCTAATTTGCTTAATTAATTAATTAATTCCCAACTCACAAGACGAAACTAACACGCAACCAATTAAAACATACAATCCCTTCCTTAACAAGATCCATTCATAAGCAGAGATCCAACTGTATGCACGACATACAACCAAACATGAAACAAATTAAAGCAGCAGCAACATGAACGACAACAACAACCAAACTCAAGCACACGTACAAACAATTTCTACATGTACGTATGTATGTACGTATATGGCTTCTTTTATTTCTGCATCATCAACAAGGGAAAGTTATTATAAAGGATCATCCATCCTATATATATAGATCTCTGCTTGTGTTTCTGATCATCTGCTCTGATGGCTTCCTTCACTTGCAGTTGCAGGGGTCGCAGGTGCAGTTGGATCCGCACTTGCAGCCCCCGTTCTCGGTGGCCGCAACGCCCATCTCAGCCGCCTCCACCTCCACCTTCTTCACCGGTGCCATCCCCAACACCAGGCTCTCCCGGCTTGTCGTCTCGCCCTCGTAGCTCAAGTCTGGGTACATCTTGCTGCACCACACACACACACACACGATCATGTATATCATCAAAATCAACCTTACTCCATTTCTACGTATTTTTTTGGACGGTAAATTAATTAATTATAACATGTATGAATAAGAGATGAGAATCTTACCTTCCGCAGTTGCAACCGCTTCCGCATCCACAGTTAGTGCAAGAGCAAGACATTTTCTCACAATCAAATTAAACAAGAAATATATATTAAAATTAAACACACACTCGAATTGGTCGCAGAGATGCTTTAAGCCGGCCTGAAGCACCCCTATTTATAGTGCGGGTGGGCATGTACTACGCCAATCTCTACCGTCCACGTTTCAATTCTCTTTTTTTTCTTTCTTTCGGGTCACTGTCTCCACTTTAATATATCTTCTTCTCCCATTGTGTTGTGATGCATTCGAAGACAGCCCGATAATTATTTATTTATTCTATTATTCTTTTATCGATTTTTGCGTTGGAATTTTTTATCCTTCTTTGTTTTTCTTTTTGATGGGACCTAAAATAGTTTCTAAATCTGTCTATATACCTATATTATTATTTTTTGTGAACGTCAAAGGATCCAAATTGCTTTCTATATTGACAAGATCTGATGATCTCGACCCTAGATGACAGTCATGTGTAGAAAATGAAAGATAAGTCAACGGTCGAGATTTGAGGTGGAGGACGCGCTACGTCCAGTAAAAATTTCTTTGTTCTTTTATGGCCTAAAGATCAAATAACGTAAGGAACATGAATACCTACTCTTAAATATCCTTTTTTTTTTTGGATAAGTAAGACAAGAGTTACCTCTTGGATTGTGTCATAGCCTACTCTTAAATATCTATTATCATCAATGACACAGAAAAAAAAGTACCATATCTCTATGACATATATTAATTATATATGTTATTGGGTGGGAGTTGACTTAAAATTAATTAAGCTAATACTTGATTTTAATTTAAACTCTACAATGTTTAATATCACAAAAAAACATTTGAAGCTCAGTAAGGCCAATGAACCCTAATCGCGCGTGGTATAGGCCATTTTTCAAGAATAGAATGATTCAGTGAGGAATGTGATTGTATAGTAGAACTGGGTGGAATCAAATATTCAATTATATTCATATGACGTCATGGATTATGTTGATCAGCGATTTAAATGTATAATAATATATAATAAAAAAGGCATGTCAACGTTTAGCTAATGCCAAGTTTTTCTCGCCAACGAGTCACCAACTGTGTCTGTTTTTGTTGTTGTTTAAAGGGAAATCCAAATCAGTTCTTAGGTTTAATCAGGGGTAGATAAAAACACAAGGGTAGACCCATATCCAATTATATTTCAAAAGGACAAAGACATGCATATTTAATACTTATCAAATGAAAGTATTGAGTATATCGTCAGAGTAGTTAACTCGCACAACTTCTTTCTATTTGATTCATATATATATGATAACATACTCCTGTGAAATAATAAGTGAATTACGAGCGGGTTTAGGGTAGAAAAAAGAAAGATTAATTGTGAGCAAAGAGAGTAAGGCCATGTTCGGATGAGAGAAAATTGAAAGGAAAATAAGAGGGATTGGAAATGAAAACTTCCAATAATAGCAAAAAACTTACTATTTTAATTATGAGAGTTTTCCTCATAGTATTTTTTTCTCCTTAATTTTCTCTTCATTTAAATATAAGGTGAATGCCTAACTGAGATGAAAATCCTGGCTATATATCCATTTCCAATGCAATTCATGGCCTTCTTTGATTATGAAGACGACTAAGAATAAGTTTTTTCTTAAATTTCTTCACACAATATCCATTTGATTATAAACACCCTCCTTAAGATCTTGAGTTCAGACTTTTTTTTTTTGGTTAAAAAGCAATTATCATTAAAGAAAAAAAAGATATATCATATGTTTACAATCACCGTAGAACAGGATTGTAGAGATGTAATCAGACAATCAGCTACGTTTAAGACTCTACCTACTTGATCATGAAGGAAGCATGAAAGGAGTAAGGAAATATAATAATACAAAACATTATGAGGCTTATATAGATTCAAAACAGCTGGAAGGATATGCTTCTTGTAGCAATAGATACGTTGAGGAGTCTATCTTCGTGATCCTGAAAAAGTGTAGACTGAGAAATCCAAAGCAGAGTTCCTCTAAGGCAGTGCAATGAGACAAATGGCTGCAGAGATATTTTCTTCCATATAAAAGATTGAACAGTTTGACTTTGGAAATAAATCCATAACTGGCATGTTGAAGTTTAAACTTTTTTAAGGCATAATGAATGTGTAAGTTATGAGAGAGAGAGAGAGAGAAAAAAGCCAAGTCTACGTGGACATAAGAGCTTAAGAATTGACTTTTGTCTTGTGCTATATATTTATATTATGTGTGTTCATAAATTGTGTAATTTTTTGGAAATTTAATAGAATGGTTATTGATGGATGTTTTAATGATGGCGTGAATAAAAATATATTGGATATGTCTCTCTATATTTATAATAACATGAAAAATACATTTAGATCATCAAATACCTTTACCTCTCTCCGGGCCCACAAAAAACAAAGGAAGGAAGGAACTATTTGCATAGATGTTATTCCAAGAAGTGGACGGCAAAAGAAAAATAGAGAGATTTTATTCCAAGAACGCATTAGCCCCTTATGTCATTGTCGTAGTGCGTTCTCCACGAGGGTATTAGCGTCACCACAATCTATTCATCAGGAAAGGAAAATAACCCAGTATATTTTATTCAACATAAAAAAGTCTTATAAAATGGCCAACTGGGTCATTAGACTGGCGCAACTAAACACACACACACATACATACATACATATATATATATATATATATATATATATATATATATATATGTATATATTATGAATATCAATTATGTGGATATCAATTAGTTCATATTCAGGATAATTTACTCTCCCAACCAGTATGATCTATAAGATAAAAAAAAACTGTTTATCACTGTAGCAAAATAATGTATGGTACTGTTCATCAATGTACTTCACGGATTCACTGTAGCACACGAGGGGCAGTTACTGTAGCAGCACGGATTTACTGTAGCATGGGTACTGTAGCGTCGAAATTTTTCTATAAATAGGGACCCTGGGTGCTGTATTCAGATGTACAAGTGAATGAGAATATCTCTCTAATTTATCTCTCTAGAATTTCTTTCTTCTACTCTCTTATTATCAACATTTTTATAACACGTTATCAGCACGAAGCTCTAATGAAGGTATGATATTTTTATCGTTCTTTTGGAAATTTCATCTACCTTGTTTTATAATACATTTATTTGGTAGATCTGAGACAATCTGAGCTACTATATGGAATTAAGAAATATATCTTTACCGATTCTTATGAACATCGGGTTCCATGGCTAAGATTAAAGATCGCTATTGTTTATATCTTATATATATCATTTACAAGTTCATTTATATTATTATTATGATTATGGCCATAAGCTATATCCCTATGATCTTCTATTATATGGCTAGAAGCCATATACTATATCCCTATGATCTCCTATTATATGGCCAGAAGTCATATCTATATGATTTCTTATTATATAACTAGAAGCCATATATATCACAGTCAGAAGCTATGTACAACTTTTATTTATCCTGAAGATAAATAGCCAGATGCTATATATATATATATATATATATATATATATATATATATATATATATATATATATATATAATTTCTCATCATGAGATTAATTAGCCTGAAGCCATGATACAAATTGGCCTGAAGCCATGAGAACTAAATGGCCTGAAGCCATACATTTTTTATTTTTGTTGCAATATTTTACTTTATGAATTATTTATTGCCTTTATGAATTTCCTGTTATTATATTGCAAATGCCCTTTATTATATTATTCTGAACTAAGTTAAATTTTGTAATATATAAATTTATGGCTCTTGTTATTATCAAAAAGAACTATTTATCTTAAATGCCTGATCCATAATTTTTCTAGACCACCATTTGCATAAAGGCCTCAAAATTCAATATTTGGCCATGAAAGACCCACTAGTTTTTTGGAACAATTTAAAATAAATGTATGATCACCAGAAGATGGTCATCCTTCCAAAAGCTTGTATAAATGGATACATCCAATTTGCTCCTGCAGTAGCAATATTGTGAAAAAAGGTTTAAGAAATATATTAAATTAATTTCTTGCCTCCTTGTGGCTGAACAAAATAATGAGCTTTTATTGAAAAACCATGAATCCCGTCCAATAGGCTTAACTCTATTCCTAGAAGCGAATGTAGTAATAAATGAATCTAATTGTGGCCTGGACGTGGCTATAGCCGTAAGCATGGCCATGGTCGAAATCGTGGTGGTTAAAATTCCTACCAGAAGTAGGGAAAGATTGATAAGAACCATAAAAGAGAAAATAGTGGAAAAAATAAAAATGCTGAAAGTCTATGTTATCGCTGTGGTGGCAAGGGTTATTAGTCTCGTACCTGTCGTACGCCAAGACACCTAGTTAATCTTTATCAAGAATCAATAAAAAATAATGGTAAAGGATCAACAACTGAAGTAAATCATGTGGATCAGGCTGAGAATTCTGAGTATGAAAACATGGATTTTACCCATTTAGATGTTACTGATTTCTTAGCATAATTATTTATCTATTTGAACTTTTATGTTACTTTTATCGAATGTATTTATCTTAATTATGTTTTTATATTTCTTTTAATGAAGAATGAATCTTACTGGCATCAATCCTGAAGATTTATGTCTCGTTGATAGCGCAACAACCAACACCATACTCGAGAAGGTGACTTCAATTTTTCATTTTATCGCAGGATTCGAATTGGCGAGGTTAAAGAAGCTCTTAAGAAGATGGAAACTGGTAAAGCTGTCGGACCTGATGGTATTCCAATTGAAGTTTGGAAATGTTTGGGCGAGGAGGGTGTGTCGTGGCTCACAAAATTATTTAATGAGATCTTACGAACCAAGAAAATGCCAGATGAGTGGAGGAAAAGTACTTTGGTTCCTATTTATAAGAATAAAGGGGATATTTAGAATTGCGCAAACTATAGAGGAATTAAGCTAATGAGCCATACAATGAAATTGTGGGAAAAAGTGATTGAATATAGGTTGAGGTTGGAGATTGATGTTGCTGAAAACCAATTTGGATTCATGTCAGGAAGGTCTACAACAGAAGCGATTTATTTATTAAGGGGGATAATGAAAAAGTATAGGAGTAAAGGAAGAGATTTACACATGGTCTTCATTGATTTGGAGAAAGCTTATGACCGGGTGTCAAGAGATGTGCTTTGGAAAGCCTTGGAAAAGAAGGGGGTGGGGATTGCATATATTAAAGCCATTCAAGATATGTATGCGGGGGTTACAACCAATGTTAGAACGTCTGGAGGTGTTACAAAGGACTTCCCTATAAGGATTGGACTACATCAAGGATCATCTTTAAGTCCTTATTTGTTTAACCTAGTGATAGACGTCCTAATTGAACCTATAAAAGAGGAGATCCCTAAATGCATGCTTTTTGCGGATAATATAGTGTTGTTGGCTGAATCTAGGGAAGAAATTAACTCCAAACTTGAGATATGGAGGCGGACTTTGGAATTGAGAGGTTTTCGTCTTAGTAGGAGTAAAACTGAATATATGCATTGCAAATTTGATAAGAGGCAAAGTCAAAGTGAAGTGGAAGTTAAATTGGGTGGGCAAGTCATCCCGCAAGTGACAAAATTTAGATATTTGGGATCAATTATACAACAAGATGGTGAGGTGGATAGAGACGTCAATCACAGAATTCAAGCCAGATGGTATAAATGGAGAAAAGCTACGGGAGTTATTTGTGATCGTAAGGTACCTAATAAGGTAAAAGGAAAATTCTACCGCACTGCTATAAGACCAGCAATGCTATATGGTAGTGAATGTTGGGCTTTAAAGGGATATCATGAACATAAAATGGGGGTAGCTGAGATGAGGATGTTAAGATGAATGTGTGGCCATACAAGAAAGGACAAGATTCGTAACACTCATATACGTGATCGTGTTGGAGTGGCCCCTATTGACGAAAAAATGGTAGAAAATCGTTTGAGATGGTTTGAACATGTTCAGCGAAGGCCATTGAGTGCTCCGGTGAGAAGGGTTGATTAAGCAGAATGGAGTCCTGTCAAACGAGGTCGAGGAAGACCGAAACGAACGCTTAATGAGGTCATTGAGAGAGACCTTTTAATTAATAATTTATCGAAATCTATGGTCTTTGATAGAGCACAATGGCGTCGTGCGATCCATATAGCCGACCCCACCTAGTGGGATAAAGGCTTTGTTGTTGTTGTTGTTGTTGTTGGTAATGCAAAAAGCCAACGTTCAAATTATATCTGGTAGTATAAATTTGATCGAAGGCTCCGGAAGAGCTAATATTTTGTTACCTGAAGGAACAAAATTATGTATTGATAATGCAATTTATTCTACCAAGTCTGGAAGAAACTTGTTGAGTTTCAAAGATATCCGCAGAAATGGATATCATATAGAAACAACAAATAAAAGTAATGAAGAATATCTTGTTACAAAAATAGTTGCTGGTAGAAAATGCATATTAGAAAAGTGTCCTGCTTTTTCTTCTGGCTTATATTATACATTTATAAATACAATTGAAACACGTTATTGAGAACCAGAAGTCTACTAATGTAAACCATAAGTTTACTAATGAATTTAATGTTTGGCATGACCAGTTAGGCCATCCCGGTTTAATTATGATGCGAAAAATAATTGAGAATTCATGTGGACATACCCTGAAGTGTAAACAAATACCATAATCCCATGATTTCTCATGTACTGCATGTTCAAAGGGAAAATTAATTATTCGCCCCTCACCAAGCAAAGTAGAAAGTGAGTCTCTCACATTTTTAGAACGGATACATGGAGATATTTGTGGGCTAATACACCCACCATGTGGACCATTTAGGTACTATATGGTTTTAATTGATGCATCAACTAAATAGTCACATGTGTGTTTATTATCTACTCCCAACATGGCTTTTGCGAGATTACTTGCTCAATTGATTAGATTAAGAGCACATTACCCTGATTATCTTATCAAAAAAATACGTCTTGATAATGCTGGTGAATTTACTTCAAAAGCTTTTAATGAATATTGTATGTCCCTTGGAATTGATGTTGAACATCCTGTAGCTCATGTTCATACGCAAAATGGACTTGCTGAATCATTAATTAAAAGGTTGCAACTAATTGCAAAACTTTTACTTATGAAATCTAATCTCCCAATTTCTGCTTGGGGCCATGCCATTTTGCATGCATCAATGTTAATTCACATCAGGCCAACAAGTTACTTAAAGGTTTCCCCCTTACAAATGGTTTTTGGTCAGGAACCTAATATTTCTCATATAAGGACTTTTGGCTGTGTGGTATATGTGCCAGTAGCACCACCACAACGCACTAAAATGGGTCCTCAAAGAAGGATGGGAATATATGTTGTGTATGAATCTCCTTCAATTATAAAATATTTAGAACCATCTACGGGAGATTTATTTACGGCACGATTTGCCGATTGTCATTTTGATGAATCACTTTTCCCAACATTAGGGGGAGAAAACAAGTAGTTAGATAAAGAAATTATCTGTAATGAATTATCATTGGCTCATTTTGATCCTCGTACAAATCAGTATGAATTGGAAGTTCAAAAGATAATTCATTTATAAAATTTAGCTAATCAAATGCCAGAAGCATTTACTGACCTAAAGAAAGTGACAAAGTCACATATACCAGCTACTAATGCTCCTGTTAAAATTGATGTCCCTGAAGGACAATCTATTATGGATAAATCTAAAGTACGCCTGAAGCGTGGCAGACCCATCGATTCTAAAGACAGAAATCCTCGAAAAAGAAAAATAGCAAATAATATAGATGGCCAAATTGAGGATAATCAAGAAAAGTTAATAGCTCTAGAAGAGTCATCTCCTGAAGAGTTATTATATCCAGTAGAGATATCTCTAGAAGAGAATGTTGTAGTCCCAGGAGAGACCCAGGTACCTGATATATGTGAAAATAATGAGATCTCAATAAATTATGTTGTGAATGGAATCCGATGGGATCGAAATGATATCAACATTGACGACACATTTGCTTATCATGTAGCAAATGATGTAATAAATAATAATGAGGATCACGAGCCAAAATCCATTAGCGAGTGCCAACAAAGAAAAGATTGGCTCCTATGGAAAGATGCCATTAATGCAAAATTAAAATCATTGAAAAAACGAAAAGTATTAGGACCTGTAGTCCTTACACCTGAAGATGTAAAACCAGTTGGATGCAAATGGGTCTTTGTACGAAAAAGAAATGAAAAGGGTGAAATAACAAGATATAAGGCACGTCTTGTAGCCCAAGGCTTTACACAAAGACCTGGCATTGATTTTGAAGAAACCTATTCACCTGTAGTGGATGTGACTACTTTTCGTTATTTAATTAGCCTAGCAGTAAGAGAAGGGCTTGATCTGCATTTAATGGATGTCGTAACTGCATATTTATATTGGTCACTTGATAATGATATTTATATGAAAGTCCCTGAAGGACTTAAGGTGCCAGAAGCATGCAATTCAGGTTCTCGAGGACAATACTCAATTAAATTAAATAAGTCCTTGTATGGTCTGAAGCAATCAGGGCACATGTGGTATAACCGTCTTAATAAATATATGTTGAAAGAAGGATTCAAAAATGATCCAATATGCCCATGCATTTTTATAAAAAGATCTAATAGTGAATTTGCTATAATTGCTGTTTATGTTGATGATATCAACATTATTGGAACTCCTGAAGAGCTCCAAAAGGCAATTCATTGTTAGAAGAAAGAATTTGAGATGAAGGATTTGGGAAGAAAAAAATTATGTCTTGGATTACAAATTGAGTATCTTAAAAATAAGATCTTTGTATATCAAGAAACTTATACAAGAAAGGTCTTAAAGAGATTTTATATGGATAAATCTCACCCATTATGTACCCCAATGATTGTAAGGTCTTTGGAGCCGGATAAAGATCCATTTCGACCTCGGATAATGAGTGAAGAAGGTGATGAAGAACTAATTGGTCCAGAAGTACCATACCTTAATGCCATTGGAGCACTAATGTATCTTGCTAATCATACACATCCTGATATATCATTTGCTGTTAATTTATTAGCAAGATATAGTTCTTCATCAACACGAAGACATTGGAATAGAGTAAAACATATTTTTTGTTATCTAAGAGGCACTATGGATATGGGGTTATACTACTCAAACGTATCTAAGCATGAACTGGTAGGTTATGCAGATGCTGGATTTTTATCCGATCCACATGATGGTAAATCACAAATAGGCTATCTGTTCACATGTGGAGGTACAACTATTTCATGGCGATCAATGAAACAGACTATATCAGCCACATTATTAAACCATGCAGAAATTCTAGCAATACATGAAGCAAGTCGAGAATGCGTGTGGTTGAGATCAGTAATACATCATATACGAACAAATTGTTATTTATCTTTAGGCAAAATGGCACCAACAGTTCTATATGAGGATAATACTGCATGCATTACCCAACTTAAAGAAGGCTATATCAAGGGAGACAGAACGAAGCATATTTCACCAAAATTCTTCTTTACTCGTGACCTTCAAAAGGATGGTGAAATAGATGTCTAGCAAATTTGTTCAAGTGAAAATCTAGCAGATTTATTCACAAAGTCACTTCTAGGTACAATCTTTGAAAAACGTGTCTATGACATTGGCCTTTGGAGATTAAGAGATATCAACTAATGTTGTCAAGAGGGGGAGTCGATACACGATGTACTCTTTTTCCCTTATCTAGGTTTTGTCCCACTGGGTTTTCCTAGAAAGGTTTTTAATGAGGCAGCACTGGACAGTGTATCAATGAATGATGTACTAATTTCTTTGGCTAGGTTTTTATCCCACTGGGTTTTTCCTAGTTAAAATTTTTAATGAGACACATTCAAAATGAACATTCAAGGGGGAGTGTTATGAATATCAATTATGTGGATGTCCATTAGTTCATATCTAAGATAATTTACTCTCCCAATCAACATGATCTATAAGATGAAAAATATTATGTATCACTGTAGCAAAATAATGTACGGTACTGTTCATCAATGTACTTCATGGGATTCACTATAGCACACGAGGGTAGTACTGTAGCAGCACGGATTTTACTGTAGCATGGGTACTGTAGCGTCAAAATTTTTCTATAAATAGGGAACCTGGGTGCTGTATTCAGATGTACAAGTGAATGAGAATATCTCTCTAATTTATCTCTCTAGAATTTCTCTCTTCTACTCTCTTATTATCAACATTTTTATAACAATATATATATAGAGGCATCATCAAATCATTTGTTGCACCTGACTTAACAACCCTGGAACAGTTCACAATAATGAAATAATACAATAATATAATATCCTTAACACCCCTTTAAGTTGAAGGCTATATATGTTAATAGTTTCTAACTTGCGCATAAGTCTCTCATGACTCTCCTTGCCAAGGCCCTTGGTGAATAAATCTGCTTGCTGTTCTTTACTTCTCACATGATCTAGAGTAATAAGCCCTTGTTGCAATTTGTCTCTTATAAAGTGATAATCTATTTCTATGTGCTTCATTCTTTCGTAGAACACTGGATTTGTGGCAATATGGATGGCAGCTTTGCTATCACAAAAAACTTGTACAGGCTTTACTCTCTTCATATGTAGATCTGCCAGCAACCTCCTAATACACACAACTTTTGATACGACAGCTCTTAGTGCTCTATATTCAGCTTCAGCAGAGAATTTGGAGATGGTATTCTGCTTCTTGGATTTCTAGGAGATTGGGGATGCTCCAAACATGACTATGTATCATGTCATCGACCTTCTGGTATCTAGACATGTCCCCTAATGTGAGTCTACATAACACTATAGCTGGCTATCTTTGGTTGCTGAGAGTAAAATTCCTAGGCTTGGTGTTGTTTTTAGATATCTAACCACCCTTTGTGCAGCTTGAATGTGCGACCTTCTTGGAGTTTGCAAATATTGACTTAAGGCTTGCACAATAAAGCTTATATCAAGTCTAGTTATTATTAAATAAGATAACCTACCTATCAAACTCCTGTAGACAATCGACTCTTGTAGCTTTGGATCATCTTCCTCCTTTTTAGGATCAATTCTTAACTTGGTATTTGGTTCAACTGGCACTGCAAGAGGCCTTGCTGCACTAAAAATCATATCAGAAATTATATTAAGTGCATATTTCCTTTGATTAAGGACTATACCTTCATTAGTTTTCACAACCTCTATGCCAAGGAAATATTTAAGTTGACCTAAATCTTTAATCCTAAATTTATTGTGTAAATATTCCTTAACCTCATTAATTTGTTGTACATTATCTCCTGTAATCACCAAATCATCAATATATGCTAAGACAAAAATAGTTGCAGTACTGGATTTTCTAATGAACAAAGAGTAATCATACTTACTCTGCCTAAACCCTCCTTCTATTAATGCTTGAGTAAACTTAGCATTCCATTGCCACGATGCTTGTTTGAACCAATACAAGGATTTGGTAAGTTTACACACTTTATTTCAAGATTACCAAATCCTTGTGGTACTCTCATATAAACATCTTCATTTAAATCACCTTGAAGAAAAGCATTATATACATCCATTTGAAATAATTCCTAATGATTCATGGCAGCAATGGTAAGTACTATTCCTTCTCATTGACTATATCCCTTAGCAACTAATCTCGCCTTATATCTCTTAACATGACCATTAACATCATATTTTACCTTATAGACCTATTTACAACCTATGAGTATTTTACCTTTAGGGAGCTCGACGAGTTTCCATGTTCCATTCTTCTCTAGTGCTTTGATTTCAGCCTTCATTGCATCAACCCATTTAGGATCCTTTGCTGCTTCTTCAAAACTACTTGGTTCAACATTAGCATCAATACTAGACAAGACAACTTTGTACTCAGGTGATGTGTTAGAATAAGACAAGTAAGACTGAATAGGATATTTTACCTTTCGTTTACTTGCCTTTATGATATTGTTATAATTAGCGGTTCGCACATAACCTACTAATGCCTTGTATGAGAGATCACCTCCACATGCATAGTCCTTGAGCCATGATGGAGTTTTTCTCTCACGAATGGGTCTAGGCACATCAAGTTCTGCATGTGTATCTCTACCATTATCATTGTTGGTATTCGATCGAGGGTCCTCTAATATTGTATTCGATTCATATCTTTGTGGGATAGAAATGGGGTTGAAAGCTTTTGTCTTATACTTAAAAGGATCAATCACAGCATTAGAGGGATTAATCATAGCAGTGAAACTCCCTCGTGATTAATACCTAACATGTCTTTAAAGGGAAAATGGGTTTCACGAAAAGAGACATGGAGAGAGATGCAAAATGATTTGGTATGAATGTTATAAAATAAATACCCTTTTCTGATTAGGGGGATACCCCAAAAAGATGCATGGTTCAGCCCTAGATTGAAATTTTTCATGAACCGGTGAAATAACAGCAAAAGCTAAACAACTAAAAACCTTTAAAGAAGACAAGTCAGCAAAAGAACCAAATAGAATATCAAAGGGAGTGCAATGTTTCAAAACTGGAGGGGGCATGCGATTAATCAAATAGGCAACGGTTTTCACGGCCTCTCCCCAAAATGGAATTGGCACACCAGAGTGGAAGAGAAGGCAACGAGCAACCTCCAAGAGGTGGCGATGTTTGTGTTCTACTACTCCGTTTTGTTGAGGAGTGTAGGGGCAAGAAAGTTGTTGAAGAATACCATGAGCATTAAAAAATTGTGTAAGATAAGCCTTAATGAATTCAAGTCTATTGTCACTACGTACAGATTTGATAGAAATAGAGAATTGAGTATATACATAAGCAACAAAATTTTAAGATATTGAGAAGTATTGCTTTTATTGATCATAAAAAAAAATCCAAACACAATGAGAGAAATCATCAACAATAGTAAGAAAATATCTATGACCTTAGGCCATATATAAAGACTTCATATGTCAACATGAACAAGTTCAAAACAATGTTGTGCGTTAGAAACACTAGAAGGAAAAGGTAACCTAGTTTGTTTGGCATGAGCTTATACATCACAATTAGTAATACTAGAAGTAATGGAATCAGCTTTAACCAAATCTAAATGTCTTAATTTTTCTAAAGAAGCATGTCTTAGTTGTTGATGCCAAATATCTTAGGTCTGCTCAATTGTTTGAGTTTGTTTAGCATTCAAAAGTATGTATGACGCCTTAGGTGTGTCAACTAGGTATAAGACATTATGCATTTGACCAATTGGCCTAGTCCTCCAATTGGAGATTTCCTGCATTATGCAAAGCTCAGGATAAAACAATATAACAGATCGCATGTCATGTGAAAGCTTAGACACTGAAATGATATTAAAGCAGTGGCTAGGTGCATAAAACACATCTTTTAATATGATGTCAGAAGAGAGCTTAATAGTGCCTGTATGTGTCACATGCATTTGTTTACTATTGGGCATCTTAATCTTCCTAGATGGTCCTAAATAATCTTGAACTGAGTCTAACATATCCAAACTACTAGCCATGTGACACGTGGCACCAAAATCAACAATCCAATATAATTTACACATAGAAGGAGGTAAAGCAATAATCTGACTTGAAATGCTCTCCTCAAGGTAGTCAACTACACCCATGACTATATAATTATGTTCTTGCTTAAGAATCTGGAGTTGATCATATTGTTCCTTGGTAGTGAGAAGCTGATTAGTGACTGTATCAGGGGCTGCTCTTTGTCAAGTTTGAGAGGTGGAAGATCCTAGGGATATGCTGTTAAGGGAAAGCTCCTGTGGTGATTTCCCTTTAAAAGTTTTAGGGAAACCAACCAGCTGGTAGCATTTTTCGCATTTATGGCCTCGGCGATTACAGTATAAGTACTAATCATGTGATGACCTTCCTCTTCCTCTTCCTCTGTTAGTGCGCCCTCCCCTAGCAGTCATAGTGACACCCTCAATCGGTCCAGGGGAGTTATATGATGCCAACCTCTGTGATTCATCTTGAGAGATAATGGAATACGCCTTATTAAGTGTTAGTAATGGACTCTGAAGTAAAATTTAGGTTCTGGAATAATGATGGTTATCATTTAGTCCCACTAGAAACTGTAAAAGCCGTTACTGCTAGATTATGATATAGTATTCTTGTGTGCTTGAATATTGATAGGAAGGGAATGGAACCAGGGAGTCATACTCATCCCAGAGGTCCTTCAACTTAGTGAAATACTCAAAAAATTCATAGCACCTTGAGTTAAACCACCAATTATCTTATGGAGTGAGAAGATTCTCGTCTTATCTACCTCATGAAATCGTTCCTTAAGTTCTAACCAGACAGCATGAGCACTATTGGAAAACACAATCTTGTGGCAATTTGTTTATCCATGGAGTTAATCATCAAGGACAGAATAACTGAATTGCACCAATCCCATAAGTCTCGTAAGGGTGGAGGTTGCGCTTCACGGTTGCAAGTTCCGTCAATGATCCCCAACTTGTTCTTGGTTGAGAGAGCAATACACATAAACCTTGACCAGACTTCATAGTTTTCAGACCCATGTAGAACCTGAGCAACCAGAGTCGTGGCTTATGTGTCAGAAGCGTAAAGATAGAGTGGATGAGAAAATTTGATGTTCAAAGATGCAGATGAGGAGATTTCTTTGTCTTTTGCCATTTTTCAAGAAGCAGGGGACTCAGTGAAGGAAAGAAATATCAGCGACGAAAATTTACCCAAGCAACCAAGAATGCTTACCAGATCTTGAATCAGGAAGAAGCAACCGAGCAAAATGGAAAATGATGCAAGAATACCCAAGATCAAGAACAAGATGGACGAACTTGCTTCGATTCTGATCTACTCCTAATCTCTGATGAGGGCAGATTTATGGTAGCGACGAACCCTAACTTTCACAACTCTAATGGCGGTCTTGTGAAGACGGTGAGTGATCTTGCAAAGATGACGAACTTGTGATCGTGGCCTTGAACAACTCACAAACCTTTCAGGAGCTTTGTCATGGGAATGAAAAAGATAGATTGGTAAAGAAAGAGAGAACAAACCAAACACAATCCCTTCTTGTCACGTAAAGAATCTTTGACAATTCAAGCTTAGTGTCACAACCCACAAAGGCTAGAAGGCTCCAGAATAATCTAGAGAATTCCATAGCATTCCAAACAACACCGGAGTACTCTAGAAGATACTGGAGCATACTAGATATCTCTAGAACAATGTGAGGAACGCTAGATAATTCTAGAGTATTATAGGGATATCTCTTTCTTGCATATTCTAGAATTCTCCTTGTAAATATCTAGATATTATTTGTAGATATTCTTATAGAACATTCTGGAGGATGAATGTAAACCGTTAGATCGAATTGATCTCCACCGTCCATTAAGGAGGTGGGAAAGTTTGGAACAAGGGGAAGGCCTATAAATACCACCTTACCCCCTTATTTGTAATCATCAAGCAGAGTATCTAAGTTCTCAAGTTCTCTCATCCAAGAGTTCTCTTACTTGTGTGTTATTGTGTTTCATCTTCTTCTTTGCCTACAACTTGAGGGTTCGGCTGACTTAGCATAAGATCAAGAGGTTGATCACGCTAAGGCCGGCACAGTACAAGGAAAATGAGTTTCGAGTCAGTGACAACGTGGTATCAGAGCCAGGTTCAAGATCATACTTGTAGGCAAGAATGTCAAGTGTAACTTCAGGCATCACCAGTGAGGCTGCTTGTAACATCCTTATTTTTATTTTTATTTTTTAGGATATAATTATAATTTAGAGATAATTATATTTTTTTAGTAGGTAATTTTTAATACTAAAAATAATAATAATTAAAATTTATTTTATAATATAATATTAATATAATATAATATTATTATAATATAATATATTATTAAAATATTTTTTTTTAAAACGTGGGAGGCACACGAGGCGCCCCCAATATTAAATAATGGTATGATGTGAGCCACGCCATACCATTATTAATTAAAACAAAATAAAAAAATATAGAAAGGAGGAAAGAGGAGGTATTATAAATACCTCCTGTCCTCACACACTTCACACAGCAAATCTGCGTGAAGTGTCGTGCAGTAAGGTGACAAGCAAGGCTCTAATAGGAGTATTTTTTATTCTTCGGAGATCAATAAGGTACTCAAAACCTCTTTTAATTATAAAACTTCTTTTATGAAAGATTTTCTAAATAATTTTCTCTTTCTTATTATACTAATTTTGTACTGATTAGAGAATATTTTAGGATTATAATTTTGGGCAAGTTTGAGTTTTGTTAGTATATGACTATAAGAATATAGATGATAACTAACAATTAATTTTAATCGGTTTATTTTTTTTATTTAGTTTATATAAGATTTTATAATGAATTTTCTATATAATCAATTTATAAATAATGTTATTTTGGACTTTTAAAAAGATTAAATTTAGATTAAATAATTTATTTGAGTTAATGGAGATATTATTAAAATTTTACTTGGTATAGTTTTAAAATCTGAAGGACTAAATTGTTACTTCTGAAATTTGTAAGTCTAAACTGTCATTTATGAAATTAGGAGGACTAAACTGTCATTTATGAAATTTGAAGGACTAAACGGTTATTTTTATAATTTAAACCCTAAATTGTTATTTTCAGTTTTTATAGTATATTATTATTAGAATTTGTAAATAAGTTATAATTTTGACTTTTGGAAAATTATTAACGGGTAGTAAATTGATTATGATAGATTGATTTTAGCGTGTGTTTGAGCTTTTGGATTTGGAATAGTGTGATAATAATTAGCTTTAGCGAGAGGTAACCACTTTCCACTTATTATGTGTGTTGGTGTGTGTTTGTGAGTATTTTGTAAAATGATTATGAGATTGAAAATCATATATGGATATTTATAGATTATTTCAATGGGTAATATTGAGGAGTATTTTGTTATAAAGTTGCTTTGTAGAACCTTGTGATTTAAATTGTAAAATGTATTTGTATATTTTGAATATCCTCATATGAGTATGAAAATCTTGAGAAATTTCTATTGAACTATTTATTGATACATATTGGATTGTTTGGTTTGGGTTGAGATTGAGAAAGTTATTTTTACAACGTGGTATAGCCTCCATTGGTGCATGATGGTTGGCTTTCTATTGTCCCACCAGTTCAATGAGGGACTGGCCCACCAGTTCAATATGGGGTTGCGACACCCCACTAGTTCAATGAGGGGAAAGACTCATGGTCCGGAAACATGCTCTGTGGATTTTGGCTAATCCTCATCATGTGACCGGAGAGCTCTTTGAGTGGCCAGTAACATGGATAGTAACTTAGCCCATGGGTCTAGTCGGCGGAAATAAGGCGATTCAGTTGGATTGATGGGAGGCACTTGAGAATTGTGATATGAGATTTGAGATATAATATTATATAATTTCTTATATGAGATTTGTGTACAAAACAATGATATTCGATTTTTAATATTTTATTATATAAACTGTTCCATTTGGCACCTCATGAACACATGTTAGCATGTATAATGAGTTGGAAAGCTGGTTACTTAGGCTTTTATCTCACCCCGTTGATTTAACATTTTTCAAGTGATAGTTTCCATGCTGGAATGTCGGGAGGAGCTCCTGTGGCATAGATATATCTCTATGGCCTTTTGTGGTTTATTATGTGTTGAATTGATGTATATTGCCATTCATAAGGTCTACATCATGTAAACTCTGATTTGACTGCATACTTTAGATTATCGTATTGTGGATTGGATATTATAATATTTAATAGTTTGTGAGATTTTATCTCTATTGTGATTGGTCTTTGAGTGAAAATAGTTAATATTATGGAGTTAAGGAGAGGATCTTACACGGTGCATGTCGAGGAGAGAGGAAGAGAATCTCAACCTCCACACCAAGGTAGCAAAAAGGCAAGAAGCACTAGTATGGTACGTTCCGATGACTTTGCTATCTTGTCGATTAAAATTGATGCCTTAGAGAAAGCCGTGGAAGAGATAGCCGGTAAGGTTGAGAAGATTGAGGGTGACATGTGAACTCTAGAGAGTCACGCTCTCAATGAATTGGGAGAGTTGAAAATGAGTATGGATACTCTGCAAAACTCTGAGGGTCTACGTGAGGAGGGCATGAGATCCTTGGAGATGAAGGTGATGGATGCCATCACAATAATGTAGAATCAGCTCAACTCTCTCAAGACTTCCTTAGAGAGCCAGGGAAGGAATTCACTAGCAGCTAGAGGTAGTAGATCAAGGGAAGTGGAGGTGGACCTTCCCAAACCAAAAGAATTCAAGGGCGTACGAGATGCTAAGGAAGTTGAGAACTTTCTGTGGCAAATGGAACGCTACACAGAGACCTTGGGGCTGAGCGACGATGAGACCAAGGTACGTACTGCTGCTTACTTCCTTACCGATAATGCTATGCTTTGGTGGAGAAGAAAGCATGTAAGTATGGAAAGAGGACTTTGCAAAATAAACACATGGGAGGAATTTAAGAAGGAACTGAAGAGACAGTTCTACCATGAGAATGTGGTCTATGAATCTCGTAAGACGCTGAGGGAGCTCAAACATAAGAACCTCATATATGATTATGTATGGGATTTCACCTCCTTGAAGCTTCAGATTCCCAGCCTGAGCGGTGAGGAGCTTCTCTTCAACTTTATCGATGGCCTTCAAAACTGGGCTAAGCATGAGTTGCAGCGCCGAGGCGTAAAGGACATTGATAAAGCCATTATCATGGCTGAGAGTTTGACTGAATATCAAAAGGAGAAGGGTGAGACCTCCAAGCCTAAGTCTTCCAAATCTAATTACAGAAAAGTCAGGGGAGACAAAGGTAAGGGGGCAAGCAAAGGAGGTGACAACAAGTATTGGCAGAAGAATCAACCAGATGGACCGAGAAAGAATTTTAGTGACCAGCTCAAGTGTTTTGTATGCAAAGGTCCTCAAAGAATGAAGGATTGCCCTAAGCTGGGTACTCTAGCTGCTATGGCAGAAAGAACCGAGGAGGAAGCCGATGCAGAGATGGGGTCTCTTAGGCTTATTAATGCTATGAAGAAGAAACCCTTACCCAAGAACACTAAGTATGAGGGTTTAATGTATGTGAAGGGGAAGATGAAAGGGAAACCCGTCACTATAATATGTGACACTGGGGCTACACATAACTTCATCACTCCTAAGGAGGCTAAGAGGATAGGTCTCCAGGTGACCCCAGAAGGAGGGAGTCTGAAGACAGTCAACTTACCTCCTAAACAGCTTTGCGGTATAGCACAAGGGGTTGAGCTATGTAACATCCTTATTTTTATTTTAGGATATAATTATACTTTGGAGATAAATATAAATTTAATAAAAAGTTTTTGAAAAAAAATTTATAAATTAAAATTTAATTATACACACACACACACACACACACACACATATACATATATTCAATGTTGGTAGGCACCTTCCTGCTTACCAACATTGAAGATAAGGGGAATAGCCCCTTATCTATATAAATAAATAAAAAATGAATGTTTTGCCACCTACCACATGAATGGAGGGGTATATACATACCCCTCCTATTTCTCCATTTCGTCAGGCGACGAAATGGAGTTGATCCTGGAGAGGAGGTTAGGTGTTAGTTTTTGCAGTTTTAGAGATTAATAATGTATGTAAACTCTCTTCTAATCACAAAGTTTCTTTTATGAAATATATTCTAAATAATTTTTTCTTTTGCAGTTTTAGAGATCAATAATATACGTAATTTTATTCTAGATAAGGAGGAGCAGGATGGATGAGTGGGGATGATTTTATTCATTGATTATATTATGTTAAGTTTTGAATTATGAGATTATTATTATTATTATTATGTCAGTTAAACCTGCTTCTCCGACTTACAATCATTCCCTGCATATTTTGTAAATTGATTTTAGTTACTAAGACTTTATGTCTCACCCCGTCATTATAAATAATTTTTCAGGCAAGACCTCTAATCTGGCTAGAGGCCAAGGGAAGCAACCAGAGGCATAGACATTGAGAATCTTGTAGGCCTCTTTTGGTATTGGTGTTATGTTAATTTCTATATTGCAATTATAGGGCCCTCATATTTTTATAATGCCACATTTATTTCTTGGATATTTGTCTTAGAATAAATGCTTAACCCTTGTTAGGCTTGAGATTTTATGTTGCATACTCTGATATGTTGGTAGGTCCACAACCACAACTGTGTTGGAAATCATTTTGTGATTTATGGGTTAATTGTGATGTGAGATTAGAATAATAAATTTCTCTGTAGTGAGTTTGTGCCCTAAACTCCGATATATTTTGAGAGAGTTTGTGTCCTGAACTCTGATATGTATTGGATTGAACTCTAATATGTATTGAAAAAAATTAATGATTTTGTATAACTGTAATAGATAATTGTTGTTTGTGAGACATGGTCGTTTCAATTTGGTATTAGAGCAATGCATTTCGATTTTCCTGGCCCTATCATTTATTACATTTAGAATATGGTAATATAGATTATTTACACACCTGCTTCCCATTTGTGTTATGTTTTGTAACTTCTTCTTACTGTTCTCCGTCTTTGGTGGGTTTTACCCATAGGTGGGGAGAGATGGTGAATACCAAACGTACAGACATCGGTGACAACAGCCAACAAGGCCAACAGAGACCCATGAGAATTTAAGTGAGGCTGAAATGTTGCGACATCTGTATGGATGGAACTTTGTGACAGAGGAACGATTGAGAAGGCTCGAGGACGTCAAAGCCAATGAAGAGCCAAGTTAGGGAAACAAGAGTCATACCCAAGAAGTTAATGCTGACATGGAGGAAAGAGACATTGTCCACTCTGAGATGGATAGGTCAGCAAAGCAAAGGACAACGCCAGATATGTTCACAGTATGGAAGCATTTAGATCGTTTCCATCCTAAGACATTCTCTGGTGGATCGCCAATAAATGCTGAGAGTTGGATTAATAAGCTGGAAATACTTTTTGAGTCAATTAGATGTGATGAATACCAAAAGGTGATTGCTGTGAAAAATCTGTTAAAGGGTGATGCTTTGGACTGGTGAAATACTGTGAAGCCTGATGATGGGCATCAACTTGAGTGGGATGAGTTTAAGAAAATGTTCTTCGATTATTATTTTCCCATTGCGATGAGGCACCAAAATGAAGCTGTGTTTTTCATCCTTCGATAGGGGGAGATGGATGAAAACACTTTTATATCTAAATTTATGGGGTTAGCCAAATATGTATCACAGTTAGACAGGACCAGTAAGGCTCACAACAATTGGTTGACCCGAAAAATGTTCAAGAAATGTAATGATAATGTCAAGGCAAAGATGGGCACTTATGACATCACTAGCCTCGAAGAGCTGATTGCCAAAATTTGAGAAGTCTGTAGAAGATATAGAGATGCCGAGAGATCTATGAGAAGGGATTCTCAAGGCTGATTTAACAGTCATATAGGAATATCTGGGGGCATCAATAAGAGGAGTTATCCTTCGAGTTCTGGTGCATCTGGAAGCAGAAGGATTTTTCAGCAAGGAAACTTCCAGCAGAGGAATCATCCTTTTACAAATTAGAGCAGAAGCAACAATACCAGGGCGAATCAAGGCTCCCAGTAAAGATCAGCAGCATCAAGTCCTAGCATGACTCAGTGTCCTCCTTGTACTCATTATAGGGAGAAGGGTCATATTGTGAGATATTGCTTCAAGGGAAGGAAAGAGGATCATACATCTAGACCGTCGATGCCTGGACGAGTGTTTGCTTTGACTGCTGAGGAGGCGAGGGTCACTCCAAATCTGATCCAAGGTAATGTTCTTCTTCAAGGACATCTTTTATCTGTTATATATGATTCTGGTGCTACCTATTCTTTTATTTCCTATGACTGTGTGGAAAAATTAAAGCTTGTTATGAGCGATCTACCATATGATCTATTTGTGTCTACCCCTGCTGGTGTACATGTGAAAACTATTACGGTGTGTAAGAAATTGATGTTTGTATGTGAGGGTCGTGAAATGACCATTGATTTGATTTATCTACCTTTGCGGGGTATAGACGTGATTGTGGGCATGGATTGGTTCTAATCCAATGATGTAACCTTGCAATGTAAGACACGAGCTATGCAATTTAACACTTACACAGTAATTAAAGAAATTCCTTAAGATCCGATGATGATGTCAATAGCCCAAGTGGAGAGAAGTGTAAGGAAGGGGTGTAAAGCTTTCATGGTGTTTTTCTCAGGTCAGGTAGAATCTCAGGAAAATATTAACCAAATCGAAGTAGTTAAAGAGTTTCCTGATGTATTCCCTTAAGAGTTGATTGGATTACCTTCAGAAAGAGAAGTTGAGTTTGCTATTGAGTTAGCATCAAGGGCAGAGCCAATCTCTAAGGCTCCTTACAGAATGTCACCTTCGAAGTTGGCTGAATTGAAGAAGCCGATCAAAGATTTGTTAGAAAAGGGTTTTATTCGTCCAAGTGTATCTCCCTGGGGTGCACCATTTTTATTCGTGAAGAAGATAGATGGCAGCTTGAGGCTTTGCATTGATTATCGGCAGCTAAATAAAGTCACTATTAAAAATAAGTATCCATTGCCAATGATAGATGACTTGCTAGATCAACTCATAGGTTTGTCGGTGTTTTAAAAAATTGATCTGAGGTTAGGATATCATCAGTTGAGGGTATGAGCAGAAGACATTCCAAAGACTGCCTTCCGTACTAGATATGGTCATTATGAGTTCCTTGTTATGTCATTTAGGCTAACTAATGCACCGGCGGTGTTTATAGATTACATGAATCGGATCTTCAAACCATATTTGGATCAATTTGTGGTGGTTTCATTGATGATATTCTTATCTATTCGAAAAGTGAAGAGGAACGTCGGACACATCTTCGAATAGTACTACAAATTTTGAGAGAGCATAAGTTGTATGCGAAGCTGAGTAAATGTGAATTTTGGCTAAAAGAAGTCAAGTTTTTAGGTCATGTGGTCTCAATAAAGGGAGTAGCAGTAAACTCCAGTAAGGTTGATGCTGTGTTGAAGTGGGAACCACCTAAGTCCGTGACAGAGGTACGCAGTTTTCTAGAATTAGCTGGTTATTATCGTCATTTTATAGAGGGATTTTCTTGGATTGCCACGCCACTCACCAGATTGACTAAGAAAGAACCACTGTTTGTTTGGGATGAGAAGTGCGAGGTAGCTTTTTAGGAGCTAAAAACTCGGTTAACAACTGCACCTATTCTTACCATACCTGATCCACACATACCATACATGGTGTATACAGATGCATCATTGAAAGGCTTGGGATGTGTACTCATACAAGATGGTAAAGTTGTGGCTTATGCATCTCGTCAGTTGAGGCCTCGTGAGGAGAAATACCCTATGCATGATTTAGAGCTTGCAGCTGTCGTTTTTACGTTAAAGATCTGGAGACATTATCTGTATGGGTCCCAATTCGAGATCTTCAATAACCATAAGACATTGAAGTATCTCGTGGATCAAAAAGAGTTGAACAACCAACAGAGGAGATGGATGGAATTCTTGAAAGATTATGAGTACGAGTTAAAGTATCATCTAGGGAAGGCGAATGTAGTTGTAGATGCTTTGAGCCGGAAGTCAATACACATGTTTCATATATGTGTAATTGAGTATAATCTTTTAGAAAGATTATCATAAGCCTATCTGGAACCAAATTCAGAGGTGATTTTGAGGTCAGTAGTTGGAAAGTTTAACTCCTATGATGATTTAAGAAAGGCCCAAATGGAAGACAACCGATTGCTAAGGATCAGAGAAGAATTTAAAAATGGTGAAGTACCTGATTATGATATTAGAGATATAGGTATATTGAGGTACAAGAAGAGGATTTGTGTGCCAGACAATGAGGAAATCAAGAAGAAGATTTTGGAGGAAGCTCATCAGAGTAAATATACCATTCATCCAGGAATCACTAAGATGTATCAAGATTTAAAGCAAGGATATTGGTGGCCTAAGATGAAACGCGATATGACAAACTTCATATTAAAGTGTCTGACTTGTCAAAAGGTGAAGATTGAGCATCAAAAGCCTTCAGGGTTACTTCAACCTTTAGAGATTCCCCAGTGGAAGTGAACAATATTTCTATGGATTTTATCATGGGATTGCCTGAGACTGCAGCACATCATAACGCTATATGGGTCATTATAGACAGATTAACAAAATCGGCTCATTTCCTACCAATCCATATGGGATATAGCTTGGAAAGGCTAGCTCAATTGTATATGGAATGGATTGTCAGGTTGCACAGTGTGCCCACAGAGATTGTGTCAGATCATGATTCAAGATTCACATCAAACTTTTAGAAGGCATTACAGGAGGCCATGGGAACTAGATTGAAGTATAGTACGGCTTATCACCCACAAACAGATGGACAGACATAGAGAACCATTTAAACCCTTAAGGATATGTTAAGGGCTTGTGCCATTGAGTTACCTGGTAATTGG
The DNA here is from genome assembly GCA_037074505.1 of Albizia julibrissin. NCBI lineage: Eukaryota > Viridiplantae > Streptophyta > Magnoliopsida > Fabales > Fabaceae > Albizia > Albizia julibrissin. Next base: position 41,659,082 of record CM073487.1, read on the forward strand.
GATCATCACCTGCCTTTAGCAGAATTTGCTTACAACAACAGTTATCACTCAAGTATTCATATGACACCTTTTGAGGCATTATATGGAAGAAAGTGTAGATCGCCTCTCTGTTAGACTGAGTTAAGCGAAAGGACCGTGATTAGACCAAATTTAGTAGATGAAACTATAAAGAAAATTGAGATGATTCGCCAAAAGTTGTTAACCGCTCAAAGCAGACAAAAGAGTTATGCGGATAGGCGGCGTAGACCTTTGGAGTTTGGAGTTGGTGATGACATGTTCCTTAAAGTTACTCAAGTGACTGGTATTTGCAGATCTATTAAAGCCAATAAGTTGACTCCCGATTCATTGGGCTGTACGAAATTCTAGAATGAATTGGACCAGCTGCTTATCGAATTGCATTACCGCCATACTTATCGGGTATTCACAATGTGTTCTATGTGTCACAACTTAAGAAATATCATCCAGATCCCTCCCATGTGATTGCACCTGAAGAGATTGAGTTGAGGGAGAATTTGACCTATATGTCTGAGCCAGAGAAGATCTTAGATGTGAAAGACAAGCAATTGCGAAATAGAACCATTAGACTCCTAAAATTTTTCTGGAAGGGTATGTCTCCCGGAGCTGCCACATGGGAAACCGAAGAGTGGATGTAACATGATTTTCCGAACTTATTTACTTAAGTATGATTATACATTTTAATAGTATTTGATAGTTATGTTTGTGTTGGTGACTGTTTGGAGTGCCAGATGTGTACTGAAGACTTTGTTTTGATTTTATTTTGACTCTGTGATGTCAATTCTCATATTTATGTATTGTTGTTAATTTTTGGGACAAAATTCTGTTTAAGTGGGGAGAATTGTAACATCCTTATTTTTATTTTAGGATATAATTATACTTTGGAGATAAGTATTAATTTAATAGAATTTTTTTTAAAAAAAATTAGAATTTAAAATTTAATTATATATATATATATATATATATATATATATATATATATATATATATATATTCAATGTTGGTAGGCATCGTCCTGCCTACCAACATTGAAGATAAGGGGAATAGCCCATTATCTATATAAATATAAAAAAAATTGAATGTGGGGTAGGTGGAAAAATGCCACCTACCACGTGAATAGAGGGGTATATATATGCCCCTCCCATTTCTCCATTTCATCAGGCGATGAAGTGGAGTTGATCCTGGAGAGAAGAAGGTTAGGTGTTAGTTTTTGCAGTTTTAGAGATCAATAAGGTAAATAAACTCTCTTCTAATCACAAAGTTTCTTTTATAAAATATATTCTAAATAATTTTCTCTTTCCTACGATAGTAATTTTATGCTAGTTAGAGAATATTTTAAGGATATGATTTTAAGCAAGTTTTGAGTTTTGTCAATATAAGACTGTAGAAATTTAGAAAATAATTAATAGTTAGTTTTAATCGGTTTAGATTTATTATTTTGTTGTTATGTGATTTTATAATTAATTTTCTTTAATAGGATATAAATTAATCTCTATAGGCCATTTTTACCGATCAAAATTTGTTTAATCAATTTATTTTTGTTAGATCTGAGCTCTATGGAAAATATAAGTTAGGGTTTAATATTTAAATTAGAATTTGATATGATTTTAATTATGTAGAGATTTGAGGAGTTGTTTAATAATTGGATTATACCCATATAAATTATGAAAAAGAGATTTAATTATTTAAAAAGTTGATATTGAGGATTTTGTAATTACATGTATGTTAAAGGTTATTTAAGGATTTTAATGAGTGCTTTGGGTTTATGAGGAATGATCTATGATTAAGGATTTTTAAGAAAATTGGAATAATTGAGGATAATAGTTGTAGAGAAAATTGGGTTGTAGGAGTTAAATTATGTAAATTAATTATTTTATTGTTATTTGTGGTTAATTGGTATCTACATTGATAATGTAGAGTTTTCTTGTGATAGGTGATTGCACGTGTTTTACCATCCAAATTAAGATTAAGCTTGGAATCGAGGTAACCGGGGTTAATTTATTTTATATGCTTGTTTAGGACTGTAAGGTGTTTTATAAACCTTAATTTCATCTATATTACTTGCATATGTTTTGAAAGAATTATTTTATCTTTGAATATTAATTTATTTCAGTGAAGCAGTGTATTTTTTCCAATTTATATATATAAGCTGAAATTATTATTAATTATTACTATTGTGATGAATATGTGTTTGGGATGAATATGTTGTATAATAAATGATGGTCTTGTTGATGTTTTTAAAGAATTATATCAATGTATTATTTTTATGTTATAGGATATGTTGGGTTCTATGGAAGAGATATGGTGAATTGTGTGCCTATCGGCTCTCTCAATCCTGGCCCGGATTTAGAGTTGAGTGTTTTGGGCGGACAGCTCTCTGTTACGGTATATTGGTGGTAGCATAGGAGGGGGCATTATTCTTGATGTGACTAGCTAACCTTTGGCCGGATATACTAGCACTGATAGATTGTACCAGTCCAAAGGAGATGAGGAGGAGCAGGATGGATGAGTGGGGATATTTTTATTCATTGATTATATTATGTTAAGTTTTGAATTATGAGATTATTATTATTATTATTATTATTATTATTATTATTATTATTATTATTATTATTATTATTATGTCAGTTAAACCTGCTTCTCCGACTTACAATCCTTCCCTGCATATTTTGTAAATTGATTTTAGTTACTAAGACTTTATGTCTCACCCCGTCATTATAAATAATTTTTCAGGCAAGACCTCTAATCTGGCTAGAGGCCAAGGGAAGCAACCAGAGGCATAGACGTTGAGAATCTTGTAGGCCTCTTTTGGTATTGGTGTTATGTTAATTTCTATATTGCAATTATAGGGCCCTCATATTTTTATAATGCCACATTTATTGCTTGGATATTTGTCTTAGAATAAATGCTTAACCCTTGTTAGGCTTGAGATTTTATGTTGCATACTCTGATATGTTGGTAGGTCCACAACCACAACTGTGTTGGAAATCATTTTGTGATTTATGGGTTAATTGTGATGTGAGATTAGAATAATAAATTTCTCTGTAGTAAATTTGTGGGCGAGTTTGTGCCCTAAACTCCGATATGTTTTGAGAGGGTTTGTGGGCGAGTTTGTGTCCTAAACTCTGAAATGTATTGGATTGAACTCTAATATGTATTGGAAACAAAAATTAATGATTTTGTATAACTGTAATGGATAATTATTGTTTGTGAGAAGGGGTCGTTTCAAGCTATTCCTAGGCAATTGGAGTGGTAAAGTAAATTTCTCCGTGGCTCCAATGGATGATTTTAAGGTGGTGTTGGGATTAAGGTTCTTCAGACAGTTAAATGCTTATCTCGTGCCTTATTACAATTTACTCTGCATTTTTAAGAATGATGCTCCTTACTTGATACCTGCCAAGAGGATAGGTGGTGGTCAGCACTTGTCAGCCCTACAATTAAAGAAAAGATTGAAGAAAGGTGAGGTAACATACCTAGCAATCTTGAAAGAGGTTGATTCAGAGGACATGGTTAAAGAGGAAGCCCCTCCCATTATCAGGAGTGTTTTGAAAGAAAATCAAGATGTGATGCCACCCGACTTACCTAAGAAGCTCCTGCCTTGGAGGGAGGTGGATCATAAGATCGAGCTAGAACCAGGAGCAAGGCCACCGTCCATGTGACCGTATCGTATGGCACCGCTTGAGTTGGAGGAACTCAGGAAGAAGTTAAGGGAGTTGATCGATGCAGGATTCATCCGACCTTCAAAAGCACCTTTTGGGGCGCTGGTGCTATTTCAGAGGAAACAAGATGGATCATTGCGCTTATGCATCGATTACCCATCACTTAACAAGGTAACCATTAAAAACAAATATCATATTCCTTTGATAGCTAACTTATTTGATAAGCTAGGCAAAGCCAAGTATTTTTCTAAGTTGGATTTAAGGTCAGGATATCATCAAGTTTGGATTGCCGAAGGAGATGAGCCTCAAACCACATGTGTGACGCGTTATGGGTCCTTTGAGTGGTTAGTCATGCCATTTGGGCTAACCAATGCACCAGCCACATTCTGTACTCTGATGAACAAGATCTTTCATCCATATCTGAATCACTTTGTGGTGGCGTATTTGGATGACATTGTCATCTATAGTAACTCCTTGGAGGAACATGCTGATCATCTTTGCGTTGTGTTCAAGACATTACGCGAGAATGAGCTCTATGTAAAGGAGGAGAAGTGTTCCTTTGCAATGGAGGAAGTTCATTTCCTTGGACATGTCATCTCCTAAGGGATCCTCAAGATGGATGATAAGAAGGTGCAAGCTATCAAGGAATGGGATCCTCCTACTGGAGTGGTCGAGCTACGATCCTTTCTGGGATTGGTGAACTACTATAGATGGTTTATCAAGAGCTACTCTGCGAGAGCCGCTCCTCTCACAGAGTTATTAAAGAAAAATAAAAGTTAGGCTTCGATGGAGGAATGCTAAGAAGCCTTTGAAGATTTGAAGGCTGCCGTCGTGGAAGAGCCCGTGTTGGCACTCCCTGACTTCTCCAAACCATTTTGAGGTGGACACTGATGCTTCTGATTTTGCTATTGGAGGAGTCTTAATGCAGGAAAGACATCTTATTGCCTTTGAAAGTCACAAGTTGAATGAGACCGAGAGGCGGTATACGGTCCAAGAGAAGGAGATGACGGCCGTAGTTCATTGCTTGCGCACTTGGAGGCATTATCTACTCGGGACGAAGTTTGTCATCAAGACAGATAACGTGGCAACTAGCTATTTCCAAACTCAGAAGATGTTAACGCCAAAGCAGGTAAGATGACAAGACTTTTTAGCTGAGTTTGACTATGTGCTAGAGTACAAGCCTGGATCTGCAAATGTTGTTGTTGATGCTTTGAGTCAGAAGGCTGAGCTAGCAGCCCTGAGTCAAGTCGATGGGGACTTGATAGATAAGATCAAAGAGGGTACGACCCAGGATCCTTTAGCTCAACAACTTATGGAACTTGCAAGAGAAGGCAAGACCAAGAGGTTCTGGGTTGAAGATGGGATTCTTTACACCCTGGGAAGGCGGATCTTTATCCCCAAGTGGGCCAACTTGAGGAAGGAACTAATCAAAGAGTGTCATGACTCAAAGTGGGCTGGACACCCAAGACAAAGGCGAACCTTGGCTTTGCTTGAAGCAGCCTATTACTAGCCCCATATGAGGGAAGATGTGGAGCTTTATGTAAAGACTTGTCTTGTGTGCCAATAAGACAAGGTAGATAACCAACTACCCGAAGCATTATTGAAACATTTGCCCACACCAAGCTAACCTTGGGAAAGCGTGTCTCTGGATTTCATCTCTGTGTTGCCCAAGTCAGAAGGGTTTGGTTCTGTCATGGTAGTAGTGGATCGATTTTCTAAATATGCCACCTTCATACCAGCCCCAACCGACTGCACAACAGAGGAGGCAGCTCGGATGTTCTTCAAGAATGTGGTAAAGTATTGGGGCCTTCCAAGAGCAATCATTAGCAATTGTGATCCCCGCTTCACAGAGAAATTATGGACAAAGTTATTTAAGCTACTAGGGACAGAGTTACACTTCTCAACAAGCTTCCATCCTCAGACTGATGGGCAGACTGAACGGGTGAATGCCTTGTTAGAGTGCTATCTAAGGCACTTTGTGAGTGCTAATCAGAAGGACTGGGCAAAGTTGCTTGATGTAGCTCAGTTGTCTTACAACTTGCAGAGGAGCGAGGCTACAAGCAAAAGTCCGTTTGAGATAGTGATAGGACAACAACCCATCATGCCACATGCCCTTGCAACCACTTACAAGGGTAAGAGCCCTGGAGCCTTTCATATGCTAAAATCTTGGCAGGAGCGAGTAGATGAAACGAGATCGTTTCTTACCAAAGCTGCTAAGAGAATGAAGAAGTTTGCGGATAAGCGAAGGCGTGCAATTGATTTCCAAGAAGGGGACTTAGTAATGGTAAAGCTTCTTCCCCAACAATTTAAAGCCTTTAGGAAGGTATACAAGGGTCTCATTCAAAAATATGAAGGCCCTTATAAAGTGATGAAAAGGGTAGGAAATGTTTCATACAAGTTGGAACTTCTTGCCAATTTGAAGATTCATCATGTTTTCCACGTTAGTATGCTAAAGCCATATCACAAAGACCAGGATGATTCTACTCGAGGGACATCGTCACGAGCACCCCCTGTGATGACGAAGTCTTATGATCGTCAAATTGAGGACATACTTAACCACAGGGTTGTGCGAAGAAGAGGGGTACCTCCAAATACCCAATACTTGATCAAGTGGAAGGGACTGCCAGAGAGTGAAGCAACATAGGAATCCTAAGAAGATCTTTGGCAGTTTGAAGATGAACTCCACTACTATAAAGATACCTTAGTGACAAGGGCATCACTAAAATAGGTGGGGGAGAATGTAACAACCCATGAAGGCTAGAAGGCTCCGGAATAATTTAGAGAATTTTATAGCATTCCAAACAACACCGGAGTACTCCAGAAGATGCTGGAGCATACTATATATCTCTAGAACAATGTGAGGAATGCTAGATAATTATAGAGTATTCTAGGGATATCTCTTTCTTGCATATTCTAAAATTCTCCTTATAAATATCTAGATAATATTTGTAGATATTCTTATAGAACATTCTGGAGAATGAATGTAAACCGTTAGATCGAATTGATCTCCACCGTCCATTAAGGAGGTGGGAAAGTTCTAGAACAAATGGAAGGTCTATAAATAACACCTCACCCCCTCATTTGTAATCATCAAGCAAAGTATTTAAGTTCTCAAGTTCTCTCATCCAAGAGTTCTCTTACTTGTGTTCTTGTGTTTCATCTTCTTCTTTGCCTACAACTTGAGGGTTCGGCTGACTTAGTATAAGATCAAGAGGTTGATCACGCTAAGGCCGACATGGTACAAGGAAAATGAGTTCCAAGTCCGTGACATTAGGCTTAGGCCCATGAAACTGGAATGAAAAAAAATAATTGTTGAAGAAAGAGAGAACAAACCACACACTCCCTTCTTGTCACGTGAAGAATCTTTGACAATGCAGGCTTGGGCCCATGAAACTGATTTAATTCCCAGCCTAGGGCTCTGGTACCATGTAAAGGAAAATAACCCTGTATATTTTATTGAATATAGAAGAGTCTTACAAGATGACCAACTAGGTCATTAGACTGGCACAACTAAACATAATAACCAGCATATATATATATATATAGGCATCATCAAGTCACTTGTTGCACATGACTTAACAATCCTGTAACCATTCACAATAATGAAATAATACAATAATACAATATTCTTAACATCATCCACCTGTTTTTTAGTAACTACACATGCACACCGAAAAAAAAATAATAATTTTATTTTATAAAAAATACTGATACTTTTCATATATAATACAAATTTATCAGATTCTTTTGACACATAAAATAATTTGTAATGGGAGATTTATCCTAGATTTTGGTATGAAAAGAATTCCCTATCTTTTATCTTAAAAAGAAAACGGGACCTACGCAGATGCAAAAGGTGGGGCCCGAGTGAAGTTGGACCGATGGTTGTGGACGGAGAATCACTTTGGGCGTGTGGCCCAAAGCTTGTTTCGTTTTGTTTTCTGCACCATACGATGGGATTGTTGTTACAATAGCTTAAAAAATTTTATACAATACCGAGGAATCAAATATTGATGATGAAATAAAAGAGAGAGTAATGAAGTGATTGTTTAATTTCAAGGCTCATACGTCTGAGATTTTGTCCATATGAAAAGAGATTATCAGAAGAAAATGGGTTTAACATATCAAAAGCTTGGCTTTATTCGCAGCAGTTTATGCAGTTTCGTGCTCACAAATTCTTCCACTTGCTTCTTCACTTTCTGATTACTACGCCCTTTTTCATCTGCGGTTTCCTCTACAACGTAACAGCACAACACTATCTCGAGATCAACGTAACAGTACTATAGTATGTTGTTTGAGAAAATAAACTTGAAGCTTTTATTAATCATTTGCTGTCAGGTTTTATTTACTATAGAAAAAAATTAGCTCGTTTGGATTAGTTTATGGAAGCTCTATAAGTGCTTATAAATCATGATTCACGGAATACGAAGTAACTTTTACGATTTACGAGGTTGCTTTTACGGTCTATGAGATGTTTTTACGGTCTACAAGATAAATATGTGAAGGAGATTTATCTCGATTTACGTAAATCAGGCTTATAAAATAAGCCTGATTGTAAATAGAGTTTCCAAACATACTAATATTACAATATTTTGATTCTTTCACAAAACATACTCCCTTGTCTTCTTGTTAGTGAAGGTAATATATCTCAGTGAATATTACGGGATTTCATGTTATAATATTGTAATAATATTATGATTTTATTATTAAGTGTTTGTTTAGGTTAACAGTAAAAACTGTTTTTTCAACATAATTTACAGTATACGAGATAAATATGTGAGAGGTTATGTCCCAGTTTGCGTGAATATACTTCTTAAACGTTAACTCAAATAAATACTAACTAATATTATAAATATTAGTATGGAGATACAATTATTACATATTCTTCATTAGGGTACGCATGTACCACTGTCTAACAATTGGAGAAACTGATAGGAAACACCTAACCTTTTCTTTTGACCAGTAGAGATAATAAAACCCTAACGAACTATGCCTAAATATGATAATATATTTATTCTCTGCGCCATGCGTGAAGATTGAATTGAATTCGTAAGGCTCCATATCCATGATTTTGAAATTCAACTGACTTGATTTAACGGACCATGTCACACTCCAAGGAAACAAATTTGGAAGGTCTCAGTTCATGTCCTTTACACAAGAATAGGGACTTAACTCCTTCATCACTTGTTTTTGATGCAACACAAGGACGTACGTACGTACATACATATGTTAAACTGAAACTTTGAAAAATAAATATTTGGAAAAGATTCATAGCTTGCGATCAGGACGATTGTGCGGCTGAAAACCACCCTTATGGCCTTATCAGGATGTTATTGAAAGTGATGCAAAGGAAGATGATCATGAGAGACTGGTATGTTTATATATTTTGCTTTTCCTTTGCCAGATGCTTCCACAAAAATTATTTTGTATTTCCTTTAAATTATTTTTTTATAAGGTATTTTGTATTTCCCCCTCTCTTATAATATTTTATTTATAATTAAAATTATATTTTGATATTTCATTTATTGTTTTCTTATTTATTATTTATTAACTATTATTAAATATAGTAGTTATGATTTATTATATTATTAAATTATATCTATAAACTTTATTTTCTAATATTGTGATTTTTTAATATAATTAATTACGCTAGCTCTATATATTCCATTTTTTTAACACATCTAACAAACTCAAGAACACCAAAACCACAATAAATCAATTGCATGCGCCTATATGCATCAATTATTTTATTTGCTGCAGATTTTTAGGGCTTAATCGATGTATCAGTGATGGTAATTTATCTCTTTTATTAAAGCGCGTGAGACTCGTCTTTTTAAAAGACCCCTTCTCTCGAGCGTCATTTTCCCTTCTCTCAGCGGCAAATGCAACGCAACTCTTTCTTTGTTAAAACAGCCTAAAATAACTTTTATGTTAACTGAGCTTTTAGCCTAGAAGCCATTCCGTGAAAACGCTAATCCAAACAATATATTGGAGCTTCAATGGTTTTTATTTTTTTTATTTTTTTATTTTTAACATGGCTTTTTACCTTATGAGCTCTATCCCCAACACCTCAATATCAAACACATGTGCCCATAGGCATCAATTAATAATGTGGAGGACAGAGAATGAGGAACAATTCCATGCCCTTCTTACGTTGTATATGTATGCATACACATCAGGCTGACGTCCGGATGATATCATTGTGTTAAAAATCCTATCAGCATAATTTAAGATTTTAAGTCACCATCGTTCAACATTTGCACAACACACTTGTGCATGTTTCGGTTGTGGGCTTAAAATTCATCTTTAACGTTTTATTAACAAAATGAAAATGCCTATGTTTCCCACCTCTTTTCGACAGCCCAGCCTTCTATTTTGCAGTCTAAGCTTAGGCCCAAAAATGGAAGAGCCTTATGGCGTACATTTTTTCCTCCTTAGATTTTGTTGTTTGTTTAACAAATTTGACTTATGATTACAATATTTAATTAATCATGAAACGACGGTAGGTAGGGTATTCTAAATAATTTGTGCATGAATAGGAAAGGATGTCCAAATCTACATGTTGTGGAGACAAAGTACTATATTATAGTGTCTCCTATAAATATAAATCTATTATCTATGAATGCAACCAATTTTTTTCCCCAAAAAAAGAAAAAGTAAACGAGACATGAGGGAGAGATTTGCGGTTCGCTAGATTAAATCATGATCCAATTACCACCGAATTTATGCAATTATGTAATATAGTGACGACTCTAATAATTATTATTTATCAAAACGTTTTCAATTTATATATTGTTCTAATATCTATAGTCCAAAAAAAAAAACCTAAGGTAAATGTTTGAGCTATATACTAAGTCAACTCATCATCTTAATTAACACTATTAGTTAAATATCATACCCATCAAAGGCTATCGCTAATAAACTCGTACTATTTTATAATTCGCAATAGTCCGGCCTATTATATTATACTATTTTTTATTTTTATTATAAGATTTGCAATTAACACTATAAAGTAGATTTTAGTTTAAGGATTGGGTCAGCAGTTTATATTACCTAAAACAAAGAAAAAAGTTCCAATACCACCATGTTTCATAGACTATTATATTGTATATGTGTGTGTATACCAACATTGAAGAATAATTATAAATAAAATTAAACCATTGCATTTGCATGTATGTAACACACTACATATGCATAATGTGTTTGAGTCGCGCGCCTCGTAACATTTATATAAGTAGTACGTCAACGATTATTTACCAATTAACTATGGATTCACGGAAAAAATTAGTTTTCATTTGTATTACAAACAAATATTATTTTTATAAAAATAAAAAATTCGGATGACTACTCAATATAAAGTCTACTGGCTATGAAAATTGATATTACCTCCTCCTATGTTCAATCTAAGAGTTAGATAATTAATTTATAAATATTAAAAAAATTAGTAGTTGTTAAGTTTGTTATTTATAATGATTGTATATTTGATTCTTTAAAATATCATCTTTTCATCATGTGAATTAAAATTACTCTTGATAGAAACTCCCTTCATATGTGTAATCAATAAGATGCTTTAAGACAATATTATAAATTTAAAAGATAAAATATATTAGAGTTTTATATTTAAAATTAAAGTAAATTTTTTAATTAACTTTTATATTTAAAATTAGAGGAGTATTAGGTTGAATAAAATATATACGAATACATGGGGGTATATTCTAAGTTTTATTGTGGTGATTAACTTTGCAAAGAGCTAGGGTACAAGTGAAAACATATGCCGGGTATCTTTCTTGGCAAAGTCAAAAGAGTATAAATTATTGTTTACTTTCTTGCAATATAAAAAAATGTAAACCATTAATTTTTTTTTTTGGGGGGGGGTCCAAATCATTTTTTTTATGTCCTGCACGTTTAGTTAAATCAGAAGTGCCTACGTTTAGTTATTATAGCCTAACTATCTATAGCCATGGGTTTTTATCAAACGGAGGTTGTAATAGATACAAAACATCAATATGAAAAATAAATCGATGTATAGAGCCAGTCAATCTTATATTGATTGTCACTAGTTCTACCCATTATTGATATTTTAAGTTTCATATAATTAAAATTGTCACTGCTCAAGATTTGAGTGTTATTTTGTATTATTAAATTTAATATTTCTTAAATTAAAATGGTTATTCATCTCCTTGTCATGACTTAAAGATAAAAATTTTAAAATAATAATTATAAAGGCTTACCAGGAAAAGTAAAAATTATATATGATATTAGAGTTAGGTATTATTAATAAGGATAATATTAGAAATTATTTTAATTTTATGATAAATTTAATATTTTTAATTATCATTATTATTACATGTGAATTAGTTAGAAGTGACTTATAATAATATTAGACAGCTTATGGAAGCTCCATAAGTGTTTATAAATCGTGATTCACGGAATACAAAGTAACTTTTACAGTTTACGAGGTAAATATGTGGATGAGATTTATCTCGATTTACGTAAATCGAGCTTATAGAATAAGCCCGATTGGAAACAGAGTTTCCAAACATGCTAAGAGTAAAATTGTTATTGCTTAATTTGAATTAGTCATTTATCTCAAGGTTATAGTTATGATTGTTTAAGTTTTTATTGTGATATCGTATAAAAAATGATTAAGGTGTAAAAAGACACGTGTTTTTGTCAAAAATGCGTCTAACACCAAATGTTATTTTTTTGTTGGTAAAAGTAACTATGTGATTACAAAATTGAGGCAAAAGTCACATATTCCGTTAAAGGTGAAATATTGATCATGAAATTGGTTGTTTTTGACTAAATTTGATGACGTGTTTGCTGATTTGGCAATTGAATAAAGCAATTGAGAAAGAGAATTTGGAAATGAATATTTATGGAAATTTTTTATTATAATTATAATTATATTATAATATATTATTTTAGAATATCGACAGAAACATTGATTTAGGATTACAAAAAATTGAGACATCATGTTTTCTGGAGAGTGGAGAGGTAGAGACGATAGTGAGTGATTCGACGGAATCTTCATGTAACGGCGACGGGGAACATAAAACTGAAATGGATTGAGGAGTCAAAAAATCGTGCATGGGAGTAGGGGATCGAGAAACTATGGAGAGGAAAAGTGGATTTACATGTGACTTGAGAATCTTCGGTTGGAATGAGTCAGCGAAGAAGGGAGAAAATGGGATTCTAGGTAAGCTTTGATTGGTACCCATAAATTTTATTTGCTTTGGGTTGTAATGAAATCCCATGGAGGACCCTAGTTGATCTTGTATTTTACGATAACAGTGAAATCCAATGGTGTCGAAAGGCAAGGACAAAGTGGTAATAAAAAAGGAAGAGAACATCGAAGAGCATCATTAAAGGTTAGTGCAAAATGTTATTGAACATTATGAATTGGCAAAGAAGGGGTGGGAAGAGACTAAGGCAAGGTTGCGTACGGGGCATAACTCTATGGTAGATAGTATTTTATATACTGTAGGGGATGGGGAACGTGAAAATCATAAGAGAATAGTTGAGGAAACAGAAAGAGGGAATGAAGAAAAAAAAACATGAGAACATGAGCAGGAAGTCATTGAGGAGATTGAAGTGTTAAAAGGGTACGATGACATTGATATTGAGGATATTCTTATGAGTGAGGAAGACGTAGAGAGATCTGGTACTCCCATGCTTTTGATGTAAAAAGTATGATAAAAGCATTTTGCCACCTAATGCTTTTGGCATACTTTTGGAATATTTTATGTGTAAAGTGAACTCTACCACTTTATAGTAAATGATTTGGTGATCTATCAAGTTTTGTGATGCTTCATTCTAGGTTTCTTTGCTTTATGTGATCTATTACTCTAATAGGATGCTTTATATATGTCAAAAGGGGTAGAGCATATCTGTTTGCTTCATTTCAATTAATAGGATGCCTTATATATAGGTATGGTAGGTGGTGGACGGGCATGAAACCTCTCCACTAAGGGATACCTCCACTTACCCTTCATTTATACAAAATGATTGTGTTTTGATTTAAAAAAAAGTATGGATCACTAAACCTAATGAAGTTTAACGTTAGGTACTCGCTGGCAGTACTCGAGTACCTCTACGAAAGTACTATGATCAGGAAGTACTCAAGTACCTCTACAAAAGGTAAACCTCATTAGGTTTAGTGATTTTAAATTAAAACACAATCACTTTGTGTAAATGGAGGGTAAGTGGAAGGATCCCTTACTGAAGAGGTTCCGCGCCCGTCCACCACCTACCAAACTACATTTTTTTCTTACTTTCCAATACTTCATAACCACTTAGATGTAGTAATAATAATTCAAGGGACCATCCCCTTACCAATCTCCATTTTTTCATAAACCACAACTAAATACATTACACATCATTAACAATATTATAATCCCTCACAAGAATAAATACATGCCCTCTTTAAAAATACATTACAACCAACCACAACTAAGTTAGTAGCAATGTTGCCAATGCAAGTCTGAACCTCTACTGCCACTTCCTTACTTCACTTTCTCTAATTTCATGTCCAGCTTTAAGCTTTCTCACCTCACCTTCAATGGTAACCAGCTCTTCGTACAACCTCAAATGACTACTATTCCCTCTTCTAAGCTGGTTGTTTTCTTCATATAACTTATCTATATCATTGAGTAAATCTTTGATCATTGCAGTTTCCCTTTCCCCAAACTCAACATTGCGCCATTTGAAAAAACCACATCCCCCATCCTATGAAATTTCATCAACATCTGTTACAAAAAAACCAAAACCCAACCATTGAATATCATTCGACATCTAGTCAATCTTACCTGGTAGTAATTGTGACACCCATAAAACCTCCTACCTGGGTTTGCTTCTGACCACGACGTCTACTGGGGAGCCACCAAATTATGATAGCAGTATAGACTCCGACCACTATAGTGTTCCTCGTGACTAGGCTGTCTCAAGAACACCACCCTTCTTTTGCATCTCCCTGTCGTCGATGTTGAAGACGAGGCGATGAAGCTTCCTCTCGGTTTTTCGTTTCTCATGTCGGTTTCTCGTTTCTCATGTTTGTTGGACCAATTACTCCTATGCTTCTTGATTGACGACTACAATGGAGGTTTTTTTTGAGGGGGGGAGGTTGTCGAGGGTTCCAATCCCATTTGCCACGTCTTCAATTGACTGAGCAATAAATCACACTTGGAGTACATCTAGCATAGTTAACACCACTTTAACGGACACTTTGCACCTTTAATGGAATATGTGACTTTTACCATAATTTTATAATCACATAATCACTTTTACCTCTTAAAAAAATATATATTTAGTTTTAGGTGCACTTTTGACAAAAACACATGTATTTTTGGACTTAAACCCTATAAAAAAAAGTTGTCATTTTTTAAAGTAAAGGCAGTAAAGTTATATTACAAGAAAAATGTATTAATTTCATAAAAGTCCGTGAAGACCTACTGCCATTAGATTGTTTTGCGGAACAATTTTGTTATTTGCATATTTTGGTGATACTTACACGTCATTGTCCCTTATTTTATATCAAAGGCGTATTATTGATAAAGGTTTTTAAAATATTTAGGTTATAAGTGTTTTTGGAAAAACTAAACTAAACTTTTTATCTTTAAAAATTTAATAAAAATATTTTTTTTTTCTGGGAGAAGGCAATAAAAAAAGCCCACCAATCTCTTTCTCATTCACATTTTTTTATTTATGGGAACAAAGATATGGACATCTTTTAATAAATGTGTTTTTCTAAATTTAAACTTATCTTATTCTCTTTATGAACGAGACTATGTTTACCCACATTCATATTTCCCACTCCACAGGCCACAACATACGACTGATCCTAGAAATACAGTATTGAACTTAAGTTCTGGCCGGAAAATTGGGCAAAAGGGCAAAGGAACTCGTAAAGAAAGACGAGTTATTAACAAGATACACCAATGTGTAAAAAGTCAAAAGTTTCAAAATTAATGACTCTTTGATCTCAAAATGAACCACTCGAAACCGTCCTCTTTCTCAATAACCGTCTAGCACCAAAACCACCGGCTCACTAATCACTCCTTTTAAACTCATTCAAAAGTCAACTATAACTCCAAATTAAAAGGTAAAAACCTTATTCAATGTTTTCCACTTTTCCTTTTTAAATAAAGTAATAAAACAAACACTGCAAAAAAGTCAACTCCCTTGTCCTCCTCTCCTTCCCTCCTCCCCTCTCTCTCATATCTTCTTCTTTCTTCTCCTTCCTCTCTACTTATTCTTCTAAAGCTCACAACTTTGAGCTCTCGCCATTCCCAAAATGGGTAACGGTATTGGAAAAATCTGCCTATGCTCCTCCGGCGTCGGAGATATCTCCCGCCGGTACGAGATGCTTCCCTCCAATCCCTATGAAAAGTCTCTCGGCAATTCAATCAGCTACACTCGACCCGACCCATTTCGATTATCGTCCTGCTCCAATATTTCCTCCAACGAGGATTCCACCACGCAGATGACTTTCAGATCAATCTCCGGCGCTTCCGTGAGCGCCAACTCTTCCACCCCACCATCCATATATCTTGCCAATTCATCCCAACACGGAGGCTCTGCTTTTGACTCAACGGCGTCGTTTGAGTCCTCCACTTCCTTCACCTCCATGCCCCGTCATTATCATCAGCCCCGTGGCTCCTCCGTTGGAAGCTCCGGCACGGTGTCGAGCTCCTTGGACGTGGGGCTTGAGCCGAGATTGAATGGGAACTCCGTTGAAGAACAACAACAAGAATGCTCTGTATCTGTGAAATTCAAAAGGAGCTTATCTGATCACAAAATCGGGTCTTTGATAAAGCCCAGTAATAGGTTGAAGAAGATTTTTCGGCGAGCAATTTCCAGCGTCACACCAATCAAAGGGGTGGTTTCGATCGGAGAGCCCACTTCAGAGAAGCAAAAAAACAATGAAGATGAGATCGAAAATGATGAAGGTTCTGCAGTGCAAAGTTTGAATTTTCAGTGGGCTCAAGGAAGAGCAGGGGAAGATAGAATTCATATTGTGATTTCAGAGGATGATGGTTGGGTTTTCGTTGGAATCTATGATGGATTTAATGGCCCAGATGCCACTGATTACCTTCTGAACAATCTCTTTTGGTCTATTCACACTGAATTAAAGGAGATGCTCAGTAATGGCAATTCAGAATCAACAAATGAAGAATGTTTGAGTCATTCTGATGTGGTAAGAGCACTTTCAGAGGCATTAAGGAAAACAGAGGACGAATTTATGAAGGATTCTGATGAGACAATAACGAAGGATCCAGTGCTGGCCATGATGGGTTCTTGTGTTTTGGTGGTGTTAATGAAAGGAGATGATGTTTACGTAATGAATGTTGGGGATAGTCGAGCAGTTTTAGCTCAGAGTTCAGAGCATGGTTTGAATTCTCTTCAACTCACTGTAGATCACAGCACAAACGTGAAAAAGGTAATTCTGTTACCCCCCCCCCCCAATCGGGTTAAAAAAAAAAGAACTATAAAGATTGTTAATTCTGAGATGTGTTGTAAATCCCAGGAGGTTCAGAGAATAAGGAGGGAACACCCAGACGATCCTTGTGCAGTAATTAAAGGCAGAGTGAAAGGCCACTTGAACGTCACAAGGGCTTTTGGGGCTGGTTTCCTCAAGCAGGTACTCTGTTATGCCAATGTTTAAACTTTAAACCATCCCTGGTTCATAAACAGGGTCACAGAGTTTGAACTTAGCCCGTGCAATTTTACCTTATAAGTGATCATCTAGAAACATTGGGTATGCAGAAGTTTTTTGAAGAATAATTTTGTAATTTGTTAAAAATGTTAATTATGAATATCAATTTTTTAATGGTCAATATTAATTTTTTAATGGTTAAGATGAAATTGTTATTCAAAAATTTTTTGGATACGCAACGCTCCTAAATGATTACTTACAGGATAAAATTGCACTTTAATCCTTGAATTTAAGCATTTATACTAAGAATTAAATCAGCAAAGTCTGAATTTAATGTTGCTGGGTTATTTGGACAGCCTAAATACAACAATGCAGTATTAGAAGCATTCAGAGTTGACTATAAAGGGGATTCACCCTACATCACATGTTCACCTTCACTTAAGCACCACACTCTGAGCCCAAGTGACAGATTCTTGATAGTGTCCTCTGATGGACTTTACCAATACTTCACCAATGAAGAGGCAGTCTGCAGAGTTGAGTTTTTCATCACTTTGTATCCGGAAAGAGATCCTGCACAGCTTCTCATTGAAGAAGCTTTGGCTAGAGCAGCAACAAAAGCTGGTAAAAGTCCTTTGCTTTCTGATCTGGAAAATGAGAACAGGTTTCATTCATTCGTTATAATTGAATATGATGAATAGGTTAATTTGACATGTGATTTTTGGCATTGCAGGTATGGATTTTTATGAATTACTGGAAATCCCTCAAGGAGAACGACGTTTGTTTCATGATGATATTTCCATTGTCATCATCTCCTTGGAGGGCAAAATATGGCGCTCATCAGCCTCATATACAGAAACTGCTTTGTGAATTCTTTGGATTGGAGATCATACAGTAGGAATACACAAAAATTACCTTGGTATTGGCTAGCCTAAAAAAAAAACAGAAAAATACTGACATACATGCACTAACAATTTAGTGAAATTTCATTTCGAGTTTAATGTATAAATTTACTCATAAAGTATTTACGAATGCACACCTATCATTATAAAGTTCTCTTAATGCAAAAATGCATATGAAAATTTTAAAATGGTGCAAAAATGTTATGATCGTTAATATGACTTAACATCTGTTACATTTTTACACTTGGACAACAACATGGACCCCACACATAAAAATTAACAGACATTAACGTCATGGCATTTTTACATAATTTTAAAATTTTCATGTGAATTTTTGCATCCAATGAAACTTTGTAGTGCCAGGTGTACATTTGCGAATACTTCATAGAGTAATTTGCACCTAAACCCTTCATTTTGGCTTTTTTCCTCCTCTTTTTGTTTCCTCATTTTTGCTGTAATCTCACATTCAGTTTATGAGGATCAGGGCCTTTTCCTTTCCATGTATGTGCTCAAGACCTAGCAGAACTTTGATATTTTTGTGCTAAACTCAGTAAAGAAGATCCTACATCCTACATACAGTTAAACACCTCTCAATTTATTAGTTGTGTATGTGCTTGTTTGAAACAGCGAAGCATCTTTTCAATCATGATTTATGGTATATGAGGTAAGTATGTAAGAGGAGTGTTGTATTAACTTGTATATATATATATATATAATCACTTATAAATATTTTAAAAGCTGATCCAAACATCCTATTAATGGTCTCTAGTTTTTTATTTTTATTCTGTGTAAATAGTATTATGTGATTAATTTGTCGATTATTTTATTATTACAATACTATGAACCGTCCAAAACTAATAAAATTCCCTTTAAACTCTGAATTATGGGTTCTTAATTAAACTAACAACTTGCAGAAGTAGAGCAGTTGAAAATATCATTGATTGTAGTTATGGTTTGTATGAAAAAAGTTGGGGCCTGCATTGGAATTAACTACTTGCAGAAGTAGAGCAGTTGAAGAGTTTGCCAACATATAATTAAGCAGAGTTGGAATGATGACATAGTCAAAGAAATTGGTATATCTTTTTTTTTTTTTAAGTAGCATCTAAAGGATGTGGACCGGATCGAATCCTGAAAGAGGCACTAAAGTCTGATGCCTTACCACTACATAATGAGGTGTTAGGCGGCATATTTTTTAAACTCGTCATATTATAAATTAAAGGAAAAGGAAAAAAAAACTCGATTGTTATTTAAAAATTAGTTTGAATATGAGAAAAGTAGTCTATAGGACATGTTTTTGGTTGGAATATTTTAATCCCAAAATTGTCGTAAGCGAAAGGGAGGTGGAAAAAATCATGGACAACGATGGAAGAAACAATCTAGACATTGAAGATTTTTTATTATATATATGAAAAAATGTTGAGATATATCCACAAAGAAAAATCCAAAATCATGACAAAAGGATAACAGTAAACAGTGGGTTTAGGTATCTCTAATGAATAGTAAGAGAAATTAATGGGCAAAGAACATGAGTTTGGTTGTGTTATGAGCAGTGATACCATCGTGGAAGCTCCATATGGTGGAACTAGTACAGAACTACATCATCCATATGTTGTTTTCTGTGTGGTTCTAGTGCATGTAGCTATATATATATATATGTGTGTGTGTGTGTATGTATGTATGTATGTATGTATGTATGTATGTATGTATATATATGTATGTATGTATGTATGTATCATGTCATATGAGTTGACCAATCTTTTTTTTTTTTGGGGGACACATACGTTGACCAATCTTATATTAACTCAATTAACAACTTGTGTGAAAAGAGGCTTTTTTTTTAAAAAAAAATTACTGAAACGTCTTGTTTGAAAATTTTATTGGTTAAGAGGATTTAAAATGTTTTTATACATAAAAAAAATACCAATATGTAAGATTTCATATATAGAAATTATGGATAATCAAATTTAGGTCATATTATTTCAAAACCTTTGGGTGAAAAGAGTGAATACATCCTAAATAGTATGATCAAATTACTTTTGTAGATAAAAGGGTATGTTAAAACAAATACACTTATTTAGGTTTAAATGTTTACCAATACTCAAATATGAATTGATAGTATAAGGAATTTGTATGAAATATTTTTCATGTAAGCAAGCCGGCCAATTGTATTGACTTTAATTGAGTATATATTGGACTTTAGGGAAATTAGACATTAAATTCGAATGATGAACGATGATAAAGAGAAAATTATGAATAATGTTGGGTCTCTTAAATTTGACTAACTACTAAATGATATTTTTGAAAAACTTAAGCTAAAACACAAAGAAAAATTGTAAATTTCTAAGCTTGACTTATAAATATTGCAAAGAATTTGTGAAAGAGTCCCAGTTAAACTCTAAACCACGTGATTGAGAAATTTTTTTAGCAAGCTCTCCTACAATATTTATGATTTAGTATTAAAAATTTATAAATTTTTCTATGTGCTTTTACATAAATTTTTCAAGGAGCTAAATTCGGAAAACTTAAATAGTCATTGATTTTTTTTTTTTTGCCGGTTCATAGTCATTGATTTACTTATTGGAGACCTGTACATAATTTTTTCAACAATAAATTAGCCTCATGAGTTACATGGATCAACTGAAGTTGAATTGACAATTAGGCGTTAGTGCTATTAGCAATTCATGGAACTTACCTTATTGGATAAAACTACCTTATTGGATAAAACGGAATCACTTCGTCAAACTTTAACTCATTAATTATTTTAATGGCGTGAGGCAAATGAGAACCAATGATTATTTGTGTTAATTAAGCATTTTGCGTTTGAAGCATGCTGCATCATATCAACTTTATAATGGGTAAGAATAAGATATTTCCGAGAATATGATAATATATATTAATTAAAGACAAAAAAAAGTTGGACAATTTTAGAGGGAGAGGTTGAAGCATTTTACAGTGTCCACTGTCCACCTACTAGTGTCTGGCTTGTAAATTAATAGCATTATAGAAGTAATTGATTTCACCAAAAATAAACAAGAAGTCTGAGAAATATAATGAAAAATGTAAATAGGGAAAATGCGATTCAAAGTCGATAAATGACTAATAACAGAACAAGAAATTAAATTCGATTAGAGGAAGATGACAAGGCTTTGTGAGAATAGAATCATGTGTCCATCATCATCATGAGATTGTTAAATTTGACAAGTAATGAAAACTAAACTAGGGACGATTATTTGGAATCAATTCTCATATTTGGAATTTCGAATTTCGAATTTCAACCTTAACGTACGGTTCCTTTTGGTTTTGTAGAAAGTAGAAACTCACGTTCTTATAATGTATATCCAACAAAAATATGTTCTTGCCATATGCTTGTACTTGCATATGCTCTGAAACTTGGTACATCCGACATAGTATATGTTCTTAGTTTATTTTTATTATTTTTTTGGGTACAATTTTCTTGCTTTATTTTTGTTACTTATGAGAGGAGGGAATAGGCCTAATATATAATAAAATCTCACATGATCAGAGGTGGCCTAAGACCAATTAATTATTTGGGCACAGTTCTCCCAATCACATCATCTGCAACTTGTCCCTCAGCTCCATTTTGTTCCCTTGTCAAAATATTATCCGGTCCAAAATATAAGAGTTTATTAAAAAGTTAGTTTTGATACTAAATATAAAATTTTAATTCATTTTATTTCTAATATTTATTATTTTTCTCAAACTAATATATTTAATAATTGATATATAATCTAATATTATACATAAGTATTTTAAGAAGATCATGTTGATTTATTATAATTAAGTATTTCATCTTGTTTTCTTAATCTAATCTTATTTTCTTAATCTATTCAAATTAGTGCAGTAAATCTTATATTAAGACCCGATGGAATATTTTGTTAATCTTAAAAAAAAAAATTACACTCACTACTCTAGTGTCATTTCTTTGTAGAATAGATTATTCTCTCTGATTAAAATAAAAGAAGTAAGTGATTTTACTTCTTTTGAATTGAATTCCCAAAAATCAAAATATGAAGCCCCTAGTTCTTGGAACTAGCTCCTAACTCCTAACTCCTCTTGAAACCGAAACCTCGCATTTAATTCGGACACACTTCAAAACCGAATTGCAAGTAACATTCCAAAATCCCACACTTCAATTTCTGAGCCGTTTGTAATGCAGAGAGAGAAGGGTCCACAAATAACTGAGCTTTGACCAGCAAAGCTTTGACCTTTGAGCTTTTATCAGTTTTATTTCTGCTGCACTTTCCTTCAGCAGGTTCATGTGAAGGAGCAGTAATAAAAATAAAGTGAACAATTCAATCAATTGAAGAATTGATAGCCATAAAAAGGTGGAGTAACATTCAAGAGCAATTGTCAGTAATCAAGCTAGCGCAGATTGACAAATGTAATAGAAAGAATTGTGTATAACTTAGAATCTTGATCTAAATTTTAAGACATCTAATGAACAAATAAAAGGGAAAAACCACCATATTTAGACCTCTAAAACAAAAGATTTGTAGATAATGGTACAATAAGCCACTTGCTATGGTCAGATGGTGCGAGATTATGGTAATTTCTACAAGGTTTGAAGTTTGAACCTACTTGCTGACAGTAGCACCAAAAACAAAAGAAAATTCGGTTGCAGAAGAACCTTTGATCCGGTAAACTTCAACATATTAGAGTAGAGGTGATTCTATTTCATGCATTCGAGTAACATCAACTGTCCACATCATCTTCTCTAACTCCACTTCAATATAAAGCCCGCCGAGATCATGCTGAGAGCATGAAATGGATGAAATTATTTCTTTGTGAACTATATACCCAATCCACGATAGAATAGCCAAAGAAAACCAAGGTCCTAAGTTTTAGTGTACTGCAGTGAAATCCATATTATGGCAAGTGGGGTTGCATGGATAAGGGCAGTCGATTTGCTTCACCACTTTTCTGTCAAAAAACCAATCAGCAACAGCTTCAGCTATTGTCTGTTCCAATGGCAGCCAAAAAAGGTCAGTTCGAAGTCAGATTAATTGGAATACAAAACATAGGCAAAAGGACAAGTGCGGAGTCAGATTAATTAGAAAAAAGAACATAGGCTCTGCTTTCCTGAAGCTATGTTTCTCCAAGAGTTCCTTTCCCCATAGACTCAGTTCAGCGTGAAACATGGAGAAAAACACTTGAGTTATAGACATGTACAAAAGGTAACAATAATCCCAAAATAATTAAACATCTCAATTAGACATCCTTTTCTAAGCAGAGAGAGCTTATAACTTGACATTAAGTGTCAACGTACAAATTGAATCATATTTTCTAACCAGAATGCCAAATTGATCAGATGAAGTCGGCGTATATATACAGCCTCTTGACTTCAGTTTTAGGGGAAGAAAATAGAGAAGGGACTGAATTTATTTAAATGACTACTATAACACAAATGTGAACTTGAATCATTATGTGGTTTGATCTCCACAGCAAATGAGGTGTTGAAACTGCACTAACCTTATTGTTTAATTTAGGAGAATTGGCTGAATGCCATGTCTCAGATATCCAAGTCTGGCAATGAGCAAAACAGGAATTTATAAACAGTCCTACTTCCTTTTGATGGTTGAATTCATTCAAAGACTTCAGCAAAGAATCTCGGAAACCTGAATGATTATTAAATAAATCAAGACTAAGTACGAATACATAAAGACAATAACAGCTTGCTCAGATCAGGTCATCATTCAAATTTAATAACACCAAGTTAAATCACATTTGGATGGCAATGTTCAGTCATGCAAACCTATCAACAGCCGGAAAAAATGAAGCCAAAATATTAAAAAAATTTCTCTTTAATACTGCTGTTTTGCTTTAATCACCTTCATATCATACTCCTAAATAGTACTACAAAAAACTCGTGGAATGGATACAAAGCATACATTCCTGGAATATCGTTCAATGATGTGAGACTGAATCCAGACATCTTGCTGTGGCCATCAAAACATGACCAAGCAGGATAAGGTAACAGGATGACTATTTCATGTAACTAAACCCATAAACATCATCAATCAATATAGAATTCACTGCCTTCTATTCAATCAATTACCAGGAATTCCCTAGTCCTCAAATTACTATAACTAGAATAGGTCTCTTGTATTTGCACAAAACCCAAGATGAGCTATACTATTTACAGCTGGTGAACAATGCGACTTCTTAGAACTATACAGGAATGTTGATGGTGTCTTAAAAATATAATAAATCTGCCAATAAGCCAACTGGATATATCCAAAAGGATTATACCATCCAGTCAATATTGTGAAGCTGCGTATAGTAGGGCAAAGCCATCTGGTAGACTTACCTTGAAGAATATCCATCAGATCAGCATCACAATTGTAAATGCTCAATCTGCATCTTTTCCAGCGGCCTTGAGGATCTGATCCATCTGGTACCAGAACATGTTGTATCTGGACATACCAACTTCCTATCATATGGTTGTGATAGGGTTAAAAATAAATTTAGGAAACTAACTTGTTTATCGAGGAAATTTACCTGCCAGAAGTCATAAGCTGGCTGGACAAGGAACACAGGAGTCTGCAGCCTTTTCATAATTTCGGCTGGAAAGAAACACTGCAATGCAAATCAACAGTTGGTGGTACCATTTATTGTTTGTCTGAATCATGTGAACCAACCTTAAACTGTTGAACTTTATCATTGAAGAGATTTAAGGGGTGTCTAAGCAAGAGGAAGCATACCCTAGATGGTTCCATACTGGTAGTGCAGTCCCTGTGCAAGCTCTTCGTAACACTCTGACATGACAGGTAACATGAAGAGATATTACTAGGGTAAATATCTTCTTGGGCTTTAAATTAACACAAAAATAAAATCAGCTCACTCAATAAAAAAAAGTACACAAAGTCCCATGTCTGCTTTTGACACATAAGAAATTGGTGCCAAAAATGGCAAAGCACTTCGAATAATATTCATATTTTTTTTCTTTACTTTGTTTTATAGAAAGCTTGCAACATCCATCTGAATGTCTATGCTTTTTCATTTAATAGACAAGGTAAGCATTACCTGAAGCTGGACAACATCATGGTAAAAGGATCTCATGGTGTTATTGCCACGAATATCCTTCCTGAAATTGAAGGCATAAAAAGGATCAATTTTTATTTTACTTGTCAGTGAAACAGAGTAACAGACAATAAGCAAATGCAAAGTAGTAGTGGAATGCGCTCAAAAGGGAATCCAAATCCCAGTTATAGCTCAATGCAATTGAAATCTTCTAGTTACATCCTAAAGAATTGTCAACCTTGGAATACATTATGTAATAATGAAAGTATTTTGGGCAACTTTAAGTTCAATACCTATCAGAAAAGGTAATGGCAGGAAAAGACAATGATATGTAAACGAAAACATACTCATCAAGGAAGAAGCCTGCATCAGCAAGACACTTAACAGTTGCTTCCTTTGGAAGATGTCCTCGAAAGTCATCACAATGTATAAGAGTTGCCAATCCTCCAGCAGAGCATCCTGAAAGCAGAGCCTGCATAAGTAACCTGCC
The DNA here is from genome assembly GCA_037074505.1 of Albizia julibrissin. Lineage (NCBI taxonomy): Eukaryota > Viridiplantae > Streptophyta > Magnoliopsida > Fabales > Fabaceae > Albizia > Albizia julibrissin. The sequence continues at coordinate 41,684,840 of CM073487.1, forward strand.
TATCATCACATTTGCAGATCAAAGTTCACCGGCAGAAGGCAGCAAAAATCAAAATCATATAAACATAAATTGCATGAAAAGAAAGCATATTCTGTGTAGTAACGTCCATCAATCAGTTAAATCCACTGTGAATTTGCTTCATTTACAACTGGAAGTCAATAAAATCTAAATAATCCCACAATTTCTTTCACTCTAGGTAACATTGATTCGGCTTTCATGTTACCATCTATGAGTAATGCCATGCTTGGTAAATTGACTAGTCACTTGTGGAAGGGAAAAATTAGTGGCACGATTAACCCATTGGACTAATCACATCAATACTTAACACTCATGTTTTGTAACGCCACTTTCCAAATCAATCAACAAAGAAATTCCTATAAAATAAAAGTGATTAAAAACAATGATAGTTTTATTGGGTTCATAATCTACAACGACACAAGGATAAAGGGCAAAATGACTTTATAATTTATATCAGCTCCTCAGGATTTTGATGAGCATTAAAAGAATTATTCTTCTTAGCTCAGATATTCTATTAATATAAGCTGTGCATGAGATAAAATTTGAACAGAGAGCCGGACATCTTTTCACAAGTGTACATCACTTCAGTTCGTGAAAATTTCACCAAAACTTTAAAGATATATATTAGAAATTCATGGGAGAATAACCTCTTTGGCTTCAGACAAGCCAATTGACAAGAGTTCATCCATAATTGCTTGCCATATGAGCTGACCTCTGAAGAATAATTTATTTTCTTTCTGCAGTAACGGGACAAAAACAAGGAAGAAATGTCAAGAACTTTCTTATATAGACACACGTGTCAAGCAGCTATGGAAAACCCATTGCAAATAATTAAGAAAATCCCTTAAGTCAATGCTGCACAAGTAAAAGTGAGGTCAACCTTAATCTCGTTTTCTGGGTGACCAGCAAGGGACGCACCGTCACAATAACGTATCTTAACCTTGTTCCAGCTAAAGAAATCTGAGTAAGTTTGATGCACCAAGCTAAGTAACACAGCTTACTGAATATACACGTCCAACTAACTAAAACTACTTCCACTGCAGCACAGCTAAATATGTAGATTTCGAAAAATGTTTATGAGGATTTATGAAATTCGACCAGGAGTAATGATTTAATCACAGGATATTTGGTACCAAAAAGATCAAAGTTCCAACTCATAGTGTTAAAGGGATTTATGTCAGAGTTAGCAGCATTGGATGGCCCGGGTATAGAAGTTGCAGATTCTAACAAAACTAAAAGAAACCAAACCAATATGGTACGTTAGCAATGGCCAATAAGGTAGCAAAATAAGAAGCAGATGCCATACCAGGATTCTGAGCAGGGTCAGAGCTTAGGATTCCCGAGAAACGAACTTGTCTATCCATATACTTTGAGGATCCCAAAGCAGTCATTTTTCGCCGAGAACACGAAGAAACCGAATCACACCAACCTCCTCCCTACATCCAAATAAAGAGAGTTGGAATCAAGCAATTCAAGTTATCTTTTTTTCTGTTTTCATTTTCTTTGAGCGTTCGATAAAGCTTTACGCAAGCAAAAGAACCTCAATGTGAAGTAGCCAATTGTTAGAGCCGGATCCAAACCCCTTTTGGAAATGGTATCCCGGAAAGCTCCCATCCAAGCAAACTGCAAAAAAAAGGCTCAAATTATACAATTTAAGCAATCCACTTTACTCTTGAGCGTTGTTTTCAATTATTTAGATATGAAGTGAGATTGAGTTCACATACAAGCGCCTCTATCCTTGGCATTTCGAAGAAGAGTCAGATCGACGAGATCATCGTTTTGGATTAGACCGAATGAGGGGTTGTTTTCGGAACCATTTACGCTTCGCCGGGAATCGGAGATAAGAGAAAGTGCAAAGACGACGGTGAGAGTGAAGCCCACGGCGGCTAGTGCCCAGTCCTTCTTGGCCCACTTGCGCCACCGTAGTAGAGCGCGAAGATGAGGATTAGCCATGAAAGAAGACAAGAACCACGATTCACACTCAGTGAAGGAGAGGGAAGAAGACGGACAAGTGTGGAACCAAAAGGCAAAGCGGGCAGCTCGGTTGGGTGGCTCCAAAACTAGAGTGCATCGTTGACCTTTACCCAGTCAGTGCGAAAAGGAAAACTTAACCAAAAGATGCCGATTTCTTAAATTTCATAATTCATATAATATATGAAATCAATATTTAATTTCTTAACAAAATTATGATACTATTTTAATAATTTAACATACTAGTAATGTTTTAAAATAGGTAAATTTAGATTCTTTTTTGGAAATGTTGTAATAAGTTTTCTTTTACTGACAATTTGTATCTTCCTAGTAGAGGCACTATTAGGTAGCATTTTTTTATAATGGGGAAAGGTTCAGTCATAGTCCTAAATTATTTTTAGAGGTGTAATTTTGATCTTAAATTATTTTTGGGTACAATTTTGACCCTAAATTAATAAAATTGAAGCAATTGTGAACCTCAACTAACCGAAATGAAACTCCGTTTGCCAAGTTATCATTTTTTTTGAGGAAAATAACCATTTTACCTTTACAATTTTGTAATTTTGCCCTTAGCAATTGTGTGACACTTTTAAATTAGTAAATGATCTCCAAAAATTTTGAAATTTTTCATAATAAAAGTAGATATGATAAGCTTTAATTTGATAGGTTATATGGAATTTTATTTGGTCAAAATGACCATTTTGCCCTTGCAATTTTCGCAATACTTGAAAAATTGGCAGATTTGTCATCGAACTTTAAAAATTCATATATAATTGTATAGATATCCAATTAGGGTGGTTTAAAAGCCTATGTGACTCTTATTAAGTCTATTTTTATGGAAAAATATAAAATTTAGCCAATAGAAATACTTGAAAAACGTTAAATTCGCTGGGCAAAAACTTTTTTCTGAAGCAGACTTCAAAAATAAAAATTTTGGAAATTTTGAGGTTTCTATTGGCTAAATTTTATATTTTTCCATAAAACTAGACTTAATAAGGGTCACATAGGCTTTGCAACCACCCCAATTGGATATCTATACAATTATATATGAATTTTTAAAGTTCAGTGACAAATCTGCCAATTTTTCAAGTATTGCGAAAATTGTAAAGGAAAAATGGTAATTTTTACTAAATAAAATTCCATATGACATATAAAATTAAAGCTTATCATGTCTACTTTTATTCTAAAAAATTTCAGATTTTTTGGAGGTCATTTACTAATTTAAAAGTGTAACACAATTGCTAAGGGCAAAATTACAAAATTTCACAAAATTGTAAGGGCAAAATGATTATTTTCTCCAAGAAAATGATAACGTGGTAAACGGAGTTTCATTTCCGTTAGTTGAGATCCACAATTGCTCCAATTTTATTACTTTAGGGTCAAAATTACACCCAAAAATAGTTAAGAGTTAAAATTGCACTTCTAAAAATAGTTTAGGGCCATAACTGCACATTTACCTTTTTATAATTGGGTAATAATGTTTGGAAAATATAATTTTTTTGGTTTATGAATCTTTCTTCATTAGGCTCTAACATTTTTAGAACTTATCTTTTTCAACTTTTTATTCTCCTCTATGTTTATTACTATTATTATGACCTACAATAATAGTAATTTTAATTAAACTAAGAAATTTGGGCTCTTCGTTATTAATATTATTATAGTAATTGATAATAATATTAACATGTGGCATATATGTCATTCACAAATTAAATATATTATTTCAAGTGTTCATTAGTTTTGAACCCAAAAAAAGGGTCTTCAATGGCATATTTTATTTTTTAAATTTTATGTCACGTAGAAGTAAAGAGTATATGAATACTTAATTAGAGAAATTGGGAGTGCATCCCCCTGTATGTCTAATCTTCTTTCCTTTCATTTTTCAAAATCTGCGCTCCTGCATTTAAAATTGGAAAAATTAATTCTCCAATCCTTATAGTTTTCTTAAATTTTGAATTAGGTTATTACATTTTTTTCTATCAAGTGCTCTAAATTTACTCCACTAGTCCCGTTAGTCCCGGATGTTTGCAACTGTTTAAAAAGAGCCAACCGTTAAAAAAATCCGTTAGTCAACCTCAAGATGGAGACAGCTAGGCGTACTCTTACAAATGAATCTGACTCAGCATCTATGAGTACCACGTATGAAAATAATTTATTGTCTTTGTCCCTCCCTTTCTCTCTCCCCCCCTCTTCTCTCAACCTCCCCAGCGCACAGGGACCTTTCCCCACCATTCTTTGCTGCCTCTCTTCTCTCAGATCCATCCCCCATTAATGTTAAAAGTTTATGCTTGTGTTCATGCCAAAGATTAATCTTTGAAAGTGAAATAATAAAACCATAATGCAAAATGCTTTTAGCATACCTGAACAGAGAAATTTGGCATGCTTTTCAAACTGCAATCCCACGAGCCTTTTTGCTACTATGGAATTTCCTCATGATTTCATTGTTTAAAACACGAGATGTAACATCTTATTTTTATATGCCCTTATTATTTATTGGAAATGTGAACTTTATTATTATGACTCAAAAAAATCAATTATTAAACCTCCAATTTACAATTTGCATTCTTTCTTTATCATTCTCAATTTCTTAAATGTGTAAATTCACACTCATTCATTTTTGTATACATACATATATTATTCAATTTTTCTTTTCATTCTTAGTTCATCCATACACGTACATACACAATTGTGTAGCCACACATGGCTACCAAAATATTTGAAATTGACATATAAACATTTGACACATTCCCATCTTCCTCTTGCATCTTTTCATTCGTTCTTCTCATATACTAAAGGTATCTATATAGTTGGTGAGTGATGGTGAGATTTGAGAGAATCTCAGTAGCAAACAATATCAACTATGCATGCAAGATAAATATTAGTGCATGACATGCTTGCTTTATATAGGCTCATGCTAATATAATGATATATCTGTATGATCAATACTTCATACAACACACCTATAACCACAGTATAAATAGAAACAAAGCTTCAATTATTTATATATGCTTCACATAATTAAGCAAAGCAATCATACATATTAATTACATGTAAGTTAAGTAAGTTCACTACCTTTTGTCTTTAAGGTTTTCCCTTGTTCCCCTTTTTTTTCCAACCATTGTAGGTGCTTGGAAATCCTCTCATTTGCTCTTCCTTAACATCTCATAGCCCTATGCACACAATCACATTATGTGTTAATTGCAAGCCATTGCACTTGACTTATTCTCTTCAAGAAGTTCAAAATTTGGGTATCACCCTAGTTGTTAGTTTTCATTGGTCAACTTCTAAAATTCATAACTTAATCTTTAGAATTTCAAATAAAGTAGTTTAAATTCCTATTTGAAGCTCTTCAAGTCCTCTTTAAATAAAAAATATTAACCATTGCCAAATACAAGGGTTAATTTCTAGGAATCCTCAACCATTCCCACTGGTCCAGAATTCACTCCAAATTCAATGCCTAAACTTTAATAATTCACAACTCCCAATTTACTAATGTAAATACCACATATTATATATCAAATTAAAGCATATCATGTATATTATTATTCTAAAAAGTTTCATGGTTATTAAATAACATTTAGTCAATTAAAAAACAAGCCACAAACATCATACCCTGAATCTAGCTGCATTAAACCTAGGTAATATAATATTCCAATTTTCACATTTTTTATCCAATTCATCCAAAAGCATAACCATAGGCTACCCTCACACAATTTTTCATGTAAAACACATTGATGACCTTAAATTCACCAAAATCACACTCCTTCTTGCTACCCTACACCTGGCCGAAACTAATCACCTAAACCACAATCACCAAATTAACAATTTTACCACCAAACTAGTCTAGAATCATCATTAAACATCATATGTCATCATTTATGTGATCATAATAATATGAAACCCTAATTTCCCTTATTGACCTAAACTAGGGCAGTCAAGAAAATTCACAATACTCAAGCAATCAACAAAATGTTTGGTTTAAATTAAAACATATGCTCACCTCTTTTACTTTCTAGAGCTTGTTCTTTATTTCTCCAACTTTAGTACTTTTTGGGTAGCTCAAAACACCTCCCCTTAAGAAATAAAAACCATAGGATTGTAGTTCTTAGTGAGGGGAACAATGTTTATGAAAATTTCAAAAGCTAAAAAGGTGATTTAGTAAGTGAAAATAAGGCTAGAAGCCTTCTTACAACACTTTTGTTCTTCTAATTTGCCCTTTTTCTTTCCTGATTCCTTTTCCACTCTTTTTCTCTCTTGTTTTTTCAGCTTGGCCTACTTTTAGGAGTCTGAGAGAATGTGTGACGTTGTTTTAATATCAATCTCCATCCTTCTTGAATGCTTGGCCGAAATTGGAGTCCAAGAAAGTAAGAAAAGATGATGTGTCAATATATGGTATTGTTTTAAAAAAGTTGAACTCATTATTCTTTCCCTCTCTCCTCATGTCTTGACCAAATTTGAGAGCCAAAAGAAAGGAATTATGTTGCCAAATTTTTCCTTGACAGCTTACATTTTGGTCAATTTTCCAAGTTGAGTCAAATTACAAGACTTGTTAGAATTTTCTTTCCGTCTTCTTTCCTTTCTTTTTGACTTGATTAATGGACATACATTTGCTCAATTTAAATCATCTTCCCTTCCCTTGAGTCTTTGACCAAATTGCTCTAAAAAAGGAAGAAAGAATGTTGACCAATTGCCTATTGGTGTATGGATTCAAATTGACTAAGGGTGTGTTTGGAAACAGCTTCTGAGAATATCTTATGAAGAAAAAGTGAAAAAAAGTGATTTTTGAGAATAGATTATGGAGAATAGATTATGAGAAAAAAGTGATTTTGATAAAATGAGAGTGTTTGGATATTATGATCAGAATAGCTTTTTTCATGGTCAAATTACTGAAAAGGACATTAACTTTTGTGATAATTACATATAAATGATAAGATTATATTTTATATATTATTTAATAATAAATTTCATAATAACTGTAAAAAATGACATAAAATTCTGAAAAATTAAAAATTATAAAATTAATCAATTATCTAACAATAAAAAGAAGATCATATATATATATATATATTGTATAATTAAAATAATACTATATTTTATATTTAAATAAGTACTCCTTCTATCTTAAATATAAGATAGAGTTAATTTTTTTTAAAAGATTAAAGAAGCTAAAATAATTTTTTTAATCATATCATATATTGTGTATCCTTAAAATATAAATATTCTGAAATATAAAAATTAAAATATAAATATTCTAAAATAATTTAATTATTTTTTCAAATCTCTTGAAAAAAAATTATCTAATCAAGTGTCACTAATCAAGTGTGGGACCCACAAAAAAAGAGAGAGAAAGAGGGAAAAGCTAAAAAATGTGGATTGTTGCAAACCATGGTTTTAGGGAGTGAAACCATGGTTTGGGAGTGAAAATAGATTATCTAAAAAATGTGAGTGTTTGGCAAATTTTTAGTGAAACCATGGTTTAGTAAGAAAAGTGCTTTTTTTTTGGGTTTCCAAACACACTCTAAAGTCTTTTTCAAAAGTGCTTTAAAACTTTGATCAACTTTTCTCTTTTTTCATTTTTGCCCCCTTGGACGTTTTGATGACATAAGGGGAAAGAGTTAATTTTCTTTTTCATCTTTATAATTACTCTTACTTTTCAAGAGCAAATCCTAAAATTTCATCTTGGCTTCCAATTTTAACCTCAAGATCAAAAGATAAATGTATCTTTTGCCGTTAGGTCTTTTCTTTTGTTTATCTTCCTTCTTCCAAGAAGTCATTCCCTCTCTTTTTGGATCCAAGTTAGGCTTTAGATCCTATTTAACTTTAGATAAAAGAATTTGATACTTTCCTTCAACTAATTGGAACTAAATCTCATATTTTGTTCCAAATTAGTCTCTAAAAGTCATTATGACTCTTAGACATTCTTGGGTCTCTTGCTAAATTATTGGGGTTTAACAATCTATTTGATTCAGTCATATTCTCAAGCTTAATTATAATCCTAAAATTCAAGATATTACACGAACTCCTGATTTCACATCATTGGATTTTGAGAAACAAATAGAGGAGGCGCAGATCCCGAAATCTGTTTTTGTTTTTGAGCTACATTAGATTCTCGTTCAACCCACAAACACAAAAAACGCTCTTCAAGGAACATGCCATTGATTTTAGTCAAACTCTGAGATTCAATGGGGACTTATATAATGAAAATTAACAATAATACCCAGCTCGGCTTCTGAATCAAAATCTGACCTTTTTCCTTTTGGATTTTAGGAAATATCGGTGGAAAAGGATGGCAAGGAAGGGTCCTGAAGCTCTGCGTTGGGGAGGTTGAGAGAAGTTGAGTGTTCGAACGGCGACGGCAGACCAGTTGCAGGGTGTGGCGTCATGGAGGTTCGGAGAGTTGAAGCCTGGCCTAGTAGAGTGAGAAGGGGGGGGGTAAGAGGAGGAGAAAAATTATTTTCAGACGTGGCTTTAATCTTTACACAAATGGATGCTTAATCAGATTCATTTATAAAATTTTGTCTTTCTGTCTGCCATAAGATGGTAGATTTTGTTTAACACTGTTAGCTGTTTTTAAACAGATTTAAACGGTAGGAACTAATAGGACTAACGGTGTAAACTTAAACATATGATAAAAAGAAAAAATAATACAAAGAGCTGATTTAAAACTCAAGGAAATTATAAGGACTACGGAATTAATTTTCCCTCTAAAATCTAGATTATCTTTCCTTATGATTCATCTATTTGAATTTTATTTATTAAAGAAAACAATAAATATAATATAATTATAAGATATGGATTCAGGTTGATTTAAGTGTGTGTTTGGATTAACTTTTGAGAATAACTTTTACGATTTACGAGGTAAGTATATGAGAAGAGTTTTATCTCGATTTATGCAAACCGTAGTTTGAAACCACAGTTTAGTGGTTTTCTAAACACACCATTAAGTATAAACTAGAACCACATTCCATTCTCTTGTGGCAATTTTTTTCTTCTTATAGATAAATACATGAATGAGCGTCGTTGTTATTGAGCGTTAACCAACTCAACCTTTCAAAGTTTGTATTTCATTACCTGCCTTTTATTATTTTGTTTTATTTATCTTCATAATTGGTAGTAAAAGACCAATGTGTTGTGAACAAGTTATTAATTAAAGTGCTGGGTAACCTAATCTTATGAAAAGGAGAATACAACACGTTCAAATAGTAAGAAGCACATTTGTTAAAATAGGTGAAAACTATTTACTCTTTTAAGCCTTGAAAAATCTTTTGATAAATTTGAAAGAGGGCTCTTCTAGTCTTGCTTATAAGTCGGTTTTTAATATGTCTCTCACATATAAGAAAAAACATGAAACCTCATTAATTTTATTTTAAAATTTAATAATTTTTCAACTTTACCACTAATTTTTCCCACTAACCTTGTTTTAATATACAATATATTCTCGTCGTTCCTTTTTATAAAAACCTAAAATTTTAATTGTCTTGGTCATTTTTATAAAAACTTGACAAGAATTGTCTAAATAATTAATGATTTTTTTATTTTATTTTTACCCCTCATTAATTATATGTATTGCATTAATTAAAAAGGTTTGTGATGCTTATATTTACTTTATTTCTCTCTCTTACTTGACCCTCATAAATAAGGACATACTTAGAATACAAAGTTTATTTCAGACAAAGTTTATTTTTAGGGCTAAAGGCTATTTTTACCTCAGAGGTATTCACTAAGAGGAAATTTTATCCTAAATTTTTTTTGGAGGCAATTTTGCCGTAAAAGTATCAAATGTTGAACAATTTTGCTTCAATTTAACAGTGTTAAACAGTCAACAATTAGTTGACCCACTTATGCTAAGGCACCTCAACCACGTAGAATAGCAATGCCACCTATTACCCTGCTTGTTATGCCAGATCGGCATTCTCATCTTCCTCTCCTTCCCTTTAGGGTTTGTTTGGTTAGACGGAGGGGAGGGGATAGGAGGAGAGAGATTTTAATGTTACATTGTTTAGTTTGGAAGGGGAAATATTTAATCTGGACAATTTTACCTTATTTAATTTTTTTTAAAATTATGTACAATGTTTAATAAAATATATTATAAATATAAAAATTATAATTTAATATTCATAATTATAAAAATTGAATAAATATAACTATAATTATACTAATAAATATCCAAAATTATATTCTATGATTTTACTTACTCTACACACACACACAAATAAGTAAAATATTATAATTATAATATATATGTACACAATAAAAAATTTTAAAATAAAAGTGGAGGAGGATAACAAATGGGATAACTAAAAAATTTTAAAGCCAAAATAGTCAATGTGAGGCAAAATATTACATATCCCCTCCAAATCCCCCTAATTTGGAAGGGGAGGGTGAGGAAAATTTCAAAAACTTTCCCCTTCCCTCCTAAAAATTTATGGTACCAATTAAGGGGAGGAGAGCAAAATCCCTCGCCTCCTTCTCATTTCCCTCCCCTCAAACCAAACAGACCCTTACAGAAGAGCCCCTCCAACAGTTACACTAGCCAAGAAGAACAATTTTGCATCAAGGGTCGAGAAGAGCTCTGTGTGAGTTAATGAGTAAAGAAATCATAGACACCAATAATATTTGCAGGAGCTTAATTGTCCCAATCATTTAGACATAGCATCTATAAATATACATGTGTGTAAAACAAATTTATATATCACAGAGGTCAATTTATAAAACAGGATCCCAGCCACTATGACCAAATGCTCAATTGTTTCTACTCAACGAAGAAGCTTAAGGCTCTGTTTGGTTCGAGAGGAGGGGAGGGGAGGGGAGGTTTATTTAAGTTAGGTTAGGGGAGGTTATAATTTTGTTTAGTTCAAAAAGAGGAGAGGGGAGGGGAGGTTTCTTGTTTGGTTCAGTAGGGGAGGGGAGGGGAGTTAATTATAAATGGACAAAAATACCCCTCTAGACATTTTTTTAATGTTTTAATAATGTATTTATTAATAATTATTATTTATCAAATTGTTATTTGTAAAATAATTATTCTAACATTTATATACACTTATTTCACAAACTTGTCATCTCTTTCCCTCTATTTTGAGGATACAAAGTGGGGGAAATTTTTTTTTAATACCCATGGAACATATATAAAACAACACATTTACATTGAATTGATAATTATATATAAAGTGTGGCTCTGGAAGGTAATTTTGATTTTTTTTCAAGTCAATCTCTCTGCCTTGATATTTGTTAACAGATACCTTTATGGCTAATGCATCTATCTATATGTGCATGAAACAATGAACGGCCACAACGTACAATGAACAGCCACAACGTTATTTTAGGGTCAGGGGTAGTTTGGGAATATTATAAAATTACCAAGGGCAATTTAGTCATACTTTGTCACAAATATTCTCTCCCCTAGGAAAAACCCCAAATTTAAAGGTTTTACATAAGAGGGGAGGTGACTACTAAAAGACAAAAATCCTCCCCTCCCCTACCTCCAACCAAACACCCATTTTTAATCACTAACCCTCCCCTCCCCTCCAAAACCCCCCACCAAACAGAGCCTAAGCCTTCGTAACCATACCCAGAATTAAGAAAAAATGTTGGTGAAGTATCACTTTTCTATGAGAAAACTAAAAAGAATTGGTGCAATTGCCATTCAAATCTCATCCAACTACGCAAGCAACAACGTCCATGAAAATGTGTTTCAAAGAAAAGAAAAGGTTTTAGCTCTTACCAAGCAAAAATGGCAGCAACAACGCAGATCCACTGAGCAGAAAAGATCAGATGAGAAACACTAACACTGAGGAAGCAGATCTGGCGACCCACGGCAACCACGGACGGCAACGATGGCAATTTGAGTGAGGGAGTGAAGGCCCTTCCAGGGAAGAGTAATCTTTAAGCACAAAGTAATTTCCTTACTCAAGACGACCAGTTTAAGGCCTTTGGCGGCAAGAACAGCGGCTTGAACTCCTCCCCCAGAACCAGAACCAAGAATAATTGTACATATGAATAAGATCAAAATAAACATTTTCTCTACTCATATAAATAGGAACATAGGAGGATGAATTAATTAGGACCCATTTGGATCAAAGAAAATGTTGGAAAGGAAAAGAATAGAAAGAAGTGAAAAATATTTTGTCACACGGGTGTTTGGTTTGCACTAAAAAAAAAGAGTTGATAAAAAAAATTTTGTTTGGTTTAAAGAAAATGAAGTAGGAAAATGAACCAAAAGACTATTTTGTCATGTAATAAAAATATTATTTAGATGTCCATAGGATCTACTCATCTTTTTAATTTATATCACATGGGCTTTTGTGTCATTAGGTATTTTCCCTCCTAACTTGAAAATTGGTTCCTACCAAAATTGGTGGGAATTATCTCATTTTCAATCACAAGGTTGAAAATTGGTAGGGCCAAGACAATGGCGAACCAAGCGGCCACTGCAGGTGGAAAAATCGAATTTTTCCTTTTCCTCCTCTCATTTTCCATGAACTAAACAGGCCGAAGGCACAGGAAAAAAATTAGGGATGATCAAAAAGTCCAGTGGTCTAGGTAATCCAGTCTGATAAAAAAAATTGGTTTGAACATCTTCTGACAGACTAGACTAGACTGATTTGCTCAGGCTGGACTAGACTTCAGACCAGGGACTCAGTCCTCTTGGGCCGATCCAGTCTGGCCCGAGTATAATTTTAAAAAAAAAAATCCACCGATGTGGCGGACAAGCTGCCTTTGATTGTGGGCATATGGCTTGTGCATGCATGGGTCCCTCCTGATTCCTCATTGACTCAATTCAATCAATCCTCATTTTTGATTCATTTCTTTCTTTTCCTTTGCAATCAAAGCTCAGTAGCTCACGCCTCATGCTTCACATCTCATGGGATCAGATCAGAGTTCAGTAAATCAGTATTACCAAGCCGTCGGAGCCTCCAATCTCAAGAGTCTCGCTCTCAGCGCTCCGATCTCAGGCTTCAGATCCAGCCATCTCGATCTCAGGCTTTAGATCCCGCTGTCTAGCTCTCGGTTCCTATACATTCTTCTTGTCGTTTCAGTTCCTCTGCCAACACTCTTTCAGAGAGATGATAATTAATTTGGTGAATATAATTGCAAAGCATGCTCTACTCGCTGTAATCCCCATTTTGAAAGGGGGAAAAATCTTGACTTGCTCTGCTATGCTCTCAGATTCTCTCCCTTATCAAAGATTAAAAAACCCCCTCACTCACATGCCAATGCTTTATCATCTCCATCATTAATGTTGTTGTGCCATTCTATTTTTGACTTGCTTTCCTCATAAGTTCTGTTAATTCCCCATAGTTGATTTACCTCTTTTGGAACCAGCTGCTAAGGAATTTTCAAGATTTAGCTAGACTTCCTGGACTGGTCCAGGCAGTCCACTGGACCTGGTTTGGTCCAACCCGAACTCGGGCTGGTGCTGGACCAGAACGGACCTCAAGCTGTCTTGTTTAGCCTGAGGTACTATTCAGACTATACCTTGGGTTGAGGTCTAACCCGGTCTGGTCTTATCCATGATCAACCCTAGAAAAAATGTTGCACTTCTTTCATTTAATAAGAGGAAATCCTGTCCATGGACTGAAAGTTGGGAGGCAGCAATCCAGAGGTTCAATGTTCATAAACTAAATTTCTTTGCCAGATAATACAACTCGCTGTTTGGTACCTCCTCTCAAATCAATTCATTTTTGAATTTTATTCACACATCACCACAACATAAAATATGCATATAGATATATTCATTTGTTTATTTATATGTATTTCGCAAATTCTAATGGTATATATATTGTCACTATTAGGCATTTGAGAGTCTATCTAGATCTTGATTCTCACAAACAAACGGGTCTAGATTTAGTCTTCAATTTATCTTTCTCTGGCGAATCATTTACGCAGAGCAATTAATGTCCAATCCATCGATGAAGGGAGCTCCATCATCTCAAAATTGTAAGAAAAAACAGCAAGTTATTAGTTGGGAGACACTGAAAGACCCAGATTATCAACATTTTGCACTGCATAGTAAACTAATTAGTACTCTTAGTTTAACAGTCAATGTAAGTGAACCCTATCTTTCTTTCATTCTGATTCATTTGATTTTAGTCCAATGATTGTGCAAATTGACTTACTAGATTGATTCCATCACAACAATCTTCATAGTCATTTTCGATTCTTAGTTGCAAGAAGCTGATTGAGTCGGATATAGGAGACAGCAATTTCTTTGGCCCCTCCTATATTCTTTCTTCTCGTATTAAAAATAATCCTCCTGAAAGTTGTAAGCTAAAAAAGAGGCACTTTTGCATTTTATTACAATACAAAACACTTCTCACATGTTTATCTCTCATACGTTACAACATCAATTAAAATAAATAAGCTCATCCAAGCACACACACTAACCTTCATATGAAGAAGCATGATTCCATCTTTCATTCTTTAAGGAACTAGCATATAGTATACCAAAATGTAAGCTTTAAATTGCAGGACATATATGGCTGTGTTGTATTGCATTCTTTTCAAGAAACATGAAGATATTTTGAGCATGTATATTGGTTGAGATCCAATTAAGTTGACATGATGGGTGCTGATAAATTTAACTTGTTCGTGGTGATTTGTAATATAGGCAAATGTTGATGAAATAAAACAGTACGCACTACTGAAGTTGCAAGGATTCAGTGCAGAGGATACTATGGCTTTGGTGGGTGACGGCCTTACTGAGACAACAGTAAGTTCATCATAACCGTCTGAATATTATTGTCTGGTCAATATATTCTTAATTACGTCTTGGTAATTGCATATATAAATTAAATGATCCTAATAAATTCAAATTTAATTTGAGTCAACAATTTTCATTTGATTTGTCTTGTTATTATTATAATAATAAAGTGAATATATACTCTGTGGTGGTTTTTTAATAGGGAGAATTGCTCATAAAGACCTAATTGAAAACTTATTTGTTAAATGAGGTCTAGGGAAGATTTTTTGCACATAAAGGAAGATTGTTTGCATATACATAATGAAGATATATTTAACACAAGAAAGATTTTTTTAACACAGGGGAAGATCTTTTACATACGGAAAGATAATTTGCACGAGAAGGTCATATTTAATAAATAAGTTTCTAATCAGGTATTTTTAAACAATTTTTCCTTTTTAATATGTATAGTCGGCATCATCAAGTGCGTATAGGAAGAGTCAAATGGTGACGAGTGTTGTGATTGGGGACATAGCCGTCAGCTTTGAGTATCCTGAACAGTTAACTACCAACAATGTAGATGTGGACCTTGCTGCTTCCTGTTAACGCACTTTCATGGCACCTAGCTACATACCATAATCTTGTAATAGCATTACAATTTGTTGTTCTTTATCTTAAATTAATAGGTGAATAATGGGTCAGAGACAAGTCTCTACCATATCAGATACAATGAGGTTACACAAATGGAGCTAAAACTCGTGGTTTTATCGAACAATTTGAGGTTATATGACTATAGTGGAATTGAACCCGTGTGTGTGTGAAGGTTAAGTATTTCTTCGTATATTGTATAGGTGACGTTGATGTAATAGTTAATGTTGTGCCTGTTACGGAAGCGGGATATATAAAGCGTAACTGATTATACTAAAAAATTACAATACTAAAAAACAGAGTTTTTAGATATAATTTAATAATATAATAAATCACAACTACTATATCTAATAACAGCTAATAAATAATAAATAAGACAACAAAAAGGAAAATACCAGAATCTAATTTCACTATAAACAATTTATAAGTGAAATACTATAAGAGATGAGGAGATACAAAATGCCTTATAGAAGGAAGAAGACAAGTTGAGGGGTGAGTTGAGAAGGAGGGACGAGGCTCCCTTTTATATCAAAACAATTGCCCCCTCTCCTATGAAATGAGCGATGTGGGACTATTTTCCCACATTCAACAAATTTCCACCTTGGAAAAATTCCCAGATTTTCAATTTCTCCTAATTACAAATTTATGCTAACAATTCAACAATCAATGTTCAACAATGTTGATTAAATCCAAACAATGTTGAAATTTGACAGAAGTCACCACCTTTGTCAGCATATCAGCATGATTTTCATTTGTTCGTATCTTCTGTATCATGACTCCACCTTCTTCCAAAGTTTATCGTATGAAGTGATATCAAACATCAATGTGCTTCATCCTTGCATGGTAAACTTTGTTCTTTGCTAATTGAATAGCACTTTGACTGTCACAATAAACTATAATGTTTTCTTGACCAATACTAAGTTCTCTAAGTAATCCTTGAAGCAAAATTGCTTCCTTCACAACCTCTGTAATCGCCATGTACTCTGCCTCTGTGGTAGACAAAGCAACTGTTGACTGCAAAGTCGACTTCCAACTAACTGGTGCTCTTGCAAAAGTAAACACATAACCAGTAGTTGATCTTCATTTTTCCAAATCACCCGCAAAATCTGAGTCATCATACACAACTAAAGATCGATCATCTTCCCGCTCAAAGACCAATCCAACATCTACAGTATTACATATATACCGTAGAATCTATTTCACAGCTTGCCAATGCTCCTTTCCTGGATCATACATATACCTACTCATAACTCCAACAGCCTGTGAAATGTCAGGTCTTATACAAACCATTGCATACATTAAGCTACCAACGGCATTTGCGTATGGTACCCTTGACATATACTCTCGTTCATCTTCACCCTTTGGAGATATATCAGCACTAAGCTTAAAATAAGGGGCAAGTGGAGTGCTAACTGGCTTCGTTCTCTCATTCATACCAAAACGATTTAGCACCCTTTTCAAATACTCCTTTGGAAATAAAAATAGTTTCTTTGATTCTCTATCTCTTGTTATCTCCATGCCAAGAATTTTCCTTGCCTCGCTTAAATCCTTCATCTCAAATTCCCCTTTTAGTTGAACCTCCAGCTTCTCAATTTCTGCCTGATTTTTTGAAGCTATCAACATATTATCAACATATAAAAGGAGATATATGAAGGATCCATCTTCAAGCTTCCTCAAATAAACACAATGATCGTATCTACTTCTTCTGTACTTATGTCGCAACATAAACTTGTCAAATTGTTTATACCATTGCCTTGAAGATTGTTTCAATCAGTATAATGATTTTTCAAGTTTACACACCATATTCTCCTTTCCAGCAACTCTGAATCCTTCCGGTTGAGTCATATAGATTTCCTCCTCTAAGTCTCCATTTAAAAATACAGTTTTTACATCCATCTGAACTAGTTCCAAATCTAACCAAAGCCAACAAAATTCTAATAGAGGAATGTTTCACAACTGGAGAAAATACCTCATTGTAATCAATTCATTCCTTCTGAGCATAGCATTTAGCTACCAATCTTACTTTGTAGCACACGTCACCTTGGTTAGGAAATCATTCATTCTTTGCATACACCCATTTGCAACCAATTGCCTTCTTACCTTTCGGGAGTTTGACCAATTTCCACGTACCATTCTGATGAAGGGACTGCATTTCTTTATTCATGGAATTCCTCCACTTTTCCTTTTCTGAGCTCTAGATAGCCCATTTATAAGTTGAAGGAATGTCATCAGCTGCAATTGAGGTTGCACAACCCACCATGTCTTCAAAACGAGTAGGCTTTCTTATTGTTCGTTTTGGCTTGCTGGTTGCTATTGATTCACGTTGCCGTTGAGGCCCATGAGTCAAAACCTCCTTATCAACTGGCTCATCTTCTACCTCAGGAAAGTCTTGTCTTGTTTCCCCGTCTTCTCCTTGTACCGGGAAAATCATCTTTCCTTCAAACTCCACCTGCTTTGAAACATTATCACATTGCTGGGTATCTTCAGCTGCTATCTTTCTCACCATGGCAAATTCATTATAGGTAACATTCCTACTGAATACAATATTCTTTGTTTTTGGACACCATAAACGATATCCTTTGACTCCATAAGTGATCCCCAAGAAAATAGCTGTCTTTGCTCTTGGATCCAATTTTGACTCTTTCACATGATAGTATGCAATTGAGCCAAATACATGCAAAGAATTATAATCTGTAGCAGGTTTACCATATCATTGTTCCAACGGTGTCTTACCACTAATAGCAGTAGATGGTAGACGATTAATGAGGTGGCTCGCATATGTAATTGCCTCTGCCCAAAATTCTTTGCCCAAGCCAGCATTGAACAACATACACCGAACCTTATCCAGTAAAGTCCGATTCATGCATTCTGCCACTCCATTCTGTTGTGGTGTATTTCTGACGGTAAAGTGTCTGATGATGCCATCATCCTCACAAATCTTCTGGAAAGGATCACTCATGTATTCTCCTCCGTTATCTATACGAAAACATTTGATCCTCCTGCCTGTTTGTGTTTCTATCATTGCCTTCTATTTGAGAAAAATTTACAATACTTCATCCTTCCTCTTCATTGTATACACCCAAATTCTTCAGGGAAAATCATCAACAAATGTTACAAAATAATGTTTTCCTCCTAATGACGGTGCTTTGGAAGGACCCCAAACATCAGAGTGAACATAATCTAAAATACCTTTTGTATTATGGATAGCGGTTCCGAACTTAACCCTTGTCTGTTTCCCCTTCACACAGTGCTCACAAAACTCCAAACTGCAATGCTTTAATCCTTTTAAAAACCCCTGATCTGAAAGAGTTTTTAAGGATTTTCCTCCAGCATGTCCCAAGCGCATATGCCATAACCTGGTCGCTTCTGCCTCCTTCTCATCACTGGATGTCACTGCTGCTATTCCAATAACCGTACTACCTTGATAGTGGTACGTATTATTTCTCTTCCGAATACCCTTCATTACCACCAGTGCACCAGAAAGTATCTTCATCACTCCACTTTCTGCAATGATCTTGAACCTCTTTGAATCTAGACTTCCCACATAAATGAGATTTTTCTTCAAATGTGGTACATATCGAACATCTGTCAATGTTCTGATCAATCCGTCATGGTTCCTCAATCGAACTGAACCAATGCCATATGTGGTAAGTGAAGTGTTATCTGCTGTGTGGACAACTCCACATCCTCCTTCTTGGAAATCAGTAAACTAGTCTCGGTTGGGACACATATAATGACTGCAAGCTGAATCTAACAACCATACGCTTGACGCTTTTGACGATGTCACTATAGATAATGAAAATTTTGAATTTTCATCATCACAATAAGCTACATTTGAATCCATAGCATCCTTCACATTGTTCTGTTTAGCTTTGTTCTTCAACTTTGGACAATCCTTCTTCCAGTGGTCCTTTTCTCGACAAAAGGCACATTCATCCTTACTGGGTCTGGACCTCGATTTGGATCTCCCTTTCCTTGATCTCGACTGATTTTCAGCACTCCCTTTTGTGACTAGTGCCTCTGCTTCTCCGCCTCTTTGTTTATCCATCTTTCTTTGTTCATAGCTGTATAGCGCAGAACAAACATCTCTGAGAGATTCTTCCTCTTTGCCATAAAGTAGAGTAGTCTCCAGGTGCTCGTACTCATCAGGAAGTGATCCCAACAACATTAAGGCCAGATCTTTATCTTCAAAAGTCACGTCCAAATTCTGCAAATCTGTTACCAACTTGTTGAAGCTAGTAATATGATCATTCATTGTGGTACCAGGAACATAAGTGAAGTGAAACAATATTTTCTTCATGTGAAGCTTATATGACTGCTTTTCTTTAGGAATTTATCATCCAATGCTTTCCAGAATCTACATGTAGAAGTTTTCTTTGTGTATGGATACTTATGTTCTCTGGAAAGGAACGATCGAATAGTACCACAAGCAACACGATTGATGATCCTCCAATCTTCCTCCCTCATTTTATCTGATTTCCTTTCTTCAAGAGCAAAATCTAATTGTTGTGTAAGAAGGACATCAAGAACCTTACTTTGCCACATCCACTACAAAAAATAGCAAATTAGCAATGGAATTTCAGTCACTAATCAACTTAGAGACGGAAATTAGTGAGAGATTAGAGACGGAACAATATTAGCGACGAAATTTGTTCCATCGCTAAAAAGACCGTTACTAATTGATTAGTGACGAAATTTTGAATTCCGTCGCTAATTAGAGACGGAAAAATTTTGTCGCTAAATTCCGTCTCTAATTAGAGACAGAATTGACTAATTAGCGACGAAAAATTCCGTCTCTAATTAGCGACGGAATTTTCCGTCTCTAATCCGTTGCTAATAGAGATGGGAATTAGGGCTGGCCCTTGACGGGCCAGGGCCTAAAAGGGCCGGGGAAAAGAAAAATTGCTATTTTTCAAAGCCCGGCCCGAGAGCATCAGGGCCTGAAGTCATTTTCACAAGATTTAACTATACATCTACACACCTCATGCAATAAAATAAATACAGTTATTAATTCATAATCAAAGGTAAAAATTACTATGTATAAGTAATTTATAGTCTCATACAAAACATAAGAAGCCAAAAAACTAAACACTCTAAGCAACATAAGTATAATAACTATCGTTTTTATCTTCTTCACTACTATCATCAATTTTAAAGAATTTTGATTGTACTTCACTTTAAGTAGTAGACTCTGCTTAAGGGGTAAAAGTATCAAGAATTAGTAAATTACCATCATATGTAAATTTAGCAATTTTAAAGTTCTTAGGGAGGAGTCAGCAAAGGCATGAGTAGGAGGGGCAATGAAATTAAAACAAAGAATAAAGCTAAAGGGCCTAACGGGCCGGCCCTCGGCCCTCTAGGGCTGGCCCTTTTAGGCCTGACTTCCTTTTAAAACTTCATTTTTCAAGCCCAGCCCGTGATTTAAAAGGGTTTACAAGGGCCGGCCCGACGGGCTTGGCCCGATTTCCCGGCTCTAGTCACTAATTATTTTTTTTTATATATAATTTAAATTGCCACATGTCTACAACACGAGCCTCCACATGTCCCTCGCTAGCGGCCGCCACATGTACCAACCAACCACCGCCACCTTGCCTCCGGCCGCCACGTGTTTTGGTAAGCCGCCAAGTGTCATCCTCTACAGCGCGCCACGTGTCACAGGTCACAAATTGGTTGCATTTTGCGACCAAGTTAGGATTCGAGGCCATGACCTCTCACGCGTGTGCTAGTGCCTTTGCCAGTTGAACTAAGAAGAACCTATGAAAGTTAAATGCAAAATCATATATATATATATATATATATATATATATATATATATATAGACACAGACACAGACACACACATTCACACATACGTACGTACATACCTACACACACACACACACACACACACACATATATATCACTTGCAAACAAAAATAGAAATACAAAATTTTATATATTATTGAATATTTTAATTTAGTTTTCTTATTTTATTTTATGTAAATATTCTACCTAAATTTTTATTATTAATATCTTTTTTTATTTATTTTATTTTATATTTTATCTTTTTGTTTGTATTTATAAAATTTGCATTTTATTTGTATATAATATATTATTAAAAATTAAAATATATTATATTTTAATTTTAATTTCAAAAATAAATATGAATTAATAATTTTTATTTATTTATTTTAATATTATATCATAAATTTAAAATAATTTAAAATTTAAATTATTTAAAAAATTATAATTTTAGAAAAAAAATCAAATTATTAAAAAAATTTAGCTATTAGAGACGAAATTAATGACGGAAATTTCGTCGCTAATTAGAGATGGAAAAATTATGTCTCTAAATTCCGTCGCTAATTTTTATTGATTGAAATTAGTGACGGAATTTAGCGACGGAATGTAATTCTGTCGCTAATTCGTCTCTATTTAGCGACGGGAAAATTCTGTCTCTAAATTCTGTCGCTAATTTTTAGCGACGAAAATTAGTGACGGAATTTAGCGACGAAATGTAATTCCGTCGCTAATTTAGAGACGGAAAAATTCTGTCTCTAGATCCCGTCGCTAATTTTAGTAACGGAATTTGTGAGGGATTAGCGACGGAATTTCATTGCGTCGCTAATCCTGTATTTTTTTGTAGTGATCCCAAAATGTCACGACCCGTCAAAAATTTCAACTGCAAACTTCGCATTGGATATAATTCTCGTCAAAAGCGAAGATGCCAACGACAAATTGTTGACACCTGATGTGGATTCTTCAATCTTTTTGTCCGCCATTTCTGCTCCAAATATTATTTAATAGCTGCAAATACAAAACCCCAAAGTAATTCGTTTTTGATGTGGAAGTTTAGATTATACTGCAATCACAGAGCATACTCAGACAGAACCTTGGCTCTGATACCAATTGTTACGAAAGCGGAATATATAGAGGTAACCGATTATACTAAAAAATTACAATATTAGAAAACAGAGTTTCTATATGAAATTTAATAATATAATAAATCACAACTACTATATCTAATAACAGCTAATAAATAATAAATAAAACAACAATAAGAAAAATACCAGAATCTAATTTCACTCTAAACAACTTATAAGTGAAATACTATAAGAGAGGAGAAGATATAAAATGCCTTATAAAAAAAAGAAGACAAGTTGAGGGGTGAGTGAGAAAGAGGGAGGGGGCTCCCTTTTATATCAAAACAATTGCCCCCTCTCCTATGAAATGAGCGATGTGGGGCTATTTTCCCACATTCAACGGTGGCTGTATGTGGACCAAAACTACGTGTATATGTACGTACGTACGTACCGCAGGAGCGAGATGGTCTGGTAAATCCGATAAAACCGCGTTAATTCACTTTCAGAGAGAGGCTACAGAATTGGAACATCCAGTGCAGAATGCGCCCACGTGGCAGACTCGACATGGTAATTTATCCACTTATTAACTTTGTAGTTAAACCAGGGATTATATATGAAGTTATATATATGCGTGATTAATTAGGTAGAATTTGTAGCTTTAGATATTTCATTATCGTTTCAAATGCATTGATCCAACGTAGTAAACACATATTAAACATAGGGTATTGAACAAAGTATAGTATTGATGGAAATATGTAATATTATTTGATGCAGTTTTATCGGCACCGTACCCCAGAGGAAAGAGATCGTTTCGATCTGTGAATGAAGTCGTTGAATTTATGTTATGAGATTTATTGCTTGGATACAAGATATAAACAAGATGTGCAGCAAGATCAGGTAATCAATCGACTTATTCCTTAACCTTTATAACAGCGTCCATGTAAATTACACACACAAATATTCATTTTGACGTAATAAAGAGAAGTGGCATTGAAAAGAGAATTGGCATGAGACGTAATAGATAGATATGGGCACTTCAGTTTAGTTCGTCACATAAATTTTCCCCCTTAAGTACATGCATATCTTCCACAGGTAGAATTTAAAGCCAAATTGGTATGAGACGCAGTAGAGTTCACATGCATTTGTTCTAATCAAAAAGTCTAATCTTGCATATTGTTACATCTATTTAACATTGAGTTTATGAGCCCGCTGGGAGGATTTCCCTCAATCTATTACTTTTGCCACCTGAAGGATGTCCTACTTAATTAATGAGTCCACTCACGCTATATTGTTCTTAAGAGAAAATCATTGTGAGGTATCATGGAAGGAATATAATCACTTAAAAAATCCCCATAAAAAGTGATCGCTACCAATATATTGTTATTGTTATTTCTTGTACTAGAACTTCATATTCGTGGTTTGTTTAAATGAATTCATATGTAAAATCCCTTGACTGTTTGTATTTGAAAAGACAAGACTAATAATATGTTAGTTTGAAAGAAGTGAATGAAATTAATTATTGGATTTGATTTGTTGGCACATGACTATGAATTGTGAACTAGGAAAACAACGAAGGAACAGCAGCAGAAGAGAGGCCAAAGAAGAGTAAAAGGTACTCATTTTACAGAGGCAGGCAAAAAAGGAAACATAGAAGAAGAACAAAAGGAAAAGCAGAAGAGAAAGCTGAGAAGGAAAAAGCTGCCACTGAAGAATCTGATGACGATGCTAATAATAAGAATGAACAACACACATGCCCTAGTTCACCACCAGAACCACAAAAAGAGGCCTCTCCAGATACTGATTTGCTCAACATATCTGACGATCTCAGTGCGTATGAGAGCTTGTTTGATAAGTATTTTGATGAGTTTTAATCACCCTTCATGATGAATCGTGATAAATAATGCATGGATTAACTCATGTCTGAACTTGTTTTGAGGCCCAAATAAAAAAAAAAAAACTCATGTATGAATAACTTAATTATGCTGTTACTTTAATTTACTCTAACATTTTTTATACCTTCTCAGTTCTCTCTAATTTGGAGGGATTCATTATGAAGAATTTCAGGAGCATCTAAAATTAAACTGATTCTTTAAAATACACACACGAGATTGGAGCAACAATATGGACTCCGATCATGTTTATATGACAGATTCACCATCGGAGGGAAGATATATAGCTAGGGAGAGAAGTTTTGATGGAAGTTTTTCAATCCTTGCATCAAAAACTGACACTTACAAACTTATATGATTCCTTATAACACGTATGGTAGTTATTTGAGGATTGAATTATAAAGAATCATGAAGATAAAATGTCACATTTGGACCCATATTATTCTTTATTTATATAATAACCCGCCTTTTATTGGGCTTGGGCGGCCCTAATTAACAAAAAATGGACTAGTTATATTCCAACAAATTACTCCATTTAATCCTTAATATAAGGCATATTTGGGGAGTTGATTTTGATCCTAAATATAAGACATATTTTTATATTTGTCAATATTTTCATAATTTACCCCTATTAATGTTCCCTTAATAATAATCATTAAGGAGAGAGTGAATGAAAAAATTAAAGAAAATGATGACTAAAGTGTTTTAGAAAATACATGTCACATTAATTAACTAAACCAACTTTCTTAATCTATCTAAATTAGATAAATATGTATTATATTTAGAACTGGAGGAGTATTAACTAGATTTTTTAAATACAAATGATGAAATACAATAGAATCAAACAAGCTTAATTAGCTTATTAAGCTTGTATATACAAGTATATATCAAACGCAAAAGTTAAGGACCAAACCCAAGCCAAGAATATGCGAAACTACTGTATATTGAGATCAAAAGATAAGCAAGTTATGCATAATAACTTTCTCTTGCGCGTGGGTTGTCTGTGTGTAGTCGAAATATTAAAATAAGCCGCAGAGAAAGAAAGTTCAAATAATACCGAATTAAGGAATAAAGTAAACTTGAAGCGTCATCAAAGCATTAAAATCAGTTCATTAAAGATCCACAAATTAAAATATATGACTATCTCGTATTTCAAGCCTCCAAAGGCCACGTGCCTTCCAAGTTTAATTAATAGGTTCTAAATATAAGATCTAACTGATTTTTTTGAAAAGATTAAAGAAGTTACATAAATTATTTTAAAGTATTTATATCTATATTTTTTTTTCTCCAAACTAATTCGTCTTATTTATAAATTGATATATAATTTAATGATACATAATATATATTGTAATTAAGTAGTACATTTATCTTCATTAACCTCTTCAAAAAAATTAATTGGGTATTATATTTAGGATAAGAGAGATTGTTATATACCACATTAATTAGTTTAAGAGTAAATAACTTTCATTAGTCACAATTTCAATTTCAATTATATTACATCCCAAACCCACTCCATAATGAACAATTATTTTTTCTCAATTTCTCAGATGATTAAATTTTATTAGAATTTTTTATAATAATATGTATGATAATTTTACCAACAAGTTGTTACTTAATGTGATAAATAGCGTTACTCCAAAAGAAGTAAGATACACGTTTGAATCCTAAGAAGCACATTTATTAGGAGAGGTAAAAATCATTTCCCCTCTAAATCTTGAAATAGAAACCCTTGTCCTTATATATATATATATATATATATATATATATATATATATATATATGAAAATTCAATTAAAATCGTTTGTAATCAATGACCAATATGCTAATTGAAAGATAAAAAACTTCGAGCACAATTAAACGACATTTCGAATTGCTGGTTTTCCCCCCACAGAATTTAAATGGTGAGGTTTTTGTTAACCGCAGAGGTTATTATTTGTGATAATTAAAATTATGTTATCATTAAAAATTCACTTTCATTTACAGTTCATGTCATCATCTAAATATAAATTTTGCTTTAGCTAGCTCAACTTCCAAATGATTGAAATTTCTCATTTAGGAGAGTTTCTTTGAAGATAATCATCAGTTTGATCACAATTGTAATGATCATAACAATTCAAAGCCTCGTGACTCAACACAAACTTAGTTACAACGTAGTTCTTTATCTTTCTCCAATGTCGCTTACCATCATTCTCTTCGCACACTGAGTAAATAGTCTCAGCTTCCAGAATTAAGATCTATGCTCAGGATCGCATAACAATTTTGATCGACATGGATGTAACGAGGAGCCTACACCAGGTAAGAAATTTAGTAGCTGGTAATGATCAATAAAACAAGGTTTATTTTATTTTATTAATTGTGTGTGTCCATCATATAAATTCCTATTATATATATTATTACTTTAATCCAATCAGCACTCAAAAGTGTAGTTTTGATTTGAGTTTAATTCAATCATCTGTGATATATATATGATGGTGTACCTTTTTCTTTTCTTTTAATTTTTGGCTGAAGATAGATGAATTTAGCCTTTTACAAGTAATTAAACATGTTTTTTTTATTGGGTTAAGGGTATAATTCATTCTAGATTTGGAGGATAAAAGGTGTTCACCTCTCTGAATAAATACGTTTTTTGGGATTTAAAATTATGTTTTTTTTTTACGAGTCCGCACTACTCTATTGTTAAAGTAGTATTGCATTATTTCATTGTTAACTACTCTAAATAAAAAATATGATTTGAGTTCAAAATTCCACTTGAAAGAAATACAAATAAGTATATGGTTAAATTTAATGTTAAATTCATGCTATGCATGAAATAGAAGGGGGAATATTACGCTAGAAATTATTTTGAAAACTTGATTTTGAATAAGTTGAGTGAAACCTCGCCTATATATCGTAATTATAAGACAAATTAATTTTGTTTATCTATGGCTAATTAATATTTGAAGAGTGAAGATGGAGTTTCCAGACTCCATTTGGGTAGCCGAATGATGTTGTATATTAATAAACCATTTTGTTTATTTTTCTAATTGCTACAACGTACTAGGATCATAATCACAGGGCAACAGAGACATCAAGAGGGAAGCGCAGGTCAACTTTGAAAGGCGGTCATCAACGAAGAAAACGCAGGAAAACAATATTGGCAAAAGAGAATGAAGCTACAAAATTGGAGGTTGCCACTGATGAAGAACATCGAACAAGCATAGTGGCACATGTTCAAAATGTGGCTGATGATTCTAGGACTAAAAAACACGAACAAGAAACAAATATTTTAGTTGCAGAACGACATAAAGACGCTTGCTTTTATTCAGATCTGCTCGATATCTCCAACGATTGGACTGCCTACGAAAGCTTGTTTTGTGATTATTTTAATTAGTTTTGATTATAATATTGAATGATTGAAGGTAGGTTGTTCTGAGTGAAGTAAAAATTAGAGTTACGTTGAACTTGGTGGTTCCTTCATTGCTCATAACTTTGATACAACGGAAGAATGGTACTGATGAGCTGCAAAGAATGAGAGAAGTGGATCTATTTATGTAATTCGTGTGTATTACTTGTAAAGATAATGAAATACTTGTGGCATGACATTTTGTATATGAAAATACTCGTATATAAAGAAGACAAGTGGATCTGAACGCACGCGCGCGCACCCAGATACAACTAATAAATAACATCACTCACTATTATAAAATGCACTTTTAAAATCCGTTTTTATACCCTTTAGACGACTGTTTTCAGGGGAACGTGTATGTGAGTGTCATTGAAAGTTTAAGAATAAATGATTGTTCTAAAACAATTGTGGTAATAGACTTACAACAACCGATTTTATATAAAACAGTCGTTGTATCATTAACATACAATGATTGTTTTCCTAAAAACAGTCGTTGTAACTTTTTTTTAAAAAAAATATCACTCAACTTTTTTCTCCACAGCCATTTAAAAACCACTAATTCTCAAACAATCATATTTGGAATCTTCAAAGTTTAATCCTCAAATGTCATGTCAAAGTTTGAAACAAATAACACAGATTTAATTTGAAGATATTACGCAAGCAAATGGATCCATAATATCAAATCTCTGCTTATAATTACTTGCAAGTGATTCATGAAGTTCATGTACAAGGCATAAAAGGAGGTCTATCTTTCATTAACCAAGGAAGAAAAAACGTATCAATGAACTTTCATCAAAGTAATAAAGCTAAACTTACAGGGTCATAGATCTAATAACTATTGAATAAAGAGCACTTAGATGCAAAAAAAAAAAAAACTGAAAATTTCTCTTTCTCCACCTGGCCTCTAGTGTTGGAATGAAATCGGAGATAATAGCACCTCCACACACATCTCTCTTTCTCCAGATCCAGTAAAAGATTATGCATGTTCTTCTCTATGATAAACAGAGCCAAGGAAATTATGAGCAAAAAGATGAAAATTTCTTTAGCTTAACAAAGACTGATGAAGGAAAATTGGAAAAGACAAAAGGCTTACTGGAAAAAAATGAAAGCTTTTCAAGGATTTTTGGTATATTACCAGGAACCGAAGGGATGAACTGACGACAGTGGCTGGTGGAGTGAAATGACACGCGACTAGGAGAGGAGATACGATTAGGATTTAAACAAATCTGAGCTAGGAATATTAATATATAAGTTTCAACAGTTGTTGAAAGGGTACACTTTTAACGACCGTTTTTGAAAAACATTCATTGAAAGTAGAAAGTGTAGACTTTCAACACTGTTTTTCAAAAACAGTCATTGAAAGTCAAGCCAAAATTTTAAAAATACCACCGCTTCCTTTTTAACTTTTATTTATTAAAAAATGGACGTTAATTAGTGACGTTAAAAGTACTTAAAGTACTTTTTGTAGTAGTGACTGTTAGGATATGAGTTATGTTGGATTTTGGAAGTCTAAGCCCATGTAAGTTCATGAATCCACCAAGTGATTTAAAACCTTTAGTAACCTTAGGGTAAATCAAGTAAAACCAAATTATGCAATGAATGGCACAACTCGAATCGTGTTCTCTTGAGTAGCCTTTTATTTAATTCCTAAGCTAAACTAAATGACAAAAAATGTTGAAATGTGTTTGAAATTGATTTTTTTTAAATAATGGAAAAGAACCTAAACTACTATGTTTTTTGGGAAAATGGCTTAAAAATACCTTGGAAGCAAATTAATTGCTAAATTGTATCACGCGTGCAAACAAACATCCGTCATGTGCAATAGAGCTTCCCTTGTGTGCAACCATATTCTGTGTATACAAAAAGCTTCCATACGAAAGTGCAAACATCTTTCATTCGTGTGCAACATGTCACCCGTCGTGTGCAACATATCACCCATCATGTACAATGGTAGCATTCAGCAATTAATTTGCCCCCAAGGTAGTTTTAAGCAATTCTCCCTTTTTTTTGGGTTTTTGAGAAATTATTGAGATAAGTAATGAAATTTGATTTAAGCAAATTGATGATGAATGCTTCTTGGAAAATGAAATATGGGTTATCCTCGCTCAAAATGATTTGTGAGTTAAATTACTCACTAAATCAAAAATCAAACTTTACCAACTCACCAAGTCTAGTGATATTAATTAGTGATTACCTCTAAAATTCTAGCAAGATAATTATTTCTTAATACACCATTAAATACCACCTAATGTGCAATTTAGAATCATATTTATACAACTTATTTCTCTATGAAATGAACATTCATTTGAGATATTCAAACAAGATCAAAGCAATCATAATACTCATTCAAACTATGAAAGAATAGTACAACCACGTTAAATTGAAAAAGGAATATATAAATATAAAACTCAAACCACACAATTCAATCCAAATCATAATTGTTCAATCCAAACTAAGATAAACAACTCACAACCTCAGTAAATTAACCACATAACATAAAATCCTAACTTAGGAAATGCCTTACATAGCTAAACCAAAAGATTAAAACAAATAACTCCTCTGAATGTATCTTTAAAGCTCAAACCAATCTTCCATGCGAGAAGCACGAAAGAATTTAGCCTTTCATGGAGTTTATCATAGCCATAGTTCCTTTAAAGTACAGAGAATCCATGGAATGGAGGGAGAAGAAGAAGATGGAGGCGATAGTGGTTGATGATCGATGATGGTGGTAGGATGAGACGTTGGTAAAGCTCGATGGTGAAGGCTATCTCCGTTCTCTCCCTCCCTTCAAAGTTGTTGTTACTCTCTGAATCTTGTCTGCGGTCTGCTGGTTCATCATTCTTGTATGCCTCCTCCTTCATTTAATTATCGGTCAATATCCTCTAAAATATTCACTCATTTTCTAGGTTTATGTCCGAAGGTGTGGGCTTCAAGAAAATCCTCAAAATTTGAGTAAATCAGTCTTAAAATCATATTCAGCAAAGGAAAACGCTGATTGTTGGAAATTTAGAACAAATTGGCATTTTGGAAATTTGGGGTACTAAAATGACACAATCTCTAGGTACTAAAATGTCATTTAAGAAAGTAAGGGTCCTTTTCTGTAACTTTCTCTGTTCTAAAAGTAAAGCTAATATAATAGAAAATGCCCTTCTTTCTGTCAAAATTCCTATTCAGCCACATGCAGAATTTCATTTTCCATTTTAGACCTAATGCATCTTTACCTTTTGGTCCTTTACCTCCAACTTTCTCAAAATGACCTATTGTAACTTCCTAAAAATTTAGTAATTGATGTTGCTTAGTGTGTGTAATTAGTCAGATAAAATATACTGGTGTATGTGTACTCTAGCACACTCTTGGCATATCCCTAAGGTATACAAACTTGGCGCCATTTTTCTGGGGAATATAGACATCCATATGGCTTAATCTTAAGGTATATAGGCACATGAGGCGTAATTATAAGGTGGACATACATAAAGCACACTACTACACTAAGTACTTTTAACGTATGTTTTTAGGCCATTTCTACATCCTTTTACATGGGGACGCCTATATGAGCGACGTAGTAAAATTTGAAAAAAACATCCGTTAAGAAAAGGACGCTATAAGAGACTTATGACATCCCTTTTTCAAAAAAGGATGCCATAAGTGACCCACTTATAGCGTCCCTTTTTTGAAAAAAGGGACGCTTTTGAAAAAAATTTTGTTTATATTTTGCATGACTATATATAATTTAAAAAGAGGCGAAGACAACAACTCTGCATCGAACTTCGGTGCTGGGGACGACGTGTGGCCCATATCCACTTTGTTGGGTTTGGCAGAGGCGAAGATGGTTACTCTAGAATACGCAGAGTTAACAGGAGAGAAGGAGAAAATGAGAAAAGATCATGAAATACTGAGCTCAGAGTTGGAGGAGGCGAAGAAGCAATGTGAGGAGTTGGTGGATTTTCTGAGGGAGCACTTGCAAGTGGGGCCTGATCAGATTAATCAAATAATGATGCAGAAAGAACAAGTTGGTCCAGCAGCGGAGAAGGAAGACAAGAAGATAAGGATGAAATGCCAAAGGCGGTAGGTAAAGGTAGAGAAAGTCTGAAACTATTAGGGCAATGAAAGTTGTAAAGTGAAATATGGGAGAAAAGAGTAAAATCGAAGCAAGCAGTCAAATACAACTGTGAATATAGCACGTATAAGAACCAAATAGGATTCGAGATAGTTGAAAAACATGTAAAAAAGAATAAAATCAGGAGTGGATTGAACTTGAAACAAGCTAAGAGGAAAATAAGAAGGCAAAAAACACCTGAATATAGTAAGAAGTGAAGCATATCAAAGGGATTCAAAGTGAGGGGAGAAGAGAAGAAGCTAAGAAAGAGAGTTGTGACATCAGCAAAAAAGTGGAATAGGACAGCATTGTTGAGGAAGCATGAAGGGAAGAAGAAGCAACAGCAGAGGAAGTACCAGCAGAAGAAGCTCCGCCATTCTCATTGGGAGTAAGAAAAGTACAGAGAGAGAGTAAGGGGGCAGGTGTTATAGAGTGAGATTATTATTATGTTGAGTACTAATTAAATAAAGTAGGGGGAGAGATTGGGACAAAGTAGTGGAAGGGAACATATATATTAAGAAAAAGGAGAAGGTAGGAAAAATAAATGATGGGCCAACATGATAGAAGTGAATGCTAAATAGTGATGGGGGAGCATAAATAGAGGAGATAATAAATGGGGTGTTATGTGGAGTGAACCAAAAAGTAAAAGAAGGGAAGGTCTAAACGTCCCAATTTGAATTTGGGACACCTAAAGTTAACTTGCTTTTGGCGTCTTTTTTGAATTGGGATGCTTAAAGTGATACTTTAGGCGTCCTAATTTGATATTGGAACACCTAAAGTTTAATTTTGGCATCCTTTTTCATTAAAGGGATGTCTAATATGTCAAAATTTCTACACAAAATTACAAAAATACTACCACCGCCTTTATTTTTTACTTCCCTTTTTGTAAAACAGACGTTTTTTGGGGAAGTAAAATCTATGTCTTTTAGTAATGGCATCTTTTTACCTAACTCTGCTTTTGGGTTGGAACAATATGACGATGCCACCTAAGCCCGCTGACTTTTTATCTAACTTTTTACTTTTGGAATGGACCAATAAGATGTTGCCACCTAAGTCTCTCTAGCTTTTTACCTAACTTTTATTTTTAGGTTAGCACTATAATCAGATGACACCTAAGTCCCCTGGCATTTTACCTAACTTTTTCTTTTAGGTTGCCCCATTGAGATGTCGCCACCCAGCTCCCTCATGATGCATATGTATAATTAGTCAGACACCTCACCTCTCCCTGACATTGCTTATGTAAGCCATATGAAAACATTCGACTTCCCTTCCCCTAAAGCTAAAAGTCGGCCAAAGACCTAAAGGGAAGTGCTGGCCGAATATTACAAGGACACATGGCATCCTTATGACCCGAACACTTAGACATACATATGGCAATTAATTCCCAACACTCTCTAACTCTTTAAATTCGTCTTAGGGAAAAAAATAACGGGAAAAACAAGAGAAAATAGAGAGAAAAAGAAAGAAGAGAGAAGGTGCTGGAATTTGAAGAACAAAGAGTGAGAGAAAGTGTTCTTGAGCAATTTTCATCCCCAAATTTGTGTTTCTAGCTTAAAGTGTCTTCACCAATCTTGTTTCTCTCGTCGAAAGCAACATTTCTACAGATTTAGATTCTTGAAAAAAGGAGTTTGGTGCTGTCCAAAATGTGTAGATATTGGGAGAACCAAGAATGGGTTATAGCACCAGATAGAGGTAAGCCTAAGCTCTTATTTGAATATAGTATCTTGAAATTTGGTTGAGTTTTCATGAGGTTAACTTGTTACCCTAATTTTTGGTTGAAGATAATCTTAGGGTTTAATGATCTTATGAACATGAACATGATGTTAAATGAGGTTTAAGTATGATAGGAATGAAATTTGATAAGTCTTGTGGATTGAGGTTGTAAAATCACTTTGTGGTGACTCAAGGTTATGTTTCAACTATACCATATCAACAATAGGAAAGATTGACTCCAGTTGATTTGGGTTACGTTTTGGTTAACTAGACCTTATCCAATGATTTTGAAATTTTACAGGTCAATAGTAGACATCTTAAGCTTTAAAATAAGGTATAGAATGAGTTATTTGGATTAGTAGTTTGTAAGTTATGATTTGTTGAAGTTGAGGTATCAAAACTGGAAAGAATTCTGAGGCAGATTTATTGGTCACGGATCCTATAATTTAGCCCATGTAATTGTTATTGATTGATATTTTTTATTTATAGAGGACTTAAATAGATTTACATAGGAATTTAAACCACCTCATTTGGATTTTTTTTAGATTAAGTTATGAATTTTCAAAGTTGTCTAATGAAATCTGGAAGATTAGGATTGATCCTAGAATTTCCCGATTCTGAAGGACAATTGTGATTAGTATAAATATGAGGCCTAGAAGCATGATATAGAGACTAATATGATCACATTGAATACCCAAAATATGAGGTTGGAAGACATATAGTATGTCTTAGATTTGACATTCGATAGACACAATGCAAAAAGTTCTAAAGATAACTAACAAAGTTAAGTAAAGGACAGGAATCTGGAATGGGTCAAGAGTAACATAATCTTTTATTATGTTAATAGAATTGGAATAGACAATGAACCATTTATCCATGAATTCTAAATTATGGGATTCGACATTTGCCCAAGCCTGAAGAAGAAGAAGTTGGTTGATAAAAGTAAAGGACCGGAAATGCGTTCAGGTAGTAACTATTTCTCTCATATATTATATATTGTTCTGCATGTAAGTTTTTACCATCAAGTATATTAATTTCATGAATATACTGATTTGTGACGGACAGAGGCTCGAGGCAGTAAGACCTGATGTGCAAGTTTGCATAAGGCAGTAACCCTGGGTTGTAAGATCAGAAAGCAGTAAGACCCGATGTGTATACTTGAATAGGGCAGAGGCCCTAAACAGTAAGACTTGATGAGTATTCAGATTGTGACGGGCAGAGGCTCGAGGCAATAAGACTCGGTGTGCAAGTTTGCATGTTGCAATGACCCTGAGCTATAAGACTGGATAGCACTAAGACCTGATGTGCATACTTGTAATGATTGATGACTTCCCAATTTTGAATGTCGCCACCCAACTCCCTCATGATGCAAGTTTGCATGTTGCAAGTTTATGCTACATACTATTTGCTGAATGATGTTGTAATGATTGATGACTTCCCAATTTTGAATAGATTGAAAATATATTTTTATATATTTGGGAAGTCATCAATACTAAATTAAAGAGATTTTCTGAATATTTTAAGAGATATCAATTTGGGTGCATCACTGGTAAGATTTTATCTTAAAATATAAGTTTTTAAGTTTAGGAAAGAAAAATAATAATGAAAAGTTTTCTATAAAAAAAAGTCCAACTTTTATGAGTAATATTATTACTATTATTATTAGTATTAATACGTTGTTTCCTTTTTCATTGACAGCAACTATAGCGTTTTGGTAATAATCTGGAGAGAGAAGACAAAAGGAAAAAAGAAAAAAGAAAAAGAAAAAAACTTACATCACAAGCCAATAAAGGAGGTGGTGGATATTATTTGGGGATTTAATCAATCATGAGTAGATCCTCTTCTATAAAAAGGAAAGAAGCAACTCTACGTGGGGATTTTTGGGAAAGAAAAAAGAAATAGTCTTGGAATGGCAGTGAAAAAGGGAATGAAAGGAGAGGTAGCTGGACTCAATTGAAGAGGGGAATATCACCGTCAACTTCGGACAAGGAGCCGCAGAACATCATCAACGTCTGCTTGTTGGGAGAACAACTAACCGAAGGAGGTCACCTAATTAAAGAAGCTGCTCAATTCATTCATCTCTCACTGGGCAGAACGCGAGAAGCAGTTGAAGGCAATAGGATTTCTGCTGAGATTGGTTTTAGTCCTCTCTCTTCTCCTTGTGACTTTGAACACTGAAACTTTATTTGCTGAAATGTTTTTGATTAAAGTCATGTGTGGCTAAATTTTTCTTTGCAACCTAGAGCATTATGAACTTGTTTGAGACTTAGATATTATTCCCACTAAATAGTTTTACTTAATATTAATTCATCAGTTTATTTAATCTTGTTTTTGTTTTTGTTTTTTTGTTTATTGCTTAGTGATTGGTCACCATTAAGCATGTTTTGAGGATTTAAGTTTCAACTTGATGAAAGGAATCTTAAATTGACCATAGAATTAAGAGTGTATTTGGATGTAGGACAAAAACATGGTTTTGACCACTGAAAATAAAAAGGACCGGACCGGCCGATTCAACTAGTCCGGCTGGTGATCCGGTCCGGTTGATGAAATAAATTGGTGAACCGGTTCGAACCGATTAAAACCGGTGGTTCGACCGGTCCACCCAGTTTGCCTTTTTTTTAAATACATTTTTTTATTACTCTAACTACTATTTTGCATTATTTTTTAGGAAAAAATGAAAGTTTGAAGACCAAGATGAAGAGAAAAGTAGGTAAAGAAAGAACATATTTAGAAAAAAAAGATTTTGAGATGATATAATAATTAATTAATTATAAGAAATGAGATGTCATTACATAAATATAGGCACCATAACTAATACTAATAGATTTTAAGCATTTTTTGTCTAAATATCTTTATTTTTATCTATGGAAATTTAAAAATATATTAATATATATATTATCACTAATAAATTATAATATTTTAATATGACCTGTTCAACCACCGGTCCGACCCCGGTTGAACCATTGATCCTTGAACCAGTGTTGTGACTGGTTCATTGCCCGGTCCGATTTTTTGTTCCTTGGTTTTGACAAAAAAACATCCAAACACACTAATTTTTTGAAAACCATGGTTTTGGGAGAATCACTTATTTGCTTACTTTTCATGCTTGTGGGACCCACATCTCTCTCTCTCCTCTATCTTTTTTTTTTCCTGAAATTCCTATAAATTTAATTTAAAAAATTTAATGATAAATATTTAAAAAATTTAGAAATTTAATTAAAAATTTTATTTTTGACTATATTAAAAAAATTAGTTAAATTAATTAATATCACATATAAAAAAAATTTTGTATTTATTAAGAAATTTAATGTTAAATATTAGGTTAAAGTGTAAATTTAAAAACCAAGTTTTTCCTGAGGGGCGTATGCTACAAATAAGTTTTGGAAGGGACAAAAATAATAATGAATAATTAAAAATGGTACAAATTTAACAGAATCGTTAAATTTGATCTAACGCCGTTAGGAGTTTTCTTCTCTTATTGTTAATAAAATATAACATTATACTATATGTGTAATTATCACAAAGGCTAATGTCATTTTTGGTAATTTGACCACTAAAAAAGTGATTCCCAACCCAATATCCAAACACTCATCTTATCAAAATCACTTTTTTACACATAATCTATTCTTCTCATAATCTATTAAAAAAATCATTTTTTTTAACTTTTTCTCCAGAAACTATTCTCAAAAGCTGTATCCAAACACACCTTAAATAATGTGAAATTAGAAATTATCTAATTTGCGTCTAGGATAGACATATACTTAGAAACTTCACATAATTAAATTAAAATGAACCCGATCTAAATTACATCTTATTTAATTGTGTAAGACATTGCATAATTAATTGAGGTAGGTATATAAATAGACCGATAGGCATTTATAGACATTAATACTCTAGATTAACTGATTAAGTTAAGTTAGAATTAATTTAGTGTCGATAAAATCTAAGGATTAAACAATGGATTAGTGACTCTAGGTTGTCCTTCTTGACATTGGAATTTGTTCTTTGTGAAAAGTATTTGCTATTACTAGTTTCTTTTTCTGATTTAATTTTTCTTCACTTATATTAAAAATAATTCTGATTTGTTCAACTTAAATGAAACAAGAAAATTTAATGCCTAGTCACTAGTTGGATTGAGTCTAAGTGGGATGACTTTGATTTGCCACTTACTATTTTCATGACCCGTATACTTGCAGTGCTTAATTAAATTTTGGTAGTATCAATGATTGTTGTTATATGACGGTTTGTTTAGCATGCTTAGTGAATTTACATATTATGTGATTGATTATTGTTATTAATGATATTTTCACAAATCACACCCTTTCCAAATATTTACTAGCAAAGGGTAGCAGCTCAAAAGGCAAAGAGGTAATCCTTGATAAGCAAAGCATGAAGATAAAAGATTAAGATCCTTCTTGGTTATCTGTATAGTAATGTTGTATATATTGTATACAAATGTGAAGACATACCATAATAATGTTAGTACCTGTAGAAATAGTATAATGTGTGTAGCCTTAATTAACTTTAATCGATTTATTTCACATATCGAAATGGTAAGTCTTTTTAGCGCGACTAAAGAACTAAGTTTGGCAAATATAAGGGAATGGCGCATAAGTTAACTGGCAATATATTAGTTTACGAGTAGAGAATCACTCTGATAATGATAACTAAGATTAAGGATTGATGAGCGTAATGGAGAGCGAACCATTGTATAATGGTTTTGGGAGTTTAAATTTCTCAACCCAAAAAAAAAGTATTGAAGTTGGGACTTGAATTATTTTTAAAGATATATTAGTCCCAAAATGGAAACCTGACCTAGTGGTGATTTGAATTTATTGGGTAAAGACTCGTTAGATCACGTTAAGAATAGGGGAGTTACACCTACAATTTAAATCAATATCTTGTAATACATTCATTTAAAATTCAAATTTTAAAGAACAATCATAAGATTATAACAAATATATCATTTTAAATATATCATTTTCACACAATCATCTTTAATTTAATTTAATCATAATAAATGTTTTTTAGCTCAAAATTAATAATAAAATCTCTAAATAAAATATTAAATATTATAATAAAATCGTGATATTTCACAAGGTTAGAATACAAGCATGTAAAAGCATGTTCGTGTACGTATAAAGTTAGAAGGTCTTCTACTTTCAAGAATTACGTACGTTAGTTATATTCCCATATCTAATCATAAAGTCTAGTGGTGTCTTGTTAGTTATAATGACTAATAAGTAATATCGTCATTATTGAGGTTTTTTTAGTGTTACTTATGTGATGTGTAGGTCAAGCCCACCAGTTCTCCTTTTGGAAGGACATCAGCAGGCAAGGACCTAAAAAAATATACCAAAATTGTGTCTCATTTTCTTCCATTTTTGGCCAAAAACAGAGAAATAACAGACAACAGTCTTAAAGGTGCATGCTGCCTGTTTTGCACGTCTTAAATGTTTTTAACATGTCAGAACATGGGCAAGTCCTCTCTTACATGCTTGGTCTCAGGAACCTAAAAATGCAAAAGGAGAAAAATTTGAAAGAATAATATTATTAGGAGACACATATAGTTGAAACAAAAAGGGAAAAACTTGATCCTAGAGTCAAATATTGGCAATTTATTAATCTATCTGCAATGAAATATGCCATTGAATGTGCAAGATCTTAACACCTGATCAACTTGTTTATCACAATACAGCTATATAACAGCAGCCCAAGTGGACCTTGCCTAACATTAAAATGGGAAATTAGGGTTCACACAAGTTCCATTGTTAACGCCATAATCAACTATGTATATATATTAGCTATTTGCATGGATATTCTACCTTTTCAATTGCATGCTTTTCTGGACACTATAAAAAAATAGCAAATTAGCGACGGAATTTAGCGATAGGATTTCATTCCATCGCTAATCCGTCCCTAATCCCTCACAAATTCCGTCACCAAAATTAGCGACGGAATTTTTCCGTCAATGTAATTCCGTCGCTAAATTCCATCACTAAAAATTAGCGACGGAATTTAGAGACGGAATTTTTTCGTCACTAATTAGAGACAAAATTTCCGTCACTAAATTCTGTGATGAAATTTAGAGACGGAATTTTTCCGTTGCTAACTAGAGACGGATTAGCGACGGAATTACATTCAGTCACTAAATTCCATCACTAAAAATTAGCGACAGAATTTCCGTCGCTAATTATGTCTCTAATAGCTAAATTTTTTAATAATTTGATTTTTTTCCAAAATTATAATTTTTTAAATATTTTAAATTTTAAATTTATAATATAATATTAAAATAAATAAATAAATAATTATTAATTCATATTTATTTTTTAAATTAAAATTATAATATAATATATTTGAATTTTTAATAATATATTATATACAAATAAAATGCAAATTTTATAAATACAAAAAAAAGATAAAATATAAAATAAAATAAATAAAAAAAGATATTAATAATAAAAATTTAGGTAGAATATTTACATAAAATAAAATAAGAAAAATAAATTAAAATATTCAATAATATTTAAAATTTTAAAATTTTGTATTTTTATTTTTGTTTGCAAGCGATATATATATGTGTGTGTGTGTGTGTGTGAGAGGTCATGACCTCGAATCCTAACTTAGTCACAAAATGCAATCAATTTGTGACTTGTAACACATGGAGCGGGTGGTTGAGATTGGTACACGTGGCGGCCGCCGACGAGGGACATATGGAGGCTCGTGTTATAGACATGTGGCAATTTAAATTATATATAAAAAAATAATTAGCGACGGATTAGAGACAGAAAATTCCGTCGCTAATTAGAGACGGAATTAACAAATTCCATCTCTAATTAGCAACGGAATTCAAAATTCCGTTACTAATCAATTAGTAACGGTCTTTTTAGAGACGTAACAAATTATGTCGCTAATATTGTTCCGTCTCTAAGTTGATTAGTGACGGAAATTCCGTCGCTAAATTCCGTCACTAATTCACTATTTTTTTGTAGTGGGAAAATTGTTTCTAATTAAGAAGTTTTTGTTTACCCCAATTTATTTAAAACAGAAAGCAATCTAGCTTCAATGTTGGAAACAGTACGCTGACGTGGTGAATAAGACAAGGGAATGATACCTGAACCTGAAAGTAGAAATTAAACATGGTGTATAAATAGCAGTTTTCCAAACTTAAAGGATCATACTATCAATAAGCAATGGCTGCTAGTTCATTCCTTAATCACCACCTCAAACTGGTCATCTTTTGTGTGTTGTTGTTGTTATGTCTCACTGGAACAGCTTTTTCCCAGTTATCCTCCACATATTACTCACTTTCATGTCCTCTTGCTCTTTCTACCATAGAGGCTCAAGTACTCACAGCTGTGTCCTATGAGACTCGCATGGGTGCTTCCTTGCTTCGTCTACATTTTCACGACTGCTTCGTCCAAGCAAGTTTCTCTTTCATTATTTCAATCCACCTCATTATAATTTCTCACCTATTCTCAAAATTTAGTTACTAATTCCAGGGTATTAAAACTGCAACTTGTATATATATGTTGGTGTGTGTTTTTGACATGTAGGGGTGTGATGCATCAGTACTATTGGACGACACAGCAAATTTCACAGGTGAGAAAACAGCATTTCCGAACAATAATTCTCTGAGGGGCTTTGATGTTATAGATGACATCAAATCTGAACTAGAGCAATTGTGTCCCGGCATCGTCTCGTGTGCTGACATCTTGGCAGTAGCTGCCAGGGACTCTGTTTATGCTGTAAGTATCCATTGATTTTATTTGGTTATCTTCATCATGACGACCCATTTATTTATATCTATAGAACTTAACATGACTCTCATGT
Source organism: Albizia julibrissin (assembly GCA_037074505.1). Taxonomy (NCBI): domain Eukaryota; kingdom Viridiplantae; phylum Streptophyta; class Magnoliopsida; order Fabales; family Fabaceae; genus Albizia; species Albizia julibrissin. The sequence continues at coordinate 41,725,910 of CM073487.1, forward strand.
ATAAATGAATGGGAAACATATGTCAGCTGGGAGGACCATACTGGGAAGTGAAATTGGGAAGAAAAGATTCAAGCACAGCAAGTTTTAGTGAAGCGAATAAGGATTTACCTGCACCATTCCTCAATCTTAGTAGTCTCATCACTGCTTTTGCCAACAAAGGATTCACTCACCAAGAGATGGTTGCTTTGTCTGGTACGTACCTAACGCCAATTAATCTGTTCTACTTTCATAATTGCTCCTCCCTCGGTTATTAATATATATTTACTTAATTTAATTAGATTAAATAAATTAGTTAATATAGAATGGTTCCTCTATTTCTAAATATAAGCTTCAAACTTGAGAATGTGCCCGTCCCAAAATATAAATTTCATTTTAGATTTGTCAAAGAATTTATTGCGTTTTTTTCAACTTTATCTCTCGACTGTATTTGTTGTATTTATCGTTTCTCTCACTTATTTTCTTTACAGATAAGGGTATAATTGAAAAAATATATATTTAATGCTCTTAACTAGTTTTAACTGTTTTATTGATATCCGCAAATCGGTTATTTGAAGCTTATATTTAGAGACGGATGGAGTATTTTTTTTAAACACCCTAATTATCTTCTTTAATTATCTTATATATTCCCTCTCCTCCTTGATTATTGTTAAGAGAGTATTAATAGAGATAAATTAAAAAAATTTGATAAACATAGAAAATGATTTATATTTAGGAAAATATAAACTCTAAAATAACGTGGAAATACTGTATTAAGCCAGAGATATTTTGTTGTCAGGATCTCACACAATAGGGATGGCTAGGTGCAAAACATTCAGGAATAGGATCTACAACGACACCGACATAGAGGCGTCGTTTAAAGCGTCGGAGCAAGCAGTGTGTCCGGCGGCCGTGGGAGGCGGAGACGACAATCTATCGTTTTTAGACGCCACCGATAACGGAAACTGTTTTGATAACTCTTACTACCAAAACTTGGTGGAACAGAAGGGTCTGTTGCACTCGGACCAAGAGCTCTTCAATGGAGGCGCCACAGACTCTCTGGTCCAAGCTTACGCCCATGACTCTTCCCTTTTCTTCCACGACTTCGCCAATGCCATGCTTAAAATGAGTGAGCTCACTCCTCTCACTCATCCCAACAACGGTCAAGTTAGGACCGATTGTAGAAAACTCAATTGACTTCTGTAATATCATATAATTCCCACACAAATGCATATAATTGTGGGAAACAGATGCAAATGATCCGCTACGTCGTCAGTATTATCTAGCCAGGGCTCTTATATCTGCCATGCATGTTCCTCTATCTTATTTATCTGAGTCTGTTTGGGAATAATTAATGTGATTTTTAATAGATTCAATATTATATATATATATATATATATATATATATATATATTTTTTTTTTTTTTTTATTTCTTGACAAGTATACAACTAATGTTATGAATGTGATTTAGACGTGCCACACAATATTATATGTTTAATTATCCACAAATTAAACAATAAAATATGGATCAAGTTCGATATAACAAGCCACGTATCTGTAATCAACTTCATTCTTATACAAGTTATATATATTGTACATTATGCACTAGACTACATACTAAATTCATGCATGATCGTTACTATTACAAATCCCAATATTGAAATATTTTTTATATATATATATATAGACACACATATATTACTCCTCTGGTCCTTAATTATAAGACATATTTAAGAAGTTGATATTGTTCTTAAATATAAGACATAATTTTCATATTTATCAATATTTTTCTAATTTACCCCTATTGAAGTTTCCTCAACCATAATCAATAAAGAAATGGGATAAGAGAATTAAGGAAGATGACTAAGGTGTTTTAAAAAATACATGTCATATTAACTAACTTAATCAATTTTTTTAATCTAATTAAATTAGATAAATATGTCTTATATAAAGGATAAAATGGATGATCATATTTTCAATGTGGCATCCCAGTGTTCCTTTTTTCCCTTGTTTCTGGCCTAGAGGTGTTTCCCCTAGCGATTTGCTATCACGTGGTCAGCTTTTGTCAAAACCTTACCAATTCTATAGCAAGTGAATTCTTGTATACTTTTTTCCTCATCAACCTAATTTTTGGTCATATATATCTCCAATATCAGGATTCCATATCCCAAGATCAAAATTTGGAATCCATCGTTAAATTTGTGTGGACTAATAGGGACAAACTTTGAAAGAGGATGGTCAACTACATACTCAAACAGTTAATGAGGCAAATAGGCCTGTCAATCTGATCGATCCACGTATCGTTTTGTGGGGACATCTATCATTAAGCTCACACCCTCATGCATATATATATATGAAGGCACTTGAATCAAACAACTAAAATTGACATGGGTCTGGAACTAACATGCATATAGAGTTGCTTTTAAAAGCTAATTCGATGGCCGTAGGTGGAGGGGCCATAACAGAAGAACTTGGTGAAGCGCAGAGCTATAAATTATATATATCATCAACATTTATATAAATATATATATAATTTCTTTTCAAAAAAGCTAATCAAAATTTTCAAACCCCTTAATATTCTGATATTCGCTATATAATAAATGTGTCGTTCAGATGGCAAACAGAAATAGTGAAACTATACTGATAATAAGTACTCACTGATAATACAGAAAATCATCATATAGGTTGAAAAATACATACAGATCCAAAAGAAATAAATTCTACAACTAAAGATAACAAGTTGTAATTCCCGACTATGACTGGACCTTCATCTGCCAGTAATTACGGTTTTGCCCTTAGAGCCGCTGTTATTTGCTGGAATATTTTTAGATGTTGAAAAAAGGTGAGATTCGAATGAATCTCAATAGTAATATACAATCAGTCATATAAAATATGATAAATAAATATGCAATGCACCATGATATGTAAAATGCTAACTCATGTTGTATGCATACTGTCCAAGGCCAAACGACTGTTTGCAACCCCGGCTAAACTCGTGTCCATGGTCAAACGATATGTTTAGACCCTGGCTTATTCGCATGTTGTGCCACAGGCACTGTCATGTTACAGAAAATGGAATACACAACATATAAATAATCACATAGTGCATGAAAGAAAGAATTACTACCTGGGTCCTTTTCCAGTCCAAATGTTTATCCAAAACTTTTTCTTCGGCTCGGGCTTTTACTAGTTCTTATAAATTAAAATTAACAAGTAATTGGTTATTACTTGTATTACTACTATCTTTAATCATATACTTCTGATTATCTCAATTTCAGTGGTTTATACACTATATAATTTTGCATAGTGTAATTTACTATTCTTCAACAAATTGGTAGATTTTTCAGTTAACTTTGAAAAATCATAACTAATTCTAGAAATATCGAAATTGATTGGGTCCAAAGCCTACATGAAGATATTTAAATATATGTTCATGAAAAAATATCAAAATCTACCCAGATTTACCATATTACTCCCAGAATTTCCCGAAATACCCCTATTCCAGATTAGTCTCCAGAAACATAGCATGACTTTGAAAATCTATATCTCCTAATATACTTGTCCAAAAATTATGTTCTACCCGTAAAATTAAAGCTATGGATGTCTAATTTTAATCTGGAAATTTTCATAATTTGTTGAAAAGATTACATAATTCAAAAACACCACGACATCAACTACTAGAATCTGGACGTTCAGGATTGCACCTTTTTCTAAACCCATCTTTCAAAAATCATAAATTCCTCTACAGATATCAAAATGATTCATTATACCACTAATTTTAAAGCTTGTTATGTCTACTATATCCCTGTAAATTTTCGTAAATAATGGATGTGATTTGGTTGGTCATAAAGCCACACAAAACGGACTGACTCTGATGAACATCAGTTTTGGACAGTCTAACTTCAAAAATTGATAACTTGTTCGTTTTGACACCAAATTGAGCTCTTCTTGATTCTATTTCATACTACACATCCTAAAATTTTCATATCAAAAAGAACCAGATGCAAAATCCATCTGTCGCCTCCGTTTGAGCTTCTGAAAGTTTCCGATAAAACCTCTGTTTTCCAGCGACCAAAACAGAGTTGATAAAACTCACATGCAACCATGATTTTTGGACTCTAATCTCAAAGATTTTGACTCTACATACTCCTAAACATGTTCCTTGAGTTTTGGGACGTGTTTACAGAAGTAAAGGAATCAAAAATCTCATACAAAACGGACACAAACTTGCTGGTTTTGGTATTTTACGGTGACAAAACGTTTTTGGTGACTTCTCTTGATTCCAGCAGCAAAACAACCCAGAAAACAGCCACAAATCCAATGGAAATCCAAGGTTAAAGTAGAAGGAACTTACCTAAACACGTTTATGATGTTGTGTGTGAGATTTGAAACTTGTTCTTCCTTCGTTTCTCTCTTTCTCTCTCTCAGTTTTTCTGTTTTCTGTGCTCTCTGTTTCTGCTGTGTTTTCTTTTCTCTATGTTTGCTTTTGTTTTCTGTTCTGAGAGGTGTCAAGCTGAGGCAATAATGATGAAAGGAGGGAGTTTGTGAGCTGTACGTATGTGTGTTGTATGCTGGTCTACTAAGAAGAGAATGTGTGTGTGTGTGTTGTTCCAATGAGAGAAGAGGAAGAGAATGAGTCATGCATGTTGTACGTGTATGTTAGGTGCAAGTGTTTCTTTTGTCAAAGAGAAAGCTGTACGTGTGCTTCTCATGAATGAACAAGTGTGGGTGTGTGTGTTTTTATACACATATAGGTATATTTTTATCCTATTAATTACACACACTAGGTCCTAATTTTTCCCTTTGTCAAATTTAAGTTTCCTTAAATTTTGTAGGTTCCATAAATTAGCTTACTATCTAATTTCCATAATTTAATCATTACATTAAATTTTTGGGATGTTACAAAAATCATTTCTTAAACTATTTTCAAACTTGGACAAATGTCAAAATTTTTCAAATGTGTTGTTTTCCCCTGAATAAAAGTGATTTTTAGTAAAAATGTTGGAGCAAATTAATGGCTGCCTAAATCTGATTTCTACCCAAATTATATATTATGGATTAAACTACCAAAAAGACCGGAATACAATATCATTATCATTATCATTATTATTGCTAACTAGCTAGTTGTGAAATTCTGTTGAGAAATTAATAGGGACAAACTGCAGAAAAGTCAAATCGAAGTAATTGAGAGAAATATATATAATTTGTTCATTTCAAAAGACTTCAAGTGTTTGTTATACACAGAAAGCACATATGGGGTTTCTGCATGCTTTTCCATTTGGGAATATTGTAAATGATTTATTACTTGTTGGGCCCTCATATATTTCACCATCCACCCTGACATTCGATGCACCGACAAGTTCGTCTTGGAATAGTGTTTTTAATCAAGTCGTGTTGTGTTTTTTTTTTTAAGAAAAGTGAAAAGACGTGAAGGTCGATTAAAAATTACAAAGAAAGAGGATGAAGCATCGCCTCAAACAGCCACACATGCTGTAGGAGTTGGGTCTACGCACTTTGAATGATCAGTTACGTATAGGCCCTTGGTTAAGCCCACGCCTTGATGTACATCTATTATCACAAGCCCAGACCAGATGAATAATTAATATCAACTTTAATTGACGACCATATTTATTTTTATATGTGAAAAAAATATAATCAAACAAGACGATGATTGGATTTAGCCAAAGGAGTTAGTTCTTAATATGAAGAATCAATTGGAAAGAGGTGTACACACATTTAGTGTTGGTAATAACTCGTATAGCGTTGACCCTAATAAGAGAATATGTCCTCGCGCATGTGCATGCCTATAAAAAAAATGATTAGGGATTAGGTTCAGTGAGAGAGGATAGTTCTTCATAACATAACAAATTAAAATTTAAATATTTATTAGGAGAGGTACCCACATTTAATATCTGACAATATTTTAAAAATGATTACTTTCAATAAGAAAATATATGTAGCTAGAAAAAAAAAAGGTTAAAATACAGATTAACCTACAAATTAAAGTTTTACTCTAAAGATGCTTGGCACAAAAAAAAGTTTTAAAGGGTACAGATTTACCAACAAAGAATTAAATATGGAGCAACCATAACAAACCCGTTAACTTTGGTATAACGTCTTTTAGTATGGATTGAATGTTGTCCAGGTGGCAGGTGAGAGTCATGAAGGGAAAAGATGTGGTAGGTGAGAGTCTTACAAAGATTTGAATGAGTAAATTAACAATCAGGCCTGCCTCCTCTGCTGCCACTCCATTTACATGACTAAAAACAAAGAACGCATCATCGTCGACGGGTTGAAGTGTCGAGGAGGGAAAAGCGATATGGAAAGTGAGGTTGATGGCTGCATCTTCATCATCTTCAACCTAAAGATGCAGACGAAGGGTTGTGCTTCAGTGACAACCCAGTCGTGAGGACGAATATGAACCTCTGAAGAGGTTCTGTCATCACCTAAGTCTTCTATACACTCAATCACATCTTCCCCTTCAACTCCACCGTCTGCAACTCTACCATCCCCTTCAATATCAACTCCCTCATTATCATTTTCTACAGAATTTTCCCCCTCTACGTTCTCACCAAGGCATCCAATGCTTTTAACTATACTGGAATGATTCTCTTTCAGCTTCTCTTTATTTGTTCGAACACTTTCTTTATCAACAATGTTATATCCTAAATTTTCATCCATAAGATATATATAATCTTATGAAGGAAACATTTGATGGTAAATATAATTTAGTGAATAATAATTTAAATAAATAAGATAGATTTAAAATAAATAAAAATATTAAAGTTAAATGAAGTCTAATAAAAAATAATTAAGCAATTATTATTATTATTAATTTTCTTTAGAAAAGATAAAATAATAAAGTCAGTAGAGATTAAATGAGAGTATTTAATTTTAATTTTAATTATGTGTGTATAAATAAATAAATAATAAAATAAAAGAGACTAAGAAGTCCAACATCAACTAAATAAGAAGAAGAGGGAGTTCTTAGAACCTATATATAAAAGTAGTGAGATGGACTCAAAATGTAACTTTTCTATTTTCGCATATAACCAGGGCCATTTCAGTAAAATATCATTTGTGTTTTCGTTAACCGTTGGATTGAGGTGAAATTTAGGTATCCCATCTAAGACATCAAATCCGTCTCTTTCAACGGTTAGATTAGAAATTACTATCATGGGTTATGAGTTACAAATCCTGGAATACTAATAAATTTCTAGAGCGTGGAGAACAAACCCTAGAGAGAAAATTTAACGTTTCCGACTAAGTCCACCGTTGGATTGTCAAGAAATTTTGTGAGCTTGTTTGAGACTTCCTGGTAGGAAAAACCAATGGTGGGATCTTTTATTTGATACATCGGGTAAGAGTAATTTATCATACATTGAATCTGTTATTTGAAAAATATGAATTGTCATAGATTTAGGAGTTTTCTTGAAGTTATAAAAGTTAAAAGCTCAAATTGAGATCATAGATATGTTAGACAAGGCTAATATAATACTCTGATGATCCCAGTTCAAAAATCTAATATGGTTCTAATATAATGTTTCCTACTAGTAGAAAATTCTGAGCAAATCGTTGGAGGAGAAATTATAAACATATAATGTTGCTAAAAGACTTTGCATGAACTAAGTTTCTCATTACTTTGACCTTCAGGATAAGAACCTTTCTTGGTTGGAACTTAAAGAATACCAGGTAACGTGGTCCTATTTATCTTACTTATCGGTGCTGCTTGTGGGTTTTTTTCTAAAAAACTCTATAAGTCTAGAATGAGTAGAACTAGTATGAACCTTGCTATTTTATGACTAATAATGCCTTGTGGGACCTTGTATGAATTATAGGATTGGATGGATTGATTTGTGAAATTATTAGAGACAACTATATGTTTGGGTGCATAAGCCAAATGGTTTTTAGTATCTTTGTGATTCATGCCTCGTGAGTGGTCCTGTATGAGCAATTGAACTACTAGTGCAATGTGTTTTTTATTATGGACTTGATGAATATATGTATTATATAAGTGATGCACTGTTCATATGTTGTTAATTAATTGGATAAAGAATGTATGCCTGTGTTAGAACATGTGAATTTTATGTTATAAACTAGAATGTATAAACATGAGAATATGAAAACCCCTTGAGAATAATGTGATATAAATAGCGGAGTTAGTGAATGAGTTGTGATTGATAAAAACCAAGGAACAAAAAACCGGACCGGTCAATGAACCGGTCACAGCACTGGTTTAAGGGTTAATGGTTCAACCGGGGTCGAACCGGTGGTCGAACCGGTGGTCAAACCGGTCATATTAAAATATTATAATTTATTAGTGGTAAAAATATTTAGGTAAAAAATGCTTAAAATATATTAGTATTAGTTATGATACCTATATTTATATAATGACATCTCCTTTCCTATAATTAATTAATTATTATATCCTCTAAAAATCATTTTTTTTAGATTTATTCTTTTTTTACTTACTTTTCTCTTCATTTTGGTCTTCAAACTTTCATTTTTCCCTAAAAAATAATGTCCAATAGTAGATAGAAGAATAAAAAAATATATTTTATTAAAAAAAAAGGAAAACCAGTCAAACCACCGGTTTGACCGGTTCTGACCGGGTCGAACCGGTTCACCGGTTTTGCTATGAACCGGACCGGATCACCGGCCGGTCCGGTCCGGTTTTTTTTTCAATGATAAAAACTGAATACAACGTGGTAGGCCGATAGTTTGATTATTATGCATCACTAACTGGCATCTATTTTACAGGGTGGTATTCTCTGATACAACACTCCATGGGCTTTTGAACAGTATTTCCGAGGCCCGGGCATTATTCTCGAGGGTGATAACCCTACTGGAGGAACCCACGGTCCCTTGTATGTTCTATAGTACTTTGGCCAGTCTACATCACACTTGCGGAGAGCTTGTAAGAGTAAACCAATAATATGGAAAGTACTTAGCACATGGGTTCAATCAGAGGAAATAATGAGGATATAAGGATGGTTAGGGGTTAATAAGAAATAACGAGTAATCATGCATAATGACATTTTGTGAAACAATATGTTGTGTTGTGAGTAAATGTTCTTTGAAGATATGAATAGATATAATCTTACTCTTGATTAGTATATCTACTTGACCTCTTGTTTATTATATATGGTTGCCTTTCAGCCTAATATATTTGCTGGACATGTTTGTATGTTAGTCCCACCTAGCACCCTACGGGTGGTGTCGGTAGGTAAAATAGGTAGTGATTGCGTTACTGAGATAATGGTCTTATCCCGTTACTTCTCACATTATTTTCATATGAGAGCTCAGGGGCAAGAGTAACTGGGAAGGTATATGATGATGTGGCTATCTTAACAAGTAGCTAGCGGTTACTGATTATCTTCTTTTATTGCCACATTTAGGGAATTCTGCCTATTACGTCATGTTGCATGTGAATTTACTTAGAATATATAATTATACTATTTTGATACATGGCTGAGAATCTAACATGTTTATTTATTTATTTTATATTGTTGATGTGAGGAACTCATCTCGAGTTCATCCTTCAAAATTTTTTTTAAAATCACGTTAAGTTTTAGGTTAATTAAAGATGGTGTTACAGATATCAGAGACTTCACTAACCTTCTTTATTAGCCAACCATGTTTCTCTCCAAATGACACTTTCTTTGTGCCATCCGTACTATCATCCCCTTTCGTCTCTTCCTCAACAGCTACTTTCCGTTCCTGATTACTCGCCATTTGCCTTGAAACAACTAAATCGTTAAATAACTCAAGGGCTTTGACGGAAAATTAGTATTCTAAATAAAAAACAACAATTTTTTTTTTCTCAATCAAAGGTTACTTATCAAGATTTCTCTTATCCCTTTCTTCAAAACCCTATGCGAATCTTTCCACGCATGCCCGAAATTAGCTCGTCCTTCTTTCACCTCTCTCTAGCTTTCTTACTTTGTCGCTATCCTGCAACGAATCTCAAATTTTGTTGTCCTCCATTGATCTCCGACTCTTTTTTGCCTCTCGTCAATTTATAATGGGAACCAACACAAACTCTTTTCTTAATCTCTAACCTAAAACATGTGCCTTTTTTTTTTATAAAACAAAACATTGACTTATCAATTCTTCCACCACCTTCCATGTGCCTGCCACCTAAGCATTCATTTCCTGCCACATCACCACTTCCAGTCAAACATCTTTCCCCCACTAAATATGTAACAGTCAAAGCGGCCCAAGTTAAAATCAGTTTGTTCTGGTTGCTCCATATTTAATTCTTTGTCGGTAAATCTACACCTTTTAAAATTTATTTGTATTAGGTGTCCCTAGAATAAAATTTTATTGATAAATTTACACTTTAATCAAAAAAACATTACTTTGAGAGCATCAAAAATTTCAAAGGAATCATACATATTGAGAGGAATATCCTATAAGGAAGGATATAATGCCATATGTTGGAAATTCAAAAGGGCCATTAGCTTTAATTAATGGTGAGAGAGGTAGTTTGAGCCAGCACATGTTGCGGATGATGACATATGGATGTTGTGGGGATCATCATTTTGTCTCGAGAAGAGGATGGCTGATGAACTTGTCATTTTTGGTTGCGTTATGTAGCCCGTGACACATAATGCTCATCAAAAGGTTGATCAGTAGTAAGCTTGATACAAACAAGATTGAAACCAGAGAGCATGGAGATTTAAAAATACACACACGTACACATTATTATATTTTAATAGTTGGACGACCAAAACTGATCCATATTTATATATATAGCTTCTAGAACGAATATAGAATATATATATATATATATATGATCGATTGATTTGGTGATAATGGAGGCAGAATCATAAGGCTCGAGGCCTGAACATTGCAATGATGGTCTTGGCTCTCAAAGTCTTATTCCCATTCCCTACCCCCATTATTGTTTTTGTTGAAAACTATATCCCTTCCTCATCAATATCCTTCATTAACCCTAGTTTCCATTTTTTTACTTTAGTATATATTCACCCGTGCCCTTAATTAGTAGGTTGAATTTTGTTAATTACCTCTCTGCAAATTCTTCTTTTCAAGGATTTCTCCCTTTTTCATCAGCTTCTACCTCGCAGTCTGAAAAACTTTTGGATAACAATTTTGATTACAATTTAGGTAAAAAAAAGTAGCTAGTCAAAGTCTTTCTTTATCAACTCCATTGCTTTAGATCTGAGCGAAATAGCTATGTAAGTGTTGAAAAGCTTACCACCAAATCTGAATTTGCTTCCGTCTTCTGTGACTGGAATCCAAAGTCTCCCATATTGCCCTAACTAATCAACTTGTGATGAGTGACTGTGACTTGACTCTGTTCACGACTTTTTTAAAAAAAAATCTTGTGCTCTTTAATCGTTATATATTCTGCATAAGCCTTGCCTTAGAAAGAAGAAAGCGACCACCCTCCCAAAAATATTAATAAAGCACCCAATTTTACAATACCTCCCACACACACAAAGATCACTAGTTTGTGTGTGTGTGTGCACACTTACTTCCATCTTCCTTCGTTCATTTGTCTACATATTTTTCCTCCTTAGAGTTTGAAATTTAAGGGATTCCAACCACCAAACACCTGAACCTATGTGGGCGTAGACTTTTGGCTCAATAAGGCAACAAAATAAAAAAGGATTAATACTTATGGCAAGAGCTCCATGTGTACATACTTATATATACATATATACTTGTATATTCTAATTAAGAGACAAAGCCCTCTAATTAATTTGTTGGTTAGGTGATTAATAGTCATAGAAGTTGAATTTTTGTGATACGTGATGTCATCCATCATAGGATCCTCCAAATTCTGATGCTCATTATTCTTTATGGTGTAGTTGATATTAGTAATGTAATAATAAATTAACGGTTAGAGGGGGTTGAACTAAACCCATAATATCTAGTAAGTGTGGTAGGAAAAGGAATCAAAATTGGTAGGGGAAAAAAAGACATATTTAGCTGCGTACATAAATTAAACATTATTGGGTATACTAAAACAAAGGGTTAAAGTGTAGCTTTAGTAAATAATTATTTTTTAAAGTGCACCCAACATAACTAATTATTTTAGAGTATAAAAATAGACATTATGAATTTTTTTTGGAGTAAAAATAGCAATTTCGTTATCTATTTTGGGGTGAAAAATTGCTATTTTTGCTCCAAAAAAAATTCATAATAATGTCTACTTTTACACCCCAAAAATTCATAATGTCTACTTTTACTTCCTGAAATAGTTAGTTGTGTTGGGTGCACTTTAAAAAATAATTCATTACTATTTTTACACCTTAACCCTAAAATAAATTAAAAAATCGTTGGCAAACTCTTGTCATGTGTGTGTATAGTACTAGTATCTGTTTTAAGGACTAACAATTTCCTCAGCTTAATTCCAGAACAACAATTTATTCTGGGATATTAATGTTGATTCATTTCTTCTTTGATCAATAATTAATTAACTTAAAACGTAATTAATAAAAGTGCAAACCGGAACGAGAATCTAAGTATGCCTTGGAAATAGAAGTGATGATAAAAACGGAAGGGTTGAAGGGGAAAAAGAAAAAGTAAAATTAAAATTAAAGAAAAGGAAAGAAGGAAATGAATATAGTTGATGTAGACCTTGTGATAAAGTCAAACTTTTGGAACCTTTTAGAACACAAGTGGTTCAATTAATCAATTGCTTGCAAGTGAAACAATAAAGCATCCTAATATAAATTAGTCATGATGATCAAGATGTACCAACCGGCTAGCTATAGCTAGAAGAGACTCAAACATACTTTTTTTTTTTTCTTGCCATGCAAACATAAAATTAATTGATTAATGGTATCTAGCTAGCGTGTTGCGTAAAAATGGTCCCCAGCAACCAAATCATCACGTGCTTACCTGCATCAAAGTCCGCATATATCACACAGAAAAAGTAATATTCATTCATCATTAAACAGCCACATAAATTCAGATTTCAAATTAAGTAGGATATTTTACCTTCCATTTTTTTATTAGATTAAGGGTTTTTTCCTTGAGACTCAGGGTCTTTTTTACGGGAGGGAAATGAAAGAGAGGGGAGGGAAGAAAAATTGTTTATGAATTATATTTTAAAAAATTATAAAATTGGGGTTATAAAATTTCAATAAATATAAGATGTAAAATAAAAAAATAAGAAAAATTAATTAAAAACTTCCAGCCCTACTTCTTCAATTTATTTAAATTGTCATAGAAATTTTCTCTCATCTCCTCTTCCCTCCAAATCTCTCATACCAAACAGCCCCTTAAAGAGCAAATAATTCTCACATATTCCAACAAAATACGCTTTTCATGATTTAAATGTGTGTTCTTCTTTTTATAAGGGTGATGCTCCTTACCACCACAACCATCAATGTGTTGGTTTCATTACATTTATTACAACTTTTGCTCCTTTCTCAAATTATATTCAAATTTATAGACTATAAAATAAAAAAAATAATTTTTTATTTCCTATAATTTTGACTCAACTATAATTTAACGTACACTTCAATTTTGACCAGTAAAATAATAGCATCATTATCAGCCATATGTAAATATTTGTATAATTAAGATCCGTGATTTTAATTTTACTTATGTTTCTTTCTCATTTTAGAAGAAATGGTTAAATGTCTTTTTTACCTCAAAAGTATTTTTTGAGGGATAATTTTATTCTGAAAGTTTCATCTGGGATAATTTATTCTTTACCGTTATCGCAGTTAAGTTAATTGTTAGTTGACCAAATTTAGGGGCAAAATTACTCTAAAGTGAAAACTTCCAGGGAAAATTTGCCTATGAGATAACGACAAAATTGCCCTAAAAGTTTTAACTTATGAGTAAATTTGCCTTAGAAATTTTCGCTTAAAAACAAATTTGCCTCAAAATTTGGTTAACTAATTAATGGTCAAATTTAATTGGGATAACGGTCAGGGCGAAATTGCCCCACATTTAAAACTTCTGGGACAAAATTGCCCCTAAACCGATACTTTCGGGGTAAAAATAACCTTTAACCCTAGAAAAAATTAACCTTTTAGTCTTTAAGTTTGATGATATATATAATTCTAATTTTTAAAATATAGAAACTTATATTTTAAATGCTTATACTAAAGGTAGGGATTGAGTTAGATCAACTTAAAGTTTAAAAACTAAACTACAACTGAGTTAAAATAATAGAGATTGAACTATATCAAGTTAAAGTTTAATTTATGAACTGAGTTACAACTCAGACAAATTATAAAGATAAAAGGCTAAGTATATTTTTAATCATTGAAGTTTTACATGAGATATAGTTTTTTGTCTTTTATTTATAACACCGTTAATGTTGCAAACATACAATGTTGGTATAGCAAACTCAAGTGATCACTGTGCAGCTGACAAAACATATTTTAGTTTTACCTTTTTTAATATAATATATTTATATTATTAAATAAAATAAACTAACAAATAGCTAAAAATAAAATTTAGGTTTTGATATTTAGATTATTAAAATATATATTTAGATTATTAAACCAACAGATTTTAATACAATCAAGGTTCTGATATTCACTGTTGCGCTAGGTTTTTAGATGTTTTTTAATTTACACATATGTTAAATTAAGGTTAATAATATTTAATTATACATTTATCACTTAAATTTGTTGCATCACCATTTTTCGTTAGCAACATTAACGGTGTTAGAATTATAGAATCAAAAGTATAATTTATAAAGTTATGGGACTAAAAGTATACCTCATATAAATTTAAAAGGATTAAGAATATACTTTAGCCAAAATAAAAAGATTAATTTTTTTCCAAGTAAGGGAGAAAGAAACATAAGATAAAATTAAAATCACGTATTTATAGTTTACACATATATTTACACAGGAAGGATGCTATCATGCTATTATTATATATTAGACAGTTCTCAATTTTTTTATTAAAAAAAAAAACAGATCTCCTTGAAGTTAAAATTATTCTTTTTTTTCAAAAAATATTTTTTTTCATTACCAGGAATACTATTTCCGAAACATAGCATACGCAGAAAAGTACAAGCAAAGTGATATGATGATTATATTCTATAATCCCATTTGTGGGATCTCCATAACCAACCCTCCAACCTCTCTTCTCTTTTCATCTCCTTCTCTCTCATCTCATCACCATCTTCTTATGAATCACTCATAGCCCCATGTACCCAAATATCGAGCACATTTTCTTCTCAACCATGTCACCAGATTCAGACCTCTTTCTAACAAAGGAGAACCCCAATGAAGATGTCAGTATAAAACCCGATCTCCAGTTTCAAAATCATCACTCCCATGAAAGAAGCGTCCCAAACTGTTCCAAATCTTCGGCCATTTCCGACTTAGTGGTATTAGAATCGTCGACCAGACTAGAGAATAATCCAATTTCAGATCTCAATCGTCAGAGCTGGTTTACCCGAAGAAACAGTTCCCAAAAAGAAAAGAAGAAAGGAGGGGAAGGTTATGAAGCAGCTGGTCCCTTATTATTATTATTATCAAAAGAGAATTGTAAGCTTAAGGTGGAAGAACAAGAGGAGGAGGAAGAAGAAGAAGATGGGTTCAGAACTCCAACTTCTTTGGATCACAGAATTCCAGAGGTTGAACAGTGCCCACCTGCACCCATAAAACCCAAGCCACCTCTGAAAAGAAAAGCACTTCACATACAAAATAGTACTCCACTTTGTCTTTCATCAAAAGACCTTCAACTATTGTTCCCAGTTCAACACAACCCACTTTCCGATTCCCACAGAATCATCAAGAAAGTTCGAAGAGATGACTCCAAGCACTGATCTGATTTGCCTAAAAAATTACATGTTCCAATAGTTTCCATGTGTGTATTAATAAGGTGCAAGTGCAGAATATTTTGCTTTTTAATTAGCTTTCTTTTTTGTTTTTCTACCCCTTTTTATCTGCCATTATTGGTGGTTTGAAGGTTGGATGTCTATATAACTCTACTGGATGGACTTGTGGTGTTTAAATTATATGACGTTGCGCTTGGTGATTGACATGTGCATGACAGAGAGTGCGCTGAAATTAATAACTATCACGGGGTATAGTCAGGAGTTTAGTTTGTATCCCCAAACTGAAGCTGGGTTGAACATTATATATTTGTTAAACATCTCATCTCCAGAGAGTTTTGATTACCATTATTGTTTTATCCTGTTGCATTACTAATTGGTATTTTGATAGGAATGATGTGAAGTCGAAGATTTTCCAAAGATAAAATGTGGAAGGGGAGAGGATGGTCTGTGTGATTGTAATAATTTCAAGCTTAATTTTATGATTGGTAGCTTCTTTTGGAATTAAGGTGCTATTGCTATATATATATATATATATAAATATATCGGCTATACACACACGCGCGCTAGATATAAAGGAAGAGAACTTATTCTGGTGTGTGTATATATTTAACATGCCATGATTTTCAGGCCTTTAGAATCTTGCTTTCTTTATGAAAACTGACAGATTCTTTCTTCGATTTAACGCCATATACGTAAGTTGGTGTTGAGATTCCAGGGAAGAAATAAAACAATAGCTAGATAAGAAGCACAAGAAGTTTGCGGTATTAATGGGTCATGTGCATAGCCTTTATTAAAGTTACTGTACAATATCATGCTAGTTAAGTTGATAATCAGTTTTATTGTAATAATATACTCACAGTCCTTAATATAAGACATATTTACCTAATTTAATAAGATTAAAAAAGTTAGTTAAGTTATTTAATATGATATATATTTTCTAAAATATCATATTCATCATCTTCCTTAATTATCTTTTTCCCTCTCCATCTTAATTATTGTTGAAGGAGTAGTATTAATAAAAATAAATTAAAAAAAATTAACAAAAATAAAAATTATATCTTATATTTAAAATTAAAATCAACTCCCAAATAATATCAAGACTTCAACAAATAATAAGCATCTATATATACACATGTGATGAGAGCAAAAGATACAGCAAGTCACATCGTCCTTGTTGAGAAAGTTCTACCTTAATTGCCTATACTAACAAGTCAACCCTTTCAGAAACCTTCCCCGTCTCTCCAACATTTTAGCTGTTGAATGATTGAAAGACTTATAAATATTTATATATGTAAATTAAGATAATATTCTTCTCACATATTTACTTCATATATCATAAATTATGATTGAAAAGCTGCTTTTAAAGACTTCAATCAATATTTCAAACAAGCACAATCACATCCATTAACTTGGCGTCATGATGCGAGTGATTGACATTTTCATGGCACTCCAAAGACAAAACTTTGCCATGTTTTGGAACTCGGATCGGACCGACCGGTCCGGCCTGGGGAACCGGCCACTAAACTAGGCTGGTCACCCCGTTTAGTACTTTTAAAAAAAAATCAATTTTTTTAAATTTTTTTAGAATTTCATATTAATAAGCTTAAAATATTCAATTTCTCATCGGTTTGACTCTGATCTGACCCACTAACCCTTGACCCAATACCTGACTGGTTTAATGATTGATCCGGGTTTCATAACCTTGGAACTTTGAGATCCTACCTTTAATACAAGATTGGGTTGATTTTTTTTTTTAGAAGAGATCAAATTTAGAAAATTAAATAAATTATTTTAAAATATTTATATTTATTTTTTAATACTAAATTAATTTATTTAATTTATAAATTGATATATAATCTAATAATATATAAAATATATTATTATTAAATAATTTATTTAATTTCCCTAACCTCTGGTATACAAGACAACTATGTATTAAATAAGAGGCTATTTGGAATGGCTTATAGATTGTATGAGTCGATTCACGTAAATCGAGATAAAACTCCTCCACATCTTTACTCCTTAGATCGTAAAAGCTACATCGTATTCTGTGAATCACAATTAAAAAACACTTATGAAGATTCTAATCATTATTCCAAACAACCTCTAACAATAGAAGATAATATAAAAGGGAATGAATCTCCTCCCTTGGAAAGACTTGTATATACACTCATACATATATTTCCTGTAAATTGAAGAATCCATGAAGAGCTAAGAAGAGAGAGAATTCAAAAGAAGCCATTGCTGATCCTTTTAGGCAACCCAAAATTCTGGTAGCACCTAATTTCACCTCCAATGCTGGCCGTCGCAATCACCAAGCCCCATGCCACAGGATAACCTGATGATGATGCGGCGGCTTGACTATTATCAGCGAGTGAGCGAGACGACGACGAAGACCTCGAAGACAACGACGTCGCATTGGTGGCAGAGATAGCGGATGGATCATTATCATGCCTCGTGGAGCCGGTGGCCGAATCTGAAGCCAAAGACTCTGTTCGCGATATGGCTGCGGGGTCCACTTCTTGCTGGTCACTGGAATTACCACTTTCAGTGGCGGCCGTGCTGGTATTGTCGTTAACGCTGTTATCACTTGTTTCAGCAGCGTCGTCGGTGGTGTTTTCCTTAGGAGGAAGAGGCGTGGTCGTGGCGGTGGAGTCGTTGGGTGGTGACTCGTCGGCGGCGGCGGCAGGGGAAGGATCGGGTTCCTTCTTCTTGGGAAGAGGGGGAAGTTGACTAGTTTTCTTCTTGGTGGGGGCTTGAGGAGGATCGCCCTTGATGGTGAATGGCCATGGCGCTGCCACTGAAACATCCTTACAGGGGAAGCTCTCAAAAGCTCTTGTCATCACTAAAGCTCTTGCTTTTGCATTGTTGCCTCCTTGTCGAGGCTCTTCATACTTCCACACGTATACTTGAGAATCTTCGCTTGCACTTATCACGTGCCTCCCATTTGGACTGAATGATGCTGCTATTTGACTGTTTGAATTTCTGAAGCCTGTTCACATAATCCCTAGTTACTTAACATTCATATATTCTTAAGTCAAGTCAAAATAAATAGACCACTATATTTAGTGATTGGTTCAGGGTTAGTGATGGCACGCACCTTGGAACTTATGAACAACTTTGGTGCCTTCTACTATTTTGATCCTGGAGTCAGCTGAAGTGACAAGCACTTCTGATGGATTACTGGGTGCAAACTGAAAACCGGTGATTTTTCTCTGGGGAGCTTTCTTTCTCTGTTGTAAGTCAATCGTGCTTGTCTGACTTAATTTGCAATCTAAATTAAATATAATTTTAGGAATTCATTAATTACCTCAAGTTAATTAGGATATGGTGATGCACATGTATATTTGCAGCAATAAAGTAGGCAGGTAGTACCTTCTGTGCCATACATACAACAAGTGCCATTATGTGTACCAACAAGAGCAGCCTACAATGTTTATCAGTAGTGAAGCTATTAAGATTAATTAGTACTGGTGAGGACTAAACAAGAGGTTAGTGAAGAAGGCCCACCTGACCATCGGGAGTGTAAGAAACGGCGGTGACCATTTCATGCACGTCGGCCCAATCCACGACCGATCGATGAGGAATGCTCCATATTCTAATCTTAGCATCCAGGGACCCACTTATGAAATAATCCTCCTCTATTGGATTAAAATGTACGCACGTTACTGTGCCACAACATATATAAACACATCAGCCAATTTATATCACATTTGAATGGAAAGTTATTTGGCCAACACATCCATGACAACCTTACCATAGTCATTGTGGGTGAACACCTTCAGGCACGTCTTTAATTCCAAGTCCCACAGTCTCACTGTTTTATCCATTGAAGACGAAAGAAGTAACTGCATTCATGCAATTATATTACTACAAAAGAAAGTAATAAATTTTAGTGTACTTTCTCACAGTTCAGCTTTATTCATCCAGTTTTTATCTAATCTAAACTTTGGCCATTGGTTAAAAAAGGAACACGTTTCGTTGTGAAGCCTTTTGTTTAGCAGGGAGGGCTAATAAGCATGCCTGGATCCAGATATGCTTAGCTCTCCCAGCTCCTAAGGAAAACGCTTAGTAGAAAAACGGGTTTCTGGTTAAAACATGCAAGAATGTCTATAATTAAGAATAAAAAAATAAGTGATAGAGTGGGCTGACCTGACATTTGGACCAAGACAAGTCCAAAACGTCTTCGGAGTGACCTTTAAAAGTGCAAAAGGGTTTATCAGAGAGGGAGAAC
This sequence comes from Albizia julibrissin, assembly GCA_037074505.1. Lineage (NCBI taxonomy): Eukaryota > Viridiplantae > Streptophyta > Magnoliopsida > Fabales > Fabaceae > Albizia > Albizia julibrissin. Next base: position 41,745,908 of record CM073487.1, read on the forward strand.
ACAGTCTCAGGCACATGAACGTGGTCCGGGACCTTATCATCCTTTTTATTCCCAGCTTTGCCCTTCTTCTTGGCCGCCGCCGCATCCTCCTCCGCCGCCGCGTCCTCATTGGTGGCCGACGAAGCAAGCAGCGAAGGGTGAAGCGGAGTAAGATTGCTTTCTTCCGACGACGTCAACGACATAAGCTCACACTCCTGTACTTCCCACACATGAATCACCTTATCCTCCCCGCCACTCGCCAAATAATGCCCGTCCCAACTAAACTTGATGGTCCAAATACCACCCTCGTGAGCCTGAAATTCTTGACACATGTGTAACGCCGAAAGCTCTTTGTGAGTTTTCCCGCTCTGCCTAACCCTGACCCATTCGTTATTCTTACTCTGTTTCTGATTCGGATCTGTGTTCGCCGGTTGTGGTGCAGTCGGAGGCAGAGGAGGAAAACTAGCAGGAGGCGTTGGTTCTTTAGTGCTCTGTGACCTCTCTCTTTCTCCTTTGAACCCACTTGCCACACCCTTTATGTTCTTCAACAGAGCAGCCCCTGTTTTCTTACTCATTCTCAAGCTCTTGCTCAGGAGGTAGTTGGCACCCGTGGGCTTATTACTCTCATCGTTTTTGTCTCTCCCTCGTCGCATAAGCTCTTTAACGATTGGGGAGTGTCCGACGGATTTCTCGAACTCTTCCATCGTTAGTTTTTTCCCTGTTTGTATGTCGTTTAGACTGCCCCATGTGCCGTCATTGCCCGGGTCCTTCCCCGTGACGATGAACTCTTTCCCGGTGTCCAGATTCTTGATGAGGAAGAAAGAAGCGAATTTGGTGTTTGAGATTATCGTGGTTAGTTTACGGCCGTGTTGGCGGCTTGATTGTTGATCCCCTGAACCGGCGCTGTCGTCTTTGGCCGCCGCAGCCTCAGCCGCAGCGGCCGGGCTCCAGTATGTGTAGGGGCACATACGAGGACGAGCGAGGATGATCTCTGATGATGTTCTTGTCAGACGCTGCTTTGAGACCTTACCTGTAACGAGCAATCAAGGATGGCAATCAGCACTGCAAATAAAATAGTTTATAATTAATTTAAGAGGTAGTAGAATTAGATAACTAATTAACCATATTAAGAGAAGTAGTCAATTTTGTTATTTGTAGTAGATATGTGTTGATTTTCTTAAAATACTACTTATTTTAGTGTTTAATATAAGACATTTGAGGTTTTGATATTGGTCATAAATATAAGATATGATTTTTATATTTATTAACAATTTTCTAATTTACTTTTATTGATACCCCTCAATAATAATCAAAGTAGAGAGATAAAATGAAAGAATAAGGAAGATGATAAAAATATATGCATGTTATATTAATTAGTCTAACTAATTTTTTTAATCTAATGAAATTAAGTAAATGTATTTTATATTAAAGATTGTGAAGAATATTTCTAATTATGCACATTGCAAGCACGCCTTGATCAAAACTATGCAGTTATTTAGAATATTTTGGAGAAATTATATATTTAAAAGGTAAAAGTGGATGGAGATGTTATAATCAAATAAACCACTTTTATGTATTCTATGTTTAAGAGGGAGATAATACTCTAAAGAAGAAAAAATAAGCTCAAAGAAGATGGCCATTAGAATAGTAACTTCCTGCGAAGAGAAAGATGGGTATCAAATTAATTATTTAAAAGTGATTCAAGCTTTTGGAAATGAAGTGTCGAAAATTATTATTTTTATATGATATTTCGGGAAAAAGTAGTGGGTGTTTGAATGAAGGGAATGAAACATGGTTTTAGTAACCATACCAATGAGTTCCTCCTTCCTCATTTTGGGCAAGGAATATGCATCGGAATCTACGTCTCCGTCGGAACGCGACCTGACGAGAACAAATGGAACAGGAACAGGGAATTGCTCTGCTTTTTGCTCATCTGGTGGCGGTGGTGCAGACTCTGCTTTTTGCTGATCACATGATGCAGTAGTATCAGCAGCCTCTGTTTTATTCTGATCACATGACGCAGCGGCGTCAACAACAGCTGCATCACGAGGATCAGGAACCTCCGTCTCTTGGGGCTTATCGGGCAAAGGAGACGGAGGCCCGGCATTATTCTCGAACTTCCTGGTTATTGCACGCCCGATTGCTATGCTCGACAGCCTCAAGCTCTCCTTGTTCTCATTTAGGCCCATTCCATAAAGCAGCCGCTTCCTCCGTTCAGTGATCGATCCCGGTACCGCCGTCCACATGTCGTAGTCGAAGTCAGGGATCGCCACTGCCATTGGTGCGGTCGACATTTTTCTTGTCATGATTCTGAATCTTTGAGAGTTTGCCGAGAATGACATGCGGCTTTCTTGGAATTCCTCATCATCGGATGACGAAGCGCCGTCCAAGCTCTCGAAGAAGGACTCCTCCTCCTCCTCCTCCTCGTCATCGATACCTTTCCAATTCATTGTCATTGTTTTCTTGCGTTCCATCTTAAACGAAGAGATTCTAATTCTGTTGCAGGCCGATAGAAGATGGAGAAATCTCACATAAATAGTACGATGCAACGGAACGTTGAATTTGTTGAAACGATCAGCGAGGAAGAAAGAAAACAGGGAGAGAAAGGGGTGTTGGATATTGTAATTTTTTTGTTTTTCTTTTTCAATTTCGGTTGATCTTCGAAAGAGGTATCCGGACTGAGAAAGAAGTGGAAGAGAGGAAATGAGGGACGGAGAAGAGGTTCGTTTAGCTCCTGAATTTTGGAGGTAAAGAAACTGTCAACGGTTTTCGTTTTCTTTTGCCAATCATTTTCTTGGTACCTTTTTCTTATTTAATCATTGTTAAATTTTTTCATTAATATGTTGCTTTCAAACTTTATAGTTCATTTCCAAATATTCAAGCAGCGTTTTAAAAGTTAAATTGGTGATATAATAATAAAATAAAAAATTTTGACACACACACACAAACACATGTTTAACCAAGATCATTAAGCCCTAATGACTCATATCGGAGCTAACATAGCACAAAATCGGTGAGAAATAAAAAATTGCAGGGTTATCAATATAAAATTATAAAGAAATTTTTTTAAAAAATAAATTAAAATTTAATTAATGATCTGGGTTGATTGCCAGAACAGATCGGTTAAGTGGTCAATTCACTAATTTTTAAACTAAACCGGTCAATCCGAGCTGAGTTTAATAACCCTATATTTAACAAATAAAATATCAAAGTATTAAATAACATCCCAATATGTCAAATTATCAACACGGTAACACACACCCACAATATTAATTTTATCTCAATTATTTATATAAAAAATTAACAATAAAAAATATATATAAAAAAATAACAATATAAAAAAGTGGTACATGTATATAGTTTTGAGTTTTGACACATAAAAATCTGAAGACATGAGAGAGGAAATTAGAAGAAAGTCAAAGACGATATTTGTGATTAAAAGTCAAAACACGGATATAGGAAGTAAACAAACAAATATGATTCTGCCAGCGGACGACGCCGTTTAGATTAGAGGTCCTTTCCAGACGTAGCCTTTTTTTTTTCCCCTTCATCCAAACGTAGCCTTTTTGAATTCAGATAACCCGCGCATCTTCCGATCTTCAGATCGGAGTGAGTAAAATAATGGGATTCACATGTTCACAGTAATGAAGCCTCGTCTTCCTTGGTTAATTCATTCGTTCATCTGAGTCTCGCTATGAAACCTGAACATTTTCTCTCTTCCTCCAGCTCTGATCTTCTCAATCGAAATCCCTGCTCTTAATTACCCCCAACTTCAGAAAATGGCCTCCTCCATAGCTTACTCCCAAATTGACGACAAGGACCTTGACGACGCCGCTTTGTGGGCTGTCATCGATTCTGCCACCGCCTCCCATTCCGCAACCAAGTGCAAATCCCTTGCCATCAAATACAATACTAGCAAGTCCCCATCTCCGATCCCAAAACCCTTGCCGCCGACCAAGTTCCAGAGAATCTCGAGGGATTCCCCTTCGGCTTCAATCGAATCCAAGGCTACAGGCGACGGCGAAGTGGAGCATGAACCTTGGTCATTCCGGCCTCCTAGGAAGGTTGCAAGGATTTGTTCCTCGGAGACGAGCGAGAGTAGTCCTCTGGCTTTGGTGAAAAATGGGCAGCGAACGCCATCGACCGCTGCCCTTTATTCGTCGCCTGAGTCGCATATGTCGCCTGAGATAGGGAGGCTTCGAGTGCAAGCGATTAGTCCTTATACAGAGGTCTCTCCGGGGCATAGTGACAGGGCCGATGAAAAGGAGATCACGATGCATGGCTTTTCTGGGAAGTTCCCTTCAGTTTCATTGTTCAAGGAATACCAAAATACAGCTATGGCGGTAACTATTCCTATATACTTGTTAGTATGTTTAATTCAGTATTGGTCTTAGCTGGACACCTTTGGACAATTACCCATGTGATGTCAGTTCTTCTTACTCCCAGTATCCTGGTTAATGGTTTAGTTATCGATGAACGCAAAATTTGGACCTCAGAAAAATGCTGCATAGTTATAGAACGGAAGAAATACGTGAATTATATACTTGACACAGAAACATTGAGAGGTCTGTATTTAGGATTACTGTAGTATATCTATTGTTCTATTAGTGTAATGCTCATAAGAAATCATAATTCTTGCTATCATTTCCATCTTTTCAATGTATTGTCTTGTGAGGCTTATTCAGCTGCCATCAATCAGGCAGCTTGGTGACGGTATTTTTTCCCTCCTAACTCTATGATTCTGATTTAATAATTTCACATCTAAGCTGCGTTCTTATATCCTCACTGAGTGAAACCATATTTTCTTGGCACCCATAACTTATTCTAAGCTTGCTTGAGTTGATATGCTCGAGGGCTTTGATTTTGGTACTAATACTTGTAGCCAAAGGTATGCTATCAGATGTGGCTAGGCGATAAAAATTTATGTTCGTCCATCTTTCTGCATGTGGAATTACACATGTATCGTCACAAGAAGTCATGCAAGTACCCATTGTTGAATTCTTGTTATTTGCAAGCATTTAGTGTAGGTACAGGAGTTTAGTGGTGGCAATGTTCTCTTAGCTGCGATATTTTTTTTTGGGCCCCACTCTTAGCGCGAATTTGCCTAATCAATCTATTGCCGATTTCTTGTGCCTTCGATGGGCAGATTTTGGAGAAGACGGATTATACACTGATTTCGGGGAAGCCTTTCATAAAAAAGTCAGGTAAACGAGGTTTCTTCTTTGTTCAATGAACATAGCATATCAGGTCATATTTAATATGCTACAAGTGTTTCCTACAGGTTGGAGGAAGATATCTTGCTTCTTCAATATTTCTTTTGAAATTAGAGACAAGAGTATTGAATTTGATGAGAACCGTAATGTTCAACGCGCTGAGTTTGTGGTTCGGGCATACATGCAGTATGTTTCTTGTTCGGTAGTTGCAATTCACGTTACTTCTCTAATTTGTTTTCATTTTCACCACAATCACGTTGCTATTTTGTGGTTAACCCATCAATATCAGGGGAGGCAGGTTCTCAGATGGATGGGGCTCTTGTGATCGGCGCGAGAAGCGCTTTCAGAAACCAAATCATGACGTACCAAGCACGGCAGAGACTAGAGCCAAAAACAAAGCATGTCAAGTAGGTCATCTTTTATCAATGTCGTAAATTTCCCAACTTATACTTGAAGTTATTCATTACTATTTAGCTTTTGTAGCTTTTCCCCCAACTAAATACTTCAAATGATATAAAAGTCCATATAATCATCTCAAATTCACTTGTACTTTATGTTGCTATATGGTCACCTTGCCAGCCAATATATGCTAACCTCGGATCATCTAACAAAACTTGGTTTTGCTAATGTTGCTTCATATTCAGGTTCCTGTTACTTCAAATTCTTTTAGCAACAAATCCACATTCCCCACTTTATGCTGCTTGTTAATGACTTTTTGTTTGTTTTTTTTTTGGAACAAACTAACTTGCTCTGTCTGTTTTATCGTATACATTACTTATTATGTCTACCTTAAAAATTTAACGTTTGCACAAACCAGATTGAAATGCCCATTTATTTTACTAATTTCTGGTCTGATTATACTTTTCCAGGACTTGTTAGGAATTGGAGAATACCGATCTGGTGATGGTGCAGGCTAAGTTGGTCGTTGATATTATAATATTACAGATTACAGATGACTGTTGATTGTAGCGATTTTTTTCCTAGACCTGAGCTTTTGCATTTTTTTTACTTTGCCCTGAAGTTTTGTCAGGGTTGACCACAACTTGAGTTAAACAAAAAATTGTGTAAAGCTATAGTAATATTCTACAATGGTGTCGCTTATATGAAAATATTGAATCTATAATGTTTATACAATGGTTTTTTTTTCTTTTTTCCCCGTTACATATTCTATTCTATTACAATGTATTGATATTCCTTCCTATCTCTCTTGAGAGACATCTGAATTAAATGATTTTTTTTTAATTTATACACAAATTTTCTTGAAATGCAAGTATTGCCAAAGTTATTATTAAAAAAAAAATTACAATCAGGTTCCAAACAAAAGGTAAAATAAAAAAATGGTTTTTTAAAATCTCAAAATAAAAAAATATCCCATTAACTTATCAATAGAGTTCCTAAATTTATCAATGACCTGTTCCTGAAGTTATCAATATGACTATTTTTTTAGTTTGAGATTTTAAAAGATAATTTTTTTTATTTAAGACCTGACTGTAATTTTTTTTAAAAAAAAAAGTATAGCCAAAGTTTGTTAAATAATGATTATGATACAGTATATATTTAACAACTCAGGTATACGAATAGGATTAATATAGATAAGTAATGGTATAAATTAATTTTCACCCAAATAAATAGGGTGCAAGTTAATCTATCCAATAAAAGAACAGCAAATGAATAAACGCACTTAAGGAATTAAATTTAACTAACATTTATTTGGGGGCAGGGGCATTAATACGTGTACCGAAATTGCTCTAACTTGCGCTACTTCCACCAACTTCTGTCCCCCGAAAAAGAGTGAATCTTGGTAGGAAGTCATTTTCTCATCTCTCTCTCTCACTTTATAAGTGTGTTGGGAAACTTTCTAAATCATGGTTTTAAACGTAAATTGAGATAAAACTTTTCTCACAAACTTACTTCGTAAATCATAAAAGTTATTCTCAAAAACTAATTCAAATTCAAATGTACATTTTATGGTCTTCACTATTCAGAGGAAACGCCGTTGAATTTGTTTTGATTTGGAGCCAGAGGGCTCCTGTGTCTATTTCTATTGCAGTTTTAAGTATCCGAAAATTTACACTATTGCTGTTGAATATGGTCCCCTTTTGGTTTTATGAATTCAACCTGTTTGGTATTATGTCTCTGAGAATGTAAGATGTGAAAGTGACACTAATTTCTTGCTCTGAACGCGCTTTCCTTCACTCTTCCCTCTATTTCATTTAAATCCTGCCACAGCTAATCCTTAGCAAACGTACTAATCATGGCTCTACAGGTACGATACCTTCTTCTTTATTATGCGTTTTTCAGGTTCTTTACTTTGAATCATTTGGAGGGTTTCTGCAATATGTAGGAAGGAAGTTTGAGGATGTTTTCCTCTTCGTTTTACCCATTTTGGGGTGGGTGATGGCCAGAATTTATGTGCTTGAAACTGCAAAAGCTACAGTTTTTTCAGATATAAATCATATTTACGGACTTCAGAACTATAGATTTTGATTCAAAATATTTAAATACTAAATTTTGAATTGCGAACAATGATGATGCAGGAAGGGTGGCCCTTGGGATTGCTGAATGGGAGGATTGGGTTGATGGAAACTGGTAGTGATTTCTCTGGATCAATACTCACTGCTTCTCCCACTTCTTTCACTCATTCTTCTTCTGATCTTGAATCCCAGGTTGGTATTCTTTGATGATAACATGAGCTTCTAATGAAGTGAAACCGATTCATGATGGTTACTATGTTTTTGCTTCTCTTTATTATGGCGTAGTCACTATTTTAATGTTCATGGTGTTAGTATTTATCAATTTGACCATAGTAATACCTTGACCATTTTCAACAATGCTTGAGGCTTGCTAGGTTAGATTCTTCATGTTCATGGTAGTTTTCAACAAGTTGTTTCATTTTAATCAGCCTTGCTTCATAGATGTGTCTTTTGTGTGTTTTAGTCCCCAGGATCGTTGTTCCATGAAAAGACCACCACACATGGAACCCTCAATGGTGATTCAGATTCTAGCCTCTTGGAACTCTCACAGAGATCTATTAGGGGAAGAATAGGGGTGGACCCCACAAAGGACAACCATAAGAAGAGTCACAAGATGAAGCCATGGCTGCTCTCATTGTGTTCAAAGCAAACCACTGATGCAGTGAGTGTGAAGAAGTATGGTCCTTCTCTTGGTCACTACCTTGAAGCAGAGAGGAGAGCTGCAACTTCTTGCAGATTTAACCATTCCATCTATGCTGCTTCTCATTTTCCCCCAATTAAACGCTCAAATTCTCTGTCATGATTACTATGCATTCTCAGAGTTCAGAATCTGTGAAATTCATCTGAATTTTATTTCTTTTAGTCTTTTCCTCCCCCCCCCCCCTATTCATGTTTTGTAAAATATAAAAAACTTTACCCTCCATTCGAAAAGAACAATACTTCAAGAAATTCATGGATCCTCTTGTTATCCCTCTATCACATGTTTCATTGGGTAGAACAATGGTTATGCAGATAACTCAGTAATGGCTTCTTACTGGTTTACTTTAATGTGAGATTTTAGCTATCCAAAAGTACATTTGTTCTTATGCTTCGTTCAAGTTTGAAATATTTCGTCTTAATTTAGTCTTCATAATTGGAAAAATATCATTAAGGTCCCAAACATAGAATAAAATATCAAAAAAGCTCCCATTAACAAATAAAAGTATTACCATCAACAAGTTATGAGACTTGCCAATATATTATTTTCCTTGATTGGGATATAAATGATATTTTCCATTCAATCTTTAATATTATAAGTTACTTATAAAGGATAGAATAAATATAAATACTATCTGAGACATCATCTTAACAATGAATGAGTGTTTAGGTAACATTAAAATCATAGTTTAAGAAAAAAATTTTCTATAAATCAAGACAAAATAAATTATAAAAATTATTCTCCCACAAAATACACTAAACCTTGATTCCATCATATCACAAGTCTTTCAACTTATATACTTTAGCAAAAGGGTGTGCGATATGGTGTTTCTTTATGCAACGTGTGTGTGTGTATAGAAGCTATAGTATGAATTCTGAGAAAAACAGTTGTGAAATTATATATATATATATATATATATATATATATATAAGCTATAGTATGAATTCTGAGAAAAACAGTTGTGAAATTCTAAGTTACATTAGTGTAAAATGATTTCATTATGGTAAAAAGATTAAATTGTTATGGTAGCCTTAAATTACATGTGTGAGGTTAAAAAAAAAGGAGAATTATATTCAGGTCCCTCTAAAAAAATAAAAAATTGATTTTATGGAGTTGTCAATCGTGCTCATAGACTTGTCAATTGGATAATTTTTCATTTTTTCTTTTAAACGAGATCTGAATATAATTCTAAAAAAAAAAAACAAACGCGTGCGCATGTGTGCGAGAAATTTGTGAAGGATGTAGATGAGAGGTTATTATTATATGCAGTGTTTTGGAGCTCGGACCGAACCAGCTGGTCCGGCCTGGGAACTGGCCAGCCGGCCACCAAACCGGGCCAGTCCGATGACTGACCCGGTTTGGTAATTTTTTTTATATTTTTTTAAAAAATCAATTTTTTAAAATTTATCCTTATAATTTTATATTAATAAGCCTAAAATATTCAATTTCTCACCGGTTTGACCTTAATTTAGCTTCAGTTTGACTCCGATATGACCCACTAACCCTTGACTTAGTACCCCAACCAGTCCAAATTTCAAAACCTTGATTATATGAGAAGGGGAATAGACGCAAAATATATTAAAGAAGACATGCCAATAGTCTTATAATTCAGTAGTATAAAAACTATTTTATAAGTGAAATTTGGATAAGTATTTTTTTATTTGACTAAAAAAACAAAAAATTATGTTCGACAAACCAAATAACCCATTTAATAATATTACTTTCCGTCTTTAATAAAAGATCTGGTACCAAGTCTTATATTAAGAATTTAAGGTGGTATATAAACTTCTTATATGGAAACATTTTTAATTAAAGGTGTAATTGATGGAGTATGATAAGAGGGTGAGTTGTTGCTGAAGATAAGTTAAATAGTAGTTATTTGTATTGAATGTTAATTATGTAGATGTTTATTGACTCATATCCTTATCAATATCTACTTAGCTACATTTAATACTCTCTTATCTTTATTTTGCTTCCTTCCCCAGCCAATAAGGCTTGCGTGCCAAGCCAATATGAGGCTTTATCTCCAAATTTTACTTAATAGTGTCTTCTCCTGCAAGACTCTTAAAAGCCTATAAATAGAGGTATTGTGTAAGCATTATAAAATGCACAAAAAATTGAATGAGAATTGCTCAACACTTTTTCTCTTGAATTTTCTCTTCTCTTACCTCTTGCTCTCTTATCTCAGATATATCTTTATTTTCATAATATGTTATTAGCACTATGACTCTAACAAAGGTACATTTCTCTCATAATTATCTTAACAACTTCTACGTTTGTTTTTTACCCTATCTTTATTTGATCTTGATCTATTAAAGATAATCTAAGCCGCTATATAAAATTAAAGAGACTCTTTTACCCATTGTTTAAAACATCGGATTTCATTGTTAAGATTGGATATTATTATTGTTTTTATATGGGAAAATTACATTTAAGTCCCGGGCAAAAGAAAATATGAAAAAATAGTCCATTGAAATCTTAAAATTGTATTTAAGTCTGGTAAGACTTTTTTATAATAAATTTCAATTTCGCTGACAAGTCCATGGGCATTATATTGACAAGTCAATGAGCTTTAATTGATAAGTCGATAGGTGTATATCGACAATTGAAATTTATTACAAAAAATTTCTACGGGACTTAAATGTAACTTTAAGATTTCAAGATACCATTTTTTCATATTTTCTCTTGTCTGAGACCTAAATGTAATTTTTTCTTTTTATATCTTATTTTAATCTCCTTTACAAGTTTTTCTATATTATTGATATTGTTATTTTAATATAGCTAGAAACCTTACATTTTTTAATACATATTATGAAATTGTATGACCCAAAACCATATTGTTCTGATTTCATATTTTAAAATTATATGGTCAGAAGTCATATTGTTCTAATTTCCTAATCTGAAAACATATGTCTTGGAGTCATATTGATTTGATTTCCTATTCTATGGCAGAAATCATATTCCTTTTATTCCTATTTTAAGATTATATGACCAGAAGTCATATCACTTTGATTTTTTATTTTGATATATTATGGCCAAAAGCCATATTCCTTTTATTTCCATCTTTGTTGTTATATGACAAAAAGCCATATACCTTTTTCTATCTCAAAATATACTAAAAGTTATATTCATTTGATTCCTTATTATATGACTAGAAGTCATATACTTTTTCATTTTCTATTTTATTGATGGCTAGAAACCAAATAATTTTATTTATCTTGAAGATAAAATGTCAGAAGCCATATAATTCTAATTTCTCATCTTAAGATTAATTGGTTCGAAGCCATGAGATTAATTGACCTGAAGCCATAAGAACTAAATGACTTGAAGCCATAAAGTTATAATGTTGTTGTAATATTTTACTTTATGAATTATTTATTGTCTTCACGAATTTTTTTTATCATCAATTGTGTTATTATATTGTGTTTTTACATTTCATATTTTAAGAATTTCCTTATATTACATTAGTCTGAACTATATTAAATCTTGCAAAATTTAAATTTGTGGCTCTTATCTTTATTGGAAAAAACTAATTTATCATGCTTGATCCATGCTACGCCATTATTAGCATGAAGGTCTCAAAACTGAATATTTAACCACAAAAGAGTGACTTCTTTTTTTGGAACACTTTAAAAAAAATGCATCCAATTTTCTCTTGCAGTAGTAATACCGTAAAAGAAAGGTACATTAAAGTTGATAGAATAAAGTATATGTCACCAAAATTATTTTTCACTCGTGATTTTCAAAAGGATGGTAAAATAAATATCCAGCAGATCCGTTCAAGTGAAAATCTAGCAAATTTATTTGTTAAGTCACTTCTAAGTAAAATATTTGAAAAGCTTGTCCATGACATCAATCTATGCAGACTCAAAAATTTCAACTGATATTGTTAAAAGGAAGAGTCAATACACGTTGTACTCTTTTTTCCTTATCTAGGTTTTGTCCAACTGGATTTTTCTAAAACAAGTTTTTAATGAAGAAGCACTGGACATTATATCAATGAATGATTTTAGTTAGGTTGTTGTCCCATTAGATTTTTCCTAGTTAAAGTTTTTAATAAAGCACATTTATAATAGACGGGGAGTATTATGAATATTAATTATATGGATATCAATTAACTCATATTCTAATTAATATCTAGACTACATTTAATACTCTCTTATCTTTATTCTACTCCCTTCCCCAAATTTTGTTTAACAGTGACTTCTCCTACAAGACTCCAATCTATAAATAAAGACTTTGTGCAAATATTATAAAATACACAAGAAATTGAATAAAAATTACAGAATCCACTTCAGTCTGCTACGTCTCCATGCGATGCGCGTCCGCTGAGCCAAAACGACGCCGTTTCGTCGTTCAATCTGGGCCGTCCACTGATGAACGGTGATTAAAGCGTCATAAATGAAACGACATCATTTTAATAAATTGATCTCATCCATTGAAGTTTTGAATCAATCTCCACCGTCCATTCAATTCCCCACACCACAGCTCCTTTTTTTAACACATCAGACGTCATTTTCCCTCCTTTGGCGCCATCTTCAGCTACTTCCGCGGGAAAGCAAAGGGAAATGAAGAAAGTTTGTGCGTGCTGTGCTATTAGGAAGATAATGCAATGTATTGTGTATTATTAGAGAAGACAATCAATAAGCACTAGTTTGTGGGAATTGGATATTAAGAATTGGTGAGTAAAATAATAATCTTTTATATTTATGATTTATAATATAGTTTTTTACATTTATGATTTATCAATGTATAATCAAATGGTACATATAGGAAAGAATGAAATAAGAGAAAAATTTTCAAATGTAAAAAAAAATAAGTAAATAAAAATGAAATATTTTTTCCCCTTAAAATTGTCAGATTCTTTAAGGTTTTATGATTATTATATTCTTGAATGAGCAAGAAAAAGTGACCATATGAGAATGACTAATGTAGATGGATGTGCATGTATGATAGTGATGTAGGTTGAGAAATGTGGTTACAAGTATATGTGCTACATTTCACAAAAAATTGTGGGTCATTGTGTTTAGCATGTTAAGTCTGAGTACCTTCCGCCTATTTAGTTGTCATATAGATTGATCTTCTAAATTTGTGAAGCATATAATATGTATTTAATTCATAGAAAATTCTAATTGATGCTATAGTTGGATTATTTGGTGATGATGCTACAAAATATCAAGAGGGTGCTATAATAATATTTAGATTGTATGTACACATATGCGTGAAGTGCTTTCAAACGAGTAACTTTTAGGCCTTAAGACTTGAAAACTTCTAGTTATATGTTACAGATATTTTGAATTTGACATGTCCTTATATCAAGTATTGGAGCATTGGTTGAGTTTTAAGAACTAAGAATCCTCCATAAGTACTTGTTTATAATTGTTTTTATTTGTATATGTACATGTTTGTTAATCTTGAGATCACAATTTATAATCGTATTTAATTTTGCAGGAGTTTAATACCATGGATATAGATTTAACTCCCAGACTTAATCTTGAATTTGACAATTTAGAAGAAGCATGAGAATTTTGGAAGGCATATGGTAGGAAAACAGGTTTTGGTGTTCGAAAACAAATCTTTAACAAGAGTAGAAAAGATAAGTCCGTATATACCTCTTATCTATATGTGTGCTGTAAAGAAGGGGTGAGAAAGTCAGAGAAAGAAGAGATGACAAATAAGAGGCCCATGGATGAGACAAGAACATGTTGTAATGCTAGAATGAAAGTTAAACAAATGGATGGGAAATACAAAATAAATGAAGTTTGCTTGGAGCATAATCATCCTCTTCAGGAACCTGAAGTTGTTCACTTGTTTGCATCATTTCGAGAACTATTACTAGCTCAATGTTATGAATTAGAAAATGCTGAAAAAGCTGGAATTAGTAAAAAATCAGCATTCAATTTGCAAAGCCAATATGCAGGAGGTAGAACCAATTTAGGATTTACAAGAATTGATGTAAAGAATTATCTTAACTCAAGAAGGCAACGAGCTATGAAATATGGTGATGCTGGATGTATATTTCAGTATTTTGAGAAACAATTAGCAGAAAACCCATCATTTTTTCATGCTCACCAAATGGACTTAGATGAGCAAGTGAAAAATGTATTCTGGGCTGATGCGCGTATGCTGGTCGACTACGCTTGCTTTGGAGAAGTTATTTCTCTTGATACAACTTATTGTACGAATTGTAATCATAGACCTCTTGCAATTTTTTCTGGTTTCAACCATTACAAAGGAGGAGTAATATTTGGAGTGGCATTGTTATATTATGAGACTGTTGAGAATTTCAAATGGCTCTTTGAGACTTTTTTGTGTGCACACAAAAATGCAAAGCCACTCACCGTTTTCACTGACCAAGACGCTGCTATGTCACGAGCATTACAAGAGGTGATGCCAGATACAAAGCATACTCTGTGCACTTGGCATATTTCGAGAAATGCAATAAAGCACCTCCCAAACTCAATGGTTAGTGATTTCAATCATTGTATGTATAATTGTTTGGACGAAATTGTGTTTGAAGAACGTTGGCAAGAATTATTATCAAGACAGGATATGACAAAAAACTCATGGTTGATATCTATGTACCAAATAAAAGAGAAGTGAGCAGCATGCTATATGAAGAACTCAAGGACACTTGGTATGAGAAGCACACAAATAAATGAAAGTGTGAATGCATCCGTCAAGAGCTGCACCCATGTTAAATTGGATATCAATCGATTCTTCCAACAGTTTGAACAAGTCCTGGAGGATAAGCGCTACAATGAATTGAAAAGTTATTTTGAGTCACTTGACAAGTTACCAAGGTTGATATTACAGAGTTCAAATATGCTTCGTCAACTTTCTGATGTGTATACTCGCCCCATTTTTTACTTGTTCCAACGGGAATGTGATCTTTGTGATGCTACATGTATTAAAGAGAGAAAAGAAAGAAAGGTCACCATAGATGAGAATGATGATGCTGTCATGTTTGATTATGTGATTACCATGGATGGTAGCAAACGAGAACATAGCTTGACATATGATCCTTCCACAGAGACCATTACCTGCAGTTGTAAAAAGTTTGAACGAGTGGGCATATTATGCTGTCATGCCTTAAGGGTATTGCATGAACATGATGTGAAATTACTCCCCAATAAATATATAGTAAAGAGGTGGACAAGAGAAGCATGATGTGGTGTCGTGTATGATATCAAAGAAAAACAAATTGAAGTTGATCCTAAATTACAAAGATCAAATAGGTATAGACAATTATGTCCCCTACTTGTTAAATTAGCTAATGATGCATCAGAAAGTCCAGAGACATTCTTTCTTGTTCATGAAGGTGCGTTGGAACTAAGCAAGAAAGTGGCTGAACTTCACATCAAATACATATCAAACGATAGTAATTGTGATAGAGGTAATGGTGGAGGTAAAGTTATTGGCTTGAAAAAGAGATATGGTAGAAATATAAGCAAACAGATTAAGAGTTCTATTGAAATCAGTCAAAGAAGACGGGGAAGAAAAGCCTCTAAAAAACCTCCTCAACCTTCATAGGTATAGTTTTTCTCTATTTAAGTTATTTGAGATGTTTGTTATATATTTATTAATTTTTTTGTGTGGCAAATGTGTTTTAGGGACACTATAATGAATTTCAAGCACAAGATGATAATGTCATGTTGGATAACTCTCAACCAAGTCAAATGACTTTTACAAATTTATTAATGGTACGTCATATGACGGGTGTGCATCATTATCAACTACTTTATTTATGTAGGAAATGTATATTGAGACATTCCTTTATATTTCTTGATTGTAGGCACCACTTGACTCTGACATTACATCGCTTGAAGCATTGGATTTCAGTCAAACATACAATGCAGGTACTCATAAAGAATGACGATAATATCATTGAAAACATGTAGTCACTTTTATTGAAATCTGAATTTTTTTACATATCATTGTCTCACTATATATTCATTGACATTACAATGTTACATTGTCTTGTAAATACAGGTTCCATGAGTGCTTTAGATCCTTCTACATGAAGTCTCTACTACTTTGTACAGCTTTTGACTTCCTTTGGACTCCTCTCTTTTTTTTGTCAAAGAAGCTAATCATGGTGTTCCTTTGGCTTGCTCTCTATTCTAGTGTTGCAAACTCATTATTTTGTGCTCTTGTATTGCCCTCTATTTTGGTGAAGGAAGCTCATTGTAATCTATTATGAAACAAAGTGAAAAAGCAGTCAAAAGTTTGTATATGAATAGAAAGCTAATCATGTTTTGCCATGCTTTTCTAAATAGTTTCTGACCTTTAAAAGTGAAAATGTCAATACCCCTCCAGCAACAAGCAATGAACAAAGAAGTTGTAGAGAGACCAGCAAATAAAACATGCTCAGGTCAAATCCACAATGGTATTTGTAGAGAAACCAAAAAAAAAGTTATAGCTCACATAGAAGTTTACTTAAATACGACCAGATCAAACATACTACATTCTGAGCCAAGTTTACTTATATATGACCAGACCAAACATACTACATGCTTAAGCAAACGGACGCACAATGTAGATATTTTGCTCTTTAAGTAAAATAAATGTGTCATGTACAATAAATGTGTCATGCACTTGCCCATTTTGCTCTCCATATCAAAAAGTAGATAAAAACCACAAATATAACAAAGGAACTTTCAAAATTAAGGACTTCCATAGAGAAAATATGTAAAAACAAGAAATAGCTTCCAGTCCAAAGAAGGATCCCTCCTTAGCTTGAGATCCTGGACTAACAAAATCCATATACCTTTTTGTTTCAGCAAAGCTGCTATTACAATTTTCAATGCTAGAAAGAGAAGTGAAAATGTTAATACTCTATAAGAGAAAATGTTATCATTCTTGTCCTTTCACACACAACATTCAATCTCTAACCCATTAATAAAATGCTTATGATAAATCTATAAATATGTCAAAAAAAAAGGATGTCACCATTACAGAAAAATACATGGATTTCTGGATCAGCAACAACATACTGCTTCAGGAGTCTATCCCCAAATGCCCGAGAAACAGCAAGAACACCACCAACTCTCCAAGTTCCTATGAATACAATTTTAAGCTTTTGAACAGCCCCAAGCCAGATATATTACAAAATTAAACAAAGAAAGATGACTAGGAGGTTAACTTACCAACCCACATGATGAAGCCCCCGACATCTTCAATCCTCTGCCTCTCATCAGTTTGGTCTGGCTTATGATCTCGAGAGATAGAAATGGCTAGAGGAAACCACAAAAGGAGGTACTTGTATTATTTTTTAACATTAAGGTTAAACCAATTCAGTATAAAACATAATGTGTCCTAGGCATCAAATCTTAACAATAAATGATATCAATATGGCTTTTCAGCAGTAAAAGTGGAGCTTCCGCATAAATGCCTTTCATAAAACATGAGGTTGTAGGACACATTTCTCTAAAGTGATAAATGACATAAGCACAGGCCAGTACAAAAATTATGAATGTATCATCTAAAATTTGCAAAGGTGACAATATCAGTAAATAAACTCAAAATAAATGGTCAGAAGACTATTTCATGTTATATATAAATATATATATTTGGTTTCCTCACAAATTTAATGTTTCCTCACATTAGCATGTCTGAATCTCCGTGTGCTTGTAAATGAGAAATGAAAGGAATTGGTAAAAAAAATGAAGAAAGGGAGAAAAAGACAGTAAATTTGATCTCTTAAGACAATTATTAAACATTAATGTTCATGCCTCAAAAAAGACAAGTACAGTCTAGAACTTAACAAGCAGAGGCAAACATAATAGGAACCACACAGAAAAGGAACTTCTGACATAATGAATTGTTATGTGCCTGATATATTACAAAACTAAAATTGGTGTGAAAACTTAGTGATCATATGCATATTAGATATTTCTGAGAATGAACATAACTGCAGATAAAGCTACTAGCCTTACCACTACCACCTCTACATATAACAGCTCTGGAGTCCCCAACATTTGCAACAAGCAAACGATCACCAACTAGAATAGTAGTGGAAGCAGTTGATCCAGCATCTCTGTTTTGAGCGTTTTCTAATTTGAGAAATTCAGAATCGGTATGGTTATATGCATCAGCTGCAGATAATAAAAGTTTGGCAGGAAAAACAATGTTATCTTCTGGACATAGCATGCCAGAGAGCACCAAACAAAAGGATTGAAAAGCAGCGGGCAGGAGAAGGCAAACCAATAGCTGATTTGGTGTTAGAAATAAACTTTGGATGCCTGATTAAGTTACTGAAGAGGTTTTTCTTGACATATTCAGCAGCCCGTGCGACCTGTGAGAGTTAAAATCTTATAAACCATGTACTTATAGCTGCATCATACATTTTCAAGTGGACCAAAAAGGGGGGGAAAGAAAGAAAACAAAAGAAGGTTACCAAGCATATGCTGAATAAACGAAAATTTGGATCCGGCCAATAAAGAATCATTCCTCCATGGTAAGATAAAGAGAACATGACTTCTCATGTCAAAAAAGAAAAAAAAACATATAATTTCTCACATCAAACAAGGAGCACTTATAACTGGATGAGTTGCTCGACGCCGGAACTGATGCAAGCTGGTGATGGAAGGGATCGGCGTCAGAGAAGAATGACGGAACTGATCCGAGTCGGAGGAAAAGAGGGGCTGGTGGGGGATATTCAACGGACGGCTGAGATTGTCTCAGGAATTCAACGGACCAGATCATCTAAATCAAACAACGTCGTTTTATTTAGAACGTTTTCATCATCGTCCATTTCATAGGCCCGCGATGGACGGCCCAGATTGAATAGAGAAACGACGTCGTTTCACTGCAGCGGACGCTCGGTGCAGAGGATATAAGCCGATTCCAAAAATTACACCCCATTCTCTCTCTCTGTCTAATTTTCTCTCCTCTTATCTCTTGCCCTTTTATCACATGTATATCTCTATTTTCATAACATTACTTTCATTTTTCAAAGCCAAGAAATACAACGACTTTTATAACTGTTGGAAATAGAATAGTTTAAAGGCTAACGCTGGATAAAGGGATAAAGTACCCAACTTCCATTTTCCCACTTGATGGCTGATGCGGCTTTCAAACTAAAATCGCAGCAGCTTCTGCCCTCTGGTGGTATCTCACCATCGTCCTCTCCTTTCTTTCATGCTTAAGAACAACAGTCACACCAAAAATGCGCTACCCAACTTCTGATCCCACACAAATCCTCATGCTCTTGCCAACTCACACATTTAGAAACACATCTCACGACCCTATGTACTCTTTTATATCCTAAACTCCCAATCTTTGACCCCAATCGATGATGAACCGAAATCACATTCCCCCTTATCATTCAGATCGGAAATGGTTTATGCCCACCATTACTGGTTTTTCTCTTTTTTTCATCCTCCTGCTTACCTTTCGTGGGCTTAGCAAATCTTCTTCGGCTTCTGGATCTTCCTACGATCAACCCAATCTCACCCGTTTCGATCCCAACGACGCATTGGGGCTTCCGATTTTGCCCAGATTTGCGTACTTGATAACCGGTACCAAAGGAGATGGACCACAGCTCAAGAGGATTCTTCAAGCAGCGTATCACCCCAGGAACTACTATATGCTGCATCTTGATCTCGAAGCTTTGGATGCTGAGAGGCTTGACCTTGCCAAGTATGTGAAATCTGAAGCTGTTTTTATCGAGTTTAGGAATGTGATGGTGGTAGGTAAGGCGGACTTGGTTACTTACAAGGGTCCGACAATGATTGCTTCTACCCTTCATGGGATTGCAATGCTTCTGAAGCTGAGGAAGGACTGGGATTGGTTTGTTAATCTAAGCGCGTCTGATTATCCTCTCATGTCACAGGATGGTGAGTTTTCTGATCCAGATTACTCTCTTTTGCTAACTTTGCTCATATTATTGTCATCGTGATGGTGGATGATAAAGCGAATATGTGAGGACTTTGTGACGGACACTTGCTTTTCGTGAGTTTCATATGCTGATGATATCGATTATTGTGCACGGTTCAGCTATGCTTTTGATGATTGAACTATAAAGAATACATTATTGCAACAATTAATGTCATTTTCCCCTCAAAAGATTCTTTACAATTGATATATCGGCAGTTATCATTCAAGGTGGATACCATTCTCGGACTTGAGCCCGCCAAAGGAGATACCTTAACCATAGGAATCGATAAATCCATAAGAGGTTACTTAGTTGCGCTTGGTCATAGTATAAAATCATCGGTGTGATGCCTATAACCAGTTCCCATTTGTTAATATGTTTCTAATTGATATGAATAAACATTCTTCCTTAGGGTTTAAGCTTTCTAATCATGTAAAAGGAATATGTATTTAGTCGTTTTCTCTGTTTCAATACTGAAGACAGGAACAATGCAACGTTCTTGTTTGATACTTTTCATTTTGTCCTTGAATATTATAGTTTAGCTTAACTTTGGCATCTGGAAATATATCAATATGTACTTTCTTTTGTTTTGTGGCTCTTAAATAAATTCAAGTTTGTGATATTTTCCATTTGCTGACCAGTTTATATCATCTCTTGTCAGATCTTCTGCATATATTTTCTTTCATCCCCAGGGATCTAAACTTCATAGAGCACACAAGTAGTATTGGCTGGAAGGAGTGAGTATAATAGTCATTACCGTATAGTTGTTTCAGTTTGTTTTAGAACTTATTGGTTTAAATTTTACAGATTGCTTATAATTGTATACTTGTAATTGTTATTGCAGGAGTCAAAGAGCCATGCCCATCATTATAGATCCGGGCTTGTATCATTCAAAGAAATCTGGTGTTTATTGGGCTAAGGAAAAAAGATCTGTCCCATCTTCTTTCAAGTTATTCACAGGTATTAGTTTAAACTTACTTTTAAGCTTTAGTGTGTGTTTAGATTAGTTTTTGGAGAATAACCTTTACGATTTACAAGATAAGTATGTGAGAAAAATTTTGTTAAGGTTTGAGGAAAATGACTTTTGAATCCACGATTTCATAGTTTCCCAAACACCTAGTTAGATGAATTCTGTTGTCTCTTGAATAGTTGAATTATCTGAGCACACTCTTCTTTTGGTCAAGTCTATCTAAATATTTATCCGATTCTTTCATAATTGGTTTCTCGTGAACTAGACATAGATATAGAATAATTGATCAGTAACACTACCATGATATGGCTCTGTTTGGATTTGTTGAGCGCAGAACGCTTCTGTACATGTTATTCATTATAATTTCCAATTACTGTTAAGTTGCTGTGAGATTGATAATCTCATTAGATGTTGCATTGTTTAAGTTGAAGCAAAAACTTGAAGATTTTTTCCGAAACAAATATTGGTATATTGTTGTGTGTGGTGCTTAAAATATCTCTAAATTGGTTTTGTACTTTTCACGGGCCAACTGCAACAGCGCAATCTCTCTTTAACTCAACTACATCTCTGGATGGTTTCACTGCTGGTCATCAAGTACTTGTTTCAGAATCATTGTAATTTCATGAAGCCATTGCATGAGAGAGGAAACGTGTCAAACCCCAATTTTGGTTTTGAATAAGAAGTGGCTAGTTAACCACATCAGTAGAACACTATGAAGAAAATTATGGTTGCGTTTCTGTCTGGTTTTTTCTCACACTTGGAAGTTTTATATGTTGTTTTAATATTATGTGTTCAGGTTCTGAATGGGTTGTCCTAACAAGATCGTTTCTAGAGTTTTGCGTTTGGGGTTGGGATAATCTTCCTCGCACTCTTCTGATGTATTATACAAATTTTGTGTCCTCCCCTGAGGGCTACTTCCACTCTGTCATGTGTAATCATAAGGACTACCAGAACACCTCTGTAAATCATGACCTGCATTACATAAAATGGGACAACCCTCCAAAACAGCATCCAATGTTGTTGAAATTGGAACATTTTGATGAAATGGTCCAAAGTGGTGCACCTTTTGCTCGTAAGTTCACCAAAGACGATCCTGTTCTCGACAAAATTGACACAGAGATCTTGAAGAGATCAGCTGCACATTTCACACCTGGGGGTTGGTGTGTGGGCTACTCTGTGCTGGGAAAAGATCCTTGTGCAGTTTATGGCAATCCAGTTGCAGTTAAACCCACTTCAAGTTCAAAGAGGCTTGAGACACTATTGGTGAAACTATTAGATCCTGAAAATTTTAGGTCCAAACAATGTAAATAACTGCGGAAAGAAATTAACTTTTTATACCCATATCCTGGACAAGAGATCTTGTGAGAGATGAGCTTATGAATGAAATTCCCAAGAAAATGGTCTCCAGGGGAGATTCCAAGAATGTAATTTAGGTGTTAATGAAACCACTGAGGTGAAGTTGAGCTCCAGCTTAACCAAATCCAAAATTGATTTTTTCTCTTGTGAAAATGATCATGTGTATCTAAATCATGGTCTGTAAAGATTATGTATTATGGTTCAAATTTTTAAACAACGTTTACCTCTGTTTATGGTTTAATCCATCCACTACATGCTTGTACTTTGTGGATTATTTTCTGTGTTTCGATAACAATTCTGGATTGGGTTCCATCAGAAAACGAGCTGTATAAATTATATATATGATTATTCCCTCCCTATATATACATCAATTAAACTATATTCACGGATGTTGGAGAAAACTTTGAGGAACAATGATGGTTAAATCAAATTAAGGACCAGAAGAGTATTATATTAGGAGAGTCACTCTCAATCAGACTCAATAATGGTTAGTCGGATAAGAAAAGGTGACACTTTGGTGAATTCACATCAAATTATAAAATCATTTGGAAGGGTTTCTCAAATGTTAATGCCAATAATGGAGAAGTAATGATTGAAAAGTCAATATGATTTTTTTTGACTAAAATGTTGTCCTTTCATTTCTCTGGTTCTTGGAATATAAGTCGTCTTCCTTATGTCTTAAGGCTTCCCACTATGAGTCCAATAATTTATGGATTGCCCAGGGCTCCTGGGGACTCATCTATTTACATTTTTTGTATTCAATACATAAATAAGTAAATAATATTTATAATAAATAAACATGATCTATTCTTTTATATAGGCACATGTATTTTCTTATAGAAAGCAATTATGTTAGAGATATTGTTGGGTATTACCCCTCCTTTCCTTAATAGAAGATATATTTATCTATTTTAATTATATTAAGGAAATTAGTTGTGATAATTAATATATGACATGTGTTTTCTAAAACACTCAAATCATCTTCTTTAATTCCCTCTCCTCCTTAGTTATTGTTGAGGGAGTATTAATAGGAGTAAATTAAAAAAAGATTGACAAATATAAAAACCATGTCTTATATTTATGACCAAGATCAACTTTTTAAATATATCTTATATTAAAGACCGAAGAGAGTAAATGTGAGCACTTTTTTTAATAGAGATTCGAACATTGATTTATTACTTTATTGCGAGATATACCAGCCCGTTTTGCTAGAAAAAAAATATTTATTCTAACGTAATGTTATTTGGCAATGTATTGCTGCATAAGTAACTGGTTTACTTAATTTAGTACAATATTGACACTTTTAGCAAACTTTTGACTCATGCCAATATTCTTGGCAGATCCGTATCTTTAAGTGACAGAAAGTAAAAAGAGCTTGTCTTTCGCTTATTTGGTTCTTATCCTCCACCAAAATTTACATTTTAGCCTGAATGAAATTAATAATTACATTTAGAAAGTAATTTTTTGAATGCAAGAGAGATGGCTGAACTTGCAATTCATGACACATGCACACTCCTAATTGTCATTATCTGCTCTACTCTTTTCTCCATAAATAAAGTGCATTTTTCTCTGAAAAGATTTATCCAGTAAATGTTTGCTTTAATTTGATTCATTTTGTTTTTATTTAAAGTGCTCATTATATATTTAGTTAAACAATTCTAAAAATCATCGGGGCGAAAAAACTTTCACTCTGACTTCTTGTTTCCATCATTTTCTCTGATTAACACACATATTGAATGTCATGCAATTTTCTAACAACTAGGGATAGAATTTGGATTGTTCCCCAATCTCTAGTGTGTGGCGTAATTGAGCTGAAATAGTTATGAAATAATTAAAAGAGAGATAGTAAAAATGAAAAGCAGAGAAATTGAAACTCAGTCTTAATTTTCAGTATATTTTGGTATATCAGTCATTCTTTTTATGTCGGGGGGAAAATAAGGGAATATAAAACATTAAAACAAGAGATGGGAATGAAACTTGAAAGTGAAGTTTATGGCTTGTTTGGTATGAGGGATTTGGAGGGAATGTGAAATTTTTAGGAATTGAATTTTTTGAAAAAAAATTTGAACAAATGAAGTTATAAAATTTTAATAAAAGGAATATGTAATATAAACGCTCAATTGTCTAATTGTTTTTAAATTTAAATAAAATTTTTTTTCTCTATGCTCATTTTCCCTCCACTCCTCATATCTAGTATGAAACAGCCCCTTAAACATGCATGGGGCCGGGGCAATACTTGTGTTGATTTGATTCAGAAACAGTGGTTTGTAATAGCCCCTCTTGATTCATAAATTCGAAGAACGCAGAGGCTCACGCATAAACAAAGATAGTGGGACGATAGAAACTCTTGTCTACTAACTACGTACGTACCTAGTACTTTCACTAAGTATTTTACTGGTGATGATTATCCCTTGCATGCAAGTTTTTCCTTTAATTCTTTTTCATCAATATCTTTTGATTTCAGGAAAAATAAAAATAACAGTGTTTTATTAATGAACGAGTATTTTTCATGTCTTTATTAGTGAATTTATAAATAGGAGGAGAGTTAGAGAGAGAGAGAGAGAGAGAGAGTGGCGAAGATGGCGCGTGAAGGGAAAAACAGAGGGGGGGAGGCATGGAGGGCAAAAGCCAGAAAGAAAGAAAAGGGTGGGGAAAAGGCAAGAAGAGACCACACCGCACAAAAAAGGTTCACTCTCTCACTATTCTATTAAAGCACCAATCCTCTCCTTCGCCTTTTTATTTTATCATTTATCATTCATTATTATATCATATTCTTCCCTTCTTTCCTTATTATTATTGTTCCATTATCATTTCCCCAGTTTTTATATATATAGGGCAAAGGGGCAAAAATGCCCTTATGTTTTTCAGAGAAGGGCACCCAGCACCAAATGTTTTTCCTGGGAGCATAAATGCCCATCAACATTTAAAAAGGGAGCTAAAATGCCTATCCATCTGCCACATCATCATTTTTTTAGGGGAAAATAACCATTTTGCCCTACAATTTTGTGAAATTTTGTAATTTTACCCTTAACAATTGTGTGACACTTTTAAATTAGTAAATGACCTCCAAAAATTCTAAAATTTTTCAGAATAAAAGTAGACATGATAAGCTTTAATTTGATAAGTCAAATGAAATTTTATTTGGTCAAAATGACCATTTTGCCCTTACAATTTTCGCAATACTTGAAAAATTGGCAGATTTGTCACCAAACTTTAAAAATTCATATCTAATTGTATAGATATCCAATTGGGGTGGTTCCAAAGCCTATGTGACCCTTATTAAGTCTAGTTTTATGGAAAAATATAAATTTTAGCCAATAAGAACCTCAAAATTCCCAGAATTTTGAATTTTGAAGTCTCCTCTAGAAAAATTTTAAATTCGCTGGGAAAAATTTAAAAATTCATTTCTCCTTGTTAAATTCGCTGGGAAAAATTTAAAGCTTATCATGTCTACTTTTATTCTGAAAAATTTTAGAATTTTTGGAGGTCATTTACTAATTTAAAAGTGCCACACAATCTGAATGCCTCAACAGAAAATCACATTGACAACAATTTCAACTTGTGCCCAGCGAATTTAACAAGGATAAATGAATTTTTAAATTTTTCCCAGCGAATTTAAAATTTTTCTAGAGGAGACTTCAAAATTCAAAATTCTGGGAATTTTGAGGTTCTTATTGGCTAAAATTTATATTTTTCCATAAAACTAAACTTAATAAGGGTCACATAGGCTTTGGAACCACCCCAATTGGATATCTATACAATTAGATATGAATTTTTAAAGTTTGGTGACAAATCTGCCAATTTTTCAAGTATTGCGAAAATTGTAAGGGCAAAATGGTCATTTTGACCAAATAAAATTTCATTTGACTTATCAAATTAAAGCTTATCATGTCTACTTTTATTCTGAAAAATTTTAGAATTTTTGGAGGTCATTTACTAATTTAAAAGTGTCACACAATTGTTAAGGGTAAAATTATAAAATTTCACAAAATTGTAGGGCAAAATGGTTATTTTCCCCTAAAAAAATGATGATGTGGCAGATGGATAGGCATTTTAGCTCCCTTTTTAAATGTTGATGGGCATTTATGCTCCCAGGAAAAACATTTGGTGCTGGGTGCCCTTCTCTGAAAAACATAAGGGCATTTTTGCCCCTTTGCCCATATATATATGTCCATATATCATTACTATAATAATAATAATAATAATAATATCATCACCATCATCATAATTAAAGTTTACCATTTACCCTCCTCCTATGCCCTCTGCGCTTGCCCTTTCTTTTCTTCATGCAAAGCCCAGAGACACACTTCAATAATTAATTCATTCATTGATTCATAATGCTAATAATTAATCTCTCTCTCTCTCTCTCTCTCTTTTCCTGAGACCATAAAAAAGAAGCTTATGGGTTAAGAAACACCCACCTTCTCAAAAACCCTAAAAAGCAATAAAACAAAAAGAGGCCCATGGTTATGCGAGAATGAACAACAAACTGGAATTTATCTATATAATAAATACTCTAAGACCCGCTCCTTTATTTTTGCTTCCCATTCATTCCCTCCCTCTTGCTGATGTGATTCGTTCCACTCTCTGATCTGTCTTTACAAACGAAAGGCGCCGAGAGAGAGAGCAGAATCGAGAGCCATGGTTTTTCCTTCCATGCATCCTTATCTTGATCCAGCCAACTGGCAACAACAGGTAAAATTAAAGTGTGTTTTTCTCTTCAATTCCTCTTCCTCTTAATTCTCTCTTAGCTTTCTCCAAAAGGCGATATTCTTCTCGCTTTTTCCTGAATATACCCACATATTATTTAACCCTATTAATTTTATTTGCTTCTTCTTCTTCTTCTTCTTCTATATATGTTCTTGCAGCAACCTAATAATCACCAGATTGGAAGCAGCAGTACCGGCCCAGGCTCTCAGTTTCTTCCTCCTCCGCCACCACCTGTTCAGTCTCATGGCGGAGCTAGTGGCTCCGGCTCCATCAGGCCGGGTTCCTTGGCTGATAGGGCCCGGATGGCCAACATACCGATGCCAGAGGCGGCGCAGAAATGCCCTCGCTGCGATTCCACCAATACTAAGTTTTGTTACTTCAACAACTACAGCCTCTCTCAGCCTCGCCACTTCTGCAAGACCTGTAGAAGGTACTGGACCCGAGGTGGGGCCCTGCGAAGTGTCCCCGTCGGCGGGGGATGCCGGAGGAACAAGAGAAGTAGCAAAGGAAGCAGCTCAAAGTCTCCGCCAGTGAGCTCAGATCGCCAGACAGGCAGTGCTAATTCAAACAACTCTTCCAACACTTCTTCTTCGGCAGCAGATATAGTAGGCCTTTCGTCTCAGGTTCCATATCTGAGGTTCACGCCTCCTTTGCATCAACTAACTGAGTTCGGATCTGGAGATATGGGATTGAACTATGGTTTGAGTAATTATAGCGCAGCGGGAGGAGCAGCTGACTTAGGTTTCTATATAGGAACCGCTTTGGCCGGAGGAGCAGGCGGCAGCGGCAGCTCCGTCGTCTTATCCGCTGCCGGGTTGGAGCAGTGGCGGATGCCAGAAACACAACAATTTCCCTTCTTAACTGGTTTGGAAGCTCCGCCTCAACTGTACCAATTTGAAAGTGGATCAGCTGCAGTGCCGGGATATGGCGGCGGCGGCGGCGCAAGTCAACTCCGGCCAAAGGGGCCAACTGGGGCGATAACTCAACTAGCTTCAGTGAAAATGGAAGACCATAATAATCACCAGGAACTAAATTTGTCAAGGCACTTCTTGGGGATAAATAATAATAATTCAACAAATCATGAGCAGTATTGGAATACCACTACAGCCCGTAATTCTAATACTTCTGCTGCTAATTGGACTGAGCTTTCTGGGTTTATCTCTTCTTCCACTCCCAGCAACAATCCGCCATAGGAAATAATGAAAGGGAAATCTCAGTTCCTTTTATGTGCTGAAGCTTCTGGGTTTTTTTGTTAGTCTGGCTTCAATCTCATTAACAAATTAAACTTCCTAGTACTCCTCAATTTGTCCCAACATATGGAGAGAAGAGCTTCCGAGCGGGATGGATGGTGAGTACTTTAATTTGTTTCTTTAATTATAGGATCTTATGAAAACCCTAGGTATATGTGTTAGTTATTCTTCCTTTAACCTTTTTTTCACTTTAAATAGTTTTAGGTTGCGTTGTTACGAGGATTTTAATGTACAATAGAGTGAATTTATGACTTCACCAGCAGAATGAATATTTTCATTTGCAGCATCTTATTAAATATTCTGCTGATATTCAATATCAATTAATGATCGATCACCCCAAATCTCTAATTAGTACAGGTTCTTTCTTTCTAGCTACATGTGTTGGAAATGTTTTTTTTTTTTTTTGGGTGGGATGGTTTTATAATTATTCGGGAGGTAATTTGCTGCACTAGTAATTAATCATACCATCTCGATCAATTAATTGAGCAAATTATATATTCTAAATATATGATTTATTAATTTTAGTGCAGTACTATATGGTACATGTTTGTATAAAGTTTTGAAGTGTATATCATAATCAACTATCATATTAATCGTCTGGTTATATAGGATTTGTGATGACATAGTCAAATTGAGCCCCTTGTCTGATCTTTTATGATTTCTGGAATCACTATAAAATAATCTAGTCTCTCTTTTTTCTTTGGTAATAAATAACCTTGTCTTTCTTGTTGTATATGTATACACACCCTTCATATATTATTAGTGTTTCGTTGGAAAGGTATGATTCTATTTCCTTAAAAATTAGGTTTTCTGTTTCATTTCTTTCCCTTCAGAAAGTTAACCTAATGACTATATATAGGACCTTTTCCTTGATGGTAATATGATTAATTAGCATTTATTTAATATTATGCTGTAAAAGATTTACACACAACAATGTAAGTGTTATTTTATCAAAAGCAAGACCTTTATCGAATACATCACTCTAACGATACGCTTTATCTGGTAGCAATATGTCTTTAGATGAAAGTTGTCTCCAGAATGACAATGTGTTTTCATCTTTTGAAGTTTTCAAATATATAATTACTCATAACTTTAAATTTCCATCCAAATTAGACACTATAATCTTGAAGTTACTTTAGAGCAGCACATTTACTAGATATATTTGAAGTGGTGACAAACTCTAATGACCACATGATCAAGTGACAATTTTACCCATGCTCCCTCCATTATTAATTACAAGAATTTTTGTTAACAATGTAGTATTTCTATTTATGAAGCAATAATTTACATATTTTTAGGAGTAAATAGTAATATTTTTATCAACTTCCATAAATCAATCAAAATAAAACGACTTGGCAATCAAAATAAAGGGGATTTGATTCCTAATTAATAATATTTATGAAAAATATATTGTTAAAAGATGCATTAATTTCTACGTTTTGAAATAAATCAGTCAGATTAGCTAGTGGGGGATTACATTTTAGAAATAGGGGGTATGCAATCCAGAGTACAGTAAATAGTACGTGGAGAAGTTAATTTAATGCTTCCAATACTGTTGTTGTTGTCGTCGTCGCCCGTCGTCGTCAAGAAATGATGATTGTGATGTTTCATTTCATGCGCAGTCAAAGCTGCACAGGTCGAGAAGTAGGGAGAAATTTGTAGCACTTCAAGAAATCCTAGCTTGTTGTGAGTTATATATGGTTTATATATATATATATTTTTTGAACTGTCATATATAATAGACAATTCTAATGGATGGAGATAATTATACAAATGCGAGGTTGCTATTTTTATAAAAAAATTTCAATGAGTAACTCAACAGACATGCATATCCCACCTTGAGTTCTGTGAGTTCCAACTCTGCATTGAAAATATATTAATTATTCGACGTGAAAATGATTAAAGAATTATAATGCTTTTGATGGAGAGAGGCAAGTTTGTCCCTTCTGTGTGTGGGTTTGACAGTGAGAGAGAGAGAGAGAAATAATGATTTTGTAATGAATCCGAATCTCTCCCTTACCTTCTCATCCCTTTCCTTTCATTCACCCAAAATTCACTGTTTTGGGTGAAAAAAAAAAAGATTTGGACCCTTTTTTTTTAAAATAATATTTAATATTTTAAAATATTTTTTAATAACATCAAATATTCTAAAATAATTTTTGATACATCAGTCACCCTCAAATATTTTTTTAATTATAACTATTATTTAGCAAACTGCACTCTAAAGTAATTTTCTCAGTAACACCCACTATTGGTTGGGCCC
This sequence comes from Albizia julibrissin, assembly GCA_037074505.1. Classification (NCBI taxonomy): domain Eukaryota; kingdom Viridiplantae; phylum Streptophyta; class Magnoliopsida; order Fabales; family Fabaceae; genus Albizia; species Albizia julibrissin. The sequence goes on from CM073487.1 coordinate 41,776,698, forward strand.
CTTTCTTTTTCAAAAATAATATTTAACACCCCAAAGTATTTTTCAGTAACACCCAGTATTTTAAAATAATTTTTGATGCACCGATCACCCTCAAAAATTTTTTTCCGTTGTAACTAATGTCTAGCAAACTACACTCTAAAGTAATTTTTCAGTAACACCTAGTATCGGTTGGGCCCTTTTTTTTAAAAAAAATATATTTAATAACCTAAAATATTTTTTCAGTAACACCCATTATCCTAAAATAATTTTTTTATGCATTGATCACCTTTAAATATTTTTTTTAGTTGTAACTACTATCTAGCAAATTGCACTTTAAAGTAGTTTTTTCAGTAACATCAAGTATCATAAATTAATTTTTAGTTCACTCAACACCTTAAATAATTTTGTTAATAACACACAGTATCCTAAAATAATTTTTTTGCATCTAATCCCCTAAAAATTATTTTCATTAACACTCTGTATCTTAAGTTTAAACTTCTCGTTGTAATTAGATAAATATTTTAAGGTGTTGAATGCTCAAAAAATTATTTTAAGATACTTCGTAGCACTGAAAAAATATTTTAGGGTGTTAAATATTATTATTTTATTTTTTTTAAAAAAGGCTCAACCCCCCTAATTTTTACACCCAAAACGGTGAGTTTTAAGTAAATGAGAGGAAAGGGATGGGAAAGGAAAGGAGAGGATCTAGATTCATTTTGTAATGCTCCCACCGTCTATGATATAAGTGGTTTCTTGAAAAATGGTTTGGTTCATAATATAAGTTATTTGGAGAGTAATTAATGATTTTTATCAACTTTATTCCTATAATTAATTTTTACATATGACTAATTATATTTTTGTCTCCCCTTTAATATCTCATTTAATATGGGTAAAGTTGAATTTTTTTTTAAATTTATGACAAATTTAATGAGTTAACTACCATTTTTTTGGTTCTGATGATGAATTAATTAAAGCAACTTATATTATGGAACGGAGGGAGTAATATATATGGGAAAATGTAGAGATTTTTAATATTATTAATACTCGCTCCGATCCATAATATAGATCATTTTAACTAATTTATGTGAATCAAAAATTAATAGTTAACTCATTTAATATGTCATAAATTGAAATAATTTTTTTTCACTTTTTACCCTTATTGACGAATGTGAACGCTATGTGTTATTTTAAAGAGAGAGAGAGAAGATTTAATGAGTGGTCAAAATTAGAAAATAAGCATTAATGTACAGAAATAAAATTAAAAAATGAACATTAATTATCTAGTAAGTTACTTATATTTTAGATTATGACTTTCTTCTAAAATGCTCTATATTATAAAGAGGAAGGAATGTGTATGTGAGATGAGGGAGTAGAGGGACAGCACACACACATACAAGAAATGAAAGGTTTTGCCTAATATGGACGTATAGGTGGAAGGGGTAGAGAGAGAGAGAAAGGGGGGGGGGGGAAGAGAGCATGAAAAGACGACAAATGCAAAGGAAACAAAAACATCATAGTAACTTCGAGATCAGCATCTTCCTCGATATATATAATCGTCATCATCAACTTTGAGTGTACATGAAAATGTTCCTTCCTACTTACTGCCTCCTAAAACCGATAAAGCTAAGAGAGATCACTCCCTTGAGAGCATCTGTGAGATCCATATATGTTGACGCTCCAGGGCGCGTCATGTATGTACTGAACTCCAACTCACTCTCATTGCTTTTGTCGGTATCTTTGGACCATTTTTGATATTTTGTATAATACTATACGTTGGTCACTGTAATTGATTGGATTCATTGGACGCTCCATTGATCCCTTCTCCTTTTTTAAGCCTTTCAATCAACAACTCCCTCATTCCTCCTTCTACATGCTTTTACTTTCTCCCATTTCATAAGATTACATACAATTTTCACTTCTATGTGAGACTTTTCGTCTCACTAGACTAGTCACAAAACACTACATGCTCCTACTAATTAATTCATATATATATGCTCACCCATAAATTAAACTATATCCCATCCATCCCTTACCTTTCCTTCCCTATTCATTATTTTTCTTCATTACAATACATTGATCTTTTGAATCTTACATATATATATATATATATATATTCCCCCATCATTCAATTCTTAAATTTTGACTCAGTATTATTTTCTCTGAATATATAGAGCAGGTTGAGTAAAAGATCAAAGATACTTGTATTGAAAAAAAGAACAGAGATGTAGCCTCCAAGATAGGAGATGTCGAACTATACGCAAGAGAATATGTAAAGGATCGGATTATATGAATAAAATAATTGGGAACAAAGTTCTGCTGCAGGTGTATGTGGAAAACTCTATTGGAAACTTCCCGGATCCAACCTATATAATAGTAAAAATACAAAGACAAAAGAGAGAGAATGTATGTATGTATTGTGTAGATTTAAAAATGGGATTGGTGCGTGTTGTTGCAAAAAAAGTAATCTTACTATTTGAAAGAATAAAGCATATTCATTCAATGTAGTACTTGCTTGCCTTCTCCAAATATTAATGTCAAATGGCTATTCTGTCATAGTTATTTTATCATCATCTTTTAGATATACTCTTCGCGTTACTCTGTCTGTACATTATCTTATTGTAACATGTAGAATTACTCTCATTTTGCCAAAAAACAAAACTTATATTACATATATACTTACTCCATCCCTAGCTTCTTCTCCGTACGTTGATGCTTCGAGACTGAATTATGGCTATGTTCGGAGACGAAACTCGATCCACACAAGAGTCATTATATTTTAGCATATACCATGTAATTGTTTTTTTTAAAAAAAAAATAATTCAAGTATACTTTAACTAGATCCGTTGCACCAGGATATCTTGCTATTAATTAACAAGTGTTAGCAAAACATGAATAATTGTTTAATGATGAACAAGTCATACATAAGTGTCAAGTTGATGGAATTAGGAAAGTGTGTACCACATGGAGGAGTGAGGGTATATATGATCTAACATATATATACGATAGATGCTTCTTTCTCTTTCAACACACACACACACATACAGCAGCTTTCACTTTCTCTCTCTTAAGTCTGGGTGAAGAGAAAGAGAGAGATGAGATGGAAAATAAAAGAGAGAGTGAGATTCCAAGCCGTCCTGAGCCTTCACGTTGTTCCACATGTTCACAATCATTCTCGATCACTTCCTCCCATCCTTCTATATATATTCGCATCCCTATTCTTTCTTGGCTTCATTTTCATTATTTTCATCCACTTAATTATAATCTCTTTTATTTAACTATCCCATATGATATTTTACACTGCAAATAAGTTCAATAAATTCAAAATTCTTATTTGCTTTAAAATTCTGAAAAAAATATTTGCCGACGAACTACGTAACTTTTTGCTTTTTTCCTCTTGACTGAATTTCATCCATTTCATTCACGAAAAAGAAAAGTGATGCGACCACGTACGGGCCCACTTTCAACGCAGGCCGAGGGGCCCTCATCTATCAGATTGCAACTTTCATATATTTCCAGCGTAAGTTGCTAAAATATCATTTAATTTTTATCAAAGACACGTAAAAGTAATCATAAATTATTTATTAAAATAAAAGTATATATAAATTTTTAAAATTGAGATAAAAATGTTTAATTCAACTAACTTTCATTTATTATAATAAGAAAAATTAATTTTTTAACTTTTAAAGTTTTGACTCTCTTACAACTTAGTTTCTGATGTTTCTGAGTCATCATATAAGACAAAAATAAGTTAAAATACTGTAAAAAAAATTACTTAGATAGATTTTATATAAATAAAAAAAAAACAACGACCTTGTCCCTACCAACTCACATCCCCTATTTTTTATATATTTTAAAACTTTATTTAAGAATTTTTTCATAATTATTGAATTTGAAATATCTTTTTTAAAAAAATATCAGGGGTTATTCAAATTAAGAATTGTTGGGTGTTTAGTTGTGAGTTTGACTATTTTAAGTGTGTTTTTTAATTTATCAAATACGTACATAGATTACTTTAGTTTATAATTTGATATATAATCAGCTCATTTCATAGATAAAATAGACAGGAATTGTGACCCACAACAGATTGGAACTTCATTCCTTCCTTGTAACTTTTATCCTCAATTCGAAAAAGCAGTTGTGATACAAAAGATCGGAAAACTACAAAAAGCAATGACATTAACATATAACTAGTAGTGCAAAAAATGATATTAGAGAGGAAGCGATTTAAAAATATGTAATAAAATATTGGTTATATATGTAATATAACAATATATATATATGAGTAGAGTAGTACAAATGGAGAAAAAGAAACAGATATTATGGGTGTGTGGAAAAAGAGAAGGGAGAAATTATTGACCACAGATTGATTCTCTTTTTAGAGAGACCAATATGGCATCCTATGGAAGATATGAAGCCACATTTAATGAATTTGTGTCTGTGCAAATTGCTAAATTATCTTACTTGTTGGTCTTTAATATAAGACTTATTTTTTAAAAAAAATTTAGAAAGATTAAAAAAGCTAATAAATTACTGAATTATAAAATATGTGATATAATATCTCTAAAATATTTTTTTATAATATTAGATTATATATCCCTTTATAAGTTAATTTGGGAAATTAATTTGAAGAAAATTGACAAGCTATTAGATATAAAATAAAATAAAAGATATTGTATTTATGACCAAATTATAATTCATTCTCAAACTAGATCTTATATTTAACCGGAGTATTTCCTAAACGTCATCATTACACTACCTTATATTAACGTGTGGGCATTCTTGTTTCTGCATTTTATTTTTTGTTCATGGACCCCGCTTACATCTCTATTATTTTCCATCTTTCTTCAATCTCATATTTCAATTGTATTTTTAATTTAAATCATATTAAAAATAATCAAACTACAAGCGAAACCAATTCATAGTGTAATTAATAAGCATCAAATTAAAGGAGATTCAGTAAGCAATTGCTCAATCTGTCTAACTAAAGGGCTCCCTTAATATAACAGATTCGAATCTTACTAGACTTCATTCATTGGGACCAAATATCTTACTATAATTTTCAGGTAACAGCTAGATATAGCTTTGTGGCAAATTATGATAATTTTAAAAAAAAGTTAGTTCAAGTTATATATACACTGGCTTACAAACATTCTCTAATTAAGTAAAGAATGAAAGATTCCGGGCCAAAACAAGAGCTAGTTATTTGTTATTAGGTTTTTATTATATATGCTGTTATTTTATTAAGCTACATATAACAAATAAAAACAGAAGCACGTGCATAAATGCAGAAAAAGTAACAGTGCAGCTCACAGATATAAATATTAATTTGGAATAAAGTTGTTTATTCCCAGCATAAGCATTCATGTGGTTGAATGAATCCAACTTGAGAATTAAATTAAAAGAAGTTAATTAAGTGGAATTAAACTGATTTAGATTTCGCAACCAGCGCGCCACTGCTGCAGTTCTCGTTTATATGAATATGATCAGTGTCAGTCAGATCTGAGTCCACAACTTTGGTTTTGTCGATCTTAATTAATTTGTTTCGAATTGATGTCCTCCGTGTCAGACGTGAATAAATAAATTAGTAACGAGAGATAAATCCAGATTTTGGCCGTCCTTTATTTTAAGCATAATTTCTATTTAATAGGATAAAAAACATTCCCTTTAATTTTTTTTAAAGCAAAATGAGTGTGTGTGTGTGTATGCCTTCAATTCAATCATACAGTGTTAAGTTGAATTATATATTTCGAAAACCTACAAAATTAATTCTATAGATACATATATATTTGAATGTGATAATTTGTAGACCACAATCATTTATACACAGCTAATGAGCTAATCAATATAACACTGTGTAAGAAATCAAACTCAATAAGCAGAAATATATTTAATGTCGACAATTATGGATATTATTAATTACCTTTATAAATCATTGTTGTCAAACTCACGAGTTAACTCTTTAAGTTTATCATTTTTACTACCTTACTAAATCGAGTCGAGTAGTTAGTAAACTCGTGCAAGCTGTAAAATCAATTCAACTCACAAGTTTACATATTAAGTTTACCATTTTTTTATTTCTAGCTTATAAAATTGTGTTAACTCATTCTTAAACTTATGTTAATTTTTTCAATTTGATCATCCTCGGATTTAAATATGAATTTTATAGAAATTTCTTTCTTAAATATGATAAATTATAAATGTTGATAGATTTAATTTCAATTATTTGGATTTAAAATATATTTAAATCAAATTTTTATATTTTAATCATTTAATTATACACTATTAATACATATTTAATGATAAAAGTAAACTCTTATAAGTTTACAATTTGAATTCACGAATTTGCTTAACCTTGTTATAAGCATATAAAATTTATGTATCATTAATTACTATTAATATATACTCTTTTGTGTGTGTGTGTGTGTGAAGAATATTTTGGCGTCAAAATAGAAAGTAGTGAATAACATTAGCTTAAACATAGAATATATAATATGGATAACATATATACATGGGACTCATAAAATTTTACTTTAAATATGTATTCACAGTACATAATTAAATCATTAAAATATGAAAAATGACAACAATTTGATTTATATATATTTTTAAATCTAAATAATTGAAATTAAATCCATTAACGAATATTCATAATTTATCATACTTAATAAATAATATTTTTATAAAATTTATAAATAAAGTCACAAATTATGATTAAATCGAAAAAGTTAGCATAAATTTAAGAGTAAATTAATATGATTTTTTAAGTTATAAACATAAAAACAGTAAACTCGATCGGTGTATAAACTCGTGAATTTGATTGAGTTTACAACTATCGCGCATTTAAGAGTGATTCAAAAAATTTTTGTAAGATAGAAACATAAAAATGATAAACTCAAAAGGTTAACTCACGGGTTTAACAATAAATGCATGGAAGTTTAAAATTTAACTTAAAGTGTATATATATATTTTTTGACAACGTAAAACATGAAGATGAAGCCTTCTCGTGAAGCCATGTCAAATTTTTAGTAAAGGCAAGCCAGAGTGACAACGGCTACATGAGTGTTCCGTAATGGCCTCAAATGTGTTGACTGCCTTTAGGATTAAACTAAAAATAGGAAAAAAAATATTTTTTTTAATCAAGATTATCCCCGAATCACTTTAGACTTAAACCTAATCTCTATCAAACCAGGGACGTTAAGGTTAAAATCCTCTTAATAAATATGTTTTCTAATATTTGAACTTGTGTTATTCTCCTTATTGGGTGAGACCCCTCACCATATCAACCAACATTTTGTTAATAAATAGGAAAGATTCTATCTATATAGTAATTACTTTTATAATTACAACTAATATCGAACTTTATAGAATATTTGTTAGAATACTAGAAAAATACTGAAATTATAGTAGTGATTAATTTTGGGATAAAATGATGTCTCATAAGATTTGAAGGTCGTTTTAATTATTGGAAATAGTTAATATTAGTTAGGAATTGGGTCATTAGATGATATATTTGCAGAAATTGTTTTTTTTAAAAAATAATTTAGAAAGAGGGGAATTTGCATGGATATAGATGCGTAAGTGCACATTGTGGAAAGTGCGCTGCCGTGTTGTTCATGCAAAACAAAAACAATATGGATGCCTCAATTATATGTTGGTCCTGATCGTCAATATATTATTAAAAATTAAAAAAAAAAAAAGAATACGGTATTATCTTGTGGTGTTGTCATGATGATACTGTCAAATTCAGTGTTTGTTTAATTAATAAATAAAAAAGACCTTGATGTTAAGACAGGTGGATACGATGAATGGCTGCAGCTGTCCGTAACTGAAATGCAATATAAATAATATGTGGCGTTTAATTTTTTTGTTGTTAATTTGTGAAAATATTTTAATTTTGCATGGGAAAGAAAATGGATGCTGGCGTGATTGACAGCCACTGAGCTTGGACGTCGTTTTCAGGTCTATTTCCTCATCCCACCATACATTCATTCATGCATTCAGAATTGACTAACCTATGACCAATATTTATTCCCCTCAACTTATTATTTTTTAATTACTATAGATTTCATGAATATCAAACGTGAATTCAAATATACTTTATTAAAAAGTATAACTTTTTTAAGGGGAAAAATTAGCTAAACATGATTGAAAGCAATTGAAATGGGCTCTGAAAGTGAGCCCAGTGTTGCCTTTGTCTGGTGTTTATTAAAATTAAGGATGACAGCGAAAAAATTAAAGTGGGTATACACAACGGGCCTTATTGGAGTCATGAATGAAGCCCATGTCTTGTTTTCACCAAATTAAATTCAATTGCTTCTCCTGCAACCTAAGCAATTATCATGCTCAAATCCCTTCTGGTGTAGTAAAGTTGCCTTCCACGTACAGCCATATGAGAAACTAGTTGCTTGTGGAATAATAATAATAATAATAATAAAAGAAATTGGCCAGACTTTTCATGTATGTCAGTAGTATTGGTGAGAATAGAAATGAGGTGGAAGTGCCATATATATATATATGCAAGAATTTGTGAAAACACAGAATAAACTGATAAATGCAGCAACAGAGAGTGCAAGAACATCGGGATTGAGTAATTTGTTGGAGGATATTATAATTAAGCTTTTTATCTCTGTGAAGCCCCTTTCCTATCTATTTAATTTAATGCAATATAATAGGAAGCCACGTATGTAGTGTTTCTCCATTAATTTATGTCCTCTCTGTCATTAACCTCTTATTACCGGGTGTTAGCTTATATATGTAAAAGAATTTCAGAAAAAAAATTTAATTTCTTGCCCTCAAGCCAAATTACCATCTTGATTCTTGAATCTTAGATGAACACCAAATTGTGCCGCCGATGGATGGAGAATATTCTCTCTGCTCTGTGCTTCTGTGGCAACCTTCCAAAAACTACTGTTCAACTTTATATGAGCATGTTCAGTGAAATACACCTCCTTAGCAAAGAACGCCTCTCATGACTCCATTCATTCAATTTTGCTACTTTCTTTTTCACCAATAAAAATTCATTATTTTTTTGGTGGCTCACACCTCTCCATCGATTGTTTCAAATAAAGAGTAAAACCCTAATGGAGACTATTAAGAAAGTGTGAATTCTTGAGGGTTGCAGACATTCAATGATGAATACTCTTTTGATCTATTATATTAGACACTACTAATTACTCATTTTAATGTTATTTATAAACAATTTTCTCTTTTTTTAAGTTGATCCTTAAAGAAGTAACTTTTTTATCTTACAATTTAAACTACTTTTTTTTTTCATTTTTTATCTCTATTAAATACATATATTTATATTAATGAACCACTAATTCACTTCATTTAATTATTTATTACTCATTTTCTTTTATATTTTTAACTCATTCATTCTCATATACTCTTTTCATCAATATGAGACATTTAAAAAAATGTTACATTTTGAGACATTTATTATTTTTAACAAATCCCAGTTTATTGTACTTTAATTCAAAAAAATTGAGAAAGGTAGTTAAAAAGTAGTTTACATTACTAGACTGATATAAAAATATCACTGGTTTTTAAGATTACCCTCCAATTACAACCAACATATCTTAATTGTTGTTTGGCAAAACCAAAACATATCTTAATTATTGTTCTCTAATTTCTTTCTTATATAATCTCTCTCTAAAAACTGATTAACATGTGCTTTTTTAATAAGAGGGGCAGCCACTAATAATAATATGGGATTATAAGAGGGATCGAACCTGCATCTAATTCCCCAAACGAGTATTCATACCATTTAGATACTAGGCCATTAGCAACAATGGTATTTGTGAAAAAATAATTTGATGCTGTTGATTTCTTGCAAAATGATTTATATTGAAAACCATGAAAAGCTTATAAAAAGTAAATGATTGAAGATGAATGTAATGCGATGCGTATGAGCGTTGCTAACTACTTTTGCACTCTGTGAAATGCGATTCTATTGGGTGATAATGAGGGAGAAACGCAGGCGTGTTGACCATCCGCCTCCTTTTGAATTTGAAACCCTAAAATAATGAATGAATGAATGAGAATTGAGCAGTAGAGTAGAATCAAAGTTGCATGTGAAGTTAGAAATGTGAAGGGTAATTAACTTGGCCCAATCCCTTTCTTTCTCATCACTGAGGCGCACCGTTTGCGTACACCATTTACATCTCAACGTATGTCCCTCTAACAATAATTCCCGAGGCTTTCTCTCAAACTAGGGGCTCCTCCCTCTCTCTTCTCTTTTCAAAAACTGCCTTCTTCTCTCTCTAAAACCTCCCTCTCTTACTTCATGCTTTGTATTTTATTCAGCGAAACCTCCAAAACCCATTTGAACTTATCTTCCACCAACATTATTAAAATACACCATTTCTGCTCACACATGCGAGGTTTTTCACTTCTCTCTATATTATACTCCAATTTTTAAGTATGTGGCCGTGAACGCCTTCATTCGTTTACTGCTTTTTCGGAACTCTCATCCTTCTCTTGGCTGCCTCCAATTTTTTTTTCTTTTCTTTTCCCCTTGAGTAATATTTTCCATTTCTGGCAATTTTGAGTGTGATGTCTGTCCCTATCTTATGATATTTGTATAATTTTTACAGAAACTGAAATAAAAAAGGAATAACTTTTCAAAGGATTGGAGTTTGAGGGGAGAGAAAGTAACTTTCTTTGAAGGCAAGGGAGGTTGGTTATTATTGTTTATGTTATCCGAGTGTTTTTGATTCTGTCTTTGTGGATAGAATTGATCTTCAGATGCTTTATGTTGCTTCTCTTGCTAGGATCTGCTGTTATTGCAAAAGCGGGCTCTTATCTTCTTTGCTTCCTCAATTGGTTACAGTACTGAGGGGATCCCCTCACTAACCTCTCTTATCCACACACCAAGTAAGCCTTTGCTCCCTTCACTGATCTCTCTCTCTCTCTCTCTCTCTCTCCACCCATAACTGTTCTTGTTTCTCTCGATCTTCTATTCTCAAAACCACATCTGAAGCCAACATAAGTCTTTCAAGTGGAAAACCTCTGCATGCAAAGGGTGGTAAGACTGGAACAAAATATAACAACATCCAGTTTTGGTTTTCCTTTCTTCTCTACTGTTCTCTTTCCTAAAATCCCATCTCAACAGTGCATAACTGTCTAACAGATTTCAATCTTTTTCGAGTGGGAGATCTGCATGCAAGGTATGAACAAATCCCAGCCTTTCGCTTTCCTACTTGTCCGTAATTTCTTTCTCTGAAACCCCATTCTTTCTTATTTTTAATTTGATCTATGTCTGCATGCAAATTATAGGTGGTAACATAGAGATGGAGGAAGAAAATGGTTTAGATGTTAACGAAAGTGAGATGTGGCTTCAAGATGAACAAGAGGATCTTCTTGGTGTGAATGGTGCCTCTATGTTCTATGCTGATTTCCCTCTTCCAGATTTCCCTTGCATGTCATCCTCTTCCTCATCTTCCTCAACTCCACCACTTCAAGTCAACACCACCACATCTTCATCCTCCACCGCCACATCGTCCTCCTCCTCCGCCGAGAATAATCATAGGGTGGAGGAGCCGCCACTAGCAACCTTGGCCTCCACCGCTTCCACAGAGCTCCCTTTCCCGCCTGACAATTGTGCTGATGCCGAGGTGGCGGAGGAGCCATTTCCGTACGTGGACATGTTAGAGATCAACGATTTCTTCGACCCCACATTAGTTTTCCAAGATGAGGATTGCCCATTAGAGGAATATCCCCAGAATGAGATTGAGCGGCAGCAGCAGGAGCAACATGCAATTACACTGCGGCAGCAACCAGAGGATCAGGATCATCAACATGTGCTCTCTAATAATGATCATGATCACAACAGTGAACAAGAGATTCAAGGAAAAGGAGCAAACAACCCAGATGGGGAAATGAGCGATATGTTCTTGGAGTGGCTCAAAACAAACAAGGATAGCGTGTCAGCAAATGACTTGAGGAGCGTCAAGCTCAAAAAATCAACCATAGAGTGTGCTGCTAAGCGCTTAGGAGGAGGAAAAGAAGCCATGAAACAATTGTTGAAGCTTATTCTCCAATGGGTTCAAACTAGTCATCTTCAAAACAAAAGGCGCTCTGATAATATTATTATTAATGATGATGATGATGAGCCTCCAAATTTCGTCACAAACCCTAGCTCTAATTCCAACCCACATCTATTTGGAATACCTCAGTCATGTCCATGGGTTTCTCCTCCCCAGCCTTATCGGACAGATCCCGCGACTCTGGTACCTTCTTATCCATTGTTCGGGTATCCGGGTGACCCGTATTCAAATGGAGCTCCGAATAGCATCAATTCATATAACATGTTGGAAGCAGCTCATTCGTGGCCTCCATCTCTGTTCACCGTTGCTGCCCACTGCAACCAGTCATATGGGGACAGTAATGTTCACCAAGGTGTATTTGGCGGCTATGTGAATCAGTATTCTTCATATCATTATTTTCATGGCGTGGCGGCGGGGGATGACAAGTTAATAAGGTTAGGTCCCTCGGCGACCAAAGAAGCGAGGAAGAAGAGGATGGCGAGGCAGAGAAGGTATTTGACTCATCATAGGAGCCAGAAACACCATAGCCAACAACTACAGAATCATGATGATAATAATGACCAACTTGCAAGATTGGCAAGTGATTATAATTGCACCGGCGGCTCTGATGCGAATCCGGCCAATTGGGTGTACTGGGGGTCACTGGCCGGAGGAGCAGCTTCCGTGGTTCCAGCTGAACTAACCCGGCCGGCTTTGGATCGGACCGCCATGCAAACGCAGAATTATCAAACTAGAGTCCCGTCCACGGATCAAAGGCGTCAGGTGAGCCAACTTGCATATATAATGTGTTTATAACAAGTTTATGATTATTAGTGATTCATTTCAGATATGCGATTTGATTATTGAGATTAAATTAATCCTGCAGTTATGCGTGCTGATTTTTTCTTCCGTTTCCTCATGATTTTCTGGTTATATAATTGAAGTTTAAGGTTCAAATATATTTAAGAAGTTTTTGGTGAGAAGCAATGTTAATTTAAAAATTTTTATGTGGCTACAGAAGTGTTAAAATGAAATAATATTGTCTCTTATTATTTAAGAATGATCAATATCAATTTTTTAGTTTTTAATAGGATAATATTATTATATTTTAAAATTTTTGATAACATATGGGGCAATATTGCTCCTTGGCAAAAATTTTTGATGACAAATTTGTACCATAACCCTATAATTAATGAGGTGATAACAACTAACAAATATAATGGGTAAATTTTAATATATAGGGATTGAAGACAGAGAAGAACTTGAAGTTTCTTCTTCAAAAAGTGTTGAAGCAAAGCGACGTTGGGAACTTGGGAAGAATTGTGTTGCCAAAGGTATATTACTCGACCATCTCCTTAATTTGAAGAATTTACAAATTTACAATATCATATATAAGGTCGTCAAAATGTGAATGTTATTTATGCTGGCTGATGATATGATCAGAAAGAGGCAGAAACCCACTTGCCTGAATTAGAGGCGAGAGATGGCATTTCTATAGCAATGGAAGACATTGGAACCTCTCGAGTTTGGAACATGCGCTATAGGTATTTTATATATATGAGCCGAAGAAAATTTTGTTTTTGGGTTTGTTGTCTTCTGAGAAGTAGAACTAAATTGTGTTTTGGACTTCTCTTATTTGTGGAGTCTCAGATACTGGCCAAACAACAAAAGCAGGATGTATCTGCTGGAGAGTACTGGTGTGTTAGGTTCATAAACTTTGGCACTGTTTTTCCTGTTGTTTTGTGTTTAATCATGTGAAGTAGTGGATTATATTTAACTAGAACGGGTATGGATATTTGCAGGGGATTTCGTGAAGGCCAATGGACTACAAGAGGGGGACTTCATAGTGTTGTACTCAGATGTCAAGTGTGGCAAATTTGTAAGAGCTTTCTTTTTAATTTTTAACTCAAAAATGACACCCACATGCTAGTTTAATTTAGAGAATTAATTATAAGTATAATTGTGTTGGGAACAAAAACAGCTGATAAGAGGAGTAAAAGTAAGGCAAGCAGATCAGATGAAGAAAGCCGGAAAAACGCAGAAAAACGTGGCTACGGCGGCAATTGCTAATAATGAGTCGAGCTCTCCAGCGTTGCCATTGAAGAAATTTAGAAGAGAAATAAACTGATATATGGCACCAACACAAATTATGATGATGGCAGACTTCAGACTTCAATATAATGGAGGGTGGAGATGGTGCTTGTTGTTTGACTAGTGTAAAATTGTGATATATATATGTATGTGTGTGTGAGCTTCTTGTCATTGCCATTAAATGCTTTATGTATGTACAATTGGGGCTTGCATGTATATATGTATTTGCAGCAATGATGGAATAACGTTGTAAGGGATTGATTGTTGTTGATGTTTGTAAGATAAGAATAATATGAATAATGTGTATGTATTGTATTTACAATAAGTGTCAATATATATACAGAGAGTGAGAAGCTACATATTAATTGCTCCTAAATGAGGGAATCGTAATCCCGCTAATTAGTCAATCAGTCAATCAATCCCACTAATTTATGCTGATTGATACAAAATATATTTCCTTAGCACTCCCCCTCAAGTTGGAACACATATGTTAATCATGCACAATTTATTACAAAGATACTCAACCCGTATCTTAGTCAATGCTTTTGTCAGAAGATCTGCTAATTGGTTATCCGATCGCACATATCCTATAGATACAACATTTTCTTTAATCTTGTCCCGAATGAAGTGACAGTCTATCTCAATATGCTTCGTAGGTTTATGAAACACATAATTTGATGCTATATGAAGTGATGCTTTATTGTCACACCAAAGCTTCACAGGTAATGTCACAATAACAATGCCAATTTCCTTCATGAGCTGAAGGACCCATACAACTTCTTGTACAAATTGTGACATAGCTCTGTATTCTACCTCTGCTCTTGATTTAGATACAACCCCTTGTTTCTTACTCCTCCAAGATATAAGGTTGCCACCAACAAACACACAGTAATCTGTAGTGGATCTTCTCGTGGCCTTAGACCCTACATGATCTACATCACAGAAGCACTCAACTTTAGTGTGTCCGTAATCAGAATAGAGGATTCCCCGACTTGGCGATTGATGAGAAAATAGACCGTAGGCATGACATCAGCCCAAAAGGGTGTAAGAACACTGGAATGAAACATAAGAGCTTGAGCAGTTTCTAAAACGTAGCGATTCTTTCTCTTGGCAACACCATGTTGAGCAGGGGTATCGACACATGAGGATTGATGAAGGATACCATGGCGATTCATGTAATCAGTGAAAAAGGCAGAAAAATATTCTTTTGCATTATCGCTTCAAAGGATTTTGACAAGAGTATTGAATTGAGTTTGAATTTCAGCACAAAAATTTTGAAAATGAGTAAACAATTCAGAGCATTGTTTCATTAGGTAAAGCTAAGTTGTTCAGGAAAAATCATCAACAAAAGTGACAAAATAACGATAACCAGTCTAAGATAAAACTGAATAAGGACCCAAAATATCATAATGGACTAACTCAAAGGGAGACGCAACCCGTTTATTGACTCTAGGGGCCAAATGAACACGATGATGTTTGGCAAACTGACACGCCTTGCAATTCAAAGCAAACACAGACTAAAACTAAGGATATAACCTCTTTAGAGATGAAATTGACATATGACCGAGATGAAAAATAAACTTCAAAAGGAGACGATCCACCAGAACATGTAACGGAACACGGTACCTGATCATCCAGAATGTAATGGCCATCAGATTCATAGCATTTACCAATAATACGATTCGTTGACAGATCCTGGATCAAACAATGATCAGGAAATAATGAGATGAAACAGTTCAAATGACAAGTCAGTTTACTGGAAGATAGAAGATTAAATGTGAGATCGGGAATACTAAGAACAAAAGATAAGGAAATGGAGGGGTTGGGGTTAACAGTGCTTGATCCAACTACATGGACGGGGGAACCATTGGCAACAAAGATGGAAGATGGGTTAGCGTAGGCGGCATACAATGAAAATAAATGATGGTTACCTATTATGTGGTCAGTGACATCAGAATCAATGACCCAGTTTGAGGAAGTGGTAGCAAGACCAGTTTGTAGAGTACCTGTAGATAAGGCTATGACAGATGGTGAACCATGGGTTGATGGTTCAGAGATCTGGGCCATATGAGTAGAACCACGTTGTTGATCATGCTATTGTTTATTCTACAATTTTTGACAATATTTCTTGATATGGCTAGGCCTTGCAATAATTACAAATAATACTACTAGAATTCACGTTAGTGGCACTGGAACCCTATTTGGAGCAATGATTTTTATTGTCAAAGGGACCTCGACCATCCAAAGCACTTGTATTTGGATCCACAGACGGATGGGTCACACCATAAATGCGAAGAACTCGTGCGAACACATCGTCGAGAGATGGAAGCTCCTGACTAGATAGGATTTGAGAACGAATGGTCTCATAAGAGGGATCAAGGGCTTCAAAAAAACCAATGATAGCCTGTAGTTTCATATTCTTAATGCGAGTTTCAAGATTGGCCTGTGGAGACATAAGGACTTTCATTTCCTCATACAACCGCTTGTAGTTCAAAAAGAATTCCTTCAGCGGACGACCCTGTTACTGAGAGCGATAAAATCCTTTACATACTTCGTGAGCGGACGACCCTGTTGCTGAGAGCGATAAAATCCTTTACAGACTTCGTGAACTCGAGTAAGGCTCCCTTTACCAGAGAACATAAATTCAAGATAAGTCATTATTTCCTTAACAGTAGTACATTGACTTACTGAAGACAAGATTCGGGGTTTAATAGAATTTCTAATTTGAAACAAGATTCTAGCATCAGCCCGTTTCCAAGTAACCAGTTTATCTTTGTCACTAGGGGGTCATCAGTTAAATGTCCTTCTCTCTCAAATACCCATGATATATATCTTAACAGTAGTGCTCCAATCAATATAATTAGTCCAGTTCAACTGGGAGAAAGTAATCTTCGCCGACATGGGCAACATCTCAAAAGTCTTAGAGCCAGCCATAGATAAGCAAATAAAACAAACAGAAATCCTGAAGTATCACAAATATAAAAAAATACCACAAATAGAGCAAACGAGGACCTCTAGATCCTCTAACCAAATCCAACAACAACAACTAAATGTAAATCACCTCAAACAGAAGTAAAATCCAAGAAACGGGGGTAGAAACCACTAACCGTACCGTGATGAACAGTAGCAACTGAATGAATAGTGCACGGAATAAACAGTCCCAGAGGATATGCACAGTAGCAGCGGAAAAATGAATAGTACCAACAGGAATGAATAGTGTGACGGAAAAATGAAGAGTACCGGTGGAAAAATGAACAGTAGAAGCGGAATGAACAGTACCGATGGAAAAATGAACAGTATCGGCACAGTACCGATGAACATTCACGATAGTACCCTAATGAACAGTGTGAACAAAAAAAAATCTAAGGCTCTAATATCATATAAGACAAGAATAATCTGGATAATATGTATGTATTGTATTCACAAGAAGTGTCAATATATATACAGAGAGTAATGAGCTACGTAATTAGCTTGTTTGCCTGAGCTTATTTATATCGGGCTTATTATATAAGCCCGATTTACGTAAATCGAGATAAATCTCCTCCACATATTTACCTCGTAGATCGTAAAAGCAACTTCGTATTCCGTAAATCACGATTTATAAGCACTTATGGAGCTTCCATAAGCTAATCCAAACGAGCTAATTAGTCAATCAATCCCACTAATTTATATATGTGAATGCGTAAGAAGTGTGAAGGGGGCTCCAATCTCATATTGTAGTCTAAAATTTGTAAAAGAGGCTGAAACAGAAGGACGATGGGAGCCAGGTTTGGGCCTTTACGAGCCCTTTCAATGACTTTGATTTTCAAGGCATTCCAATCTGAGGACCTATCCCACTGTAAACAGTTTCTAAATATTTTGCTTACCACTTAGCAGGGAGGACTAATTCTGAACTGAGTGTTTTTGCGTCCCACACTTAAACTAGGAAACAATTAAGCATCAAAACTACAAATTAAAAATCTTTGATCCTTTTTTCCCTTTACCATTTATTCTCACTTACACACAAAAACATATTGAAAAATCTTACCCATGTACTAATGAATATGCATAGCACAAATTTTGAAAAAAAAAAAAATAGAACGCTGAAAGTTCATTAATACTTACAAATAGACATAGCTTGAGTATTTTACAACTTAAAATCCATTACATGAGTATTAGAAAAATATGCAGAACAAAAATACTGAAAAAATATAAAATAGAACATCAATATTGAAAATATATGATGTTAAGTACTTAAAAATGTTCATCATATGAGTACTAAAAAATCAAGCTTAACTGAAATATATATATATTGAATTTACCTTGACAAACTAGTCAAAATAAATAGATCATAACTTTTGAACTTAACCATTTAAGGGTGTGTTTGGAATTAGCTTTTGAGAATAACTTATGGAAAAAAAATAAAAAAAAGGTGATTTTTGAGAATAGATTCTGACAGAATAGATTATGGGAAAAATGTGATTTTGATAAAATGAGAGTGTTTGGATATTATGATCAGAATAACTTTTTTCATGGTCAAATTACTAAAAAAGACATTAGCTTTTATGATAATTACATATAATGGATAAGATTATATTTTATGTACTATTTAATATAAATTTGAACAATAAAAACAAAAAATATTTGTCTGACAAAATTATAATTTTTTTAAAAAAATAAACATACATCGAAATATATATATTAATAAATTATACAATAAAAAATCATTCATAAATAATTAATACCTAAAATTATCTATGGTAAAACATACCAAATTGCTATGTTAAAAAAACCCAACAAAAAGAAGCCATTTTTTAAGCATATCAAATTGCTATGCCTCCTAATACTTGTGTATGGTTACAACTTACAAGACATTTGTAAATTTTGGGCTGATCAAACAATAGAGGTTTTAAATAAAAAAAAGCAAGTAATGAAAAAACTAATGAGCCTTCCCTCACAACAATCTTCTCAGTTTTCAACCTTCATTTGTTCATCGTTGTGAGTAAAATAACAATCTAGAGCTTTAAAATACAATATGAGAAGAAACAAATAAACTTATTAATTCATAATAAACATTATCAACCACCGACAAATAATGGTCCGTCTCATAAGGCCACAACCAAGGCAGAACCAGGGGCAAATATGCGGTGACGCTGTTGAGCTTAGGAGGAGTTAGAGAGTGGCTGGCTGCGATAAGGAGAGTCAAAGGTTCAGATCTATTGACGACGGTGAAGTGGTTCTGATCTGATGCACCTTGGCGACGAGAAACTGGTTTTGATTAGATGAAGCTTGGTGACGGGGAAGACGACAAAGAAAACACAGATTGACTTTGGAAGAAATGCACGCTGGACGAGAGGCGCTGGAGAACATATTTTGATATGGGGAAAGAAGAGAAAGGGAAGATGTTGGGTATTGCATGTGGATGACACGCGAGATTCAAAGGGAAAGAGAAGAGACAAGGAGAAGAGACAAAAGGTAGGGGAGAGAGGGAGTGCTCAACGGTCATTTTTTTGTCAGAGGAGAGAGAGAGTTTGAAGGAATCCAATGCCCAAAATCTGTTTCAGAATGCTTCCGTCGAAACCATGGTTTTGACAAGCCAAACCATGGTTTGGTGCTCAAACGGAATTATTTAAAATTTTTGAGTGAAAAAAGTGTTTTTTTCCTGGATGCCAAACACACTATAAATTGTTTACTTTTTCTCTTTTCTCTTTCTCTCTCTTTCCTCTTTCCCTTCTCTCTCTCCCCCAAGGTAATTAAATTCGGAAATGTTATTGAACCGGTTGGGATATTGGGTCAAGGGTCAGTGGGTTAGACCGGAGTCAAACCGGATCTAACCCGAGATCAAACCGGTGAGAAAATAAAGATTTTAGGTATGAAATTATATGTCTTTTTATTTTTTTAAAAAAAAGAAAAGAAAAAAAGACTAGGTCACTACTACCTTGGACCAGACTAGTTTTTCGACCAGTTCACCGGTTTACGGCCGGTCTGATATGAGTTTGATAACTATGCTCTCTCCGGATTTCCCCTTAGCTTATTTCTCTTTCCTTTCCATAATTATTTTTGAGTTTATTGCATGCCTTTTTTTTTTACAGTTGGACAATTTTTTAATTATATATATATATATATATGTATGTATGTATGTATGTATGTATGTATGTATGTATGTTTGATTTGTTGACTAATGTTATAATTTTAATTTAATAGACAAATTTCTTTCATTTTTAGTATTTATTATAAAATTTAATGTGAAATAATACATAAAAAATAATATTATCCTTTATATGTAATTATCACAAAAGTTAATGTCTTTTTTGGTAATTTGACCATTAAAAAGGTGATTCTCAACACAATACCCAAACATTCTCATTTTATCAAAACCACTTTTTTCTCCATAATCTATTCTGCTCATAATTTATTAAAGAAGTCATTTTTTCACTTTTTCTCCAGAAGCTATTCTCAAACTGAAATCGTGGTTTCAGAAGCCTTTTTTTTGCAAATCGAGACAAAACCCTTCTCACATACTTACCTCATAAATCGTAAAAGTTATTCTCCAAAAATTAATCCAAACACACACTTAAGAGATCCGTAAAATGTCATTCTCCCCTTTTATTATTTACCTTCGATTTTGTTTTAAATATAATTTAATTTATGTGAGCCTAACTTTATTCCGCTTCTGATTCTTGCATGGGCTTCAATCCTGGTTTCAAGTCTGTAATTGATTGGATTGGATCCGGGGAAGATCCAGTGCGGGGTGTCACGGGCTTGGAGTCCGGCGCAGCTTACAGCGCACGTGCGACGTCCCGAGGATACCACTTCCCTCAGCGACCAGCCTTACCAAATACGGTGCCAACTGGTTTCGTCTTGTCATGGGCTCATCAAGGGGATGACATCAGCCCCCGACCAGTTGAATCTTTAGATTGACTTCAGCCGCTACATAGTGAGACCGTAGCGTCTAAGGAGAATAACGCCCAAACACTAATGTCGCCCTCCCATCATCCAATGTCAAGACTAGATGACCCGTCTTTTGTTGGTCTAACACGATCGCGCTAAATAAAGTTGTGACATTCTCCCCCACCTAAAATCTAGCACGCCCTCGTGCTAGGGGAGAGAAAGACTCTGCCCAAGGATCCACCTCGAACCAACCAGTATGGGACTTGCTAGGGTCGTGACACTTATGACGGTCTCAGCCCCTCCCACAAAACCAAGTGAGTGCTTAGCGCCCCGTCTTATATAAGCCCTAAAACCCTTGACAAGCTCCCAC
This sequence comes from Albizia julibrissin, assembly GCA_037074505.1. Lineage (NCBI taxonomy): Eukaryota > Viridiplantae > Streptophyta > Magnoliopsida > Fabales > Fabaceae > Albizia > Albizia julibrissin. The sequence continues at coordinate 41,798,034 of CM073487.1, forward strand.
ACCTAACCAAGGGATGCCCTCATCACCGGGTAGGGGTCCACCCCCATTCCATCCATAGGGGGCGGGGCCACCACACCGAGCGTAGAGCGAGGTAGGCTCTGATACCACTTTGTCACGGGCTTGGAGTCCGGCGCAGCTTACAGCGCCCGTGCGGTGTCCCGAGGGTATCACTTCGCTCAGCGACCAGCCTTACTAGATATGGTGCCAACTGGTTTCACCCTGTGATGGGCTCATCAGGGAAACGACTAGTTGAATCTTTAGATTGACTTCAGCTCCTAAATAGTGAGACCGTAGCGTTTAAGAAGAACAACGCCCAAACACTAATGTCGCCCTTCCATCACCTAATGATAAGATCAGATGATCTTTCTTTTATTGGTTTAACACGGTCACGCCAAACAAGGTCGTGACAGGGCCTTTAATGTCAAGGTTATTTTTGTACGTTACTTATTTTTATGTATTCAAATATTTTAAATAAATTTATTTTCCATATTCTTAATATCATACCAACCAAATACTCTACAGTCTACACTCATAGATATCAACCTCATCAGCAGATCATAAGCGGGCGTCAGGCACGAGATTCGTATAATACGGTGCAATGCTTTTAATTAATTCTTTGTATATTGTTGTGACGCAATATTTGTCTATATTGTGCTATGTCAACGTCTCTGCATCTTTTATTTTGAAATCACATTTAAAGACTGCAAAGGAAGAAAATTAGAAGGAACAAAGCTTATTAGTCGATCAAATTATTAACCTTGCATGCGGAGAAAACTGAAAAAGCCTAACCACATGATAGTAGTTCCTGACTTTTTGAAAGTGACTTAGGTATTGGAGGATGAAGGAGACACAAGAAGAGAGGTAGAGAAGCTAGTGTTGTTTCTGTTTACTGGGTACGAATGCTTCATCATATTCCCTCTTGGCTCTTCACTTGAATGATTATTAGTTTTATTATCTTCTTCATTTGCAGAAGATCCGTGAAGAAGCACATCAACTTTCATATAGTCCTCCCTTTCTTGCCTGATCTCTTTAAGCATTGCAGCCACATCCTTCATGGTTGGCCTATCTTCTGGGCTAGGGTTCACACACAGCAAAGCCACCCCCAAAGTCTGCAATATTTCTTCTATTTCAGGTTCAGGCCTTGCACATAGGCTTGGGTCCAGCACCTCACTTCCACCTCCTCTTTTCTGTCTTACCCAGTCAACAATGTGGAGCCCATCTGGTATTGTTGGGTCAATTGGTTGCTTCCCTGTTAGCACTTCCAACACTACAATCCCATAGCTATACACATCACTTTTCTCCGTTATCTTCATCATGTATCCATATTCTGCAAGTCACAAGAAGCCCAGAAGTTAGTTATGTTAGCATAAAAGAGATGAACTTTAGGACCATGGTACTACTAACCAGGAGCAATGTAGCCATAGGAACCAGCCAGTGTGCTAGAGGATCTTGCAAAATCTCCATCATCAACAAGTTTGGCAAGCCCAAAATCAGCAATGTAAGGCTCAAAATCAGGGCCTATGAGAATATTGTTGGCCTTGATGTCCCTGTGAACAATGGGAGGAACACAATCATGGTGAAGATAGGCCAAGCCTTGAGCTGCTCCCAGCAATATCCGATACCTGATGTCCCACTCCAAGCAGTTTCCACCACTTCGTTCATGCAGCAAGCTTCCTAGGCTGCCATTTGGCATGTAGTCATACATAAGCAGCCTAGTATTTCGATTCCAACAGCATCCAAGGAACCTCACAATGTTCTTGTGTCGAATGGAACCCAGGGTTTTAACCTCAGCTGAGAAGGAATCACGAACTCCCGCTCCCTGAACTGCTAGCTTGTCATTTTGGCAATCGTATTTAGAAGCCATTGCTGTTGGCCATAGTTTTTTCACGGCGATGACATCTCCATTTTCTAGTTCTGCACGATAAACAACCCCGGAACATCCCTTTCCTATCACATTAGAGTCTACCAAGCATTTTAGGACTTGATTGATGCAGAAGTTTAATTTTTGAAATGGTGTGAACTGCCAAGGCCATGAGTCCCCTCCCATCTCAGAATCATTGTCATCCTGAGCCATTTTCTTTGCTCGCAGCACTGTAAGAACCCCAAAGATTGCCATTGCAACGGTGAAGGCGCTTAGCAATCCTATGCCCAATTTGATTCTCTCAGCCCTCTTAGAATCACTATTATTTTGCATTTTTGTCATTGCAGAATTGCTAATGAAGCATGAATCTCTGCCACTTGGACACAAGCCCTGATTTCCTTCCAAATCTGTTGGTGACAGTTGGTGGAATAACTTGATATCTGGGAGATAGCCGGTGAACATGTTGAAGGAGATGTTTAGAGAAACAAGATTTTCAAGTGCTGAAAGTGCCACCAGATCTCCTTCAAGCTTGTTGTGGGAAAGATCTAGAGCAGAAAGCTTATTTAGGGAAGAAACCTGTAGTGGGATTACTCCAGAGAATGCATTGTGACTCAAATTCAGAGCAATGTCAAGTGCTTCTATATCAAATAGTTCTGCTGGGATGATCCCTGAGAGATTGTTGCTACTAAGATCTAGTAGTTGAAGACTTGAACAAAGGCCTAGTGATGAGGGTATTGATCCAGAGAATGAGTTTCTGCTAAGGATAAGCCTGCTAAGTGAAGTGAGTTGTCCAATACTTGGAGGAACTTCACCAGAAAAGTGATTCAGAGAAACATCTAAAACCTCAAGCCTTGTGAGGGAAGATAAAGAACTAGGTAAAACACCAGAAAGGGAGTTATTGCTAAGGTTCAGCATTTGCAGTTCTTTGCAATTTCCTAGCTCAACTGGCACTAGACCAGTAAGATTATTCTCTGACAGATCAAGAAAGCTTAAGTTGTTGAGAAAACCAACTTCTCTTGGAATCTCTCCACCAATTTGGTTGTTCAAAAGTCGTAGCCGAATGAGAGAACTGCAGTTACCAATTTCACGGGGTATAGGCCCAGAAAGATGGTTAGAGATTAGCAGAAGCTTTGTCAAATTTTGAAGCTGAAATAAGCTTGGAGGTAAGCTATCAGTGAGTGAATTATATGACAAATCAAGAGCTTCTAGGCTAGCACATCCACCCAATTCAGAAGGAATGCTTCCTTCAAGTTTATTTTGCCAAGCAAAAAAGACAGTAAGCTTCTTCAACTTTCCAAGTTCAGCAGGAATTGAACCTGATATTTGATTAGTATCTACCTGAAGCTGTATGAGTTCCGACAGATTGGAAAGAACCGGCGGGATTGAACCAGATAAGTTATTGTTACTTAACATGAGCTCTTCAAGATTCGTGAGGTTTCCAAAAGTAGTAGGTATGGTTCCAGACAAAGAGTTTAAAGAAACATCAAGAATCTTCAAGTTTCCACAGTTACCAACTTCTTGAGGGATGCTTCCAGCAAACTTATTCTGCCACAGCAACATTTTCTCAAGCTTATGAAGCTTACCCAGCTCTTTTGGCAATGAACCAAACAGCTCATTCTCATACAAAAACAAGTTCACAAGCTCAGAGCAATTTCCTATCTCAGGAGGAATCTCACCAGACAACACAGTATTATAAATAGAAATTGTTCGAAGAAACCTTAAGTTACCTAAAGAAGCAGGTAATGAACCAGAGATTGTAGTGTCAGCCAGTCCTAATATAGTCAAATTCCTGCAATCGCCAAGAGCATCAGGAATCTTCCCCATAATGCCATTGTTCCCTCCGGCTCTTATAACCTCCAGATTTGAAAGCTTTCCCAACTCAGGAGGAAGAACTCCACTAAGATTGTTATCGTAAATATCAAGGTTCCTCAAACTAACACAATCACCAAGCTCTTTGGGGATTTCCCCAGAAAGCTGGTTAGAGTTCAAGCTCAAATTTTGGAGGTTTTTCAGCTTGCCGATGCTATAAGGAATTGTACCAGCAAGATTATTTGAGCTAAGATCAATGGTTATAAGCTGAGGGCAGTTTCCAATATCAGGTGAGATCAGCCCAGAAAGATTAGCCCCCGCAATGACAAGTTTTTGAAGAAAGGGAAAAGCTGAAATGTTGGGAGGAAAAGGAAGCGCTAATTCAGTTGCTTGAATGTTTATCTCTGTGACAAAGTTTCGTGAAGAGCATTTGATGAAAGACCAGTTACAAGGGTTGGGGTTTGAAGGGTTCCAATCAGGGAAAGGCGAAGGAGGAACAGAGGAGGAGGAAGTGTGGAGCCATGAAAGTAGAACTTGAGCTTCATTATTGTTTGAAAAAGAAGAAGAAAGAAGAGGAAGGAGCAGGAAAAGAAGGTTGAAGAAGGGATGATGAAGAAGCGAGAAAGATTGCTGACTCGGCATTTGGTAGTGAAGATTGTTGTGGTTGCTCAAGAATCGCCTCGGCCTTGGCATTGCCTCAAAAACTCAAAGCCCCAAGCACTACGCTTGGCCTTGCATTGCCTCTCTCTCTTTCTCTCTCACACACACACACACACACAAAAACAGAGTCTGAAAGAGCTAGTGTTTATTACTATTATACTTGCTTTGAGGAAAAGGAACCAGGTGAGAGCAAGAGGACAAGAGATTTGTATTATGATAATCCCTCGAAGATAGCAAGAGTAGGAGACAAGAGATTGTTTAATGTCTTAATGATAAATTATGCAGCGAGACTGAGACAGTGAGACCACTACCACCTCCTCCTCAGCCTCGGGGTTCTGTTTTTTGATATATATATATATGTAACTGAAAATTGAAGGGATATATAGAGTGTGAAAGGCTTGATTTTATAGGAATGGGCAGATGTCACATGTGGTCTTGCATAGTTTTCCTCAACCTAGTCACCACAGCAACATGGGGTGTGCTGTATTTTATATGCATTTTTGTGTCGTGGATAAACGAGCTCCATCTTTATTTTGAAGCGGGGTGGTTGTTTTTGCAGTGCTTTTCTGCTATTTTCAAAGTTGCATTCAAAGCAGATTCCCTCCCCTTTTCAACATCATTACTAGTATTGCTTATTTGCTTGGCAATCAGATTCTGCAACTTGTCTAATTTACGTATTTGCTTGCTATACTTCTCTAATTTGCTTCAACTCTAACTATTCGCAGTTATAGTGTGCATTATAAGTAATAGATCTGTGTATTCAGGAGTTAGACAAAAACATATGCGTAAGTGGCTCTTTCTTCATTGGTATTTGTAATGGAATCCACTCTTTGAAGTTAATGCATATGAATGATTAATTCTAAAACAAGGAGCAATGGCCAAAATTATTAAGAAAGCTGGAAGGGGGTAATTCCTAGTACACTAATTAAGTGATGAGACAGACACAGTCTACAAGAAGAGAATCATATGCTCATACGAAGTGATTATCTCTGAAATCAAGGCTCATTCATTATTATGGCTGATGCGTCCCTTGGGCTTCTTAGATGCTGTTTGGAATAGTTTATGGAAACTTTATAAGTGTTTATGAATTGTGATTCACGGAATACGAAGTAATTTTTACGGTCTACGAGATAAATATGTGGAGGAGATTTATCTCGATTTATGTGAATCGGGAATAAGCCCGATTCATAAAAACAATGCCAAACAAACCCTTGATTATCCCATCCATCCATCAATCCCTTGTGATTTTCTCTCCGTTTCTCACTCCCTCCTTACTACATGAGCCACGTAATGGTTGTTCTACTTTCAAAGAGTTTCCTTGCCTATTTACCTAGTTAACTTCTTTATAAGTTAATTTGTAGTTCATAACCAACTACTATTTGTTTCATTTTGTTAATTCTTGCTAATTCTAGACTGTCTTTTAAATATGTAGAATTTTTAAAGTTAAAGAAAAAAAATTTATTTCATAAATTTTCAAGTTGAGTTTAAAAATATATAATAATAAAGAATTTGCATGTAATTGCTTTACTCATCAGTAAGTTACTTCAAAAATTATTAAGGAATTTTGACATCCAATTTTTGGAAAGATTTAAACTAAGCTCACTTCCTAAAAAGTGTGACTCCTTCCCTTATTTCGCCTCAGCCAAGGATCCTAGGACTAATGTGTTGAATGGATCCTCAAAGGCATTGAAATTTGAATGCCGTTTTCTCAAATGAGGAACCAATTTATTTGTTGCCATTATAAAAAGCCCCAGAGAAACATGCACGCTAAATCCAAACGATCCATCAAGGATATCAAACTAACATTTAGCCATCAACCATGATTTTAGGCTTTATGGCTCATATAAGCCCAATATTTTCGGAAAAATGAAGATGGACCTGTACAGAATCTTCTCCAAAATTAGGCCCCATAATGCAAAAGCCCAAAGAATACCTTCTCATAAGCCCATGCAGCTAACTTTCATGTGTTTTAATAAAATTTTATTTAAAGATCCCTCACAACCCGAAAAACTAATGTTAGAACATCTATATTATCAAAAAAAAAAAAAAAATCTATTAAGAGAGCTGCCCCTGTTTAGTGCTCTTAGTGCCTCAAATAAGATTATTTTCAATAAGAATATAATTGGACCTAGCAATAAAATTATTTTAAAAAAATCTTGGAACTTGATTTTTTTATTGGAGTAATGCGCTGAAAAGACAAAACTTAAGAACTTCTCAAATTTTGTGGGGTTAATATAACTTTTGGTTCCTGAAATATGGATCAATTTTGGTTTTGATTCTTTAAGTTTGAAATCAATGGTTTTGGTCTTTAAAATTTGGCTTTATTTTGGTTTTGGTCCCTCAAGTTTGAAAAGGACTTTATATTTTACCATAAACTTGAGGGACCAAAATCAAAATCGGCCAAACTTCAGAGACCAAAACCAAAATTGAGTCAAACTTAGGGATCAAAACCACTGATTTCAAACTTGAGGGATCAAAACCAAAATTGGATCAAACTTCAGGGATCAAAAGTTATATTAACCCAATATTGTATGTATATTTGGAACATTTCAACCTTTGAAATATATTACTCTTTCGATCCTAAATGTAAGACATATTTACCTAATTTAATTATATTAAGGAAGTTAATTAAGTTAGTTAATATGACATGTTTTCTCTAAAACACCCTAATAATCTTCTTAATTTCCTCCACCTCTCTTACTTGATTCTTGTCGAGGGAGCATCAATAGAGATCAATTAAGAAAATATTATTAAGAAATATGAAAAATAAGTTATACATTTATAATCAAGATCTATTCCTCAATTCAGTCATATATTAAGAATAGGATGGGTAGTTTTCTTGTTTTTGTAGTTTGTTGCTCTTTTGATGAGAAAACGTGAAAATATTCAACAAATAAAAATAAAGTTATATGAAATTTAATGAACTTTATGGAGTGTAAACTATTGGTGAAAGTTGAAAAGGAAAAAAAAAACACGGAGCCCAAAAAAATGTGCACTGATATCCAATAATGTAGCTCTCTATAAATGTGTTGTTTATGTGGAGTATATTGAATATTCAAAATATTGCATTCTCTTTTTCTACTTGGTAAAGAATATAATTTCCAAAAGTAAAAGATACATCCTTTGTTTTCCAAGCAACTAAATCTTCGTCGGCCGGGTTATATATGATAAACTAAAATGTCTTGTAATATGGGGTAATTGATTTTCTGACAACTCAGGGCCGGCAAATCCTAATCATCCCGAGTGATTATAAGAATGATTAGACCAAGCGAAAAACGTTGGATTTTATTAAGACTATATTTGACACAAAATATTAATTATATCCCATCAACAAGTTCATGTGTTTTTTTTTTCTCTTGTTTTAACAAGAATATACTCATCTTCGGAGCTGCAGCGTCATCGTTTGACAACTCGATCTTGTTTTTTTTTTTTTTTTTGGTGCCAACATTTGATAATTGATTGCGCAGTGCGCATGCAGATAGAAAAGAATGGCAAGTGAATCTGATATAATCTAAGCCTCATAATATAATGCATGTAAGGTTCTTTTGACGTGAAATAATATATTGTAAATTAATACAAGTTGATATGTATAGTGACAGAGCAGCAGATTCATATTGAAACTTGAAAGGCGTCAACGTAACTGAATTAGCCAACTCTTATAGCCCCTTCAAGAGCTATTTTTTTTTTTGCCGAAAACCTTCAAGGGCTAATTAACCACTCATGCTTGCTTCCATATCCTCACAATTCACATCATCAAAAAGCTAAGCGTGCATTCCAGATTTGTTTTCAACATCGATCCACATGTGTTCGTTATATCTATTTCATTCAAATTCATCTCTTTGTAATTTAATACTATTTTAAATTAAAGTAGATAAATATTAATTTAAAAAAGAAAAACAGTCCGAACATAGCTAAAAGCCTAAAAGAGAATCTTGTCATAATGACGAGTAATCATTAGCATTGAGTGAGTTGTGCGAGTTGAGGGGACAGACTCATGTACTTTATGAATGCGCTTTCCTCTTAGTCAAACCTTGGGTCACCTTTCCCAATCAACACACACTGACACAGCCTCTTTCTTTGATTTGAACTCTAACTCTAACGTATAATTCATATCTCCTCCCTCTTCCCCCTCTCTCGCTCCCTCCCTCACTCACTCACTCATGGCCTTCATGAAGCTTCTCTCTCTCTCTGCTCTCATCTTCTTCTGCTTCACTATCTCTCTCTCTTCTTCTGCCTCCTCTGACGTTGAACTTCTCTTGGGGCAAATCAAAGCATCCTTACAGGGTAACCCTCAAGATATCATTTTGTCTTCTTGGAACTCCTCTGTTCCTCTCTGCCAATGGATGGGTCTCAAGTGGGTCTTCTCCAATGCCTCTTCTCTCTCTTGCACCCACTCTTCCCCTCATTGGTTCGACCTTTCACTCTTCAGACACCCTCGTCTTCATTTGTTCTCTCTTCAGCTTCCTTCTGCTAATCTCTCTGGTTCCATCCCCCGACAGCTTTCTGAGTTCCCTATGCTTCAAAGTCTCTATCTCAACTTCAATTCATTGAATGGACCAATTCCTCTTGAACTTGGCTATAGTTTCTCCCTCTCCGACATCGATTTGCGTGAAAATCTTCTGAATGGAGCTTTGCCTCCATCCATCTGGAATATGTGCGACAGGCTTGTTTCTCTCAGACTCCATGGAAATTTGCTTTCTGGGTCTATTCCAGAACCAGCTTTGCCAAACTGTTCTTGTGAGAATTTGCGATTCCTTGATTTTGGCGAGAACAACTTCTCTGGGAATTTCCCAGGCTTCGTTACTCGTTTTGGTGGGTTGAAACAGCTTGACTTGGGTAATAATATGTTTGTGGGTCCTATTCCTCAGAGCTTAGAGGGGCTAAGGCTTGAAAAATTGAACCTTTCCGACAACAATTTTAGTGGTGTTTTGCCAACTTTTCCGGACCCCAAGTTTGGTCTGGAGGTTTTTGAAGGGAATAACCCAGACTTATGTGGGTCACCCTTGAGAAGTTGTAGTGGAAATTCTAAATCTAGACTAAGTGCTGGTGCTATCGCCGGTATAGTTATCAGTTTGATGGCAGGAAGTGTTATTTTAGCTTCATTGCTTATTGGCTATGTGCAGAACAAGATGAGGAAGGGCAGGGGAGGAAGTGATGATGAATTGGAGGAAGAAAATGACGAGGAAAATGGTGACAATAGTAATGATGTTGGTGGTGAGGGCAAGCTTATGTTATTTCAAGGTGGCGAGAATTTGACGTTAGACGATGTGCTGAATGCAAATGGGCAAGTTATGGAGAAGACATGTTATGGGACAGTGTATAAGGCAAAGCTTGCTGATGGAGGGACCATTGCATTGAGGTTGTTGAGAGAAGGTTTCTGCAGGGACAGGGCTTCAAGCTTGCCGGTTATAAAGCAACTGGGGAAAATTCGCCATGAGAATTTGATCCCTTTGAGAGCTTTCTATCAAGGAAAAAGAGGCGAGAAGCTCCTTATTTTTGATTATCTACCTCTTAGAACCCTGCATGATCTTCTACATGGTAAATTTATAATCCTTCCCTCTGTGTGTGTGTTTTTTAATATAACACCTTGCATAGCCATTTTACATTCATCAAAGCCTATTGTTTTATGTGTTTCACCGCTTATTAGAATTTTAATTCTTCATACTCAACATATATGAGGGGATATTCTTTTCATGTATCCCAAAACTAGACTTGATTACTTGTTCAACTTACTAGGATGATAACTTTGGATTGTAAATTGTTTGCGAACAAGGGCATGCTTACTTTGATCGCAAGTTTTTAACCTATCATAGATATATTTGAACTTATATGCAGAGCAGCAGAGAATCTCTTCTAGAGACATGAGATTAGGACAATACACTAATGAATATTATTATTGAGCAAATAGTTGAATGGTTATGCCCGTTACATGGGCAAATGCCTCTGCATTTCATTGTTCTAGGGAAGAAGAATGATTAAAAAACAATCACATTTGAGACACCAAGGACTTGCAAAATACCACGGGAACAGGGGAAAAAAACATTTGACCTAATGCAGCTGAAAGTTTTGAGTCATGGTCTTAAAACATTGACAAGTGTTTCATAACCTTGAAAATTTTATCACTGCATGAAAAATAAATGCTGCCTCTTTGTCCTTTGCAATCATGGGAGTGTATGAAGCCAATTGACAGCGTCTGTTATGTCTCAAGTGGAGGGTAGCAGCAAGAACTAATCTCTAAAAGAATACCTTTTGATTTTATATTTTATTTGTTTATACTTTTGATACCAATGGAATCTGATTTGAAGGCTTTATGTAGGTTGCAATTGATCCCTCTGTTGTGTTTTTGGTTTTGGACAGAGACCAAAGCAGGAAAACCAGTGCTGAACTGGGCTAGGCGACACAAGATTGCATTGGGGGTAGCTAGGGGGCTTGCATATCTTCACACAGGACTTGATTCTCCAATTACACATGGAAGTGTGAGATCAAAGAACATTGTTGTGGACGATTTTTTTGTTGCCAGGCTCACTGAGTTTGGGCTTGATAAGCTATTGGTTCCAGCAGTAGCAGATGAAATGGTGGCGATTGCTAAGTCTGAGGGCTATAAGGCTCCAGAGGTTCAAAGGATGAATAAATGTAATTCAAGAACCGATGTTTATGCATTTGGAATATTATTGTTGGAGATTTTGATAGGGAAGATACCTGGAAAAAGTGGGAGAGGAAATGAGTATGTGGATTTGCCTTCTATGGTGAAAGTGGCAGTTTTGGAGGAGACAACAATGGAGGTGTTTGATGTTGAGATTTTGAAAGGGATAAGAAGTCCTATGGAAGAAGGGTTGATTCAGGCTTTGAAGCTTGCAATGGGTTGTTGTGCCCCTGTGGCTTCAGTTAGACCCAGCATGGACGAAGTTCTGAGGCAATTGGAGGAGAACAGACCAAGAAACAGGTCTGCTTTATACAGCCCCTCAGAAGCTAGAAGTGGAAGTGGTACCCCATTTTGAGCTTTTGCATATCAGTGTGTTCAACAAATTCTTATTCACAATTTGTTATCTGTCCCTCTTTCTGGATGGTTTTCTGGTGGATGGATGTCATAAGTTTCTTCTATAGAATGCATTTTAGAAAGGGGAAATCTGTTGTTCTTTAGTTCATGGGTGCAAAGAAACACTTCTTCGTATTACACATAAAATACTATAAGGATCAATCATACTGAATTTGTGTTCACGTCATATAAACAGTATAAGCTCTGTAAAGGTTGCAATTAATATGAAACATGGGGAGGAATTAGTTGAAATTTGATGAAATGATCCTGTGGCGGACTAAAGTTTCATGGATTCATTAACTTTGATCTGATCATTTTCTTGCTTTAGTACTCTTATGGAAACTGCACTGAGACTTTTGCTTGATAAGTATGTTTGAGACATTTGAATGTCAAGTACTTGGCGTTTATTGTCAGATCAAGATCACATCAATGAAATCCAAACATGTTATGTTACAGATGAATATTGATAATTGTTTAGCTTAAAGATGATATTAATTACTGAATAAACACCATAAGGCATGCTAGTGTGTGCAATTTTTGAAATACATATGGGTTCTCCGACGAGATGAAGACAAGTCACTGGAAAAGGGCACACGATAAATGCAAGTCATAAGAAGAAGGGAAGATAATTCTGATTCAAACAGATACACAAGAAGCCACTTCATTAATAATAATAACACCAACAGTACATTCTTTTTCTTCATTTTCGCCATTCATTTGGGACAAACGAAGCGTTCTCTAAAATGAAGGGCTTACAAACATTGTTCAGGGAGCAAGTAGACAAAGATCAAACTATATATAATTGAGGAGACGAAGATAATAGACTAAGGGGGCAGAGATGAGAGTAAATTTTTGGTTTCCTTCTAAAATTAAGGGAGCAACCCCTTCACTTCAGTAAGTGAAGCAATTGGGAGAATGGCCTCTTCTAAGCAATCATTGCTATAGAATTGATGACACTTGACACACTAAAAAGAAATGTACACCCTTTTCTTCCCCATTTACAATAATCTAAATGGGGACAGATGTCACCAAAATGGTTGCAGACTCACTCAATACATCTAGAAAATTCAATAAACGAGGAAAAAGATTGAGAACTTTAATTTCTTCATTCCTTTCCCTTGTCCTTTTTTCTTTCATTAATTATTCTATCACTGTTTTTGGTATTAACACATAGAACCCCTCTGGCAGCTAAGAACACCGGCACCAGAGGTGAGGGTACCAACCAAGGAAGACGATTTGGCCGATAAACTTGAAGCTCTGGCATAGCTAGCTCCAGAGCCAGCACCTGATGAAGTGAAGAAGGCACCATTCAGCAAAAGGTCTCCCTCTGACCTCCAGTTCCAACTTTTCCACACTCCTTCACCTGTGTCAACTCTCTTTGTCACCTGCCAACATATCATTTTTCCCACTTTTAAGGTTTCAGGAAAAAACAAACATTGTTACTTTAACAGTTCAACATTAATCCACTACTTGTTGAGCGTAATTTACCTCCTTAGCAAAAGTGTTCTGAGGGGCAAGGTATCGATTTCCCTGGCTGTTAATGGTGGGATCTGCACTACCACCAATTGCATACATTTCCCAGTGAGTGTAGTCATTGTTTACCACATGGAAATACCCGTGTCTGCACCTGCATTTTCATAATTCCAATCCCTCCATCGTTAATATTCAAGTTCACGCAGTTCAAAACCATCAATAATATAATATATCATTTGACACTATTCCACAGCAAAGGTCTAGATGATTTGATTTACCTTGGCATTCTCTGAATAAGGCCCTCCCCAAAATGGTTGTAGGCAATGGTCACTTGCATCTGCTTATCTCTGACGTAAGAGTCACTGTGACCCAAAAGCATGACCTCATTGTGGTGAGTGAAGTAATTGTTGGAGATGGTAATGGCAGTTGAACCCATGATGGCATCAATAAGACCATCTGAGCATTTAGAGAGTGAGTTGTGATCGATCCAGATGTGGCTCGAACCGAAGATGGAAATCCCGTCTCCGTCGGCCAGGGTCCTCCATCCGTAATGCGACGGCGAGCTACGGACCATGGCGTTGCCGGTTTGCTTGCAGTCATGGATGTGGAGGCCGTGGATGATGACGTTGGTGATGAATTGGATGGTGATGCAGGCCCCATAAGCAATGTGGACGTTGACGCCGCGGCCGTCGATGGTCTTGAAGCTGTTCATGATGAGCTCTTGCTTGAGGGTGATGACCATGTCCCTTTTGAACACGATCCATAAGGGGTCGTCTTGGATGACGGCGTGGCGGAGGGTGCCTGGTTTTGGGTTGACGGCGTCGTCGTCGCTGGGGTCAGTCACGACGTAGTACTTTCCGTCTCGGCCTCCGATGGCATTGCGTCCAAACCCTATGGCGCAATTGGCCAGCTGTTTGCGGTGGCGCTGCCAGTAGCGGTCACAGCGCCAGCAGTCGTCGATGGGATTCCCGGTCGTACAAGAGAAGAAACCCAAATTCCTTCTTTCCGTATGATTGCGTATACTCCTGTATGCCACATTTCACAACCATTAGGCACATTACAATCTACTACATGGCTGGAGAGCAGAGTAGTGGACATACTACTAGCATCGTATCTGATATAAATTTAAGTGAATTGAAGAAAGAAAGCGTTCATTATTAACACTCTCATACTCATACGATATATAGTTGGAGACGAAGCATGTGTGGAACTATCTATCTATTCCTGATTTAATTGTAATGTCTTCAACGGAGGGTGATCAACCGCAAGATCTGATGAATGATGAATGATGATTCTGCCTCGTTCCTGGGGCGTCGATCGGTGGCAATCCTCTAATTGTTCATATCAACTTTATTACTATTAATTAAAAGAATGGGAATTTCATTGAGCCTTTTGCCGCCAGAGTGTGAAGAATGGATATTATGATTTGGGGGAAAAGTATGAAAAAGAAATAAATTCAATGCTCAGCTACTCATTTTCTTCAAGACATGTTAGGTTAGGGTATCTCTGATTTATTATCTGCCAGAAAACAAAAATGGCATCTGCAGGCTGGACATGGTGACTCATGAGAAAGGAAAAGCGCAATTTCATGCATGTAACCCCACATATACTTGAAAGATGAGGGGATCTGCATAAATAAAATTCCTAAACAAGGAAGGAGGCAAAAGTTATTAGATGTCCATATAATTATAGTAATTGATATGTATATAGATATAGCAAGTATAAAAATGAATAGGCAAGTAGTTGAAAATAAGGCAAGAGATTAATTAAAAGCGGGAAGGGCGGATCAGGTGACAGAAGCATGTGGGTTAAGCTGGCAAAGGCTACAAGATCTGATCATCTGCCAAGAACATGGTGGCTGATTCCTTTGAGTCTTGAAAGGGAACTTGGGAACGTGAGCTATTAATTAAAGCAATAATTATATACGATAAATTAGATATGATTCTTTTCCTTTGTGAGTATATCATGTTATGAAAAGCAACAGTACTACTCCTCCACACCAATTGATGTGAGGTTAACGCCTTGTGGTTTCTGCATGCTAATGCGGATTGAATCTTTTGGAAATGCCAATAGTGAAAATTGAATTGAAATAGTAGCTTCTCAGCAAAGCAATGGGAGATGAAAGAAATGGCCCCTTTCATTTATAACTTGCACTGACCATCTTGACTTGGTTTTAATGGCCACAAAAAAAAAAAAGAAAAGGACATGTAGTATGGTTGTATTAGGATATTTTAAGTTCTAAATCTGTAGTCCACCTCACCTGATCAGTTAAGTTGCTGAATGTTTAAAATGGGTGATAATGTATTGGCCTATAAAAAGGGCATGTGACTTGCCTAGACAAAATTAAAGTAATGCAGCCCTCACATGGCACGTGAGATTTAATATTCCCACAGCGAAGAAAGAGAAGAGATCAGAGAGAGAGAGAACGCACATATGAACCGTAGAGGCTATCTCCTCAGGATTTTTCACTGCATGCTCATTGGAAGAATCATTGAACCTGGAAAAAGGCAGTGCAATAATATGTCATGAAAATGATGGCTCTATGGGAGCTTAATTAAGAGTAATAACAGAGTGTGTTGTAGGTTTTAAGAAAACTAAACCGGAGGGCGATCTCATTGTGCAGAGTGACACTACTCGTTTAGTGTGGATGGCGAGGTGAAGTATAAAGTAACAAGAGAGAATATTAAGGAGTGAGATTTGGTAGCAAAGAATAGTGAGAGTACCTGTGGGCGATGGCGGAAGGGAAAAGCAGGGGCAGAAGCAGAGAGGCGAGGGCCAAGAATTGGACACAAACACAGATCTTCTGCATTGTATTTGTCTTTGTTGCTCCAACTGAAACTGAGGAGAAGGAGGAATGGGAGGCCAAGAATGCCAAGGGACCTGCCTTTTATAGCCAACTCAGCTTATGGCACTCCCCTCCTTCCTATTATGCCACGTGGATTTTATATGACCCTACCACTCTTCCCTTCCCTTGCTAAACCATATTCAACTATTTTTCTATTACTCAACATTTTAATTACATTCTAACCATTCAGCATCAAACTCTAAATTCACCTGTTTCCATTCTAAACCCTAACTAGACCCAAAGTAAATACTGGAGTACTAGTATTTCAATTCCTATCATTCAATTAAACTTGACTTCTTTTCTTTATATGATCATCACTATGATGGACCTAACTCAAAATTGGATACATATGAAAAATAACATTATTTCATTAAACTACGTATTCATTCACCGCTAAACATGTTACAATGAATGGTATATAGTACTAGTAATATAGTAGTTTTATGGTGGATTGTGGTGACTTCTTTTTAATTAACAACAACTTGAACACACGCCCGTATCAAGGCCACATTTAAACTTGAAACCTCAACATAGCAAAACGAGAGATACTGGCACTTGGATAGTTAGTAATAGGGCTCGTTTGTATTAGTGGTGATATGAGTGACTTTTTTCTAATATGACTTTTACAAACTTAAGATAGAATAAAATTCAAATTATAAATATGATGTATGTTTGGATTGGAAGTGGTAGAAGCCCATCTGTACTGTGAAAAGCCGGTTTTAATAGCTTCTTAAAAATATAGCTTTTGGCCTAAAAACCCATTTTAAAAAATATCAATCCAAACACTATTTTCACCGTGCTATTTCCCTTCCTACCGTGCTTTTTTTTAGCCCCCCGCCACCTTCCCAAATAGGAGATTAGCGTTTGCTTAGCTTATAAGTGCTTATGTACATAAATCGAAATAAACCTTATCCCACATACTTACCTCGTATTTCGTAAATCATAATTGAAAAATTGATTTTGAAGACTCCAATCGCTATTCCAAACGAGTTATATATATCATCATGGCTTTTGGCTCAACTAACTAATTTATTTGAGTGTTTCAACACTTACAAAGACATCATTAATAATATTCATAATAAAATTATAAGACTTAACTCACGACATATATAAAAGCTTTCTGCAATCGTCATTCAATTTTTTAAACATAATTTCAGGGATTGATTGATGAATAATAGGAGATCGACTCAAAGAAATCCCTTTTCAACGATCAAAACCTTTATTGTAACAGAAGCTGCTAAAAAGGAGATAGAATGCTCACCATTCACACTAAAGCAGAAGTGACAGCTGCGAGCTAAGTACTTATGGCATGAGTTTAATTCCCAGTGTGATTCTTGATTGATAAAAGTACGTGAACTCAACTGATTTAATCAAGAAACTAAACTTTTCAGTTTCATTCTTCTAAGTCATGAATAATGCAGCTTGGTTTATTAAACCCAAATTTATTTAACATAGAAAAATGAATTTAGATTGGTTGATAAACATTAGCTGGGTAAATTACATACGTACTTGTCATGACGGATTTTGAATATATGAATTGATCAAGTGATCTAAAATCTCATGTAGTAGTAAATTAAATAGGATGGGGATTTCTGGGAGTAGTGGCTGCGATTATTTCCTTGAAAAACAAAATAATGTTTTAAGTTTTAAAGAGATCGAGGCTTTCGATATGTACACGAAAAGCATCAGCGTCAAAAGAGTGAAGAGCACATTTTATCAACGCCATTAGCAAAACCAAAAGCTAGTTAGTTACGAGTGTGATTTTTTAAAACTTTTTTATCAATCATATCTTCATATATCATATTGAAGATATTTATCATAATAATATATGAGATAAAAGTGTGTCAAATGTTAAAAACAAGGCCAATTTTTAGTGGCCGCCAATGCTAATGAATTCATTCATTTATCTGATAACGAATCCAATATATTCTTATTATGTTTTGGGGTTTGAAGAATGAAGATGCGAATTAAATTAATATGAACAGATCAGGGTGTGGGCACTTTTGATTGCTTTTAAATTTTGGGCATGAATGATGAGATGAAGAAAGCGAAGGGTGTAGGGCTTGTATAAAATTGTGGCCACATAAAAGAAAGGCTTAATTACTTTAGTGTTGGTCACAATAAAATTAAGAATATCTTCGACTTAGTAAGCAATATATATTAAATTAATTACACGAGCAACATGCATGTTTGGAATGAACGTGTTACACCAACTTGCTTCATTTATGCTTCTTTTCCTCTTCAAGTTCTTCATTTTTACCTTTTATTTGCTTCACCGTCTGCTACTCATATAGACCCATCCATAAAGCTCACCATGATTTCTCTTTTCTCCTCTGCCTTCTGTTTTATGCCTCGATCCATCGGTACATTCCAAAAATAATATATTCTTTATTTTCCTTAATTATCAAATTTGTTAGAGGTCATATATATGATGAACATCTTTTTTACAAATTCATCATCATATAATTAACCGATGTTAACTAATGCAATTTTTTCTTTTTTGAAAAAAAAAAACAACAGAGAGAGGGCCGGTCACTCTTTAATTTGCCAATAATTTGAGTTTGAGGCAAAATAGGACAAACAGAATGATAGTACTAGTTTAGAATAATTTATTAATTATTAATAAGCACTTAATTAGTATATATGTGTCGGTTTACGCCCAGGAATATATGTACGTAGTGGTAGGAAGCAATGTTGCAGGCTCTCACGTCTAAAGAACTGATGATGTGAAGAATAGGGAAGAGGCAGAGAACCAATGAATGGAGAGTTGGGATTAGGTTTGACCCAAATTAAAAAGGTTATTCAATTATTAATTTCAACAACCACATCACAATTCCCAAGTACTTGCATGTGTTATTATTGCATACCCACATGCGTACTATTCTTGACTCGCATTTGGGTCTCCTTAACTACTTAGTCGTTTCCCATTTCTATTACTATAATATATATTACATATGACTAACTTCTTTTTTCTTTTTTGCCGAAATATATGACTAATTTCATATGAATATGTAGACCGTTTTATGTTTAATTAATTCATCACTTTCATATTATTTGTTAGGCTCGATCCCAGCTACTTGGAATTTTAATTCTTTTCCTTAACTTATATACCATCTTATTAATAAGTTTCCATATATATACTACATTTGATATTATTTGCAATGATTATATAAAAGAAAGAATAAGAAGTAATTGGACTCTAGCTATGATAATGAAGAATCACAATAATCACGCATATATGAAATTGTGACCAAAAGTTTTGCACATCATACACAATTATGGATGAAGATCATGGCTTGTGACCATAAATAAGATCTCATCTTTAATTGCCCACCCTGAGCTTTCTTGGTCTTCCATATATATCATTCACAACTAAATCAAGCTACCTATATATACATATATCGCTCACTAATAATATTGACACCGACGCTGCTCTCTCATTATTAATAAACTTCTTACGCCTTCAAAAGTTTTTGTTAAACAATACTATCTTTGATCAGCATTCAATTCCAACCACTTAATAGTAGTCCTCTAAAAATAATTCCATTCTTTATAACTTAAGTGAATAATAGAAACCCAAGGGCCACTTATACTTAACGGGGCCTTCAGCCCATGATTTATGCTAGTTTTGTGGCACTATAACAGGTAGTTGTATTTTTTCCTATTTAATACAAATCTAGCTACTTACATTAATAAATTAAGTGGTACAAACGTAGGACATGCTCTAAATTAATAGCCACATACAAACATATAGAAATCTCACACCGTTTGAGTAATTAATATAGTGCGCGAAAGACTTATATATGTCCAATTGGGCGCATATATAATTAGAGTGGTATGAGTTTAAGGAGGAATATTCGGGTTGGAAATGAATTATTATTTAAAAACAAATTGAAGGGACCATTCTTGGACTAATTAAAATCATGAGTGTTAACCACGCAGCATAATACTTCTCTGAGGGCTAATTAAGGGGGCGTCTTTTTCCCCAAGTCATGTTTGATCACTTCGTGTTATATTTCTCCTTTCAACATTAAGAAATTATTTAACTTGCAACAGCACAGATTGGGCCAAAAGAAACAAGCTTTTTTTTTTTTTTTACAATTTCTAATATCTAATGCTATTAAATAATCCTATTTAAATATATTTTTATTGAATAATTTCATTATATATAATGCAAATGGTATTTAACGAATTTGTAACAGCTTTAACTACGAATAGTACTGTAAATTTGTAAAATTGTAAAAAAGGATAACGGAATTCTTTTTATTACTAGATGAAAATTCCGCTTGGAAATTTTTTTTCCAGACAAGTTACTAAATATTGTTAGCGAGACCAGCTTTCAATTTTTAATAGCCAATATATAACATCAGAGCAACAGTATAATCTTCAACTTAATATCATAATTGCTGAAAAATTGGGTTTTTTTTTTTTTGCTCAAACTGAAAAATTGGTTTAGCTAACTATTGTTTTTATCTAATTTCTTGACTTTTGAAAACTAGAAGCCTAAATGAAAAGATTTCGCAAATTACTTTAAAAACATTTAATGCACCTTGTACTTACACGTTGGACGTGAAATATTTCTAATATTCCAATTCCTAGTTTTTAACAGCTTTGAAACTATATTAGAAATACTATAGGGGGCTACAGAGGGGCAATTTTGACTTAAAAATTGTTTAGGGGCAATTTTATTTTAGAAGTTTCTAAGTCATAGTAATTTTTTTTTAATTGTTATCTTAGTTAAGTTTAACCGTTAGTTGACCAAATTTGTTGAGTTGACAGTCCACGTATCATCCACATCATTTTTATTTTTGATTTAGGTATAAATTTGTTTCGAAAGTTTTCATTCAAGAATAATATTACTTTAGAAGTTTTCAAATTGTAGCAATTTCACCTTAACTGTTATCAAAATTAAGTTTATCTATTAGTTGACTAAACTTGCCTATTTGGCAAGTCAATGTGTCATCCACTTCATTTATTTTCAAAGTTAGATTTAAAAATAAGTAATTTTTTTTAAAAAAATGCATATCATATGAAGGATCAAAGACAATCAAAAAGGTAAAAATATCTTGTGCGATAAAGAGAAAATCAAAGAGGTACTCTATCGCAAAGTTGCTAGCGTAAGGCGACAAAAAGTTTTCGATGGCCTTGTTTTCGACAATCTTGCTTAGGTTGTGTTATGTATCTAATGATTTAATCTCTTCTTTTTTTTTTATTATTTTTTGGTGAATATGAGCTCCTCCTCCACATATAACTTCTTCTACTTCTTCAATGTTGTTTATGCTGCATAGTGTCAGTTCAATATATTTGGTCAACTAACAGTCAAACTTAACATAAATAACTATCAATACAACATTATTATGATTTGGAACTTTCAGGGTGGCATTAATCATAAGTGAAAACTTTTGGGACAAATTTGCATTTTAACAAAAATAACGTTGATGAATATATTTGGTCAATTAATGATTAAAATTAACTAGATAACGATCTTAACAAAATTATTATAATTTATAAATTTTTGGGGTAAAATTATTCCCCAAAAAATTTTCAAAATAAAATTATCTCTATGTGACAACTTCCAGAAATAGTCATTTAACCTTATATTCCTGAGTATTAAAAAACAAAGAAATTATATTAGAAAAATAATTGAATCGAGTCTGGTTATTGCTCCAGCAATGATAACGGTGGCCCAACAGTGCTTCTGGTGCAAGGACCTTGATCCTCTCGGGGGATTTCCAAATCTCTTACGTATGTGGTCCTTAAATTTAATTAATAGCCTTACAAAGTTTTAGAAAACATCATCATCTTTATATATACACTCCCCTTTTTTTTTTTTTATAAGTCACTTATACCCTATTTTTATAAAATAAAAAAATATTAAATAAATAATTTTTTTTATATTTATCCTTATTTATAAAATGATGCACATCTTCTCTGATTTCTCTTTATCACTCCTCTTTATTTACATCTCTATCTCCTCTATTATTAATGAAAGGTAAAATTGTCAAAAACTCATTTATTATTTGACAAATAACTTATATTTTAAAACAAACTTTTTGATACAAGTGATTTATAAAAAGGAACATAATGGTAATGAATAAAAAGTCACGCTATACCTTAAGCTATAAATATGCTAATTTTTTTATATCTTATGAAAAACTGTGTAATTTAAGAAGTTTAAGTGAAATGAAATTAATTTAATTTTTATATTAATTACCAGAAAAAATCACAAATATCAGTGCCTCCAGTCAATGGCCAGCTGAGGTAAATTTGTGGTTTTATTCAGGATTAGTAGTTTTATTGGCTAATCAATATAGCCTTTAATTATTGTCGGCGTAGCTATGCTTGCATTTGCAACAAAATGAGGAAACCTTGAAATTAATCAACCTAAAAATCCTTTTTTTTCCCCTGCATTGAAGCTTGATTATGAGATATCATATCTTTAGGACTTATGTAGGAGTGAATATTATATGAGAATTGTCCTATGCCACAAATACACAGACATATAAGGTACCCCACATGGGAGTTGCTAGTTAATCATTCTTTTATTTGTAATCAAAGAAATAAACAATGGCTTGATTCTCATATATATATATATACTTAATTACTTAGTTATAACCCTCAATTATTGGCTTCCCATGATTCAAGCTTCTGCCTTTGAACACTTGCGCTATAATTCCTAATTAATCAATTAATAAGTAATCACATCAGCGTGGATAATTTTAAACGAATTTTTATGCAGGCAATTCAAATTAACGATATAACACATTAATGCGCGTTTCTGGTCCATCGTTTTCTCTCCTTCAGGTATGTTCCTTAATTACATTGTACTTTAATTTGATCGTTAATATTTTACCAATCACACATTTCTACGAATTTTCAAATGGATTATTTTTAGAACAATAGTTTAAAACATAAAATGTGGATGATGTATTCAAATTAAACAATGGTTGTAATGACTTAATTAGTAATTAGCTATTAATTAAGTACCTGATAGGTAATGCTGAATGGCTTCATCCTAATTAATTCGTTAATACAATTCATCATTGGTTTGTTTAATAACTTAAGAGTTGAAGCATATATATGTTGTAGACTCTAAAAGCGACACCGTTGCATGTTATATAGCTGGATGCTCAGCTCCTTTAATTTCGCCTGGCAACTTTGGATTGAGAAGAAACCAATCATCAATTTGATTAAATTTTTAATTAAAAAAGCTGCAAAATTAGGGGTTATAGAACTTATAGTATATGCTTGCACAACAATATAAAATGGAAAACAACAGCTCGATATATAGTAATTTAACATGTTTTCACATGCGAATAAAGACAATTTGAATTAGCTAATGAACTCAATTAAGAATATTCTAGAGCCTAAACAATTTTGACCTAGCTAATAATTACGAATAAATATAAAATAAATAATACAAAAAATTACGGGTGTTTAACTTCTTTCAAAGCTCCATTTTTAGTTAGAGCTGCACTTATTTATCTATAATTATAATTAGCTCTTTCTCGAAAGAAATATGCTTATGTATGTTGTGCCTTGTTTAATACCACATGGCATAAGATATAGCCAGGTATAATATATATATATATATATTATAAAATTGAATAAATACACGTAATCCGTGGTGATGATTTATTGATGAACACACTTGCGTGGTTCCCTCCGGAAATTTTGCTCCATACCAATAATTTAATAAATGGTACTCGATGTTTAATATAAGACATATTTACTTAATTTGATTAAATTAAAAAAATTAGTTGAATTAGTTAATATGCCATATATTTTCTAAGACACCATAATCATATTCTTTATTTACATTTTTCATTTCTTCTCCTTCTCGATTATTATTGATAATAAATTAAAAAAAGATTAATAAATATAATAAAAACTATATCTTATATTTAAGATGAAGTTCAACTCCCCCAATATCAAGTTAGTTCAATGTTTTTGCTTTGGAATCAGGTTATTGTAGTCATACACCTAGTAATTTATATTTGTTTTGTGTATTTTAATTACTATTAGTGATACGTACACAGAATGCCCAGCTACGTGTCAATTCGAAATTCGGGCCAGAGTATAGTTAAGGATATGCATATGGTTACGAATAGAAAATACGATATCCGACAGCATTTAATATTATCCATAGAGAGAACCTTCACAAAATTATTTTTTAAGAAAATAGAAAGAAAGGCAGGGAAGCACGCACATGCATGTACTCGTTTTGAAGGGTGAGTACTCAGACGTGAACGCGAGGGCCCGGCTTGTGTATTATAGGTAGGGGCACATTTTTGGCTGAAGAATGAATGAAAAAGCTTGGTATGTACGTGCAAGCATGAAAAGAATATATAGTACAATTAGTCAATTGTATCTGTTAATTAAAACAAGACATAATGCAAGGCACTACGTACGTACATATGAATATGAAAGTGATGAAACCAATCAAATGCAAGTATATAGGAGGGGATATATTATTTAATCTATGAAAGGTATTAATGAGGATATATGTGTAATTTTTAGTTTTATAATTGTTTAGTTAGGCTGATCAGTCTATATAAGGATACGTGTTGGATAGCTTCGTACAGTGGTTGTATTCTTCCTACTGGGCATTAATGAAATTGATTATTTTGGCCTAAGAATTTATCATTGTATCAGAGTCAGGTTTCGACCCGATAGAGGATCTGACTTAGATAGAGAAGGATGACCAGGATGACCCACGAACGCAGCCCTAATTTGAAAATTGAGAAGATTGTGCGTCTGGAAATGGGGACCTCTCAATGACAAAGGGCGAGCGAGTAGATCGTCGTTGATTGATCACATCAAGACATCTGAGCTTAAGAATCACCATCGGCGGAGGAGATTGAGTTGGAGATTGATGCCTGGGAAACGTCCTGCTGAAGTAATCACGACTTGAAGACTGGACGGCGATTGCCCTCAAGAATCGTGGACTGAGGTAATCACGCACCTAATCGCGAAAGAATTTTAAGAAACATTCTGATTCACAGCAAGAAACTCATCCCTTTATCTATTGTCTGACGTTTCGAAGATGAGTAGTGAAAGTGGGAAATTGCCTACTGGAAGCAGTGAAGGCGAGAGGTTGACCGCCGGAAACTTGTCGTTCTCACATCCTCTGCACCTTCATCCTTCAGACATGCTGGTATCAACCCTTGTTCCTCACGTTCTCACTGGCAAAGAAAATTACTCGGTGTGGAGCCGTGCTATGAAAATTGCTCTTCGATGACGGAAAAACTTGGTTTTGTCGACAGGAGTTGCAAGAAAGAATCATACAACTAACCTTTACATGACCAGTGGGAGCGATGCAATGCGGTGGTGCTCTCCTGGCTGATTGGATCAATTTTCAAAGAATTGTCCAATGGGATTATATTCTTTGACAGTGCGTATCTTGTTTGGTCAGACCTTCATGAGCGGTTTGACAAGAGAAATGGAACTCGAATCTTTGCATTGCACCGGGAAGTCAATTCACTTAGACAAGCTGGTTCCTCTGTTTTTGTATATTTCTCTAAGCTTCAAGAACTATAGGAGGAACAGTCAGCACTACTCTCAATACCCACTTGTACTTGCGAAGCCTCGAGGGTCTAAGGAGACATAATTCAAGAACAGAAGCTATTGCAGTTCTTGATGAGTCTTATGGACAAGCCCGAAGCCAAATACTGTTAATGTCCCCACTCCCTTCGGTTAATGATGCATATGGGATGATATTGCAAGATGAGACACAACGTAGCATCGTCACCTCTGAGAAACACCCCTCTACAGAAGGTATGGCTATGGCAGTAAGGGGGAGAGGCTGAGGAAGAGGCAGAGGTCGTGGTGACAATGGATTAGATTGCACTCATTGTGGTAAGAGAGGACACTCCAAAGACAATTGCTACCAGATAATAGGTTACCCCCCAAGTCTTAAAGGGAGGCAGACCAAAAACCAGAACCAAGGACTTAAAAATGCCAACAGGGCTTCACCTCCAGCTGCTGAAGAGGTGGCAGGCACATCTGACATTGTGGCACCGACATTCACGCAAGCACAATATGAAAGGATACTTGAATTGCTCAAGCGGGATGAGGAGTCTACAGTACATGCGCTCATCGGTACAGGTTTGGCTATTCCTAATTTTTCTGTTACATATAGTGACTGGATTATAGATTCTGGAACCACAACACATATGGTAGGAGATTTAAATCTGTTGTGTGACTATAAGGAATATAATGGGTCGATTAAAACCATTAAGATACCAAATGACAAGCATGTGACTGTAACTCATAGGTAGTGCATAAATAGCTAAAGATATTGTTTTGCATGACATTTTGTACTGCACTTTAACCTAATTGCAATGTCAAGAATTACTAAGGAACATAGTTGCATGGTCTCGTTCTTCCCTCATATCTATTCTATGCAGGACCTATGGGATGGGAAGATCAAGCTGACTGGTAAAGCACACTCTGGGTTATACATATCAAAAGCAGAAAAGATACACAATTATGTTCATACTGTTCGTGGCCTTCAAAAATAATTCTACCAATTGTAACATGTCACAAGTAGATATATGGCATCAAAGATTAGGTCATGCACCTGTTTTTGTTATCAAACACTTGGATGTTGTAAGAAATGAGAAACTACATATGAATAAAGATTGCTTGATTTGTATTCAATCTAAGCAAACAAAGTTTCTATCTACACATAGTAGTATTAAAACTAGAAGGTGTTTTGAGCTTATTCATGTTGATGTTTGGGGCCCATATAGGGCCCCTACCCATCAAGGACATTGTTTCTTCTTGACAATAGTTGATGATTTCTCTAGAGCTATTTGGATTTTCCTTATGAGATGTAAATCTGTTGTTGTCAATTGCATTAAGAATTTCTCTGCACATGTACTGAATCAATTTTCCGTGTCTATCAAATGAGTGCGAAGTGATAACATGACAGAATTTGTAAACAATGAAATTAAAACTTACTTTCAAGAAAAGGGAATCATACATGAACTAACTTGCCCCTACACCCCTGAGAAAAATGGAGTTGTAGAGAGAAAGCATAGAACAATTATACAAATTACTAGAAGTCTAATTTTGCAATCTGTTGTCCCTATTCAGTTTTGGGGGGAATGTGTGAGAATGACCACTTATTTAGTTAATAGGATTCCCTCTAAGATTCTGCAATATAAGACTCCATTTGAAATTGTCTATAACTCTAAGGATGACTTATCTAATTTGAGAACCTTTGGATGTGCAGCCTATGCTACAAATTTGAATGCTAGTGATAAATTGGAAGCTAGAGCAAAGGTATGTGTATTTTTAGGTTATCCTAGCTCTCAAAAGGGATTTCTTTTGTTTGATATTGACACGGAAAAACTGTTTATGAGTAGGCATTTGAGGTTTATAGAGAGTAAGTACCCCTTTCAAGATAGCTGTAACAAAACACACGAAAATGTTAATGGAGAGTTAAAGAAAATGTTTTGGCTGGATTTTGAAGAACCTGGAATTAGTAATGAGAATAATGGTCTGAACAGTAAAAGAAATGACCCCACTGAACAAAATGTATCTGCTGAACTAGAATAGACCTCTTATCCAGAAGTGGGTAGTGACAACGTGCCATTGGAACACATTGAGTCTCAACCAAGTAGGCAAAGGAGACCACCTATATAGTCCAATTATTATATCTATTTTGTTTTGGCTACAGGAAATCACAAGAAGTGCAAGAGCAATTGTAGATATCCAATTGAGAATTATCTCTCTTATGATACTATTTCATCTAACCACATGAGTTTTCTGTGCAGTATTTACTTAATGTTAGAACCAACTAGTTACAATGAGGCCACCAAACATCCTGAATGGGTAAGAGCCATGAAGGCAGAAATGAGTGCATTGGAAGGTAATAGAATATGGGAGCTTGTCCCTCTTCCAAAGGGGAAGAAACCCATAGGATGTAAGTGGTTATATAAAATTAAGTACAATCCGGATGGTAAGGTTGATAAATACAAGGCTAGACTAGTGGCCAAAGGTTACAACTAAAGAGAAGGAATTGATTATTATGAGACCTTCTCTCCGGTTGTGAAGATGCTTACTATTCGTCTTGTTCTTAAATTGGCAGCAATAAATAAATGGCATTTACACCAAATGGATGTGCATAATGCTTTTCTACAGGGTGATCTCAATGAGGAGGTATACATGCAAGTTCCTCCCGGATTTGAGAGTAAGGGGGAGCGTATGGTATGCAAGTTACATAAGTCTCTCTATGGCTTGAAGCAAGCTTCAAGACAATGGAACAAGAAGCTGACAAAAACATTAAAACAATGGGGTTTTGTACAAAGTAAAAATGACTATTCTCTATTTGTTATGAAATGTGATGATGGTATAGTGTTGCTTCTTGTTTATGTAGATGACTTACTTGTTACAAGAAGCTTTGAAAGTGGTGTAGCAAAGACAAAAACACTTCTACACACACACTTCAAAATTAAAGACTTAGGTCAAATGAAGTATTTCCTAGGGATCAAAGTAGCTAAGTCAGAAAAGGGAATTGTTTTATATCAACAAAAATATGTTCTTGACTTATTATATGAAACAGGAATGAGTAGATGTAAGCCATTTGTTGTACCAATGGCGCAGAACTTAAAACTAATAGCCTATCAGGAGGGGAAGGACAGGAGAGAGGATCTCTACAAACATTCGAACAGATACCGAAAGCTGATTGGTAAGCTTATATATCTAGTGATGACTCGACCTGACGTTTCCTTTTCTATACAGAATCTTAGCCAATTCATGCAACAGCCTACAAAAGCACATTATGCAGCAGCAGTGAATATAGTTCGATATTTGAAGGGCAGTCCCAGGTTAGGAGTGTTGATCAGCTCAGAAGGTGGATCGACGCTAGAGTGTTATTGTGATGCTGACTGGGCCTCTTGCAAAACAACCAAACAGTCCATGACCGGGTATCTTCTCAAATTTGGGGGATCATTGGTCACGTGGAAAGCAAAGAAACAAAGCACGGTACCCAAGTCTTCCACAGAAGCAGAGTATAGAGCCTTTAGCATGGTGGCGTCTGAAATTGTTTAGGCAAGTAGACTACTGCGGGACCTTCATATTCAGCATGAGAATCCCGTGAAGATTTTCTGCGATAGCCAAGCAGCAATACACATTGCTGCAAACCCAGTATTTCATGAGCATACTAAACACATTGAGATAGATTGCCATTTTGTGAGGGAGCAGTGGGAGAAGCGGATGATAGACTTGGAGCATATTCAGTCAAGAGATCAAGAGGCAGATTTGTTGACCAAGGCAGTAAGTGTGAATGTGTAGATGCAATCATTGGGCAAGTTCAGAACGATTAATTTGTATCGTCCCCACACTTGAGGGGGAGTATTAGTGAGGACATATGTGTAATTTGTAGTTTTGTAATTGTTTAGTTAGGCTGATCCGTCTATATAAGGATACGTGTTGGATAGCTTTATACAGTGGTTGTATTCTTCCTCCCAAGAATTTATCAAAGGGGTTGTGATTAGAGAATGAATTATTGGGAGAAAAACATGCATGTGAGGATGAGTAGGGAATATAATTTGGTGTAAGGGTGAGACAAATGCCAGCTTTTGCCACTTCAAGTCCTTCATTCATATGATTGATTGTCTTATCCATTCTATTCATTTCTCATTAGTTCCCATGTGACCCCTTTCTTTTCTATCCAAACCCACTTTTAATTAATTAAATTAATTGGGCTTAACTTGTTCTGTTCCATCATATATCTGCATTCATCCATGCTTCTTCATTTCGGAGATTTCATTCATGCATCTCAACTACCATAATGCCCTCCCATTTCACTTTTCAATCAATCAATGATTCATCTTATAATTAATTAATAATAAACGCAAGTTAATTAAGAGGCCCGGAACACCGTGTTGATTGTTGAATTCAATATTATGCTACTTCAATATTTTACCTATTATTTGGGCTTTCCCTGTGTTGATTGGAGAACGGGCCTACTATGGTTATGTCCTTTTTTTAAAAAAAAATAAGTGTATTTACTTATTAGACGAATACTAATTGTAAACATCTGTTTCAATAAAAATTCAAATATGAATTCGTCGTGAAGAGTTAGTTTCTTCCATTGCACATAACCTCTATTGATATGACTTCTTTATCATTGCTACTACTTTCACCTGCAGCTAGTAATGGGCTTAGGCCCAACAGTACCATCATTTTGATTCTTTTTAAAATATGATGCTAACTAAGGCTTATGAGGCCCACAAATTTTTTTTTTTAAAAAATTGAAGTTTCACATTGTTACAATACATATCCAAATTCAAACCCAAGTTCTAAATGACTAAATTAAAACATTCTCAGGGATAAATTCAAATCCTGACTCCTTTATTTGAGGGAAGAGAAAAACACAATAAACCATATTTAAATATTAATTATACGAGTAGAATTAATAAATAAAAATTAATTACTAATTGTAAACTAAGTCGTTATTTTGAAAATGACCTAGTTTACAATATTAAGAGTGAGGTTGAGGGGCATGGAGCCCTTCATTTATGATTTCTACTGTGTTTCAACTGTTCAACTCAGATTCAATTCAACTGTTCAACATTCTCTGCAACTGCGCCCATTAACTCTAAGGTCCCCGGTCCCACCATTCATGAATTTTTGTCCTCATTCATTTCACTCCCCTTAACTATATTCAGCATTTACACATTTCTGAGTCCCAAGAGCCTTTCCCACTCGTTCTTCTAAGTTCTCTGTCAAACTTGAGCAGAGTACAGTGCAGTATTCTTTTTATGGATACATCTCATGAATACAAAAAATAAGAAAAGAGAAGCCTTTAAGTTCCTACAGCTTTTTATTATTTATTTTTTTATCAACGTCGATACACTGAATGTCTTGTTTCAACTGATTGGAGTACTTTTTATTATTCTCAATCAACGCAACATCAGTCATTCACAAAAATGGCTTTTGTCTTGGACGACGCAGAGTACATAGTAACCCAGCCCAGAAACGCCACTCACTCTTCATCCCAAACCCTGCCCCACAACAAAACAAAAAGATCTATAGATGAAGAGTCAAATCAAGATTTTGATCTTTCTCTTTACAATGATTCACTACGCCAATGCCCTGATCGTCCCTTCTTGTCAATGCCATGTTGCTGCGCCAATTCCCCAGCCCTCTCTCCTCAACTTGTTCACAAAACAGAGCATTCCTAGGCCCAACGTTGGCTCCAAAATGGTCAAACATCTGGTGCCTTTGGACGTAACCAAGATTTGAAGCGAGGAACATGGAAGGATTCAGAAGAGCCATTTGATGGGTGGCAGCTCCAAAAGGCATTATTGGAGACACAAGAGAAGAAGCAAAAGAAGAGCACTCAAATGCTGCCCTTTTAGCCTTTCTAGCAGCCGTTCTCTCTTTTCTGTGGCCATTTTGGTGTCCTCCCAAAGCTTGAGAACTGTAAAACTTTCTTGAACAGAACTGACATTGGAAAACTCGGCATTCTCCTGCTCCTCCAACCTTGTGGACTACTTCTTCCTCATCGTCCATGTCAATCAACAGCAAGGTGAAAGGAAAAGAGAAGAAAGGGCAGTTCAGAATAGGCAAGGCTGTTGCAATGGAATTGTGTGATGTGAGCAATAAATAGAGAGAGGTGTATGGGCTCGGGAAGTGGGAAGAGAAGAAGAGATAAGAGAGATATTTCGTTTCCCAAACAATACTCCTATAACATTTGACTCATTCCAACCAATTACTCCTTTGTTGTCATATGCAACACCATAGTTCCCAACTTGGCCCTTTCATGATGTTTTCTTTGGCTTCTTCTATTCATAATTATAGCCCCTCCAAGTTCCTCTCCTTCCCCACCATGGATCACTTGCCTTACTCACTTCCTTTAGTCTTTGATTGTAACTATGAGTTTTATTTTTTTTACTCCCTGCAATTCTAAATATAAGTCACTTTCAACTATCTCATTGAAATAAAAAAGGTATAGTCAACTCATTAAATATATTCAAGTTAATTTTTTTTTTAAACTTTACTATAGTACTGTAAGGTTTTAAAAAGATTAAATGAGGAAAAGATAGGACCTATAATTTGAAACAGGCAAGCACAGTTTCTAGAAAATTGAACATATTTAGGAGATGAGGGAGGGAATAGTTGATGGAAGCAGAAGAGAAGAGAAGAGAAGAGAGCATTGATTGAAGAGCATAACGGCACAAGAGAGCAATGAAAAAGGATGGCCTAAAATGTTTGTCCCACTTGTCATCTCATTCTTTGGCATTTTCCTTCCATCCATCACTTTGAATTGTGAGGTTATGACTTATGGGGCTCATCTACTCCTTCCTTCCTAACTGCTCTGCCATTATCTACTGCTGCATTTGCCCACTCCTTCTCCCTTCATGTCCTTTTCCTACAACAAACCTTCTTCTCCCCTATTATATATTCCACTTTCCTTTTTTTTTTTCTTTTTTTTTATACCACTCTAATTCTATTTATAAATCTAAATTATCTAATTCTCACATACTAAAAAAATTTAGTTAACTCATTAAATATGAACTAAATTAATATATTTTTTTAATTTTTCCCTTATTTATGAATACGTATTTTTTACCTCTTTCTTCTCACTTTCTACCTTTAATGGGGATAAAATTATAACATTCTCATTTATTACTTTAAAAGTATACTTATAATAATGATCAAAATTTTTTTCCAAATGGAAGGACTAAAGTGGTAAGCTATTGATAATAAAGAACTACGATAGTGAGATGACAGAAACAAAACCTTTTCCGATTTACAAATCAAGTAAAATTCAACACACGTTCGTATTATAAGTATCAATCATCCTGAATAAGATTACATGCATTAACGCTAAAAATTGAATTTTCTTAAGAAAAGCATACACAGTAATTAGTAACCTTATGGGAAGGGTGAAGGGTTGAGCACATCTTATGATTGTAGTATCAATATCGTAATTTAAAAAAAGAGATGAAATGAGGTGGGTTCTCAACAATTTGCACCAAATCAAGAACAACCAAAACATCTCCTTATAGAGAAAATATTTGAGGGCTCTGCCTCTGATGGCTCTGGCTCTGGCTCTGCCTCTTTCCGAGGAAGCTGCTTAAAAAATGCTTTCACAGCACCTGCTACACCATCTTCATTTTCCATGACTTTGGCAAGTTCTACTGCACGTTCCTTTACCTGGCATTATATTTACGTAGGGATACATGGCAATTAGCTTTTTCCAGAATGCACCAAACCAAATTTGACAAAATTCATCAAAATTGGATTGCTTAGCCCAACACCTCATCCCTCAGCACCAGCGCAGCTTATCTCAGCCCAGAAGTTCTTAACAGCAAGTATACATACAACTCACTAGTCCAATCAACAAATGCATGCTACTAGTAATAAGAAAAAATGGTGTCCACTACAGAGATGCCCTTGAAACTAGAATAATTTATTTTCACAGACAGATAAAGTAAGAATAGCCAATGCATGAATGAAGTTGGTCACCATTCCTATCTTGGGTACCTGGACAAGATCGCTCAACAATTCTAGTACACACAATTTGTTGAAACCCCGTGATAGGACAATACAGACAATGGTGTATACCTTATGAGGCCCTAGGGTCTAACCATCTAACATTTGATTTTCTTATATTATATCCAAACTTTTGACCACATTGTCCCCAATTTCTATGTGAAACATTTGATTTTCCTATATACAATGCGTTAGTTTTACTATGTGAAACTAGAAAAAAGAGACTCTCCACTTTCAATCAGCAAAATTCTATTGTGGCTAATTGCTGCCTCGATATTTAGCCCAACCCCCCTTTTTTCTTGCAATATAAATTTCAAAAGCATATTTTAAAGCGGTAAGTTATTCTAGTTCATTCAACTATCCTTGTGCAACACAATGCAGCGACTTATCAACTTTAACAATGATACCATAGTCATGTGAGACTTCTAATAAGCTTAGATTCCCCCCCCCCCCCCATCACAAACCACATATTCACTAATCAACATGACGAATGCATAATTTGAATACAAATAAGACAGCCATAAGATT
The DNA here is from genome assembly GCA_037074505.1 of Albizia julibrissin. NCBI lineage: Eukaryota > Viridiplantae > Streptophyta > Magnoliopsida > Fabales > Fabaceae > Albizia > Albizia julibrissin. The sequence goes on from CM073487.1 coordinate 41,831,760, forward strand.
TTATCCCCACAATCTTCTTTAAGAAGAACCAGGTTCCACTCTCCGGGCTTTTAGTAGCATCAAACTAAATAAATTCACTAGTTGAGAGAACTTATTTCTCACCTGGGAATCTAGCATATAATTTATTGCATCAACTAACTTGGGCAGTGAAAACTCATCAACTGGGATAGGTGCAGGACCAACTCCTCTGGCATGTACTCTCTCACCCCAGAACGGTTGATCACCAAAGAAAGGAACTATAGTTGTTGGGCACTATCACAAAGTAAAACAATAAGAAGAAAGCATAACCGAGTAATATTGTATTCCTCCGGTCCTTAATACAAGACATGGTTGATTTTTTTGGAAAAATTAAGAAAGCTAAATAAATTACTTTAAAGTATTGATATTTATCTTTTTTATAATAAATTAATTTGTCTGACTTATGAATTGATATATAATCAAATAATACATGGCATATATTATGATTAATTTACTTATTTAGCTACCTTAATCTCTCCAGAAAAAGTCAACTATGTTTTATATTAAGGACCGGAGAATTATAAAGAATCCAAGCTACAAATTCCTTACAGCAGCTTTTAAACCAGCGGCAGTTGTTCCGGCACCTCCATGATGCACCTGAATGTGTCACCTTTATTTACTATTTTATCCAATAAGAATTATAAAATCAACATAAATCATGGAAATTCACAACTGCTACGTACTTAGATAATTACATGAAGTAGGACAAGGTGAAAAGGAGGGGAAATAAGAGAAAATCAAAGGGCGAAGTAGAGAAAATGGGAGAGTGACAACAACATATTCTACATATTATTCGACAGACCAAACAGGACTAACATCAAAATAACCTTAGGGCTGTTCATCGAGCTCAAAGTACAATTATTAAAATTAATAATTATTATTTAAACTAATTTAAATGTAGATAAGATAAATAATAATTCCAAATAAATTAAAGAAACCCTAACTTTAATTAAAGATTACTAAATACAAAATGGACTTGATTGACTTCTAAACTTTTCTTTTTTCTCTTTGGCCACAGAAATTCAAGTTTTCCTATGCCTAGCATAAGTCTTGTAGTTCTCCATTATTATAACTATAAGAAAATTTGTGATTCTGCAATATCAACGTTACTTTCACAATGTGCTGAACCAGAGTAAACAAACAGGAAAAACTTACCACTGCCTTGCAGCGTAAGAATAGCCAATCATGAGGAACATTATCCAATAAGTATATATAATCCTTCGGTTCTGCCACTGGGAAGAAGCATATATAGTCAAAAATAAATAAACTGTTATCATGGGAGAAGAAAGACTAAGCAATATCCTTACAATTTCCAAGACCTCCCCATCCTTTATTGATGATGCCCCTCTGTCCAGTTTTCTCCAGTGCATTCACAATTATTTGAGTCATTTTTTCTGGCTCTTCAACAGGCTGTAATAGGAACGTGACAGTGACAAGCAATGAGGTAAAACAAGCCTGATTTCTCTTGATTATAAAGCAGGACATTAAACCTATGGATCTAATCTATTAGTTGCAACAGTACATTTGCACAACCAAAATCGTTATTACAAATACCAAAACAATACAACAGATGGCAAAAATTCAAAGCACCTAATTGCCTTAAAAATAATACAAACATAATAATAAAATATCTGATACTCAAGATTTACAATTTTCCAGTAATTCCATGACACTTTAGGATGGTAAAAATATATGAAATCCAACATTCCGCAAATAACCAGAAGGTAACTAACTAGCAGTGGCTTTTAAAATAAATTATGATGCCTAATATTTGGGGAAAAAAACCAAAATGTAAATCCTCAAACCTCATTACAATTGCCTCGAGATTTGCATTCAAATTCAACAATAAAAAATATATCAGAAAAAAATAACCAGATCGTGTAACTTATATCATAATAGTAGTTCTAAGATCCTTGATTTTTACAGAATAGAAAAAACAATTTAATTTGTTACTCCATGTATTACAGTAGATGGAAGCAAGATAACAACTGATAGATGCTTTGAGGTGGTAACTTGGCGTCAGAATCCATTTTGGTATCCACATTAAAAATGGTGAGTTGCCAAACCATAATTCTTAAAGCTATATTCAGCATAGAGAATTCATATATGAATAAAAGGCATAACAAGAAAATATATGAAGACTCACCAGACTACCAAATCCAATATAAATGGGCTTGTCACCAGCTTCAAGCCATTTTACGAGGGACTCAGGAGGTTCATAGTTTGATACAAGATCAAGGAAGCAAAACCCTACCACATCAATTTTTGGTCCCCAATCTGCCAGCCAAGAAAAACAGGGATTTAATCCTTCAGCCAAAAAATTACGCTGAAGAATATAGTAGTTTCAATTTCCAAACACTAGTCATACTGTTACTCTATAGCAGTAAAACATCCAAATTGGATATCAAAAAACATAACTCAACCTAGCACAAAAGTTCTGAGAAATATCCTCCTTTGATACAACTATTGCCAGTCAAGAGAACTATGCCATAAACCTTCCTATTCATTGAAATAATATATTCATTCAAGTATTCATTACATTTAACCACAAAGAGAGATCAATGAAAACAATGAATATATATTTATGTTAATTATTTTTATCATAAAGAAAATGAGCATAACACAAAGCACTAGAGTTTTGAAATGAAGGGTTCAAGAAATCCCCACTAGGATGTGAAACAGTATCTATCAATGTAAACAATGAATATATGTTCAAGTTAATTATTTTTATGTCAAAATGACTTGACATAAAAAGCATTAAAAATGATATCTAAAGCAACCACCTTTTGGTTTAGGAACAAGGTGAGGGCTCCAAATATATGCATGTGGTACATCAGTGTCAGAGCCTTGTGAACCACTTAAATATGTGACTGGTCGCAACTTCAGCTTTTTCTTCCTAAGATCATTAATCATGTCGCGAATTCCCAACCAAATCAATGATTCAACAATTTGATATGAAAGCTGAAAGAGTTACAAATGATTAGTTTTAGAGTGAAACAAGAAGGCAATAACAACAACAACAACAACAATAATAAAAGGGATGAAAGGAAGATGATAACATATATGAACTAAATAACTCACTCTATAACCAGCTTGTTGCTTAACACGGGACAAAGGATGTGGAAATTCACTGGTTGGCCTGGAAGGAAAAGGAAAAATACATATAATGTAGATTTAAATCCCCCACGCAAAACTAAAATTAACACGATCAATAGGTAAAGAACATGAATAAAAAACAGCAGACTGGAAAATAACTGGATGAAATTGTGAAACAAGATTACATTACCAAGATGAGACTTACGTCCATGGCATGGTGAAAAATATATGTATTGGTATTTTCAGTGCCTCTGCCACGTGGGTATGCCCTAAAGATGGATATTGCGATTTCATACAGGTCAACAAATATAATTAACTAGCAGGGAGAAAAGGCATAGTAAAATAAAGAAAAGAGCAGTATAGAACTGGCAACCAAAATTACAAAGTAGAAGCAGAATTAGTCCATGATAACATATCTTATCCAGTGGAGACGATAAAAGAAAACTGCAAGCCACTGAGATATAAGACAGCATGGCATATAATCTAATGAACAAAGTTGGAATAGAATGTGAAAACATAGTCTATTGATAAAGATCAAGGTATCTTTATGAGGCAGATTTTCCAGACCATTTCCCATTCACAGTGATAAAAGAAGTATTTTCAGGGATCTAAAATCAGCAATCACATAATGGAATTATATAGACTGGTTTTTTCAGACATGGCAAAAGTTCAAGCGAATAATACAGAAGCTTTCTTCCATAACCAATATTCTTCTATCAGTTATCAGATTGAGAGGTTAAGGCAAATTACGAATTTAACTAATGAAGAGTTCTATCAGTCAAGAGCACCTATAAGTGAAAGAATTGGGACAAGCCATAAATTCTTCGCAGAAGCCTAAGGTGAGAGAAGGAAATTTAAGTTTAAACATCAATTCAAATTCAAAGGGTAACTGAAGCTGGTGGCCTTTTGTAGAGTGATCACAAAATTCTCAACTTCATTCAATTCATCAAAAAAAGTCAAATAATTGAAGAAACTTTAGGGCTACTTTTAGAGCCCTAGGTAAGATTATTTAAATAATATAAAATAATCCTAAATAAGATAAGACATTCCTAGATAAAATAGGATAACAGGGTAAATCTTATAAATCCTAATCCGAACTAATTTAATAAAAAGAAAAGATAAATCCTATGAATTCAAAATGAAGATAACACAGATTTGAAGCACAGCCTTTCTATGACCATGCTTGAAGGATCCCTTTGCTGAGTTTCAAAAGTCGCCACCCTGAGCTTGAAGCATAGTTGGCATTCTCTTGTTATCATATTGCTTCATTTTGACCCACAAAAGCTGCTAATGACTGAAGAAATTTATCAGAGAATAATTCTTGTGTATTATTCAGAGAACAAATGATTACATTTATAGAAAAAATGAGATCTGAATTTTCAAACACTGCCTACAATCTCTAACTAAAATCCCTATAATTACAGGATTCTACACTCCCCTCAAGTTGGACTATAGATATCTATCATGTTCAACTTCCCAATAAGATATTCAAACTTCTCACTAGGCAAATGTAATCGTTTGTTCTCTGAATAATACACAAGAATTATTCTCTGATAAATTTCTTCATGGTATCAAAGCATTGAAGAAATTTATCAGAGAATAATTCTTGTGTATTATTCAGAGAACAAACAATTACATTTATAGAAAAAATGAGATCTGAATTTTCAAACGCTGCCTACAATCTCTGACTAAAATGCCTACAATCTCTTACTACAATTCCTATAATTACGGGATTCTACAATGACCATTCCCCATTTGGCTTTAAGATTTTGTCTAAATTTATAGATTAAAAATTACAATCATACCGGCCTAATAGATTCAAATTCATCAAAAGAACATGAAATACAATTGTAAATACATAAATTCAACCCATCACATTTTCACATGTAATGGTCAAGAAAACATACCATATGCTGGTGGATTGGCAATGATCGCATCAGCTTTGAAGGAGACGCCAGAATCAATATCAGGTTCCTTACAGGCTGGAAGCAAAGAGTTAATTATCTCCTTCATTTGATTTCGCTGGACAGGTATCTCAGAAGGTCCTGACGGCAGGAAGCCCTTATTTTTAACCATATCTGCTCCAGAAAGGAAAATGGAAAGTAAAAATAGGAAAACAATTATACAGAAGACTATAATCCCATGATCTGAACCCCAAGAGTACTTCATTCATGACAGATATTAAATCAACAGATATCTGTTTTAGACCATTTCAGGAAAACAAGCTTTTAGAGGAAAAGAGTTTACCACTTAGACAATGATTAGGGTGAAGACAATATATTATACAGCCATTTTTTTGGTAAGAATACACGTCCATTATTTTAGCTATGAAATCCATAACTTAGAAAAGTAACAGGTACAAAATCACAAGGGGGGTCAACAGAGAAGGATTTACAATGATTTAAGATGCATATACATAAAAGGGCAGCCTAGTACATAAGGCTCCCACTATGTAAAGTCTGGGGGGAGATCGATGTACGCAACCTCACCTCTGCAAACAAAGAGATTGTTTCCAGGATTTGAACCCGTGACCTTCAGATCACATTGCAACAACCTTGCAATTGCTCCAAGGCTTGCCTTTTTAAGATGCACATACATAAAGTTCAAATAATCTAATAAGATCAGGTCTCACCAAGCACCTCACTTGCCATTTTCTTAAACTTTTCTTGGAAATCATAAAGGTCTTTTACCCTCGCCGTTTCCTCTAATGATAACAGAAAACAAGACATAGAAGATGGGCATGAGAAATTTTAGGACAACAGCAAAAGCATACAACCTTCGTTTCAAAACATCTATAGTTTAAGGCTAGTGCACAATTTATGAAAGCCATTAAATGGTCTAGATTTATGGTAAAATTTGATGTTGTTCTTAAGTAATGAATGAGAAGGTTGACTTATGATTGTTGTAATTAATGAAAGGGTAAAATTGTACAAAAATAATTAATACTCAATGAAATTTCAAAGTGACAATAATTTTGAAAATTAAAAACCAAAACTTCAAAACATATATTTTGAAACAGCTTACATAGGCCGGGAGAGTAATTTTCACAAAAATTAGGAGTGGTCAGAAATTGATTGTCCTACACTACAAGCTGGTAAAGTAGTCCCAACGGCTGGTATGTAATGAAAAGAATTAAAAGATAAGCACACACATGCACAGCTTGTACAAGAATCCTAAACGCAATTTAATCCATGAAAATGGGAAAAAAATTCTCACCAAGTTATGAGAACCCAATGTGAAAGATCTAACAAATTAGAATATTTTGTAAAACTAATTCATAAAAAAAAAATAGTGGATAGACATGCACATTTACATGCGCACACGTGAGCACTATTAGGGTGAAAAGCCCCAGTAAGGATGCAATGAAATCAAGGAAAACTTAAGCCAGATTGATTTAGTGCAAGTAGGGGCCCAAATGCACCATATATAGAGTAGCACTTTGAAATAGGCTGAGTCAGAGGTTCTTCAGAGAATACCCTTAAACAAGTTTCAACCACAATGAGCAGGAGAACTGATAAACAATGACCAATAAGATGATTTAGAAGAAATGTACATGGGTTTATGGTACATACAACCAGCAAGGACTTTCGGATCACCGCCTAACGGATAAAACTCCAAGCCAGCTGTCAGGACAAACTCCTTAAAATTTGAATGCGTTGCTAACCTAACACGATGACCATAGTCCTGGACAGAAATGCATATAAAAGCCTCAAATTTAACTCAATGCAACTCAATTTGTAACTTCAAGTTTCAATCGAACTGGATAGCAGAGAACCCAGGGTGCAGCAATTAGGAAAAAAGGAGTAATAGTATTTGATTTAAGTTATAAAAGCAGAGCAATAGTCAAGACAGCATGCTATATCAGGCACTAGATTTCAAACAAAGACTTTAAAATGCCATCAAGACATCAAACACCCAGTTTCATTTCAATGTTGAATCCCAATCTAAATTTTTTCGAAGTTTGACCTCCTAAAATGCAGCCAATGCATGTGTCAGGATACTACAACGTGCGCAGACTAAGACCTATAAGAGAATTGAAACAGAATAAAGGTAAGAGGAAAGGTTTGCTGGGAGGATCATAAAAATGAGAAAAAGATAATTACGTCTGCCTGCAATATATTGTTTTCTTCTAATGTAGTCTTTCCCTTTGTAAACCAAGAGAATCACAACAATTTCCTTTATCTACCAACTAGGATGACTACTTAGCCTTGACAAACTACAAGTGAAAAACACCAAATTTTATCTTGTCACGCTTTATGAAGCAGCATGATAGATAAGATATATAGAATACAGCAAGCATTAAGGTAAAGTTCATTTGCCAATACAACCACATGATTATTTATTAAATGCATGAATATCAAAGGTGTTATCTAACTCAATTATCACCTGTAAAGGTTGATGTGCCAGTACAAATGTTATATAGCATGAAAGTTATGAAAGAATGATTGGATATTCATAATTCCATACCGCATCTTTTCAGAGTGAATGACACCAGGAAGCCTCTATCAATCTTCCCTAGGAGTTTTCCTTAAGCTATTTCCTCATAACAGGATGATTACAATGAAAGCAGATCAAGAGAAATCTCAATAACTAAGGAGATTCTCTCTGTAATTCAAATACAGATAAGATCGAAAATATAAATAAATAATACAGAAAACAAATTATAAAGGAAATCAAAAATAAAATATCACACAATGCATAACCACATTCAAATGAAGCTCAAAAAAAGCACCAAGGAATTCCGTAATCACAGGGAAAAAACATGTGGCAATGGCTTTCAAACACACCAAATTTTCATAACAACGCCAAGAATAATTACGAAGCAGCTTGTAATATTAGGACGTATTCAATATTTTAGAAAACATTTTTCCAAAAAGATTCAAAAAATTATTGCTACTTTTCCTTTAGAACTTGAGAGGAGTCTGGTGGCAATATGTTAATTTGAGGTGTTTTCTTTATGCTCTGGACTTGGTACCAGCATTCCATCTGAAAACCCCAAGGCCAAGCCTTCTAAGAATCACCACTGGGACCAATGTACCAGTTGATGCAAGGTGCTTTCTATATTCAATAAAATGCCTTACTATGAACAACACGTGTTTTTTTTTTGTTGGCCATTGGAGTTGAAGTTTCACAACCTCTAAAAGTAGAAAAGACAATCATATAAAAATATATGGACAAGAAAAATTTGAGGCATAATAACTAGAGTATATACCTGCAATCGTTTGCCTATTGCAATAAATGGTTGCACATCACCACGTGTACCAACAATAAGCATCACTATCTGTAGTGGCGGTACGTATTGAAGGTCTGTTGCATCAAGTGAATCATCATCAACTACATTATCTACACGTTTGGATCGAGCCCTGAGGGCTTCAGGTTCAACATCTCCTGGAACTTCAAATTCTACAGTTCCATCACCCTTTACAGTAGCTATTCTGTTTAACAATTTAAGCTGCACAATTATAAAATTTAACTGAGGGTTCATGCCTATAAGCTTAAAATATAAGATGAAGATGATGTGAAAAAAGAACATGGTGAGTGTTGAAAGCTAACATTGACCACTTTTTTACACAAAATATTCATAAGGTTCCAATCAATAAAATATTTATTGGCTAAAGAATTCCTCATTTCTCACAAGAGAACCAAGTATGCTTAAAAGAAGACTGTCAGAACTCCACTATTTAGAATATCCAATAGCTCTACAATAATTGCAGCGGATGCATGAAATCAAAGTCAGCTTATTTTCACTTTTGTTGGTTGGGTTAGTAGGTAGCTATTCCTAGGTAATAAAACTGCTACCATTAGCCATTAGAAAGGGAAGACAGAAGAATGCTTGGAAACCAGCAAAGGGGTGGAGCAAGGCGAAAGTTTAAATATCACAGTAAATTACCTTCTCCTGGACAGAAATTTTGTCATCAAAAATTTGTGCTGCATCCTCAGGCCATAGATGTCTCTGCCTCTCTGTTTTGGACCTTTCCAATTGGCTTGAATTTGACTCCGTCTTATCAGTATGTGATATTTCTACAGGTAATGTACTCACTTTACACAACCCTCTCCCAGAAATGCCTGAACAAGAGTAGAAAAATGAGCACCCTAGATATAACCCAGAAATCAGCAATAAAGTCAAGGTATCAAACATAATGTTAAGAAAAACAGTTGTGATATAATATAGTGCGATTGACAGAGAACCTCACAATGGATTAGATGTACGAACTAATTTACCAATAATAAAAAGTAGCAGTTTCTGATAAACTTTCAAATAAATGTAAGATACAGAGAGGTCATGACACCCATATCAGGCAATCAATGCTTATTCTATGTGTGTTGTGTCATTCGACTTATGAATAGTAACTAGCTTCTGTTGGGCTCTGTGCAGCACAGGCCCCACATCTAGTTAATCATAATTAATGTTGCAAAGAACAAAGGTTATGACTGACCACAACTAGATAGCTTAGAAACCACAAAATCCTTTCAGGATCAAATACCACAAAAAGCCTGCGGAAGACATGATGAAGTTCAGGGAAAAAGAAAAAGCAAAATCCAATGATCTCTCTCTTTCACACACACACACAGAGCAAGGTAACGTAATAGACATAGCTGCACTAATAATCAGCTCTTTAGCATTTACAATATGCTAATGATAAGATAAAGAGAGATCATATAATATGAGTTGTTTGGGTTGTATATGTTAGGAAATATATATTATTGCAATTAATATGTAATCAATTAGTATTGCGATCAATCAGAGATTATGATTAGGAATCATTATCATTATGAGTCATCAATACCGAGGCTCTTCCTTCATGTATATATACACCTCTTACTTGATTATGCAAGTTATTTAGTGTATATTTTCTCTCTAACTTCACATGGTTCAATCTTCACCACTCCCCTGTACATGATCAAGTATTCACCACTCCTACTCCTACTACTGAGCTTGTCCCTGAGCCAGAAATAATGCCTACGCCTACTCTTGATTCTAACAGCGTCCCCTGAGCCTGAACCTTCCATTGATTTGCTCATTGCTCTTCGCAAAGGTAAATGCACTTGCACACATCCCATCTCTTCCTATGTTTCTTATAACCATCTGTCTCCTACCTCTTATTCCTTCATAGTGTCCTTAGACTCTATCACTATTCTCATCACTCTCCACCAAGCCTTAACTCACCTTGGTTAGCGTGCTGCGATGGAAGAGAGATGATGGCCCTTGATCGAGCAGGTACCATTTACTTATAGCAAAAAAGGCTATTAGGTGTGGGTGGGTGTTCATGGTTAAAACAAAAGCTGATGGCAACCTAGAATGTCTAAAAGCTCGACTGGTTGCCAAGGGATATGCCCAAACCTATGGTATTAACTATTCTAAGACTTTCTCACCCATGGCGAAACTATCCTCTATTTGCCTCTTCATCTCTATGGCGGCTACTTATGGTTGGGACCTTCATCAATTGGTTGTCAAAAATACTTTTCTGAATGGTGATCTTCTTGAAGAAGTTTACATGGAGCAACAACCCAATTTTGTTGCTCAACGGAAGCATAGGAAGGTATTTCGGCTTCAGAAGTCGTTGTATGGTTTAAAGTAGAGTTCACATGCTTGGTTTGATAGGTTTAGCTTCATTGTTAAGAAATTTGGTATGAGTCAAAATCACTCTGTATTTTATCAAAGCAAGGACACAGGCATGATTCTCTTAGTTCTGCATGTTGACGACACTGTGATCATAAGTAGCAATATGTCAAGAATCTCATCACTCAAGACTTTCCATAATTCTCATTTCCGAACGAAGGATTTAGGTCTACTAAAGTACTTTTTAAGAATAGAGGTTATGAGGAGCAAGAAAGGCATCCTCTTAACACAAAGGAAATATGTTCTTGATCTGCTAAAAGAAACAAGGAAACTTGGAGCAACACCAAGTAATTTTCCTATGATCCCTAATCCATTTCTGGATGTTGATGGCACCGTGCCATTTGACGAGCTACCTAAGTATGTAAATAAGGTGGATCCTGAGAAGATTAAACCATTCGAACATCCTGAGAGATACTGTAGACTAATTGAAAAATTGAACTATCTCACTGTAACTCACCCTGATGTGACCTTTCCGATTAGTGTGTTTAGCCAGTTTATGACAACACCGACTGTTAGCCAGTGGGAAGCATTAGAGCATATCTTACACTACTCGAAGAGTTCACCTGGTCGTGGTATACTATACAAAAACCATGGCCATACTGAGATTTGTGATGCAGATCATGGTGGGTCAAAAGCCACCAAGAGGTCCACTATAGGATATTGTGTGCTTGTGGGTAGAAATTTGGTTTCTTGGAAAAGCAAGAAGCAAGATGTGGCATCTCGGTCTAGTGCCGAAGCTAAATGTAGAGCCATGGCACAGTTGGTGTGTGAAATTGTATGGATTCACCAGTTAATAAAGGAAGTTGGTTTTACCACGACAAAGTTGTGGTGCGATAATAAGGCTACTCTACACATAGTTTCCAACTCTATGTTTCATGAACGTACAAAACACGAGGTCTACTGTCACTTTTTATGAGACAAAATCAATGAGAACTTCCTTTCTACAGGACATGTGCAGTCTAGTGACCAATTGGGCGATCTTCTGACTAAGGCCTTAAATGGAACTTGTACTGACTATCTTTGTAACAAGTTGGGCATGATCAACATCTACGCTCCAACTTGAGCAGGAGTATTAGGAAATATATATTATTGTAATTAATATGTAATCAATTAGCATCGCTATCAATCAGGGATTATGATTAGGAATCATTATCGTTATGAGCCATCAATACTATATATACACCTCCTCTATACATGATTATGCAAGTTATTCAGCGTATATTTTCTCTCTAACTTCACAGTATCTATTTCCACAGCTTGCTTTTCAGTAAAGCTTGATGGCCAAGCCTCCAACGATTTTGTGGCCTCACAACAAATATATAGCCCCCTTTCATTTCTTAAAAGAAATGAAGGCCTAAAGTTCAATATTTTACAAGTGACAAAATCTTGTTGAATACCTGAGATTTTCATAAAATTTAATGATAAAACATTCCAGGTGCTCATGGCTTTTGACATTATGCGGCTAAACTAGTCAGTAAATCCAAACTTGGCTAAATTAAATTACGATGGAGCAGAGTAAGATAGCAATCACAGCATCTCTAAAAAATGTCAGTAAGATTAGAATCTACAAAACAGCTCTTAGTTGATGAATGAAATCAAATGCTTTTCCTCTTGGAATAAGATTTTTCGTTCAACCAAAAAAGGGGTAAAAAAAAGATGCGTTTCATATCACTGAAAGAATATAAAACCTTTCCTAATGATATCAGAATCCTCAAAGACAATACTAAACCACAGATTGTCTCGGTCACTTCAACACGCACGCACGCGCAAAAATATAAATACATTAAAAAAAACATCTATAAATAATTAAATATATAACAGCATCAGTCCTTTGCTTGGCTCCTATGAAGTCAGATATCCTTAATTTAACAGCATTACATCCTCACAGACATTTGTCAACCCTGTTGACTTCATTAATCCCCCAGTTGACTACGTATGTGACAAGGAATTGGTCCTTTGCTTGGTAGTTGGTTCCTAGGAAGTCGGATATCCTAGCGTATAATACCGCTTATTATGTCTATGAGTAGCTAATCTCAGGATAACCCGCAATGTTAACAGCAAAATAAGTGCAACTACCGGGGTGGATAACAATGGTAAATAATCCATTCGGCGGAAATCCCAAAGGTTCTTAATGACCTTTACCGGCACGGCAAACAATTCAAGAATTAAATAAGCCCATCCCGTATCCCAAGTGTTGACTTTCTTTTTGGGTGGGGTTGGGGGATAGTTGGTAATATTCCAAAGCCGCCAACTTGAAACTATTCAAACGATTATTTCGATCCGATTTTATCTGTCTTCAGTTTTCTAGTAATCAAGGAAGAGTTAACTATAATCAATAACATATAACTTTTCAGAAAAAAATCTCAAGGAATCTTTTATCATGTAACCAATGTCCATTAACTAATGGTTGTTTAGAGACAAACTCAAATGCAATTTTCTTTCTTTTGTTCTTTATTTACAAAGCATAAACTCGGCAGATGGGGGAGGAAGAGAAGATGTGTCCAACAAAGATAATTTTACAAACCTGAAGAGCTACCGCCACCATTATCCAGAGAGGCTCCATTAGCAGCATCTCTACTACCATCCATTCCAATTCCTTTGCTACTTCCAGTTTCGACATCATCAGGCACTTCATGCTCGACTCTGACCGAGAGATCGCTGGAACAGGAAGAAGAGCTCCGTCGTATTTCCTGCAATTCGGCCATTACGAGGCCGTCGATTCCGATGGAATCGAAGCAGATCGGAGGAGAGACAGTGGAGGAAGCGAGAATTCAGAGAAGGAATCAGTGGAAAGAGAGAGAGAAAGTGGGTGATGAAGAAGACGGGGTGGGGAAGTGCAAAAAAGAGGCGGGGACACGTCTGTAATGCGCGTGGAGATGATATTTCGAAAGCGCAAACTCGACATTCACAATCGTTGCCCTCGAATTCGATTCGATTATTTTTTGGATTTTGGACCAGATGAAAAAGGAGGCAAACAAAATCGTCGAGTCTGTCCTCCGTGTGGGAAAAACATCTCGTCATTGTTTGGACTCTGTAGTCTGTACAAATTGCGGGCGACCGTGACCGATTCAATTCTTTTCCCCAAGAAAAAAGAACACAAAGAAGATTGATTTAAATATAAATATATAGATAAAAAGCATATACATTATTAAGTTTCCCTCTTTTAAAAGAAAACTGGGGAATTTCATAATGAAATTACGATAGAAGATTTGACAAAAAAAACTCATGCATCATTAACTATATACTCCCTCCAATCAATCTTAAATAAGCTATAGTTGACTTGTTTTTTTAGATACTAAAAATATTAAATAAATTATTTTAAAATATTTATGTTAATAATTTTTTTCCAAATTATTTTATCTAACTAATAAACTATATTGCTATATATAATTTAATGATACACAATATATAATATAATTAATTAAATAATTTATTTAGTATTTTTAAACTTTCTAAAAAAAATTTTTAACTTAGTCTTATATTTAGAGTTGAAGATAAATATCAACTAGATGAAGACATTAAGAGACATTTAAAAAATGAAAGCAAAAAATACTAAAAAAGTTGTTTATAATTTGTCTAGCCTAATCAGAAAGCCTCTAATAGAACGAACAATTTTGAAGGGTGGGGGCATGATATTTCTAAAATTTCTAACACAATCTCAAAAATGATTCACTAATATTCAGTTTTTTAGTTTATGATGTAGATTCCTATAGAGCCACTTTTCAGAAAGGTTCCATGAAGAAAGGAACTTGTAGAGTCATGGAGGATCAGAAGCCAACTCTACTTAACAAGATAACACCGTCTTGGCACATGATCCTAGTCCTCCACATTACGCTAACAAGCAATGTAGTGGGATTCATTCACTTGCTTTGGTTATTTTTCCTAGTTAGTCAAATGGTGGTTTTTTGAAAATAAGTCATAGGAAGTTTTTTATCTGTCGGGCTGCAGGCCAGTACCAAGCTAATCCACATTCGTAATCTTTGTAAGGCTGAAGATATACAAGGAAGGAACCAAAATTTGAGTGAATCCAATTATAGGTATCTACACTTACGTTTGGGGTTGGAGCCTTAGTTCTGGCAATTTGAAGCAAAATCTTATAAGGAAGCAAGTGCCCAAACTTGTTCCATGCCCATTGTTCATCAAAATTGACAAACTTGCAAATTAGGAGTGAAAACGCGGATCTAGGTATGTTTGCAGAGGTACGAGCCAAATGTCATCCCAAATATGGTTTTTTTTAAAAAAAGTTTGGGGGTAACTGATTTAGGGTATTTGTGTTAGCGTTTTGGTAACTGAGCATTTTTTTAAAAAATAATTTTTGAAAAGAAGCTCAAAAATCTGACTTTTCCAAAAAAAATCACTTCTACTATAGTCAATCCAAACATAAATTACATTTATAATATTACTTTTATAAAAATTAGATAAAAAAAATCACTTATATTACCGCTAACCTAAACGCCCGTAATCAACTTAAGGGGAGAAAGAACTTACTAGTCTCGGTACCATCTCCTGGAATCTATTTTAGGCCCAATTCAAGGACCCGGATCTTGCTTAAGTTCATTCAAAGGTAAGAGCTTGGTATACGTTTCAAGCTTCTGTTACTGCTTGATATCTATTTTATGCATTTACATTTGTGTTCCTGCTTTATACATTTGTGTTGCGTTTCAAACTTCACAGTCTTGATGCCCATATATGTAGGAGACACTACTATAAAAAATATTATAAATTGTGCTTATTTTTATGAATACTATGACATTTAGAAAGCATCACAACTTCCAACGCCATTAAAAAAAGCTGTGACACTTTTTAAAACTGTGAAAGCACTATATTTTATTTTTATTTTTTTAAAATAGCTTCCTGTGATGTTTCCTCAAGGAAGGGCTATAAGAAGTGTGTATAAGTGCATACACACTTCTTATAGTGTGTATCACACTTCTTATGATGTTTCTTTAAGGAATTATTATAAAGAAGCGTCATAGGAAGTGTTTTTTTAAATAAATTTATGTAATTTTTTTTCCTAATAAATTCTGTATTTTATACTATAAATTGGCAACAACTAATAAAATTTTATTTGTACGCTCAAAAATTAAAAAATTTACAATGCACATGGAGTTTAATAAGAGAGAGTTGTAACTTCAAGCAAATACCTGGAAAAAAAAATTATAAGTACACATAAAACTACAAACTAAGATTCATGACAGATTTTAAATTTAAAATTAAAAAAAAGGAAACTATAGTACCAATCGACGAAAGCTTATGTATTAAAAAAAAAGAAACAAGACTTATAAGAGAGCTTCTGTAGGAGGAGATAATAAGAAGAAAAAAGTTTCTGAGATTTAGGAATTTAGTATGTACTTAGAGAAAAAGGTACCACAGTCGCACTTATATTCTCTAGTATCATAAGCTTTGGTGTAAACTTTTCAATCAGATTGGACTACGTATTTCTTGAAATATGAGAGACTTGGACAACAGAGTGATGACTTCCGCATCTGGATCTGAATGTGCAAGTCACAATACGAAATTAAAATCTAGAGAGAAATTAAAATCAGTGAGGAAGAAATTGAGTAGGTTATATTATGAACCTGGTGTTTTTGGGACATTTTTCTTCTTTTTCAGGAGGAGAGGAGGATTGAGTTTAGGGTTAAGGTCAGGAGCGAAGGCTCCGATGAAAAATGATAAGGAAAAAGGATCACTAGAAAAGGCTTTTATTTTTATTTTTGAAATACATGTGGCAGCTATGTCGTTTGATCAGGAAAGCTCTATAACTACCTAATAACTTGTAAGCAAGCGACATACAAGGTGTGTAAAATAAATAAATCCTTGTACAAGGGTTTTAACAAAATAATATCCTAGGCAAGCGTCATACAAAGGATCTATTTTTTTTAACAAAAAATAATAACCCCTTGTATGTCACTTTTCCCAGGAAAGCATCATACAAGGTATTAGGCAGCTATAGTGCTTTCTTGGTCAAGCGTCACAGCTGCTACATGTATTTTTTTTCCAAAAAAACAGAAGTCTCATTCGACGCTTGTTTGAAGAAGTGTCATAAGATTAGCGCAGCTAAATCTATTTTTTGTAGTAGTGAGATGAAGAAAAAGGAACAACCAACAATCATAGTAGATCATGTGGAGAAGGAAACGCAGAAGGATTATGAGGAGTTCAACAAGTATGATACTAAAGTACCTTGGTGGGGTAGAAATCCAAGCAAAAGGCCACACACTAAAGTTAATTTTCCAAAATTCTAGGGTGGTGATCTCGGAGGTTGGGTTATGAAAGCAGAAAAGTACTTAGTTATTACCAAACTCTTAAAGACTTAAAGGTAGAAGTTGCGGCTGTGAATTTAGAATGAGACACACTTAATGTAACCACCTAGGTTTCATTGAAAAGAACAATTTGCTTTTGGGAGGATTTGATTCAAATCTTCCAAGAATAGTTTGAACCCAAGGAATTTTAGAACCCTGATATCTTTCTCTATGATATCAAGCAAATAGGAACTATAGAAGAATAGAAGAAGGAATTCATTCATAGATCATCACACGCACAAGGGTGGCTAGAGAATTAATTATTAGCACTCTTTATCAATGGGTTGAAATATGATTTAAAATTTGATGTCAAAATTCAAAAACCAAGGACCGTGTACAAGGCCGTGAGTTTAGCATTGGAGTTTGAAGCCAAAAGTTCCTCTTAGCAACCACGGCGGTTCAATTTTAAAGTAGCGCAATCACAGGGTTCATAAGATCATTTAAATTAACATGATAATAAATATTCAGTGCTAAGTCAAAATTGGAGAATTCATTATTCCTCAAATTCAGCAATATCCAATCCTAATCAACCGACAATATCATCAGGATCTCCTATTCTTCACTCAACAATGCAATCTTTGAGAATAACTGAATCTAAATGCCAACTAAGAAGGAATAAGGGACTTTGCTATTAGTGCAGGGAAAATTTTTCTCCTGGTTATTGCTGCAATTCAACATCATTAAAACTAATAGAGATCACCAAAGATTTTGAAGAAGGCATTAATGACGTAGCTGAAACTCCAACACAATCTAGTTGAGATTTTGTTGCCTGCTATTCTTGGGAAGACTTCGGCCCCTACTATGAAAGTTAAAGGCACGCTCCACGCAAAACCTATATTGATTCTAATCGACAGTGGTTCTACACATAACTTCATCTCAAGCAAAGTCATGGAAGAATTAGGCTTAAAAACATAATCACTCTCTCTATTCAGTGTTCAGGTAGGGGATGGATCAATGGTTTCTTATAACTCTATATATCGACAACTTGAGGTCAAAATTCAAAATCTAACGGTACAAGATGATTTCTTTCCATTTACTTTAGGAAGCGTTGATATGGTGCTTGGGATTAAATGGTTGGCATTCCTGAATACTGTTGAAGCAAATTAGTAGTAGATGTTTATGATATTTTGGGTGGATGGTCATAGATGTAAACTGCAAGGAACACCACAACCTGATTCTAATCCTACTCTTTGCAGTACCAACATTTTGCATCAAGTACTAGAACCCAATTCTTCTATTTCTTCTCACAGTGACTATGATTAACCAGTTAGAGTTACTAAAAGCATTTCTGCAAGAATACTAAGGAGTATTCGAAGAACCACACACTCTACATCCTTTATGAAGCCACTCTTATACCATTCCTTTGTATCCTGAAGTTGTCCCACTAAACATTCACCCTTACTCTTATCCTCATTCCCATAAGGATGAAATATAGCGACAATTTATTAAATTGTTAAACCAAGTATTCATTCATCCGAGTGTAAGTCCTTTTTCCAGTCCCATTCTACTTGTACCCAAAAGGATTCTTCATTGAGGCTTTATGTAGATTATTGGGAGTTAAACCACATTACTATACCAAATAAGTACCCCATTCCTAATATTGATGAGTTGATCATTGAATTACATGGAGCAAAATACTTTTTCAAGATTGACTTACGATTTGGGTACCATCAGATTCGAGTTCAACCTGAGGATGTGCCCAAAACTACTTTCAGAACACATTCCGGGCATTATGAGTTTGTTGTAATGCCTTTTTGGCTTACAAATACTCCTGCAACTTTTCAAGCTACTATGAATGATATGTTGCATCCTTTTCTTTGAAAATTCATTCTGATCTTTCTTGATGATATCTTGGTCTACATTAGGAATTTTGAGGATCATATGACTCATCTTCATACAATTCTTTCTTTGATGTAATAACACCAGTTCTACGTCAATTGAGATTTCTTGCAACTTGAAATCTCTTTTTTAGGATATATAATTTCAGCCAACGGGGTAATAGTGGATCCAGACGGAATTGCTTTGTTTTCTTAGCATCAATGGATACTACCATCACTTTGTCAGAAATTATGGTCAAATAGCAAGACTACTTACTAATATGACAAGGAAGTATACATTTGTTTGGATATATTTGTCAAAGAGGGCTTCCCTTTTCTTGAAAGAAGCACTCATACAAATTCTTATATTATAGCTACCAGACTTCTCTAAATTGTTTATTGTCGAGTATGATGCTTAATCTTTCTGTAATTGGTGATATTTTATAGCAAGAAGGGCAACCTATTTCCTTTTACAGTAAGGGGTTATCTAGTTCAAAGAGGCACAAGTTAGTATATGACTGTGAACCGCTTGCTTTGGTTTAAGCATTGCAAAAATAGAAGCATTACCTCTTAGGGCATAGATTTGAGGTTTATATAGATCATAGTAGCTTGAAGTATTTGCTGGAGTAGCATGTTATAACCCATAAACAACAAAGATTGTGGATGAAATTGCTTCCATTTGATTTCACAATTAAATACCAGGCTGGTTCATCTAACCAAGGGGTTGATACAGTCTCCAAAATTCCACACTCAGTTGAATTATTTGTTTTGGCAGTTCCACAAGCTTCTTCTCTTAATAACGTTCCCCATGCTGTAAGATCCTTACACTTCCTCTATTATCACTTCTCTACAAACAAACTCTACATCTATGCCTTATTACACCTTCTCTTCTGGGCGCTTATTCTTCAAAGACATGCTGGTTATTCCAACTTCTCATGACCTCTCTAAGTTGTTCATTTTTTAAGCTCATTCATCCCCTTTGTTAGGCCATGGTAGGGTATTAAAACCTCTTAAAAGGTTGCAGCACCAATTTTATTGGAAAAACATGAAAGATGAGGTTAAATGATTTATGGCTAATTATCTTGTTTGCTAGCAGAATAAGTATATTCCATAAGCTCCTGTAGGTCTTCTTCAACCTTTAGACATTCCTAGATAGATTTGGGAAGGCATTTCACTTGATTTCATCATTGGTTTGCCTAAATCCAATAGTTATGAGACCATATTGGTGGTAGTTGACTGTTTGAGCGAATATGCTCACTTTCTTGGCTTATCACACCATTTTACTGCCAAATTAGTTGCTGCCATTTTTTGTAAAGAGGTTTTTAAAAGCTTTATAGTTTTCCCAAGTCTATAATTTTAGACCAAGATACTATCTTTCTGAATGCTTTCTAGCAAGAACTCTTCAAACTCAGTGGCATAAAGTTAAGAATGAGTACCGCTTACCACCCCCAAACTAATAGGTAGACGGAAGTTATGGATCGCTGCTTAGAGACTTATCTTCGATGTTTTTCTTAAGGTCATGAAAGGAGCTAGAGTAATTATCTTCATTGGGCAGAATTGTCTTATAACACATGTTTTTACTCTTTTTCTGGTTCTACTTCCTTCAAGGTTGTTTATAGAAAAGAGTCCTTCTCTTCTATCTATTCAAAAGGGGGCTACCAATTTAGTTCAGTCAGAAAATTACTTTGATGAAAGAGATGTTGTTCTCTCCACCATTCGTGATAACCTTACTATGGTACAAGAAAGAATGAAACAATATGCAGATTCCAATCGAAGAGAGGTTGAATTTCAGCCTTGGGACATGGTTTTCCTCAAAATCCTACCTTATAAGCAACACTCTTTGGCTAAATGATGATTTGAAAAAGCTTTTACCCAGGTATTATGGTCTTTATGTTGTGCTAGAAGAATTGGAGCTATTGCTTTTGAATTGTAGTTGCCACTAAAAGCACAAGTTCATCCAATTTTCCACGTCTCCTTACTAAAAAAGGCTCATGGTCATAATTCTTCATCTCTTCCGCCATTACTAATTTTTGCAGATTGGGAATGTCATTTGGAACCTAACTTCATGTTTTCCTCGATGACTTAATCCAATTCTGCCAACCCTCTAGAAAATCGAATTTCTTGTTCAATAGAAAGGACACCCACCATAAGATAGCAGTTGGGAGCCATATGATTTGATTGCTAATCAAGTTCCATCGTTTCGCCTTGAAGACAAGGAGTCTTTTCATAAGAGCGGATAATGTTAGGAGTCTATGGCCCTTGTTGGTTTATATTAGAAGGAATTGTGTAAGACAAGTGTTGGTTAAAAGCAGTTTTAGGCTTATGTTTGATTCTGTTTAGGTATATCAGGGAAGTTAATTATGGTTATTGATTTATGTAGTAGTTTATTGCATTTAATATGTTGTTCTTATCCTATCCTAGTTAGTTATTACTTTGTAAGTCTATTTAAAGATGTTGCAAGACTTGTTATCATTATGAAAAGTATTATTCAAAAAGTCTTAACTCAACCTAAAATTACATATTCTGACCCTAGTAAATCCTTATTCTTCTTTTAGTTCCTAAGTTTTATCAGATAGATTAGCCAATACTTTGAGAAATATTTAATTTTGTGAACTTTAGTTGTTCCTTGTAATAATATTTGGAGTTGTTGAAATGATTTTGGATTGATAAGTTTGAATCATGCTCGGTAAGACTTTGCTCGTTAGACCCTTTTGTGCTTGACTATTGCATTAATAACTTTTTTTAATAAGCATATGTATCCTTCTATGAGAGGTAATCTCATTCAAGGTGTTATCGGGTATTAAATGTGAGCATCTTTCCCAACAAAGATTTGAACCTTAGTTTACCATGTTGTGAGGAATTAACCCTTTCTACTAGACTCATCCCATTGATTGCATTAATAACTTTGAAAAGGCTAAAATGGCCATATGGCATTATGCTTTAATTGTTGAGTGATGAGTTTGATTGAATTCACGGTTGTGGGCTTGGCTTTTGGGCTAAAAAGGGTTGAGATAATTTAGGAGATTTTGTTGTATAAGCATGCATGCATGCTACAAGTTATCAGTGGATTTTGGAGGGGAGGGGATGGAGGAAAACATTTTTTGAGTTGGATTAAAAGTATTGGTAGAAGTGTGATTATACAATTTTAATAAAAAGAAGGGAAAATTCTAAAAAAATACCATTTAAACTTCAAAATCCCAAATAGGTGATTTAACAATAAAATGATTTGTTAATTGCATTATCATTCTTGTTAATCCCATTACCGAACTTGTTAACGGGATTTTAAAGTTTAAATAATATTTTTTTAGCATTCTTCTTAAAAAGAATGTGCAAAATATAAAAGATTAAAAAAAATGAATAAAAAACATTTTAACCTCATTTCTCTAGTTTTTTTAAAAAATTCAACTTATAAATTTTTTTCTCCTTCTCCCCTCACGTTTAAATCCTTCGTATCAAATAGCCCTCAAGGGATTTGTTACTGTGTAAACCTGAAGGCCAGAGTTTGATATGAATGCATATGCGTGGCTTTATGGGCACTTGAATTAATATAATTAAATGGTATTAAAATGTTATTATTGTTTGGAAAATACTTATATTAAGTTCCTTATAATTTCGTCAAGTTCTCCAATCATATATGATCATGTGTCCTATTTTTAAATTATTATTATTTAACTATAAATTTGTATGAAAAAATAGGACACATGGTTTTATGTGATTGGTGAACTTGATGTAATTGATATAAGACCTTTGATGTAATGAATATAATGAACTTGATGTAAATATTTTATTATTATTGCTTTCTTTTGAAACAAGGCATGAATACTTAGTTTTATGGAGTTGGCCACACTTGGTGCTCGTTTGAAACAACAATTGAAGTCTTCAAAAGCAACTTTTTAATAATAATTTACGATATACGAGGTAAGTATGTGAGATGAGTATTGTCTCGACTTACATATATGAGTCGTGATCCCAAACATGCTCTTGCAAGCTAGTGTGAATGATGCCAACGACATTTTAAATCTTTCTTTCTTTTTTAATTTCTTTTCTTTTCTTTTTGTTTTTTTTTTTTGCGCAAATGCCCAATGAGCATGCTACTTTAAATTTCTACCTAATGGGTTGGTTAGGTGTGGTGAGATTTTTTTTTGGGTGCCCGGTTTTTGAAATAGATGTTAACTGCATGAGTGGATCACTACGCCACAACGATAACTTTCTGCTTTCCTACAAGACGATTTTTTTTCCTCCACACAAAGTACATATCAGTTTCTCTTCATATATAAATATTACTATGAAGAAAGAAAAAAGTGATAAGTTTAAATATTAGGTTTTTTTAAATATATTATGAGAGTTTTAATTCTTGATCTACCCTCACCTCACCCACCCTTACCACTTGAGCTAGTCTCAAGGAATTGCTTTTTTTATTTTTGTTTATTTTAACATGTAGATTATTTGTAAACATTAAATATTGATTAGTAGAAAATTTAGAGTATACAATTTTATTACATAAAAATGGCTACCTTAGCTGAACTAGCAGTGTTAGTAACATGTTTTGGTCCTGGCATCATCAATATGGGAAATCTAAAGAACAAGCTGTATAGACTTCGCCTGGCCCAAAAAGAAAATGAAAGCAGAGGAGCTAAATACAAAACTAACTAAATGCCCAAATGAATAGGAAATGCAATTTGAGGGAAGCACGAAGCCATTTCATGGCTGGAAGAGAGGACACGTGAGACGGCTATGGTTTGATGGATTCACTTTAGTAGTTTCCAAGATGCCAAATAAAACGCGGTATCTTAATGCTGGCTATGCGAACTTAAAAAAAAAAAAAAAAGGCCAGAATAATTTTAAAGAGAAAAGTTGGAGGGAAGCAAGTAGTGTTTGAGTTTTTTCTGAATTCTTTTTTTTTTTTTCAGAATCTCATTTCCCTTTTTTAGATTTAAAAAAATAAATGATCTAAATTTTATACTTTATAAAATCATCATATTATTTTAAATAAATAAATCTAAATGGTTAAAACATGATTTACATAATTTATAATTGTAATATAAATAAAATTAATAAAAAATTATTTTATTTTTTAAAATTTAAAATATTGTTTTTTAATTAAGATGGAGATGAGATTATGAAAAAATAAATCACGAAAAATGATTGTGAGAGAGGATGTCTTCCAGGCATGATTCGCATGAATGAGATGAAAGCATTTTTGGGGATTTTCCATTACTTTCGCTTTTTGAGTTAATATTTTATTATTTCCCTATCCTTGTTTTCTCAGAAAGATTTATTAATTGCCAGAATCAGAGTCCATGGATGGGGAACAAGCTGAACAGAGACTGTGAGAGATCCAATTCTATATTTCATCCCTTGTCATAGTTATAGTGTCCGTGTCTTTTTACAGCTTAATTCGGGGCAATGTTGATATTCGACGGCCAAGATTAGATTTGCAGGCATAATCTACATTACCCTCTATCCTGATAGCCTCCACTTTGTCTGAATTTCTTGATCCAACTCTCACTTCCTGTCTACTCTGATTTCTCCCTATTTGCTACGATTGCACCACTTGTAGCAATTCAAGCTTTTGGTGGAGGAATGAGCTGGAACGGAGAAAAGAGTGACTGCTGATCATCAGGTTATTTTCGCCATTGTTTTTCTTTTCTTTTTTTTTTTCTATTCCATTTTTGGTTCCCACTTCTTCAATTCAGGTTGGTTTTGAATTATGGTAGATACCCACTGTTTTTTTTTTCTTGCATTTAGAGCTTGAATGTTTTTGCTCACTTTTTGCTCGGATTCTGAATCGCTTGCACCACTTTTTAAAATTCTGATGGACGAGTTGGATTGAATTTGGTTGATTCGGAATATTAATTTTGGTTCTTAGTTCCTCTTATCCCATGTGGATAATACGAATTGATTTTTGTGTGCGTATGCAGCGAGATGAACTTGAAACTAGTGGGAAGTCACATTTACTTCTTGTTTGGATGATTTTAATCGGACTTTCGGCGCCTTCTGTTTTTTTTTTTTTTTTGGGTTGTGAAACTATGCACAGGTATTTCTTGCTGTATTCAGTGTGCCTTATCGTATTCCCGAATCTTTGTTGCAGTTGACTTGGTAATTAAACTCAACATGTTAAACAAGAACTTGGATGCCAATGGTGAGGAAAATCGGACATAAATTTGTGGGTGGATCATCTGTTGGCAGTGCTGCTCCTAGTCCTCGATTTACATACTTGGAAAACATTTGATAGCTTGTGCAATTGAGAAACTGTTCTAATGGAACTAAATAAGCCGGAAATTTCATTTGCTGCCAACCTTAGAAGGGCACCAGGTGTGTTTACTCAATACATGCATGCAGAATCAGCCATTGGTGTTTTAAAAACAGGACAGGATGTGCATAATAACATCTCAATACGGCCAGGGAAAGAATTTTCTGCAGAGTTTGGTCCTGAAGGAATTGCTGGTAGAAGAGAATCCGCTGCACCTGGTTCACTCCGAAAGCATGAAAGTAGGTTTGGATTTCAGGGGCAGAAAGGCCAAGTGAGATATGAAGATTTTACTAATATTCTGGGATTGAGGAGAATGAACTCTGAGAACCCTTTTGACATTGCAGATCTTAACTTCACAAGAGAGCCAACTCAAGAGATAGAAAATGGGGCTTTTGTTGATAAAAATAGCAAAAATCGAAAGGAAGAATGTAATGTTACACTAGGAGTGATGAAGACTCTAGGCGAATCAGTTGGTGATCAAGCTGATACAGGTATACCTGGATCTCCTTTTCTCAGAAAGGAATCCTCCTATTCAAATGAAGTTTCTGGTTTAGGAGTTTCAGATGGTTCTCACTCTGGAAAAATTAAGTTACTTTGCAGCTTTGGTGGAAAAGTATTACCAAGGCCCAGAGACGGGAAACTCAGATATGTGGGGGGAGAGACTCGCATTATATCTATCCGAGAGGACATTTCGTGGCAAGGGCTTGTCAAGAAGACCTCGGGTATTTGCAATCAACCTCACACAATTAAGTACCAGCTTCCAGGTGAGGATCTTGATTCTTTAATATCTGTCTCTTCTGATGAGGATCTTCAAAATATGATAGAAGAATACCATGGGCCTGAAAGGCATAAGGGATCTCAAAGACTTCGAATTTTCTTAATTCCCTTGAGTGAATCTGAAAAGGAATTGTCATTTGAAGCAAGAACTGATCAGCAGAGTAATCCTGATTATCAATATGTTGTTGCAGTGAATGGCATAGGGGACTGTAGTCCAAGAATAAATAGTTCAGGGCAGAGCCTGACAAATGAAGCTGGTCCATTAGGGACACATTTGAATTTTGCTCCAGACTTTCAGAAAAAATTTCCTAATGTACCTTCTTCAGAGATCAAGGGTGATGGCAGTGCTATACATCCAAACGGATTTTTTAATGATTCTCAGAATCTGCAGAGGACCTCCAATCAACATCAACAGATTTCTTCTCCTCCATTTCAAGGAGGAAATTCGAGCAAAGTTTATGCAGAGTCTCAAGGTGATAATAGCTCATACCAGGGAAGTGCTGCGAGTAGTTTATCCTTTATTACTGCCCACCTATCACCTAAGACATCCTATGTTAGTGCTGCTAATTGTAGATACTCCCAACAAATGGATGCGACTTTCCTAATTGACAATCACCCCTGCCACCAAGTGGATGTTGGTCTGCCAGAACAGAACCATTGGGAGCTATTCAGAAATAATCCTGGCAAGGAATTTATAACAGCTTCGTATGCTGATCAAATTGATGGTTGTAATGATGAAATGTTGAGTGAAAGGTCCATGCATCAATCAGGAAATCCTCTTTCCTGCCTGGGCGAGCCAATTTGCTCACAGTCTGGATCTAATTGTATTCCTGATTCTATAAAATGGATACCTCATGCATTTTCTGATTCAAAGTTGCATGAGAGTGGATTAAAGTCTGGTTACTGCTCTCAAGAAGGGATTGGTCAATTTTCCTCGTTGAACCTTTCAATGGCTCAGTTGTCTTCTGTGGTACCCTCAAATGTTCCGCAAAGGGACCTTATGGAAATCCAGCACGATCCCTTTCTCATTTATCCCCAAATACAAAGTAAGATACCAAATGTGGAGCCAGGTGAATTGCACAGAAGGCAGGATTTTCCATTTTCTTCCCCATCTGCAGTATGTTTAGGAGTGAACGATCCTATTCAGAAGGATAGCATTTTATACAGTAAGAGGAATCCTTCAGCTCAAACTGATTTAACTGCATCTAGCTTTATAGAGCGGCAGTGTGGGGACAATACTGTGAATATAGAAAACATGAAGAGAATTGAAAACAAAAATTCCCTTCAGAGTAAGGATAGCAATCTTTATGAGAGGGAATCACCTGCTATTGCTGTAGAGAATGTGAATGAATTGCATCTTCTGGACTCTTCTCCAGCGTCCAATTTAAATATCAAGGTTATTAAACATAGTCAGTTGGATCAATCTTCTGAGGGTATGATCTCTGCATCGTCTTGCATGAAAGGAATTTCCCAAAATAATCTGATTGAGAAGACCCCATTAGATTTTTTTCACATGAGCCACGGGACTGGTGATGGGAGAGAATGTGGTTTAACTGAAAGTTTGAATGGTGAGCTAGGATTTGATTTCTCTTGGACCAGAAAATCTGGGCTTAATGCATCATCTCTAAAATGTGAAGGAAACTCTTGTGGTAAAACTTCTCTAAGTGATTATTTGTTCGAGCTGTCCATGGAGCCAGTTTCTCATAAACAAGCACAAGTTCAACCTTTACAGAAGGATACAGATCTCTATGGAAATCCAACAGTAAGCTCAGCTGTTCTGTATTCTTCAGTACTTCATAATGATCCTGGTCCAAGTTCAAGTTTTCCTGTGAATGAACTACGGAACTCAAGCAAGAATGTTGTGTTTAAAAGAGTATCTTCTCCCATTGATCAGTATAGTTACTTCCAAACCCTAAACCTTGTAGCTACTTCTAGTCGAATGGTTGATCAGTATAGTTGTGGAACTCTTGCCTGTGAAACAAAAGTTGAAGATACAATGTTGGAGCAATCAAAAATTTTTGAAAAGTGTGGCAATTCAAATAAAGTTGAGCCACTTGTTACTATAGAAGATGTGACTGATGTTGTTCCTCCAAGCGTTGATACTTCATTGGTGCCCAACCCGCATATAGTGGTTGATACTGGAAGTGATGTATTATCCCCGTATGCAACAGAGTTGGAGAGTACTATTCCTGATTCTGAACCTGAGGTAGAAAATGTTGCACTCAGACAAGAGCATTTGCTGGTTTCTTTAGAATCTCTAACAAAAAATATTTTCTTTTATAGGATTTTAAAGATGATGAAGACAAGAATGAATCCCTTACTGATGCAATGATAGCGAAAATGGAAGCCAGCATCTACGGCTTGCAGGTTGTCCATCATTGAAATGATATATTTCCTGTTTTTATACTTCATATTATTTGGCCAGTTTGAACAACAATGTCAATCCACTATCCACATGGTTTTTTCTTTGTTTACACAGAAGATTCATCCCTTGCTCTGAAACTTAAAAGAATACCTTATGTTCTATTCTCTGGTTTAAACTCTGTAATAAGACTTATAGTAACAATTCCATGGTAGGGGGAAAAATAAATGAAGCAATTTAAAATGGTTCATCACCTCATGCCACTTAATTCCTAGTTGACAAAACTATAAAACAAATAAAAAATAAATCAAATTATTCTGTCTTCCGTTTCCCTTAAATGATTAATGTTAATGTTATGCACCACTTGGTTAAATACAGTGTGGATGCCAATTATTTGGTTGCTGGGATGACTTAATTGTGATTCCCAGCATCAAAATGAAAGATTCCATGTGTACTTTGATGACATGGTTAAAAAAATAACAAGTTTTGGCCAATCAAAACTTCCAGGATTAAATGACATTTTGGCCGAATAACATTTTCTCCTTTCAGAAGTATACTGTACAGTGGACTGGGATCTATTAGCTGGCCCTTTCCTGCATTGTCAACTCTATAGTTTGTCCATAACTGATTTTTAAGGTCATGATATTTAGATAATTCAAAATGCTGATCTTGAAGAACTTCGGGAGTTAGGATCTGGTACTTATGGAACTGTTTATCATGGAAAATGGAGGGGAACGGATGTTGCTATAAAGAGAATTAAAAAGAGCTGCTTTTCAGGAAAATCTTCTGCGGAAGAACGGCTGGTTAGTTTTCAATTCTATTTTCTTTTCAACACCATATTTAATATATAACGTGAATAAATTTTAGGGAAAATTACATTGAGGTCCCAAGCAAGAAGGGAAATGAAGAAATGGTCCCTTGAAATCGCAAAATGAAAAATTGGTCCCAAGGAGTTGTTAATAAAGCCTCTCAAGTTGTCAATGCCCAGCTCCTGGAGTTGTTAATGGGGCCAATTTTTCTTTTGTTGATTTCGAGGGACCATTTTTTCATTTTTCTTCTTGTTTGAGACCTCAATGTAATTTTTCCTAAATTTTATCTATATCCATAGGTCTAATGACGTCACCTCTTTTAAGCAAAGGGGATGGAAATGAAATAAGGTTTAACCCAGTGCCTGCATGGAGTTTCACTACTGTTTTTTTATTTGAATTTTGAATTTGATGATGCCTCAAATTAGAACATCTTTAATTGGATCTGGCTTCTTACAGTGCGTAGAGCTTCTCTAGAATGCATTGTTCATTTTAGAGACTGAAGTGCGTGATGAGAAATTATGATTCAGCTTTTTATAAAATAGAATCAATACAAGCTCATGATGACTGCTTACAGATGTGCAAAATTCTGTTCCTTTGGTCTTTCCATTAGCGGTGTTTCACTTGCACTTTAATCTCTTAAGTGCAAGGTGCACTTTTAAGGATCCAAGTCCATGCTATTTTCCTAATATTTCTTCAATTATTGATAATGCCATTTCAGTGGTGCTTTTCACTGCCAAAAGCTCGTTTCTATCAAAATAAAAAATAAAATAAAATCCACATGAACGTAATACTGTTTATTGCCTTGGCTAGACGAAAGACTTCTGGAGAGAGGCACAAATCCTCTCAAATCTTCACCACCCCAATGTGGTTGCTTTTTATGGGGTTGTACCTGATGGAGCTGGAGGAACCTTGGCCACTGTAACTGAGTATATGGTCAACGGTTCCCTTAGGCATGTCCTTGTCAAGAAGGATCGGTATGCTAACCTCACTCTTGTTCACTATATAATGTTGAATTGTTATTGATGCATGTATTGAATCTCCCAATCTTCATGCAGATTACTTGATGAACGTAAAAAGCTAATAATTGCCATGGATGCAGCTTTTGGAATGGAATACTTGCATTCAAAGAATATTGTTCATTTTGATTTGAAATGTGACAATTTACTTGTGAATTTGAGGGACCCACAACGACCCATATGTAAGGTGAGATGTCTAGATTCTAAAAATCAAGTTTCATCTTGTTTGAAGCAAGAGACAGGGCCTCCTTTTAGTGCTGAATGTGAGTACAATAGTCTTTGGTTTAAAGTGATGAAGCATATTTGGAGACAAAATTTAAGTCAAATCGAGTATAATAATACAGTTGGATGGATATTGTTATAGATTAATAATAACTTAAACATTTAGGATGAAGTGATCGTTGACATGGCTGAAATCCTCCTCGAACAATTAATCCAAGAGTTTCATTTGTTGCCCCCATTTCCTAATAAACTACTTCTTACACAAGATACAGTGGGCATGTACTTTGCCCACACTCAAGAACTTTTGAGTGAGGAGACATGTTGAAGATTATAATAAAACTATCCACTGGCCTTTATTTAATAGCTGATGCTTTTAGGATGAAATGGTAATTGACATGCGAATTTTTGAGCTGCAGAGATTTCATCATTCGATTATAGTTATAACCTTAATTTAGTTTGGACTCCCTAAAATATTTCTTAGCCAATATTATTAATGTCTATTCTTTTGCAATTGTTTTCCTTGATTAAATTTTAGGTTGGAGATTTTGGATTATCAAGGATTAAACGCAATACCCTGGTATCTGGGGGTGTGCGAGGAACCCTTCCTTGGATGGCACCAGAGCTGTTGAATGGCAGTAGCAACCGGGTTTCTGAGAAGGTCTGAAACTATTCAAATGCTTCCCCCCCCCCCCCCCCAATACAAAGGAATTAAATGAATTTTTAGCTTGTGGAATCACTCTGACAGGTTGACGTATTCTCATTTGGCATCTCTATGTGGGAGATATTGACTGGAGAGGAACCTTATGCAGATATGCATTGTGGTGCTATTATCGGTAATATATATTCAATCATTATCATTTTCATACCCCTGAAGTTTAATCCAAGCTAATCGACTGTCCCACAAAATCAGAAGTAGTTTTTCGTCAAAAATAAGTTCTTTAAAATATATTTGATGTTAGGACTTTTATATGTTGAAAAAATATAACGACTGCGGTCAATTGAGCAACACTGATACTTTTCTGGCTTGCATCATTGATTTGCTTCCTTCTCGGCAACACATGATTTTAGGGGGCATTGTAAAGAATACTCTTCGACCGCCAATTCCGCCACGTTGTGACCCTGAATGGAGGAAGCTCATGGAAGAATGTTGGTCACCTGACCCTGATAGCCGGCCATCTTTTACTGAGATAACTAGTCGTCTCCGATCAATGTCTATGGCTTTTCAAGCTAAGCCTCTCTATCAGGTGCAGCAGACAACACGCAGTGTTCATTGCTGATACCAAGGCATGCTCTACTTGTGATTAGTCATCCTTCCCCATTCATTGTTCGTTATCGCCAAGAGCCTGAGTATTGGGGTTGGCTTGAATTCTTTAAGGGTGAGCACATTTACTAGCTTCTTGTTTCTTTTTTCTGTTGGCAATATCATTTGTTTATTCTTTTAGTGGAAGTTGAAATTTAGATCATGGTATAAGTTGATTGTATCTATCAATTTTCTGCTTGTTTCATGATCGAACATTCTACCAGATTAGATTATAGGGAGGAAAAGCAGGGCGTCTTTACTGTATATGCATCCGAAATTGCTTGTAAGATATAATATATACACACTTGACTGTGAGCTTGTAAATTCTACAATTTGTTGCTTATTTTCATGTTTTCCTTGCTCTTTTCTGTTTCTCCTTGTTATGGAACTAAAGGCAAGTATGATCAACTTCTGTTAGAGCATGCTTTTGGTTAGCTAGGTATTTTTTGAAATTTATATGAAGATTATTGTGTATGGCTCATATAAGTAAACTATGAATATGACAAATATTGTTGTTTGGATAAAACTTATGTATTACTAAATATAGCTTCTGTAATTAGAGCAAACTTTTTAAACAGCGTATACTGTAAAGTCTTTCAAGTTTCAACACACATTTATGTGAAATTATAATAAAGAAATTAAAAATCTCGTGTTAACGTTCTTACTTTTTAACCGAAGTTTGAGGATATTTTGTACAATATTAAAATATCTTTCAAATGGTAAATGGATATGAGCAGTATCTGTTTGACTGCTCCTGAAAATATAAAAATAGTTTAGGGTATTGGATGTAATGTAACTTAACAGACATTTTGGAAGTTAATTAAGGAAGTATAAGTGTACCTAACAAATACTGTAGAGTGTTGTATACACTTAGAGAGTTAGCAACTCTGAAAATATATTTTAAAGAGCAAAATTGCATGGTAGAAAATTCGTCATCAACGGAAAATTGCACCACATATTACTTTAGGGCCTGTTTGATTCAAAGGGAAGGGATGGGATGGAGGGGAGGGGAGGGGATGGATCGGGTCACCTTGTTTTGTTTGATTGAAGGGAGGAGAGGGGAAGAGAGATAATAACTAATTTACCCTTTTACCATTATATGTTAACTTATATTTTTTATATTTATATAAATAATTTAAATTAATTTTTTAAATAAAATTTATTTAAATTAGTTTACACCTCAATATAAATCAAATAAATTATCAAAATTCAAATTTGTTTTACCAAGCGGACACAAATTTATTTTAATTCACACTGTTGGAATTACTAAAATAATTATTAGTAAAAAAAATGAGATTATAATTTTGTGCAAAAGAAGCATCACAGAAGCTGTGAGAGACGAGGTCAGAACTCTGTAAGTGCTTTTTTTATTTTTTACTCAAAGATATCATTGGAAATATGAAAAAGTCTTGGGGATAAAATAGTCAAATTTTTGCTTCCCTCCAAATCCCCCTAATTTGGAGGGAGCAAAATGGAGGGGAGGGGAAGGATTTGGAGCCCCTCATGTGGCTCCCCTCCCCTCCAACTTTTCATATCAAACAAGGGGAGTGACTCATTTTTCATCCCCTCCCCTCCCCTCCTCTCCCCTCCAACCAAACAGATCCTTAGAGTGGTGAGTGGTACTTCTAATTTTATCAAGTTTTGAATTTGGTCCAATAATTCTTTTTCCCTTTTTATTCAATCTTATTGTTTGCTCAGATATTAGTACTAGCCCTCATGTTAATGAAACTTGTCAATGTTGGGTGATGTGGCGTTAAATAAAATCTGACTATCTCCATATATTGGCAAAGATTTTGCCACCTAGATTAAACCCACTCTCCATTGCTAAACACCTTTCAATCCAACTGATTTCATAAGTAACAATTAATTGATTCTTCCTATCAGAATGACAACTAATTAGAGTTGAATAAAACTATTATTTTGTATTCTTGTGTGTTGATGTATATTTGTAATTCTAGAATAATCCTTAATGAGGAAATGTGTCAATATATCATTGCTCAGCTTTATTTATATAAGGATTTGCACAGGCCCAGAGGAATTCATTCTAGAGCTATTCAATTTATTACATATTTTGACTTGGTATCAGAGCAAATTATGTCAGCAATGGCATCATTCCCAGGGAATCCCACCTCTGACCTATAAAACCCTAATACTGTCTTAGCCACTATCACCATCGAATACTTTAATGTCATCATCAACCCATCACAATCGATCTCCCTTCAAATCAATCCTTCGCACAAATCAATAGTCATCACCAAGTTGCTTTCATCGTCATCCCTTCCTTTTTCATAGCCTTCTCTATTTCTTTTTCTGAACCCTAACCCTAACTCATTTATCTCCTTTGCTCTATACATCTATCCCTTTCCATCATACTCATTCTCTGCCCCTATTCCTCATCCTTCCATCCTTGTCACTCTTTCATCTTCTGATTTGAAACTTGTTACCTCTTCCTCACCCATTCCAGTCTCAACCATTCCTGTCTCGACCACCTTTAACTTCATTCCTTACCTATATTTACTCAGTGGTCATTACTTTCCTGGTTCTTACCAATTTGCTCACTAGTCACCCTCTATATCATCTTGGTTTATGCCCCTTCTAAGCTCCTTAAATCAAACCAACTCCATCAAGTTGGATGGAGACAAATTCGTGACATGGCAATCGATTATCATGCCCATTATTCGCGGGCATTGCCTTGAGGGATATCTCCTCGGCACCAAAGCTGTTCCACCTAAGTACTCTCTTGATTTGACTGAACAAGTCATTCTTAACCCAACTTATGGAGACTGACTTTCCATTGACCATATTTTACTTGGCTGGCTATTTGGAACGATGACGGTGGAAATTATAGCTCAAATGACTCGTTGCAAGACTTCCTCAGCTATACAGAAAGCAGTGAACGAGTATGTTGGGATGAACACTAAGTCCTGAGTTGCTCTTCTGAAAGGGGAATTTCAACAACTTAAGAAAGGATCCCTCAAAATGCGAAATACCTTACTAAAGTCAAGACCATCTTGGATAATTTGACTATCTCATGCTTACCCTTATCGATTAGTGATTTAATCACCCAAGCTCTAGCTGGCTTAGATACAAAGTATACTCCTATTGTAGTGATGCTTTTAGACAAATGAGAGTCTCTCCAGGTCAGAATTGTAATCAAAGCTTCTTACCTATGAATCTCAAATGGAACAGCTTCAATATGTTTCTCAGACCTCTCTCACCACAACATTTTCCAACTTGTCTTTTCAATCAAGCAACCAGTACTAAAATCGCTCCAAAAACTAGCAAAATAAAGGGGGACACCATGGCAGAGGCAGAACTAATGGTAAACGAAATTGGAACAGTGGCTGGAGCAATAACAACAAATTTGACAGACTTTTTTGCTATCCCTGTAAAAAGCCTGGCCACGAAATTGTGAGCTGTTATCGTCACTTTAACAAGAGTTATAAAGGGCCTTCTCGTAAAAAAGAGAATGCCTCTGCTTATGCTGTAACTTTAGAGACAACCACTAATCTAGCATGGTATCTAGATATTGGGGCAACTTATAATGTCACCCATTTAGCTAAAAATGTTGACCCTGCTGACTCTGCTCTAGGTATAAATTCTCTTTTTGTGGGTGATGGTGCCTCTATTCATGTTGAACAAAATGGTAACTCTAAGATGATGTGTGATAATGCTTCTCAGTCTCTAAAACTTAATGATGTTCTTGTTTTTTCCCAAGATAGCTAAGAATTTAATTAGTGGATACAGACTAACTAATGATAACTCTGATGTTGTTGTTGAGATTGACTTACTTAGGTGTTTGGTAAAGGACAAGGCTAAGCATAAGTTTCTACTACAAGGATTTACAACACAAGGATCAACACCAAGTCTCTACAAGATCAACAATGTTGTAGTTCCTACCAACAAATTTGCTGGTGTTAGGTATGGTGGTGGTAGTTGTAACGGCCTTTTTAAGTAACGGCACAGCTTCTCCCGGACTGTCTTTACTCAGTCGGGTTCCTCACTGACCGGGGACTTGCGTCTTTACTCGCAATCCCAGGCTCACTCCGCCCCCTGCGGAATTATCGCCGAAGCGAGCCTCCCCAGGTCTCGAGGACACTACCTGGGGGTAAGTAGTTCCTAACGTGAGACCTGGTACCATTGAGCTAGTCTAGCTCAATGGTACCAGGTCTCACGTTAGGAACTACTTACCCCCAGGTAGTGTCCTCGAGACCTGGGGAGGCTCGCTTCGGCGATAATTCCGCAGGGGGCGGAGTGAGCCTGGGATTGCGAGTAAAGACGCAAGTCCCCGGTCAGTGAGGAACCCGACTGAGTAAAGACAGTCCGGGAGAAGCTGTGCCGTTACAGTAGTAATGTTAAATCAAAGTCCAGTGTCTTTCTTACGGTTTTAGAGTCTTGGCATAGACGCTTAGGTTATCCAAGAAAAGAAATTCTTAAAGGAGTCCTTAGAGATTGTAATGTTGCTTTGAATGATAATGAAGAATTTACTTTTTTGTGATTCCTATCGACTTGGCAAGTCGCATCATCTACCATTTCCTAATTCACAATCACATGCCTAACATCCTCTGGACTTAATACATAGTGACCTATGGGGTCTATTACTTATTAAATCCTCATCTGAACATTACTATTATATTAGTTTTTCATATGATCACAACAAGCACACATGGATCTATCCATTAAGGGTTAAGTAGCAAATCCGCTTTAGAAGTATACGCGAAAGAGCAATGTTGCCCTGGATGTTTTTTTTGTCTCAATGTCGCCTTGAAAGTATAAAAACGTAGCAATGTTGCCCCTGTGCGTTAACAAAGTTAACTTTGACCATTAAATGACACATGTCACTGCCACATGGTAGTTGACATGCCACCTCATTACCATGCTTGTTTTCCCACATGTTTGTTTCATCATCTCCCACCCTTTTTTCTCTCTCCCTCTCTTTCATGACTGAACCTCTAACTTCCAAGTCCTATGCTTGGATTCTAGGGTCCTCTTCTTCTTCCTTCAGATCTAAAACCCACTTGATGCTTTGCCAATCTTAGACATGTCGTAGGAATTTAAATCAAAACCTCACGATCAAGTCTTAGCCACTCCTCTTTTGCCATAAAAAAAAAGCAGAGCAATCGAGCTGAGATTGAAATGGGATTTCAAGAACATGTGAATGGGGAGCTGGGGTTATCTGCAATCCCCTTGGGCACGAAGAACAAGTACATGAGAATGGACTTTGACCACACCGAGGATTACTATGATGGTTTGGACCAATACCACCAAGAATATAGGAGCAAGAGTACCAAAAAATATGTTATTTCCTGTGTCATCTTTGCTTCCTCAACAATGTCCTTCTTAGCTATGATATGCAACACATATTCCCTCCTTTTCTTCTTTGCGTTTCCAAAATGTGAGCTTTTTGCCTATTCTTTGTAGCAATCATCTTCATCTTCTTTCTCGATGTCATCATTATTCAATTAACTTTGTAGTATTAACATTGTTAGTGAGTTTCTTCAAACATTATATTTACCGAGAGATTATTTGATTTACCTCTGTATTTCGGTTTCACAATAACCATGAGTGCCAAAGATCATATAATATGCAAGTATAATAGTTCTAGATCTTATTTCATTAATTAAGATAAGTACACTTTATATAACCAGAAGCTTAGCTTATCTGCGCCAAGAAGAGTGAAGATTGTGATGACAAAATGTGAATTCAAAGCTCTCATTCTGCTAAGCAATGCTTAAAAGTTTGGGGGTGTCGTGTGATAGATGTGCAGTGGAGATATAAGTAAGAAAGGAGGGAGAGGATTAATGGAGATTTAAGAGAATAAGATTCGAAGGAATATGAGGGATTGGATGGGTAAGTGAATTAAAAGGTTCAGCCATGAAAGAGAAGGAGAGAGGAAGAGAGAGAAAGGGGTGGGAGATGATGAGTTGGATAGGGGAGAACAAGCATGGTGATGATGTGGCATCAAAGCTCTCATTCTGCTAAGCAATGCTTAAAAGTTTGGGGGTGTCGTGTGATAGATGTGCAGTGGAGATATAAGTAAGAAAGGAGGGAGAGGATTAATGGAGATTTAAGAGAATAAGATTCGAAGGAATATGAGGGATTGGATGGGTAAGTGAATTAAAAGGTTCAGCCATGAAAGAGAAGGAGAGAGGAAGAGAGAGAAAGGGGTGGGAGATGATGAGTTGGATAGGGGAGAACAAGCATGGTGATGATGTGGCATTTCAACTGCCATGTGGCAGTGACATGTGTCATTTAACGGTCAAAGTTAACTTTGTTAACGGACAGGGGCAACATTACTACGTTTTTATATTTCCAGGGCGACATTAAGACAAAAACAAATTTTCAGGGCAACGTTGCTCTTTCACGTGTATTTCCGGGGTGGATTTTCTACTTAACCAATCCATTAAAAACTAAAGGAAAATCAATATATGCTTTCAATCATTCCAAGATCATGGTTGAAACTTAACATGAGAAAAAAATTAAAATGGTCCAAAGTGACTGGGGCATGGAGTTTAGAGTATTTCAGACTCTTCTTGATGAACATGGTATTATATTTTGACATCCTTATTTACATACCTTACCACAAAATGGTCTAGTTGAAAGAAAGCACCTACACATCATTGAAATGGGTCTTACTCTTCTAACTCAAGCTAAAATGTCGGTATTCTATTGGTGGGAGGCATTTTCAACTATTGTTTACTTGATAAATAGGCTTTCTACCCCTTTCTTATAGAATATTTCTCTGTTTGAAGCTCTATATGGAAAAAGGCCTAATTACAATACTTTCAAGGTTTTTGGGTATGCATGTTTTCCATGTATCAGTCCATACAATCAACATAAGCTACAATTTCATAGCACCAAGTGTGTGTTTCTTGGCTATAGTGGCTCTCATAAGGGTTACAAATGCCTCAGCTCAACTGGTCGAGTTTATGCTTCTAGACATGTTATATTTAATGAAGTTGAGTTTCCTTTTATAGATGGTTTTATTAATCTGCGGCAATCGCAATCTGTTGAACCGATGAACTTTGCTAGTGTTCTTCCGGTGCATAGTGAACCCAATCCCTTGTGTGTTTTAGACACCAATTTTCAAAATACACATCAACTTACTGTACCCACTAACAGCTACCAACAAGAAGCTATTCCATTAGAAAATTCTCCTCTAATACTAATAGAGAATTCCAATTCTCCCTCAAATACCTCAGTTGAAGATTCTTCTAAAGATGCTGAACAATCGAACCTTAATATATCAATGCTAAAGCACAATGTTTCTGAACCGCATCATATTGATCTCGAACCACCACCCACTTCCAATTTTATAGTCCCTATGCCTCTTCAAAATAATCATCCCATACAAACCAAAAGCAAAAAAGGCATATTCAGACCTAAGGTACCATGTGTTGGCCTCACTTAAACACTTAAGGCAGTGCCACGTATTGCTTAAGAAGCTCTACACTCCTTTTGTAGAGATTGACTATGGTTGAAGATTTTTTTTCCCTACAGAGAAATTCCACATGGTCTCTTGTCTCAAGGCCAGCATGTCAGAATGTGATTGAGAATGGTGGATGTTCAAACTGAAATTTAATCCTGATAGGACCCTTGCAAATAGAAAAGCGAGACTTGTTGCTAAAGGCTTCCAACAAATCGAAGGTATAAACTTCTATGACACCTTCAGCCCTGTGATTAAAACTTCTACTATTCACATCATCTTAACTATTACAGTGGCATTGAATGGGGAAATCAAACAACTAAACATTAACAATGCCTTCTTGAATGGCTTTCTCTCTTAGCCAGTATACATGGAATAGCCTAAAGGCTTTATTGATTAAACTAAGCCACACTATGTGTGTAAGCTCTCTAAGGCCCTTTATGGCCTGAAGTAGGCACCAAGAGCATTGTTTAATCGCCTTCGCAATGTTCTTCTGTAATGGGGTTTTACAAACTCCAAGAGTGATACATCTTTATTTAATTACTCCAACAAGTCTTAGATCTTTATGATACTTATTTATATTGATGATATACTTAGTAACTGGAAGCTATCCCTATAGTTTCAAGTGCTTCACCATGACCCTGCACAATATATTCTCACTAAAAGATCTCAAATCTATTCATTATTTCTTAGGATTTGAGGTCTCCAGGGACAAAACCGGATATATCTGTTATAGGGCAAGTACATTAATGATATGCTTGAGCGTTTCCATATGAGTTCTACCTCTCTATACTTAACACCTATGGCAGCTCGTAAGTCTCTTTCAGCATACTCAGGAGAAATCTTGCCTCATGCATCCAAATATAGGAGTGCTATGGATGCACCACAATATTTGTATAACACCATATCTGACATAAGTTTTAGTGTTGGTAAACTGAGTCAATTTTTACCTCAACCAACTACAAAACATTAGAAAGCAGTGAAAAGAGTTCTGCATTACCTTGGACAAACGACACACTATGGGATACACATCAAGTCATCTACTCTATATGTTTGGATTAGCTTATGAGAGACTTATAAATGCTTATGCATGTAAGTCGAAACAAGACTCCTCTCACATACTTACCTCGTATATCATATATCATGATTAAAAAACTATTTTTAAAGACTCTAATCGTTGTTCCAAACGAGCACTAGTCGCTCATTTAGATGCAAATTGGCATCATGCCTGAATGATAGGTGTTCTGTAGGAGGATATTGTGTATTCCTTAGGGACTCTCTTGTGGCATGCATGGTCATCCAAGAAGTTAAGGGTGATCTCCAGATTTAGTGTAAAGTTTGAATATAGATCCCTAACAAATACTGCTATAAAACTCAGCTGGATTACCTAACTTATGTCAGAACTAAAACTAAGAATCCAACAAATACTAATAATTTGGTGTGATAGGACTAGTGCTTCTGCCTTGGCATCAAATCCTATTCATCATGCTAGAACGGAACACATCGAAATAGATGTGCATTTTGTAAGGGATCAAGTTATGGCTAAGAGACTACATGTTCGATATGTTACAATAGAATTATAGATTGTTGATTGCCTCACTAAACCACTGCATCATGCTAGATTATGGTGCCTTAGAGATAAACTGGGAATCACAGTAACTCCAACAAAAAGATTGCAACAGGAACTGATAGACAAAGCAGTAGGTGAGAAGAAGAGATAACGAAAAGAGGTTCAAAGCAAAGGAGGGAGTTGAATAACACTATTATTTTGTATTCTTATATATTGATGTACAATTGTAATTTTAGAATAATCCTCAACGAGGACAGGTGTCAATGTGTCATTACTCAGCTTTATTTATATAAGGATCTGCACAGGTCCAAAGGAATTCATTATGGAGCTATTCAATTTATTACTTAGTTTGAGTATTAGTAAGGTAAAAGGCGTTAAAATCTAGAGTTAGTACGGTTGAATAGGAAAACTGATGAAAGCAATCTGCAATGCATAACCAAAAAAAAATCTAAATCAAGCACTATTGTAGGGTTTGTAGCCATCCTCAAGGGTCTCAATCTTTGCTAGGATGAGCATATGTAAATTTCACAGATACATATTATCTCCATTTTTTAATATAAAAGTTAGTTCATTAATTTAAAAAAATTAAGAATACTAAATAAATTATTTAATTATAACGCATATTATATTATCGCTCTAAAATACTTATATACACTATTAGATTATATGTCAGTTTATAGATTAAAAAAATTAGTTTGGAAAAATAAAATAAATATATGAGATAAAATAAAAAAGGATCTTATATCTAATATCGAAATTCCCTTTTAAACTAGCTCTTATTGAGGACCAAGGGCAGTATTACTACATCAAAAGATCATATAGCATGTCATGAATATGTAATATTTTAAAGGGTTGAGGTGCAAATTTGCCCAAAAAGTTTTCATTGAGGAGCAATGTTGCTCCGAAAGTTTTTCTATGTTCAATATTGCCTTAGAAGTGTTAAAATATAGTAATGTTGCCCCTTATTATTAAAAAGTTAACGGTCTTTTTTAAAGGGTTAAGGTGTAAATGTAACAAAGAATTATTTCTCAATGTGCACCCAACACAACTAACTATTTTGGAGTGCAAAAGTAGACATTATGAATTTTTTGGTAGCAAAAATAGCAACTTGTGTCTACTTTTACACCCCAAAATATTCATGGTTGGATAACCAAATTGCTATTTTTACTACAGAAAAACATTCATAATGTTTACTTTTACATCCAAAAATAGTTAGTTATGTTAGATACATATTAAGAAATAGTTCTTTATTAAATTTACACCTTAACTCTTTTTTTTAATGATCAACATAAGTTTTTTAGTCCTATAGGCCAAAATTACTATATTTTGAAACTTTTGAGACTACATTGAACCTAAATAAACTTCTAGGACAACCTTACTCTTCAACAAAAATTTACGGGACAAATTTACATCTTAGCCCTACCTCTAGGGATTATTTGGTACGAGGGATTTTGAGGAAAAGGGAGGGGAGGGAAAAAAATTTTTTGACTCGGATTTAAAAAAATTGAAGAAGTGAGATTGGAAGTTTTTAGTTAATTTTTCTTATTTTTTTTTATTTTACATCTTATCTTTATTAAAATTTTATAACCCACTTCTCCAATTTTTTAAAATCTAACTCATAAAAATTTCCACTCCCCTCCCTTCCCTTCCCCTCCATTTCCTTACTGCCAAACAGACCCTGTTAAAGTCACCTTAAGCTGTAGAATTCATGTTAGGTTGGTTTGTACTGAGGAGTTGATTGTCCAAAGTAGTTTATTTCCCATGTCCAATCGTTTTTTGGGGTAAACCAATCGGTTTTGATGTTTTGTTTATAAGACACTGGCTAAAATGTGAACTTTCAATTCTTTCATGTAAACATCAATCACTGACATATGGCGTAAACAGAAACTTAAGCAATGATAAAGCTTTCCCGCGTCCAGAAGATGCATAGAAAACAGAGCTTGCTTCACCATTTTTTTTTTTTTAAAAAGGAACCTTTATAATGTGAACATCTACCCTTCATTGCTGGATGATACAATGACTATAATCAAACTTGAAGCAGTAATAAACCCTTACTCTGCAAGAACACAAGAGATCACCCAGGGGCCACGCCTACTGGGAGGTATATATATTTATTGGTCCTTCCTGCAGGAATTTGTACTGCCTCTGTAAAAAATTTGGAAAAAATCGTTTGTAAATTCCCATTAGATTCTACAGATTCTGTGAGCATCTTCGCCATCTCAGCAGCCATCAGCATCAGTGATTGCAGCAGTAGAGCCTCTACTTCAATTCCACCAGAAACATATATAATACTTCCACACAAGGCAAATGATTATATTTAGGCAGCAGCAGAGACGTGTGTGTGCTCATGGCCTGGAATTCAATACAACTATCAACACTGTCATTGTGACGCAAATGCAAATGCCACTAAAATAACAAAATGCTTTCACATTGGGTAGTAGTTATGTTAAAAAAATTAGAGTCTCAACCTCTCAAGTAATGCTTCAAGCTATAGGATATAATAAATAAGCATGTTATAGCACATGACCAATCAATGTAGCCTTTAGCTGGTCTCTAATGTATATATTACCTCCCATCTTTAATATAAAATCTTATTTCTAATTTAATTTGCACTACGAATGAGATCTTATATTAAGGATCGAAGGTAATATTACTTCATTAAAGGACTTATTCAGTGTATTTTTAACAGATACATAGAAAGAAGGTCCATCTGGTTAATGCAAAACCAAGGGGATGTCAAAATATTGCATGCAAAGCTTTCCATTTATCTGATGAAATTTGGCCATTCAATGTACTGAAATAAGGCAAGAAATCAAGAATTTACCAATGCAATAGTTGGCCCTGCTCAATCAGATCTCTCAAGATCCCTAAACCTTTTGTCCCAATCACGAGCCTCAAACTCTTGTTCAACTAAGTCTTTGTCAGTACGGTACAAAATTTGATCCTGTCCAATGACTGTCTTTTGGGCCATGTCCCGGGCATTGAGAAGCTGAAAGCCATAAAGAAAACTGTGTCTAAGGAGGATTATGCTGATTAATCCACACACAAATAACCTTTTGCACATAAGCCAACATGTAGTTCTATTAAATTAGCTCAATTCCTTGCCTCGGTGAATAGCTAGTATTATTTGTCACATTTAAGCTCTAGGGATAAACAGTCCAAACTAAAATTACAAGATGTAATTTCCCATATGGTAAAAAACTTAAATTATTCCAATACATCCTTATAATTAAAATTGCTATTAAGAAAAGGGGGAGCAAAATGGCACACAATGGCATAACTCAGCATGTGAGAGAGATACACCTGTCAGATGTGATCAAATCATGAGCAGCACCCAACAAAACAAATCCACAATAAGGAAATCAGATGGAATGCATTAAGAAACGAATTTCTTTCAGATTATCATTTCCAAAATATCTAGTGCTTAGTTGATATCGTTAAAGATTAGTATTGAACGAAATCACTTCTAAAATAGATTAATCATAATAAGTGATTGGGGCACTTGTCAGGTAGCACCCCTAACAAACTACCTTAGACGTCTAGTGACTCTAGTCCTCCACGGTGCCCATGAATTTTTCATTCTCAAAGAAAATAACTAAACATCTACTTTTTTCTTTACTTCGGGATGTCTGCGGTGTTTTATCCTTGCACACCTTCACCACAAGTTTCCTTTTGTATATACAACACATCTTATCATTTATCGAAGACATGATACTATGGGATTACAGTTTGAAGCACGGGATCAAAGTTATAGGGATCAGCAAAAGTAAGTCTGAAAAGTGAAAATTACAGTATTTCTTCGGCACAGCCCACAACAGATCAATACAGAAAAGCAGCACAGGTGATTGGAAGAATTAAGGAAAACAAAAACTACGAAGAACTACCAAACCGAAGTTACCAAACAATGAAACTATGCCACTAAAATTAGAAACAGCAGTCCATA
Source organism: Albizia julibrissin (assembly GCA_037074505.1). Classification (NCBI taxonomy): domain Eukaryota; kingdom Viridiplantae; phylum Streptophyta; class Magnoliopsida; order Fabales; family Fabaceae; genus Albizia; species Albizia julibrissin. The sequence goes on from CM073487.1 coordinate 41,876,289, forward strand.
CAAAAGGAATCATAGATGAACACAACTATGGCTACCTTCTTCCTCAGTGAAATGTCAGGCAATTCAAGTATTTGAGCACACTGCTGCCTAGCTTGGTTTCTCTTTTCAATGTCAGCATTCCACTTGCGAATAAAGAACCATCTAACCAGAGGAATTGCAAAGAAAGAACCAGCATAAATCTGAAAATATTAATCATTCAATTCTCATTTTACAGAAGAGTTAAATTAATGTTAGATAAGTATAAAAACAAGGATTCACACTATAAGCAGAGCAATTAGCCAGACTACCACTTTTTTTAAGGTTTACTCTGCTATGTCATGGCCTTGGTATAATCAATCAAATTACACATAATTTCTATCAAATATCAGGCCTCTTTTCCAATGTTGTTATAACGATGTTTCTTCTTCTTCTTCTTTTTTTTTTTTTAACACTACAAAGGCAAGCATGTTACAACCACGTCTCAAATCCTAGACCCGGACAGTTTTGTGGTTGTAGACGTTTATTACTGGCTAACTCATAACATGACAACAAAAATCATTAAACTTAAACTAACTGGCCTAAAACTGTAAATTTGCGGTAAAATTGCAAGTTTCTAAACTGTTTGAAAATGGTTATATCATTATTATTAGAGTCGATTCCATGACTTCTCCGACTTCTCAATTTTTTTTTTAATCAAATTCTAGAGTTTTTCTATTCAGGCTTCCCTTTCATCTCTTTGGTCCTTGCCTTCTAGTTTCTCAAATTATCACATGACTACCATTCACAAAAACACGGCATTATGATATTCTGTTTCCCTATTTTGTGTTTTTATTTGTTATCTTTATTTTATTGTTATGATTTTTTTTAATTAACAATAAATATGAAGGAATTTGCTAAATGTAATTAATAGTTAACAATTATTATTCTGTTAAGTATTGGTATACTTTTTATTTTTCAATCAAAATATTTTGTTCAAACAGTTTAACTTGTACTTTTTTCATAAAATCAAGTAAATGATAAATTGATTTTAATAAATGTTCATTTCTTATGTATCAGTTAGCTATGCATCATAGAATGTTTAACTTATACTTTCATGAATAAGAATCTGATATATGTATGATATATATTAATCACTTAATTTATTCTTATTTTGTTAAACTATAGATCTTATGCTACAAGTCTTGCATACATGTTCATGTTCACTCCATGAGTTTATCTAAACTTGCAAATTCAACAACCTTGCTTATTTCATCCTTTAGGCACATTTATTTTTCAAACCAGTTCGTTGATCAAGCTCATTTGTCTGGTTAACAAACTTTGCCTGATAAGAACCCTTTTTTTAGTTACTTCAGGAGGGCTCAAGCCATTGACCTCTCTACTCACACTTCACCCCAAACTTGTTACTTGAGCTAGTCCCAGTGGCTTTGGCTGGTAGAAACTTTAATGTGCAGCTTTATGTGCATACAAATAACTAAACTGAACTGTTTAACGAAAAAAAGGCTACACTGAACTGAGAACAGAAATGTAGGTAACATGATCCTAAGTGTTAATTGCTATAAGTTTTGCACATACAGGTTATGGACGGGATTCACCTCATCTAAGAGCCAAGGTTCACTAAGTAATATGATTTGCTATAATAAGCATGATCCTTTTTATTTTATTTTTAATAAGAGCTCACCCATTTTCGTTATTATCACTTTACTTGTTATCGACTCAATCCTCATCCGTTTTTTTCTCATTTTTCTTTCTTTTTGGTAATGGTTTCTCCCCCCTTGATCAATGAAAATAAAGCTGTCAAAGAGGGATGGGCACATGTAAACTAGAACTGTTAATTGGGAAGCTACAGACTTAAAAGTGATGCCTACATCCTATCTACTCCCTGAACTAGTTAAATGACTACATCAGGATCTGAAATTTAATAAAAATCTACATTCATAGTTTTTCTTTGGATAAAAAAAAAACCAAGAATTTTCAGTTTTGAAGGTGGACCAAGAAGTAACTTGAGTGTTTAAAAATCAAAGTATCAATCATACCTGAAGAAGAGGAAATATGTCAGCTACAAATTTAATGAAGCCACTAGGTGCAACTGCCATTTCACTTTGGAAAAAAAAAAAACCAAGTGAGGACACTCAAGTCTGATACAAGAGGAAAATAACTCACTAATAAATCATGTCAAGGCCGTACTTCAACATGGTTCCAAGAATAATAACCCCAAACAGATTAAGACCACCCAGGCCTATGACCATTGCCCTCTCTGACGCACTGGTTTTACTGCAAAGGAAGAATTATCCATGTCAAAATTTAATAAGAGAACACACCAATCAGTCACAACAAATGCAATGTAGAACCTGAATTGCCATTTCTTCTCCTTGAAAAACTTTTCAACGCCTCCAACCCAATCTGCCCATCTTCTTCCCACATATTCTTTCCGCCTACTGCGTTGTGAAGAAGCAGTCCGTTGCAGAGATGGAAACCTATATAGAATATTTCCCTGCATAACAAATAATCTGCAGGTAAATAAGGAAAAAAACAAAATGAAATTCATTCCTCGAAGTACTATATTCTAGTGGGTTGTGGAAGGCATTGTGCTTAAGAGAAAGACGGTTCTCTAAGAATCATAATGAGCATTCATAATTAGGAAAGAATGGGAGAAGAAAAATGAACAGGTATCAATTTAAACCATTACTTTGTACCAACATACCTCTTCATCAATTTCAGGCTGACCTTCAAATCGCAAAAGAACCGGTAAGATATAGGACTCATCTTCCTGCACTTATCCATGCATTGAAGGTCAAACAGCAGGGCAATGAGAAAATACACCAAATTCAAATTAAAAAGAAAAAAGGTTCATCGTCCTTGAATCAATATCTACAGTGTAGGACAAACAACAGAAAAAAATAATAAAATGGAGTAAACATGTAAACCAATAAAAAAACATAATCAGAGAGATAAATAGATACACAAATCCAATCAAACAAGCCAAGAATTGTGAAACCAATATATGCAAAATAAAAAATAAAAAGAAAGAAAGAAATGATAGGGAACGTCAAAGAAAAAGGAAAAAGTCAAAAACCAGCAGCTTGAATCGTTAAGAGCTTCAATATGTGAGTGTGTGTGTAGAGAGAGAGAGACAGGACAATGTAGGAGAGCTGTGGAGGAACCGAACTGCCAAGAGCTTCAAGTGTTGACACATTCAAGCTGCAGAGATGGTGACTGTCATAGAGGCTACTGCTGCTTATGAAAGAAGAGGGAAGTGAGGTAAGCGAGAGTAGGATAATGATGACTCAGCCCCGTTCATATCTTGAACAGTCATCACCTCACCCGTCATCCTGTTTGAGCTCATTCAACATAGCAACTTTGTTTGTTGCGGGATAGAAGATGGTTCAGAGAAGTCTAACTCACCTGATAGGTTTTTGATTTATTGAGCCAAAATTGTCATATTGAAAAATGATTAAAATGGTCTTCAAAAATATCATTCACAGGAACTGAGCATTTTTATATAGCACCCCCTAAGGAATGAACCGTTCATCATGTTGATGGAAAATGAAATTCCTAAGAAGTCTGAAGGTTGCGTACCAAAGAGGGAAAATACTCGTTCCATCATCACTTTTTTCTTGGTGAACAAATTCTCATTCCTTTTCCATCTTCCTTTCCATATCTCAAAATCCATCAAACCAAACATGGCCTCAATGATGCCAGAGCCAGATAAATGCACATTCTATAAATCTATAAGCAGATCAACAAACTAAATGATGCAAAAGCAAACTCTATATTATATAAGGTAAGATATGAAGATAAAAAATAAATTCTATAAAAGCCACATTATTCATAAACCATGAACTATACAACTCTTTGGTGAGACTCTCTAAATTGCCTGGGAAAACGTGTTTAGTACTGTTATAAAAGCCAAGTCACCTTAAGCTCCTTTGCAGACTCTAGATCAAGGTATGGTGCCAGTTCTTCTGCTGCAACCACACCCCCATTAGATGCTATGTATTGCCCAATCTGCAAATGAAATGAGCACAGCAGAACAATTATTGCATGTAAGGGAAAGTAAGATGCTAAGGTGGACATAAGCCAAGAAAATAAATGACGATGTATATTTACAAGTAGATTAGCTTCAAAATAAGATGGTGAACAAGGAAAAAGTCAAAAGCAAAACTAAGCATTTTAAAGATGACAAAGTAGCCAACAAGTTTCTTAACAAGAAAAAAATAAAAGTATAACTTTGACAAGGGGCAGAGATAACAAAATAATCTTGAAAAAAAATTTGCAAAAAGCCAAAAAAGAATTAGTGTAGCAAATATTTATTAAAGGCAACGGACCACTAAATTCAGTCCTCAAATATTACCAACTTCCATCTCTCTTCTTCAGTTCCTTGATTTGGATCACCATCTCCAAACACAAATGAGAAAACCTATAGGGAAACAATTAAAAAAAGCATTTTAGTTTATGAAGAACAAGAAACAAACGTGAAAGACAAACAAGATTCATTTGCATCACACACCGATTCAATGAAGTTCATCTTTTCATCATCAGTTTGTATCCTCTGTCTCCTATAGTAATACGGATCCCAGTACCTTCCAAGTCATATTATAGATATGTCACCAAAATTCATCTTAAAAATCTTCTTTCTTGGGCTAAATGCAACTAGACAAGTAATTTATAGGTATAGGTGACTATGATATGGATTGAGAGGATGAACAATACGTTTGCCATAATAAAAACAGCTGCAATTCATCTTTACCTTCTCTTCAGGATGATATATAACTGTAACAACAGTTCATAAGGTAGTTACAAGGGTAGTTACCATATAGCCGTTAGTGAATTAGTTAGGCACTAATTGTACCCTAACCCCTGCCTCTACAAATAAGGCATAACCCCCTTGTATATGACAGTTTTTGACATGTTAACGGATTCTTAGAGAATTATTCAGAAACTCTTCTCTCTATCTCTCTCAGTTCTTTTCTCTTACTCCCTCTCTTCTTCCCTTCAACCCTCTAATCTTTTTTCTATCCCTAATCTCCTAAATTCATATTACTAAGATCTATCACAGGACCAACATACTAAGACATAAACATGAAAGAATTTTACAATGGAGCAGCAAAATCTCTCATGAGATTAATGCTCCTATAATCAAGAGTCAAGAACTTTATCCCTATCTTAGAATGCAATTTCAAGAGCTGGTTGGGAAAAAGTGATTTTGTGGATGAGAAATGTCCTTGGTGCCCTTGAATGAAAAAAGTAATATTTTACCAGAAGAGGTCTACTGGATTGAAGTAGAAAGTGACTCCTGAATCATATGTTCTACCTCCCCGCCTTCCACGATTGTCCTCATCACTGTAATGAAGCAACATGGTTAATGCATTGAAATGACAAAATATATCAAAACACGTCATGCTTAGGAATTGGGACCAATAAAACTCAATTTAAAGCATTCAACATATGATAAAGTCGCTAAGTACCTTCTGCTAGTAACCAGAGCAATTATCGTAGTATAAACAAGAACAATGGACGCTATAAGTGCTGTTCCAAAAGAAACCCTTATCAAGTATTCTCCAGTGGCCTGTCAAAGGCAATGTCCTATAACATTAAAAACCAAAGCACGAAGCAAGACATACGCATCAGTCAATAGAGAAGGTCACAACGTAGACACCTTTGCCTTTTCAAGAAAAGGTTCAGCTTTAATCCGAAATGATTTGGCTGCAAGCTTTGACCGATAATCTTTTGGAAACACATACAGAATATCACCCTCCTCAGAAACCTGCAACATACCATCTTGCAACAATTGTACTCACGAATCAAAAACTTAAAATAGGCCTAATGAAACAAGAGCTCATAGCCCGTTTCGCATGATGCAACCTCACAAACTTCCAGATAACTACCTCTAAGAATCCATTGGTGTCGGCTGCAAGAGCCTGAAGAGCCTTCTGGGCCTCATTCAACTTGAGCCCAGCCTTGCTTGCCACATCCCCAATAGTCACCCTTCCTCCACATGAATCCACAGCGTCCATCGTCCGCTTTCTCACATCAGACGGCAATTTATCGCTTTCCACAACGCCTCCCGGTCTAATCCCTTGAGCCACATCAACACTCGCTCTCGCAACCGGCACTAAAACCCTGTAATTCCAAACCCTTTTGGGGAATCCCAGAAAGATTGGCTTTTGCACGACTGGGAATAGGTTTGGGGGCTTAGTGGAAAACGAAGCTTTACATAAATTCTGCTGAGGGTGACTGTAGAATCGAGAGCTTGGTATCACAGTGAAGCATGTGTAAATGCTCGCCATTTGGGTTCGGAAATTCGTTCCAAGTTTCAAGTTATCGACATGGAAGTTTCTGAGCCACAAACTTCGGGCTTTCGCGGAAAGAGAAGGAGAAAGCAATGAACTCTGACTTCCGATTCCGAGTAATTGAGTATGAATTCGAAAATCTTGAATGTTAATGGTAGATTAGATTCCGAGGTGTTCAGCCATTGTCTAAGGTGTGGGCGAAAAGAAGGCGGGAGGATGAGGCTCGTATATTGACGAATCTGCCACTGGAAATACATCCATACCTACATACATAAATATCATAATGTTTGGTGGAGCTTACGTTTATTTATAAATGTGATTTACGTAAATTGAGATAAAATTTTTTTATATATTTATTTTATAGATCGTAAAAGTTATTTCATAGACTGTAAAAATTACCTTATATACTGTAAATTACGATTGAAATATACGATTAGAAGTTCTAACCGCTGTTCTAAACATCCAATAATCTAAGGGCTCGTTTGGTATACTGGAATTGATTTTGATGGATATGGATATGGTTATGAATATGAAAATAAAGTTTAAAAGTGTGTTTGGTATGTACATGGAATTTAAATATTATTTTTATTTAATATTTTATATTTAAAATGTAAAATTACCAATATGTCAACCTAAGAAGGTGAGATGAGATAAAACCATTGTTATTAAACTCGGACTGGACCGGCTGGTCCAGCCTGGGAACCGACCTGAAAACCAGTTCGGTCCGTTGATTGGTCCGGTTCAGGTTTTTTTATATAAAAAATTATTTTTATTTTTTAAAAAATCATATTAATAAGCCTAAAATATTCAATTTCTCATCAGTTTTGCCCTGGTTTAGCTCCGGTCTGACCCATTAACCCTTGACCTAATACCCTGACTGGTTCAGTAACTGGTCTGGGTTTAATAACCTTGGATAAAACCATGCAAGTTGAAGGACAAAAATGGATTTAGGTACATGGAATTGTAAATCTTTGCTTTTGAGGTGGAAGTCAATTTGATGGAATTGGAGAGATTTGGCTTCCACATGGAATTACAAAAATTTCCAATTACATCATACCAAACAAACTTAGACATGGAATTAAATCTAATTCCAATTCCATACCCCCAAATTCCATCATATCAAATGTGCCCTAACTATTTATTGAATTAAGCACTAATATTTTAAATAAAATAAAATTTAAAGAATAAAGACCTACTATTTAAATTTGAGGACTAAATTCTATAGTTTAAAATTTAAAGAATTAAAATTAAAATAAAGATAAATTTATCAAAAATTATATTAATCTTTAATTTTTTTTGGTACAAATTGAAATTAAGTGAACTATAATTTCTTAGCTTTTTTATGTCAATAAATTTTATTTAGAAAATATTAGTGACAAAATTGTTATTCCAATTTTTTTAAAAAAAATCGATGCACCCAACCCACTGGATGACCTTGTTAGACACAGACGCGTCCTTCCACACAAAGGAACCATCTTAGCCAGCCTCACATCGATCTTTCAGGGCCTCAGCCATGAGGCGGTTGTAGCCGCTGAGTCCTCTGTCTTGGGTCCCACACTTACGCCCCCTCAAAGCTTTATTAATACCCTGCTTTTTCGCATTTTTACCTTTTTTTCTATGCCTTGCAGTTTCAAATATTTTTGATTTCTTTGTGTCTGTGGCAGTTCCTCCACGCAATCTTTGCGGAGACCAACCCCAGAGTAAAAAAACTCAACCCCTCTTCGTAAATACCCTTCTTTAATTCTACCAAGTATTTTATTTCCGTTTGCAATATATGTTTTCCGATCCTGATTGAGCTTGATCGCGCTCTCAATTGGTGTTTCTAATTTTTTCCCCCTTGTCGTACTGTGTTTTCTTTTCGATTTTCATGTGATTTGAATTTTTAAGGGTTTGGGTAGGGTTCCTTTCGTTGTTTTGGTGATCGGATGTTGATCTGGTCTTGGGGACCTTATGCGACAATTCCTAGGATATCGATTGATGTATTTTTGACTGCGTCTGGCGACCTCTTCTGCGCTTCATCATCGTCTATGAATTGCTTCACACCTTGATTTTTTGTTTTTCGATCGGATGATGAACATTTGTTGAAAGGTGCCATGTTCTTGGTGCTAAGTCTTATTTAACTCCTGCCATTAACCAAATCCATATGAATATATCAGTTGACGTTGTATAGACATAAATTTTATATTGCCTTGGAGTCTTATCGTTTTCTTTCTCTGGCTAAATTTGTTGTTTTCCTTATGACCGACTTAGTATTGGAGAGAGTGTTCTGCTTTATATTATATATTTGGCCAATCAGGAAAAAAAAATGAAAACTTTATATCTTCTTGTTCAACATTTTGATTTATAAAGCTCTGACTGCCATTATTCGGAGAATTTCAAAGTCTTTATAAGACTTTTTTTTTTTTTTTTAATTTGCAAAACAAAATCTTGCTAGATGTTAAAGTTGTGTAACGGGACACTTGATTAGACAGGATGACAGGAAGAAGTCCTGCAACCTTTACTAACCTTATCTTCTGTGGCCATTGCCAATTGATGCTATCTTCGGCTACTTGAAACTATTCGTAATTATTTTCCTGCCAATTTAGTATGCAAACAGTATAAATAACTTAGGCTCCATGCAAAATAAGCTGATGGGGTTACTTGGTTGCCCTAAATTATCTATTCATGCTGTGATTTTTTGGGGATGGAGGTTAATCTTATTTGATCTTTTTAAATACCGAAGTATTGTACAATTGGAATGGTCAAAGAGAAATGTTGAGTTAAGGAAACAGCTTAATTGTGCCCTCATTATTTGATGATTCTTTTTTCTTATTATTGCTTCCTTGTGATTTGTTAGATCGGTATCTTGTGTTGCTAAAACGTTTCTTTTTCTTACTTTTTGGTGTCAAACCTGCAGATTTTGGGGCTACTTGGTGATTCTGTTGTGCAGAAGTGTTCGTTAATTATATATTTGCCAAAGATTTTAGCATACATTACTTAATTATTATTTAACGTGGATTGGAGTATTGCATGAATGTTGATTCTTTTGTGAAGTCAAGTAAGATTCTGTAAATACAATTTGAGACTGGGAAGCGTTCAGTAGGGAAATAAGTGAAGCCTGTTCTCTTGGTAAGTTATGTATATATTAGAATTTTACAAATTGTCTTTTGTGTTGGAAGCACTGAATTTATGAATTATATATTATCTTGCGTTTGTTTATGTACTCCATTTATTCTTTAGTACTAAGAAAACTATCTGTGTTGATGTTCTAGGTTCTATTATTCCATTGAAAATGGGATTTGATATGATTTTGAATCTAAGTAGGCCAATTATTCTTGTCTGTTACAATTTACAAGGAATTAACACATTTCCTTCTCCTTTGTCAAGTTATAGTTTTGAACCCTGTATTTGCACATAGCAAATAATAGCTTTTATTTTTTCCCATTATCTAAGGTTTGGTTGATAGACCCTTTTTTTAATCTAAGCTTTCATTCAAAATATTGGCACTGCAAGCTTGACATGTAAGAAACTTGGATTATTGCTTGCCCCAAGTATGATGATATTGGCTCTACAAGGCCAACATATGAGAATCGTAGATGAGTTGTAATGATTGGTGAAGGCGATCCCTAATATTTGGGTTTGATGCATTCACGCCAGAAATATGTTGATGAAAATTGAGCCAGTTATTTCCAGTTTTGTGTTTTGTTACTCCAAACCATACTTTTTCTTCCTGTTTGTGGAAACTAAATGTGTTTATAAATGCTTATCTCCTGTTTTATATTGATTTTATTAATTTATTAATTATCAATTTGTATGTCAGAATGTGTCATATTTAATTGGCATGTTATCACGTCATGAAAAAATGGAAGTAATATTTGGTTGGTTGCATGCATCATCCGTTGTTCTGATTAGTTCAATATTGTTAGTAGTTATTACTGTGCGTGGAAGATGACTGCTGTTAAGCGAAGATTGTATAGTGAGTCAGATATCCATGCTCTTCACAAAGAATTGGATGAAGTTTCATGTCCTATTTGCATGGATCATCCACATAATGCTGTTCTCCTTCACTGCAGCTCTTACGAAAAGGGCTGCAGATCTTACATCTGTGATACAAGTTATAGGCATTCAAATTGCTTGGATCGGTTTAAAAAAATGCAGGCCAATTCTAAGGACAGTTCAAATTTATCCAGTTCTTTAGTAAACACAAACAACCCTGGTAATAGTTCTGATATTAATCTCAATATGCAACCTGGCTTGAATGATGGTAATGAAAATCACCAAAATGAAACCAATACTGTATTGTCTGTTGGATTGCTTCGAGGATCAAGACAGGGTGATGTTCAAGATCCAAGTAGACATTTCAACTCGCCTAATGAAGGCATTTTAGAAACTGTTGATTCTGAGACCTTGCAGGACAGGGCTGAGCTTGAGGAGTTAGATGTAGATAATTCATCCGGGTCAAAGTTGAGCTTGAAATGTCCCCTATGTCGAGGAACAGTGTTAGGTTGGGAGGTTGTTGAAGAGGCTAGAAATTATCTCAATTTGAAGAAGAGAAGTTGCTGTAGGGAGTCTTGCTCATTTGTTGGTAATTATCTTGAATTGCGTCGGCATGCTAGGAGAGTTCACCCGACTACCCGACCCTCTGATGTTGATCCTTCAAGGGTAAGAGCCTGGCGACATCTTGAACGGCAGAGAGAATATGGTGATATCGTCAGTGCTGTTCGGTCTGCCATGCCTGGTGCTGTGGTTGTGGGTGATTATATCATTGAAAATGGAGATGGTAGGTTCTCTGGTGATCAGGAAGGTAGCACGGGGGATTCGAATGGGGGGCCGTGGTGGACAACACTCTTCTTGTTTCAGATGTTTGGTTCAATTGAAAATGCACGGGAGCCAAGACCTCGTTCAAGAGCATGGACAAGGTATCGTCCACCAGCAGGAGGTTCATCCGACCGACGCTATCTGTGGGGTGAGAATTTGTTGGGTCTTCGCAACCATGATGCTGAAGAAGATTTGCGCATATTTAGCGATGCCAGTGAAGATGCATCTACTGTACCAAGAAGACGGCGACGCTTGAACCGGACAAGGTCCAATGGAGATCACCCGTGAGGTTTGCTGATGGCCCTCATTGTTTCTGGTAAAATTAATGCTTCAATTTGTCAAGAGAAGCATTTATTAGCAGAATGTTTCTAATCCTTCATTGGCTTACTCAGTTGGCTTTTTGTCTATGAATTGTTTAAACAGCATGCAGAACATGATTCAAAATTTCAAATGTTAGCTTTGATCTGGTGGAGCGTGTTGACGATGCTTATTTGGAATGAAACGAGGGAGATGGATGAGCCAGTTTCTCTTAATCCTGGTATCTAGGATTTTCCATAAAGGTCCCTTATGCCTACCGGGCACATGGCTCAAGGGATATCGTAGTTATTGGTAATTTGTGGGTTTGTGAATTAGTCATGTTGAGATTGTCCCCGGGGGGGAAAAACTAGTAGTCATATTTGCACAATCTATCCATGTAGATGTATATTTGTCAATCTTTCTATTCATTAAACCATTGTTTCTCAAGTCCAAAAAAAAAAACCATTGTTTCCAAGCATGTGAATAGTATTTGATCCCGTTAGTTCCAAGTTATTGGAGATGTTTGTTATGGTTTTCTAATAGAACTCATACTAGCCGTTCCATTATTAGCCCCTTCAACTTTTTCGATCTCTTCCTCATGTACTCCCTCCAGTTGTAGATGTAAGGTATAGTTGATTTTTTTTAAGAGATTAAATAAGTTAAATAAATTATTTAATTATATCATATATTATATTAGTTTATAAGTTAGATAAAATAGTTTAAAAAAAATGATAAATATAAATATTTTAAAGTAATTAATATTTTTTTAATATCTTTTAAAATAAACAAAAAAAAATAACTTTTTTATATTTATATCTAGGATTATATTTTATTGTTCGACTTCTGTTGTACCCCTGAACCAAAATTCCAACCCCATTGAGTAACTCCCTGCGACTACTTTATCATTAATAAAAACTTCCTAGAGAAAGGTGAAATTGGTAATGTGATAATTAATGCTGTCTTAACTCTTAAGTGTCTGTCAACTATCTGAACATAAGTATGTTTGTTTTAGCTTATCTTTATACATAAGATCTATTTATGTAAATCGATACAAAACTCCTCTACATATTTATCTCGTAGACCATAATAGTTACCTTGTATATCATAAATCACGATTGAAAATGTATGATTTAAAGTTTTAATCGCTATTTCAAACATATCGTACAGTTATTTTAGGATGGGGAAATAATAAAAAGTAGGATATTTTTCTATTTGGAAAACAATCCCAAATGCTATTAGTTTTGAATTTTAATATTTAATTTTATTAAAAAATAAAAAAATGTTAAAAAAATATAGTTACCAGCAGTAAAATAAAATATTCAGAGAAAAATTTAAAAATTAAATTAAATTACAGAAAGCTCGATAAAAATCATATTATCATTCGTGACTTAAATATGACTTTCTTCACTGCGGCAAAAAAGAATAAACATGACCCCTTATATAGTTTTATAATTTACATTCATTCAACCCAAGAAGTTGCTTTTAAGAACTTTAATTTATAACTTTCTTACATATGTCATTTGTAACTTCAAAACTTGAACGAACGTTGCTATGGATGGTTTTAATGGCTTCGATCGATGATCGATCCCACTTTGCTGTAAATAATGCAACATCCCTTATAATATTTAGTGATGGTGGGGGACAATTATTTTCTTTTCTTCACTCAAGGCATCCATAAGAATAAGAAAATGTTACAATTTAGAGAATATCATTCAGTTACCAGAAAAAAGCAGTAGTAGTCTCCTTAACATTCCAAGCCTCGTACTTGTACAAAAACGCATGCCTAACGCCTCTCTTTTTTGGGTTGTGTGGATAAAAAGCAAAAAGCATACCTAACGCCTTTTTGATGCATCTAGTGCTAATACATTTTTTGTCGTTGCAAGTATCCGAATACAACCTAATATACGAAAGTGCAAATTAATTAGGTAGAAACTTGAAGAAAAAGACATGGCAGTCTGAGAAATAAGTGTCTCCTCTCTGTGGAGAAGCCACATCAGGACCTGAACAAAGCAGTGATGTACAAAGTGACACATCAGAGGCTTTCTCTTCATCAGATTCAACCCAAGAAGAAGCTAAAAGAGAATATTACTGAATCAAAAGCACAAAAGCGAACGCGTGTGTTTTCTCAATAATCACCATTTATAAATGTTTGTGCGTCGCTGAGCCCCATGTGAGAGCGATGCCTCCCTAATTTGTATCCACAATGCCTCATTTGCTTCCTGAAATATCTTCTGGGACCCCCACATGCTCAACTGCTTCATTCAATTAATTAACATCTGCACGCACTCAAATATGACACTTGTACACTCCAAATGCATCTTTCAGACAAATTTAATTCCCCTTCTCTTTGTTTCTTAATCAACAAGACTGGACTTCATGGTCCATGCATGTGCAATTCCACTTCCAATTCATCAAAGTTATCCGTCGGATTTTGTGCCATCATTATGCAAGTATTAGTATACGTATGAATGCCAAATCAAGACTTTACATTTAATGATGAGTACAGTCTCTGAATTTTCAAATGAGTTTCAGCTTGAATTTGAAGTTTTAGTCTCTAATTCAAAGTTTGACCCAACCTGACTCACAAATATGTATTAGACTATTTAACATTGCTTAGTCATAAAATGTCTGTTTGTTTCATCAATTTGTTGGGATGAAACTTAATTAAACTATCTAATAAATGAGTGAGTCTCACCCAAAACGGAATCCTGGGTGATGCTGATCCCTATTTGATGGTCTGGGGTCCAAACACACCACAGGCATACAAGTTTATGGCAAAGAACAAGGCCACGAAGGCTAAACACATGTTTCCTAATTAAATCAAAGTCTTCCCACCTTTGGGCTCTCCTATATAATATATTCCTCCCATGTTACTTCCGAATCATAAGCCAACCAATTCCCCACTCATTGCCTGGTTGTCTCCCTTTCTTCCTTAGATTCATCACACTTTTGTTTTGTCTTCTTCTCACCAAAGTCCTCATAGGCTAGACAGGAATCCTAGGCTCCCAGACAGCACACAGATTGATCTGTAGTGCTGTTCATTTGACTGAGAAAGTCATCACACTCAACATACTATATAAGTAAACATGCAGGTATTGCTCTTGTCATGTGAACATAAGATAGTAGGATCTGTAGAAACTAGAAAGCATCATTGACATCAAACCTGATAGAGATGGTTCCTTTTTGGTGCTGAATGGCAGATCCTTCAACGGCTCTTGAAAGGGGCACATGAGAAAGAAAGAGAGATCATCTTTAGTCCTGCAGCCTCCAAAAGAGAAACCATCAGAGGTAAACATATATTTTCACTTTAGTTGCAATTCTTAGAAAGTGCTTGGCATTGCTTACACTTTTATTTGACATTCCACTATCATTTATGGAAGTTAACCAGGTTAAAGAGGCGTAACAGCGTACTAAACACAGACATTTTGGATGTGAAATGACGTCTAAAACTATGGTTTACCAAATACCGAATCTGTTTTTTATTCCGCATTTTCCATCTGAACTTAACATATATACGGCGCTCATTCAGATCTGAATGCTCAACGTAAAAATATAATTCTACAAAAGCATCGAAGGGCATACAGACGAACAAGTAGAGGAAGAAAGCATGGCGGGAACAAGAATGTGAAGATATTTGGATTTATATGCACGAAGGACATTGCTAGCTCTTGCCTCTACAGCACTCTTAAGTTAAACAGAGCAGGAGGCTATAACAGAAGACATAATTTTTTGCACTCTAAGAAGATGAAGAGAGAAGAAATAGCAAGAGGAATAGAAAATAGTAACAAGGTAGATTCAGTTTCTCACGGGGGAAACAAGGTTTTGCCTATAACTGAAGAAAGAAATGAAACATGTGGCACCTCAGAAAATCGGGAGCAGAACAAAGGCGACAGGAAGAAGGCCATTTCAAGAATGAAAGAGCTACTCAGATGGGCCTCAACTGTGAAAACAGAGAAAGGAGGAAAACTTAGTGGAAGAAGGGTGAGGTTTTTAACTCCTGCAATAATAATCCATTACTATATATGCATTCAACAGTGAACTTGAGAGTTACTCTACATCACTTTCGCAATGACACAAAATGAAGAAATTTCATGCATTTGCACTTCATTGTTAGAACCTTTTCATTTATGTTGTCCTTGATGCACACGGTCGGGGTAGATAATGATGTTTCAGCTACTACATTAATGAAATAAAATAAAGGAAGATATGATGGTGCATGAGATTATTGAAATGTAATAAACGACTAACGAAGGCCACAAAATGTGGTCATTGAATTCTTATCAGGTGCTAAGGTTCAGAAGAGGGGGAGCCCTTAAAGCAGTTCAGGATGATGAAGAAGAAGCAAGCAATGAGTCACCCAAGATCAGTTTCAGGTGGGAAGTGGAAAACTGCTCCACAACTTCTTCTGCCTTCTCAGCTGTCTCAGTAGCTTCCTCCTCAAAAAATGGCCAATCCATACCTTCATCCATTTTTATCCCCCATGAAGAGGCTGACCCTATCGTTTATAGAAGGAAAGGGAACTGGATCACCACAGATTCTGAATGTAAGATCAGCTTGTTCCTATCTATATGTTTCCATTAATTTTCAGTATTTACTCAAATCATTTTTCAATCTTGAAAACCAAAGAACATACCCCTCAAGCCGAAGCTATGTTTGTAAACACGTTGCTGATCCTATTCTACTACGCGTTTCAACAAACACCTTGCTGACACTATTCACTCTTGATTTTTTGAGCAGTTGTGGTGCTTGAACTATGAGGAAAAGGCGTGGAAGGAAGGTGTTCCATGCACAAGAGTAGCGGTGAAAGTGATAAGAGAGGTCACAAAGTTCATCTAATTAAGTAATTATGGTCTATGGGGATCACCAGAAAAGATAGCAAGAGAGATTTTCTGTAACCGCTTCAAAATAGAGAGAAAATGACAACTGTAATATCATTACCTTTATGATCCAAATACAGTAGATGGGATCAAATGTACCCTCCCATGTGCATGAAATGACAAAGCTTATTAGGGGTTTGATCAATCAAATTAATAAAATTTGTCGACTGATCTAGAAGAAGCCATGTGCTTGTATTACACTTTATGGTGAAAGAGTATTAGTAGAATATAATGCTTTTGTTGTAGTGCTGAGTAATGAGTAAAGAATAATAGAATTTGATTTAATAATTTTTCTTTTTAAAAAAAAGAATAATAGAATGAAGTGCTCAAAATACCTAGTAATAGTTTTGAACTTTGGTTGTGATTTAAGAATTATAGCATACAAGACGCCAAGGGAAGTAATGGCATGTCCTTATAGACTTGTTTGGTTTGAATTAGTTTATATATAAGCTCGATTCATATAAAGCTCCTATTCTCTGTTGCCAATACCATTTTTTTTTTTGTTGGTAATCATGATTACCTAGAAATGAGGATTATCAATTTGGATTCCCCTCATCATAAGATCCAAAATTCAACCCAATGAGCCCTTATAAACGTGATAAATTAAAAAAAAAATCCTTATAACCTAACGTTAGAAACATTTTTCATTATTATTTTAAAATATTTTTCCATTTGGTTCATGGCCCATGGGATTATGGGAACCAATTTTCCTTCAGAAGTTAAGGAAACAAGCTCCATTATATTGGCCACCCATTAGAAATTCTTTTCTTTGACCCACAATTTTTTGTTAGGAGCATCTAAAAGAAGCTGACGGGATCGAACTCGAAAGGAGGTATTAAGACCTAATGTCTTACTACTGTGCTAGACGGTAGGCTTGACCCACAATTTTTATCCCTATCTTATCCTTGCACGAACATTGTAAATCCAATATTTGCCCATACTAACCTAACGCAAATTCACGATCGAACAGATCCGTGCTGTCTGTGCTTCTGCGATCGTGTTATCGCGAGCTGTGCGAGAGAGAGCGAAGCCAGTGACAGAGCAACATCCCCCGACGGCCACATCCTTCCGACGTCAAAGCGGCGATCGTTCACGGTTAGGTGATTTCCTCGCGTCCCCTTTTTTTTTTTCCCAGAACTACTTCACCTTCTCGGCCCCTTTCTCTGTTTATCCGGTTTGAGCTTTTCTTTCTTCAAACCGGGCTGGGGCTGAGAGGCTGCAAAAATGAGGAAAGCTAATTTTTCACTTGTAAAGGCTCAGTCCCCCGAATCACAAATTACATTCACCCCTTTCAAGTTTTCCGAACCTTCTTGATCATCCCCTTAGATTTTATTCCAAAATCTCTACTTTATGATTGTGCCGTTTGTTCATCTTCTCACATTCACCCCTTTCATGTCGTTCTCATTCCAAAACTTTACATTTGTAAACTGCCTTGTTTTCAATTTCGTCAACTTTTGTTTGACTCTCCTTCTGAAATTTAAATCTTATTTCATTTTTATTGTGCCTGTGGAATTATAATCATGGAATACATTTTTAAGTTTACTGATTATAACAAGTCAGAATATTCAGTTCCTGCTTTATTTTCTTGATTTGCCTGAACTAATTCAACAGGCCTTCTTTAAAATTAGTATGAAGATAAATTGCTCATTTATATTTCTTCTTTCTCCCGTGTTCTTTCGCCACCACCGGTGTCCAGGCCAATTCCAGCTATCGGAGAACCATTGGTGGCAACGGATCCAACAGCCAAATTGCCATCTTCAATGCTAAAACTTTCATTGGAGCTTCCATAAGATGCTTCAACTTTTCCTTTGATTTTATTATCTATGAAATATTTTTTGGGGACTAAATGAAGGAGTTGTAATTTACAACTCTTCATGCGGTTCTTGATTATCATAAAGTATTTTTCCCTTTAAAAAAAAAAAAAAAAACACACACACACACACACACACACACAATATAAGAGTTGTAAATTCTGGGAAGAGAAGTTGTGAATCATCACATATAACAACAACAAGCCTTGTCCTACTATTTGAGGTAGCTGCATAAATTGCACAAACACCATTGTGATAATCGCTAACCAATAGATTCCATTCAATAACTTCATTAAGCATTTTCTTTGTTCTTCCTCTACCCCTCTTCACAAGACCCAAAATTGTCTTCTACCCTCCTCACAGGCGCCTCTCTACTCTTTGATAATTATGGAAAGAGGATTATGAGTTGAAAAAAATGGAGGGCCGATTTCATCCTTGCAGTGATTTCACAAATGACAGTTTAGGACTAAAATCTTTCTAATATTTTATTATTTTTCTATTCTTGTGAATTTTATATCGATAATTTTGTTAGAAGGGAGCCATATGCCATTTACTCATTTTTCCCTTTTTAATTTTGAGTGGTTGGCCATTCTTTATTTAAATCTTCACTCGATGTTTAGTTCACCATGATTCGGATTGGATTTTTGGCAACACCCCTCTTAATATCTAGTGATTCAGGTTTGATTGAGTTGATTCTCTTACATATCGCCTCCTAATACTTTGAAATTTTTTTATCATGATCAAATCAAAGTGTATGCTGCTTCATTTTGCACCTCACTACAATTTTTTTATGTGAAATTGTTAATCTGGCTTTGTTGATTCATTTATTTCCCCTCAGTGGCTTCGATTATACACTCTGCTGCGCTTTTGTTTTTGTCTCTTTTGGTTCATGATTCGTCTTCTCTTGACTGCTATTTATTTGCATGCTGATTGCTTTACTGTTTTAGGGTAAATCTCTCAGTATGCCCATTGCTTTGAAAGACTAAAATAAAAATACTGCTCAAACTTTCAATTGTTGAGTATTGACACAAGGACTTGAAGAGATGTGTTACTGGCAGTGGTCCTAGTTTGCATTGGCTCTTACAGGCAAAAATAATGCTTTTGAAAGAAAGTGACATCAAAATATTTGGGAAGCACATTATATTGGGATTTTTGGATTAAATATTTACATATCTGGGACTGGTAATCACGTGATTCTACCCCCTAAAGTTCATTGCTTTATGGAGTAGTGCATTTTCCGTGCGCTAGAGAAGAAATGTAATTTATTGGTGATGCTCTATTGTTAGGTGTACGCCATGTTTTTATAATTCTGTTATGCTTTTACAAAGTTTCCCAATCTAACATTTTAGCCTATCTCACAACCTGACAGGGAAGTGCACCTGAAAGTGATAAGAAAATGGCATTTATGAAGGGAGAGCCATTGGTTAGAAAACTTGCAGTGCTGTCTAAGTATGCGGTGCTACCAGGAGCTATGATAGCTGCACTGATATACTCTCCTCCTGATTATGCATCTTCCTCCGAGAAACATACATCTGCCACCACCAAATAGTAAACTCATTTTACCCATAGTTCAGTTTGATTTCGAATTTTTTGTGTGTTGGCATTATTTAACTAATTATTTGCATGTTTTCTGCATAATTAACTTTATTACAATTTATATCTTGATTTATTTTTTCCATTTTAATTGTAATTGACAATAAATTTTGGGACGTGGATTCAGAGAGACAAAAATAAATGTCATGTGAAGCTCTGAGTTCACTTTACAAGGTATATGGTGGCACTGCTGGCATGGAGTCAAATGTTGTTTTATGTGAACTATTTGATGCCATATGCCTTCATTACCTCATTGCATTCTTGTTCTGGAAATTGTTGCCCAACGTAACTGGATTAATTTATAAACTCATTTTCTGCTTGTGGATGTACTTCCGACATATGTATGAACCAGACTGAAATAGTCGCCAATAGTTGTAAATTTGGTGAAGTCCCAACTATGTATTTACATCTCAATCAAGAGTAGGTCTGTAGGCAATGTGGTACACAATGGTTGATAGTTGGGTCACGTAAGTCAATCTGATCTAATTGTAGTTGGTTTCTGTTTTTGAAAGTGTTTACCATCAAGTGAGCTTTCTTCCTTAGTCCTTAATTTGTCTGATTGTTATTTTACTTTATCACTTCATAATTGCCCTTTTTCAGTCTGCTCCTCACCATGTCGTGAGAAGTTTGTTTTACTGCCATTACTTACCCCTCCATTGTGGGCTTGTGGCTATGATGTTCCATGTTTGGGGGTTCCTGAGAACATCCATTAACCATTAAAACGAGCGTATGAGCGCCTTTCACAAATCTTTAATAACAAAGAAGCATCTGTAGTAGCATATACCCAAAAGTTTAAGTTTCTTGCAACTTATAATTTATCTCAAAACACATACAAAATTTGCTTGGGGCTTGATTGCGGTTGGAGAATAGAAGTCCCACATCTAAAAGGTCATGTTGGATTCCAAGAATCTTGAGGGAATGGAACGGAATCCTCCGTGATTCTATCATTTCAAGCCTTTGGTTGCAAGTATAGGGTCTCTGTGGTAATCCACAAATTCATCAATCATCATTCCTTCCGAAAATATAAAGAATGATGATCCGCGAGCTTACCAGAAATGCCCATAAGCCCCTCCCTTCTTCCACTCCCCCATCTTCCTCCAGTTGGTGCTCCCTCTTCTCCATCTCCAGCTCATCTCCCAACACCAGCAACCAAAAATTGCCTTTCTTTATACTTCAGTAGCAGTTATTGTCATATAATGCAGTCAACTTGGTTTTTCTCCGCCAAAGGACTCAACTTTGTGTTTTGATAGTGTCTACGTGACGCTGCTTCTCAGCATCCTGTATACATGTGATTACTCATTAATGATGACCGATGTTGCTTTCAACTTTCAATTTCAGCAAGTATTCATTTCATGTATCTTTATGTTTGTAATATAAGAGCTTTCCCGCTTTTTGTTTACTTACACTAGCATTTGGGATAACTTTGTGTATTCTAACAATTTAATGTTTTATGATAATGGCACAGGGCTCTGATGGTGGACTGGTTATGCATGTTTGCTGGATCTTTTCCATTGAATGTAGAAATATGTTCTGTAATAATGGCGGTGGCTAAATATTTACAAGTCTTTCCCTTGTAATAGTATTGTGGAGACTGGAGAGAATTTGTTTCATCTGAGTTTGACCAGTCAAATGTTTTATATCTTGGGCTTTATGGAAAGTACAAGAAACGCAAGTGCCATATTGAGGGTGTATTTGGGAACCCATTTGACAATGAAAAAAGCCCATTTATCAGAAAAAAGCTCATTTGGCATGGTTCATGGTGTTTGGGAATACATTAAAAGTAAATAGACTTTACCTGTAGAAGTAGCTTTTTTTTTAAAGCTGGGGGAGGAAGCTTCTCAAAATTCTCTAGAACAAAAGCTCATTAAATTTCAACCGTTGTGCACATTTTATGAACAAAATGTGTCTTCTTGAGGATATTATTATCTATTGATAATTGTTATATTGATGGCAATTTAAAAAAAACAAAAAAATAGAGAGACGTGTTAAATTGAGTTCATGTTTGGGAGAATTTCTATCATTAAGAAAAAGAATAAATTCCATACAATTCATTTTTCAAAAAATCTTAAAGGTATACTTGAATTCAAGGAATAAAGTAAAATTGAAAGAATATTAATGGAATAACAATTTTTTTGCGTCTTGAAATGTTCCAGGATAATAAATTTATTCTTTTTAAGCCACATTATGCACTAAAAAACTTTTAACAAAATTCTAACTATAATAATTTGTTGTTGGAACTATTAATAATAGGCATCTCAATAATTCTTTCAAAATATTCCAAACTAAAAGAACTTAATTATATGAAAACTCTAATCTTATATTATACAAAAGGAAAAGTGATAAAATTAATTACAATCCCCCCCCATATTTAAGTACAATTTACTCGTAATATTCCGTGTACCACACAGTCAAGCATGATATAAATCACAAACTATATTGAACATAAGTTGCTTGAATATACAACAATCTCTCTTATTTACAAACAAGAGTTCAATCTCTAATATAAAAAGTACATTTTACAAGGGTTTTTATTATAGAAACAACTCTAAAATCAGCTTCACCTCTGTATAGATTAAATCCAGTTTTAATTTACAAACAGTAATTAGACTTCTAAGTCAACTTGAAGAAAGGCAGCCACTATAGTATAATAGTAATATAAATGATACAGTTGATGTATCATCCATATTAACTATTCATAGATTATCTTCAACACACATGAATCATGTTCGTGACATTATCAGAGACGAACTTATTAGGGTTGTTAGGGGTAAATGATCCAATTATGATCCACTTCATGTATAACATTTTGATTAAAATATATAATTATATTTTTTTAAATTAAGTGTTTTAGTGTATTTTTCTTCTTTTTCAATAATTATTGAACTTTTTTATTTTAAAAAATTTATTTAAATTTTTTAACATCAATTATAACAATTTATACATAAAAAATATATATGTAGTATTCAACAAGATTCATGTCATTTTCAGTTATTTCTTATCTAAACGGGTTTTTCAAACGCTAATCCAAACAGATTCAACTTAAAAAAAAAGTCACTTCTCCACCAAATTTCGAAACAGGCACTGAATTATTACGCATGACGCTGAATGCGTTTTATTACCATTTGAAACATCATCAGAAGCAATTTTTTTTTTTTTTTTGTGCCAACCATCAGAAGCAATTTATTTGAATTGGTTTGCGTACTATTAATCTTCATGAATTTTGGATACAGGAAGCAGGTGGAACCGTAGAATGATTAAAGTAACCAAAAAAATTACTCCCTCTAACTTTTAATATAAAATATATTTATTTATTTTGATTAGACTTAAAGGTATGTTTGGAATAGCGATTGGAATCTCTAAAAATATATTTTATTTATTTTGATTAGACTTAAAGGTATGTTTGGAATAGCGATTGGAATCTCTAAAAATATTTTTGAATCGTGATTTACAGTATACGAAGTAGCTTTTACGGTATACGAGGTAAATATGTGGAGGAGTTTTGTTTCGATTTATGTAAATCGGGCTTATACATATGTATAAGTTAAACCAAATAAGCTATAAGACAGTTAGTTAATAGTTTGTTTGTAATAGCGATTGGAACCTTCAAAAACAGCTTTTCAATCGTAATTTACAGTATACAAGAGAAATATGTGAGATGAGTTTTGTCTCGACTTACGTAAAAAGCACTTGTAAGCTTATGAAAAACTATTTCAAACATAACATAAGTTAATTAATGTGACATATATTTTCGAAAATGTCATAGTCATCTTCATGAATCCCTTATTCCCTCTTATTCTTGATTGTTATTGAGGGATATCAGTAGGGATAAATTAGAAAAAGGTTGATGAATATAAAAATTATTATGATATATACTTAGGATCAATATTAATTCACCAAATATATTTTATATTAAGGTCAGAACGGAGTAAAAATTAAGTAATCAAAATTATATCAGTGATTATCTAAATCTCTATTGCCAAGAATACTACTGGAGAATGAAATTAGCTGATCTTGCGTATGTCCAAAAAAGTGAAGAGATGCCAATAGGCCTGACATTGCCCTTTCCTATGGATTTGTGGTCTTTGTCTACTGTATCTCTTTTGATCCACTTTTGCATTCAACTCTCAAAAAATCATCGCGTGGAAATTTTCATGACTGAAGGCTGGATTTCAACGAAATTGTATCAATGTCAAATGTCATAAGGACTAATTTAGCTCTCATGAGTTGTAGGATCGTTACTGGCAATAATAATCTGGCGATCGATATGGTTTACCTACCATCATCAAATGTCAAAAGAACTAATTTATCTCTTCATATATTTTTTAAATTATAGTTGAATGTATCTGTTGAGACTTCTTAGTAATTTAAATTCAAAAGATTAATTTATGATTAACTTTCTTATCTAAAACCTATCAATAATTTTCCCAATATATAAATATGTTATAAATAAGGTTTTTTTGCCAGATTTTATAAATCGGTGTCATCATCATTTACCACAACCGTGATCATTAACCATTTATATGTTTATTGTCAATCTCTCTATATACTTTTGTCATCTTTCTTTGTAAATCATAATAAAGTATAATAGCGGAAAACAATAATGAATAATACTCCCAAAGTGACAGATTGGATTGTTTCTGAACTTCTAAATTTTATTTAGAAGTCTTAAAGATATATTGACTATATGAATAAAGCAGAAATTTTTGTGTCTCACACAAAATCAATCAATCTTGAAATTTTTATTAATTTTCATGACAAATCATGGAACTACTAGAGAAAATAGACTACCATGCAATGCAATGAAATAAATAAGAGTTGAATGACATTTTTACCCTAAAATTTTCTTGAATCAGCGTCGGTTATAGGTGAAGTGTTTTTAGAGCAATGTTATCCTAATAAAATATAGCAATCTCATTTATTTTTATTTTTTTGCCAGCAGGGATAAAAATGCCTTTTACCCAATAAATAAACAATGACGTGCATCTGCCATCTGGATTCTGTGAGGGCAAAAAACAGATCTGGAATCTGGATCTTGCCACTTGCCAGCTGCCCAGCTCCAAATATCACCGCAATGTCTATCAAGGTGGTTTGAATTAATGATGATAGTAGTAGTTTATTTTTAATTTAATTTTTATAAAAATTAGATTATAAATATAATTTATATTTAAATTAACGATAATATAAATGAATCTTTTTAAAAGAAGTCAGACTTTTAAAATTTTTTTAAAAAATTTCAATTATCAAAATACCAATCCAAATATCCTAAATTAGCTATAAAAAAAAAAAAAAAAAAACCAGCGCCATCCCAGACATGCTCTAAATAAACGAAGCAAGTGCGAAGTCCTCGCTTTCTCTATCTACCTGCTTTGTATCATCAGTCGACCTAATCCGCCATTCACACCTAATTCCATCATCTCCTCCAAACCTCTCATCACTCGGATGACAGAGATCACTCACCTGAGCTCAGACCTCATCGAGCTCATCCTCTCCTTTCTTCCTATCCCTAATCTCGTTTGCGCCTCCACTGTCTGCAAGCTCTGGTACTCTATTATCTCCTCCCCTACCTTCTCTTCCATTACCAACTCTCGCTCCCACCATAACCAACCCTGGTTCTTCCTCTACGGCTTCCACAACATCTCCCCCAAGAACAATCAGTCCTTTGCCTTCGACCCCGTCTCCAATCGTTGGCTTCGCCTTCCCTCCTTCTCCGCCCGCCAACCCCAACAACAATCCATCACTTCCTTCATCGGAACTAATGGCTTTTTCTTCACTACTGCTCCCAAATTCTGTTACGCTCGAACCCTTAACCCTCTCTGGCGTGCCACTCCTCCGCTCCATTTTCCCCGAACTAACCCTCTTTTGGGTGTTTTCACTGATGGCAATGATTCCTCCCCTAAGTTTATTGTCGTCGGTGGTGTGAAGTTTATCGGAAATTTGGTTGATATTGAGGAGAGATTGGATTTGGAAATTTACGATCCTCGTTCGGACTCTTGGGAGCTTGGTCCTCCTTTGCCGGCGGATTTTAGATCTGGCAATTCGTCGTCGTCTTTGTCCTCGGCGCTGTTTGGAGGGAGATTTTACGTGCTTGGGATATCTTCGTGCTTTATTTCCTCATTTGACTTGAGTGAACGTGTTTGGAGTGAGGTTCAAACGCTTAGGCCTCCTGGGTTGTTTTACTCCTTCTTAATTGCCTGCAGGGAAGTGCTTGTTTTGGCTGGTATTTGTAGCGCACCTCATGGACCGTCCTTTAATTTGTGGAAACTTGATCCGAAGACGATGGAGTTAAGTGAGATTTCAGTGATGCCCCATAGTTTACTTTACAGCTTGTTTGATAGTGATGAGGACGACAACTTTGCAAGTCTGAAATGCGTGGGGTTGGGGGATTTTATATATGTTTTTAATGAAGATTATCACAGGGTATATCCAGCTTGTCTTTGTGAGATTGATAGCGAGTCTGGTAGGTGCAGTTGGAGAAGAGTGCCTCATTTGCCATTACCTGTGAACAAGTTTCACAAGGTCACTAGTTTTTGTTCAACTGTTTCACTGCACTGTGTTCTGGGTGACCGAGGACATCCTGACCTTCTACAGTCTGCCTGACCGTTCGTTTCCCTACCGGGGATCTACCGTATGTTAACAATCCTTCCTATACTATCATTATGCTTTTGGGCTGATTATTTCATCCCTCCTATTTATCTGAATCAGTTGTTTAATTTGAATTTATTTTTGTTTCAATTAGTTTTAGTTTAAGCTTTGAGTTTATTGTGATCACGATCAACTTTATACTTCTGATTGTGCTATCTTAAGTGATGGGTATCTCATGGGTGTTGTGCGTATCATATTTTATATCAATGTACATACTGCAACTTAGAGATAAAGCTAAGTGTTTCAGCTAATCAAATAGATGTAAGCAACTTTTATGGCTTCCTCTTTAAACAGAGGTTGATGCGTCATAGGTGGAGGAATAAATTCTTGTCACGAGTCAGAGGAGATATTTCACTTGGTAGGATAAGTGTTGTAAGTCGTGGAAGATATTGTCAAGTTTATGTTTTCTTATAAAAACTAGTAGTGTTCTAGAAGGATGTTATTGGTTGGGCCCGACACAACTGAAGTAGGGTTTTTGAAGTTATTGCTTTCCTGGCTAAACTTCATCAAGAGACACATTACTTGATGGACTTGTTTCATTTTGGGATGAGATTCAGGGTCCTTTTCGAATTGAATTTGTTGTAAAATATCATATTTTGTCAGTCCTATTTTGTTAATCAAAGAATCTATGTACATTCATGACTTCTTTTGAAGGAAAAACATATGTTGTGAGGTCTATGTTGACATATGTAACAATTGATGGCATTGTCTTGACATGAGATTTAAGCATTTATTTTTGGCCCACTTAATCAAGTTTTGTCTGTGTATATTTTCTTCGTTTTAAACGTAGAATAGATATATATGCATTGATCCCCTTGGCAAAAGAATGCTCATAAAAAATGAGACACTATTGGGGCAAAAAAGTTTTAATCTTAAGAAACATGTTATCTGTTTCATCTTTCATCATGTTTTACTGGTTGTGGATCAACAATACTTAAAGAAGTGCATGTTTATCTTTGGCATCTCTGCACTTATGATTGCTATGTATTTACAGAGTAGTCAAAAGTTTAAAATTAACCACAAGTTTTTATGGTTTTGTCGAAGTTAACTCTTTTCTCGTCCCTGTAATTAAAATAAAAATATTTAACTTAACAATAATCTTAAAAATCTTGGTATCTCCTTAATACTGAAAGTCATAGGAATTGCTTGCGTTGATAGAGAGTCCGAGGAATCAGAGACCTGATTCATATCTTCGATTTAGTTCCATTGTGGTAGCTATTGAATCTTTGTTCTTCTACTAGCAGGGAAGAGGCATGAAGTGCATTTACCTATCTTCTGTTTTCTACTTTCCTGTATATTTTGTATAATTTATTGAAGAGACCTACTTTTCTCTTATCGATTCACAAGTAACTTTTGATTTCCGTGCATTCAGCAGCAAAAATTATGAAACAGTTCCTTGGGTAAATCAAGAATGTATAGATGCGTGCTACACCAACCTTTTTCAATGTTGATCATTCTCATCTCACAAGGCCAGAAGCTCTCGTTCAACAGTATATAGTGGATGAAACAAGAGGTGCGGGCTGCACCAACCTTGTCTGTTTGGCAAATAAATGGGTATTAATGGTTTGATTCACTGGTGTGTAAATGTAATTTGACAAGTGAATTATATTAGTTGTATGTTACTATGTTGTACTATTTGTTTACCGTATTACCAGTGTTTTTATTTCTTTATTTCCAAGCAACTTGTCAAGTTTCGCCAGGTGAAGGTTCTGCTTTGGCAAACTTGTGTAATGTTTTGAATCTCTTCATTGTACGTGCAAACATTGTGTATCCGATGTATTTTTCGTAGCAAGCCGAACGATGTATGACTGGTCAGCTGGGCTCCTGCATATGTAAAATTGGTCTTTCTGTTTGTGGATTGTTGGGTTCATAAATTGAGGATGCCAATGAATTGAAGGGTTCAGGTAGATGAATGGAGCATCTTGTCGGAGCGACCTTGTTGGGACGAAAGTAAATTAGGCATCGAGTAATGAAAAGGAAAAAACTGCCAATCACCAAAGAAAAGGTCGTTGCATTGTGCTGGATTAGGGTACTCATTTATCTGTAAGTCAACATGTTTGTGCGACATCTCTATCTGCAACGATGAAGTCGCGCTTAGCAAGGGCCAATTCCCTATGCACCACCATGAACCATGATAGTGGTCAAAGATGGGCCGGGGGTGGTCTTTAGTGCCAGCGCTGCATCTCTGTTCTCAGCCTCCCTGCTAGCAAGAGATGAAGAACTGCATGCTTCATGAACAATCCGCACCGATTATTGCAATCATTAACAAAATATTTACGGCTTCAAAAGAAACAAATGAATATAGCTTCAAAAGCTTCATGTCATTGTCAATGTCAGACCTTTCCTCTTCCTTTCCGCCGTCCCACATAGACGCAGACGTGGCATCGGGTTTTGGCTGTGTGGGTTTGTATCAATAATTTAAGAACTAGACCGGGCTTGACAGTCCGGTTGGACTGTCACCTGGTCTCAGCAGCTGGCCGCCCTTTTGCTTTCACCTGTTTTTTGTTTGGAGTCGTTTTGGACCGTTTTTGAATCACTGTTGGGCCGCCAACCACTTTTGAGTCGAAAACCAGAGTGGTTTTTATAAAACCAGTTAGGTCAAAGTTGGATTTTTTGTAAAAAAAATCTAAAGTATATACATTGCATTTATGGTCCAAATGCCTTTCAATAAACTCATGTTTGGATTAATCAAGAGCCACCAATGTTTTAACAAATCATGAAATCATTATAGTCCAATACTCCAATGCATTTTGTTAGGTTAATTGTTGACTTAGTGTTCTTCATTCAATAATATTTTGTAACCTAGTTAACTTCCTATCAAATTATACTACTAAAGATTAATTGTAATATATATATATATAATTTTTAAATTTAATTATTACGTCACCGATCCGACTGAACTGTTCAACCGTTCCAACCGGTTGAACCATGACCCATCCAGCTTTTAAAATATTGGTTTGTATTCATCATGATGCTTGTAGGGTCATTTACTTCAGCGTGTTCCTCCGACTGTGAGGGTTTTACATTCATTCATGTGGGGACCTTGCTTCATCCTAAGACTGCCCGCCCTTCTTGACGAGTAAGGAAAATGGTACATATTGTGATCCCATACTTCAATTTGTCTTCTAGTTCTTGCTTTTAAGTGTCTCTGCCCAAAACAAGACTATTTTGTTATTCACAAAAAAACAGTTTACAACACCAATAGTTTGCTTTTATGTTTTTTTTTTGGTTGGAATAGGCTCTTATGGTTTACCGCAAAACTATTTCTAAGGATGAAGTTCATTTTCAACAAAAAATAACTAATTTACCTCCCTCTCTCTATATATAAGGTGATTTTAAAATAAATCCAAATCTAGCTTAATCCTCAGCACTAACATTGATCATCAAGCAAAATTGAATGTATCGAGGTTCTTTGATATCCCCTTTGTAGGGAGACTTGGGAAGTATTTGGGGACTTGGATTGATACAGGTAGGGATAAGTCATTGATCTACAATCGTGTAATTAATTCGGTAGAAAGAAGAACAAGTGCTTGGAAAGCAAAATTGTCGTCTCAAGCTGCAAGACTGACTCTGATTAAATCTGCCTTGTCGGCTTCTAATATTCATGTTCTCTCGTGTTAAGCTTCCCAAGTCAGTGTGTGATAAGATTGATTCTCTGTGTCATTTTTTTCTTGGGCTCTTGTGGTGATGTTAAGAGAGTACATTTAGCTAGGAAGGACATCTTGTTCCTTCCTATGAACAGAGGAGGACTTGGAATCAGGACCTCTTATTGTCTCAATCAAGCTCTTTTACCTAAGTAGGTTTGGTAGGTTTTAAACTATCTTCCTCCTTCTCTTTTAGCCTCAACCTTGAAGAAAAAGTACTTCTCAGTGGGAGATCACAAATTACTGAAAAAACCATACAACACATCTTGGATGTGGAAAAGAATCATGGATTCTGCTGATTTGATATATCAAAGAATTCATTAGAGAGCAGGAGATGGACAGAGCATACCTATCAACCACGCTCTTTGGTGGCAGATGCATCAAGGTTCTCATGCTAAGTCTAATATTAACCTAGTTTCAAATCTTATACTACATTCCCAACTTAATTGGCTTTCTTCTAAATGGATGCTTCAGGCTTTGTCCTCAATTTACCCTCCTAGTACTATATTGGAAATAGTAAGAATCCCTCTTCCTTTCATTAGAAGAGCTGATTCTTTTGTAAGGTTCGGGAACCCTTCAAGAAATTATAGTTATAACAAATTTTGGAAATTTATGTATCTTATTTCTTGAAACAATTGTGTACAAGAAAGCCATATATATAGTGACATATTATATTGAGTGTGCATGCATTTGTCATTTATCTAAATAAACTAATGTTAGAAACTAATTTCTGTTACAATTGAATTTTACAACAAATATAACTAAAAATATTAAGTAGTTGACTCCGTTACCCCCCCCACACACACACACAAACACAAGCAGGCACATAGATATTGATTAGGGCAAGCCGGTTAAGAAGATCATGAAATGTCTGAGGATCAAGGGACTTGGTAAAGATATCTGCAAGTTGATTGTTGCTGCAAACAGGAATGAGCTTAAGAATGTCTGCTTGGAATTTCTCTCTTACAAAGTGGCAATCCAACTCAAGATGTATTGTTCTCTCATAGAAAGTGGGGTTGTTAGCTACATGAATAGCAGACAAGTTGTCACAGTAGAGAATTGTTGGAAAATTATGGGAAATATGGAAATATGTGAGTAAGTACAATAGCCATTGAATTTCACATACGACACATCTCATGGCACGATATTCAACCTCACTAGAAAAAAGAGAGACGGTTGTTTGCTTCTTGGTATGCCAAGAAAAATACAATAACCAGAAAGAGAGCACCTGGAATCAGGGCAACCAGCCCAATCAGAATCACTGAATGCTTTAGTTTCAGAGGATAAAAACAATCCTTTACCAAGATTTTGTTTAAGGTATCTGAGCACGCGAAGAGCGCCTGTATAATGCATTGTGGTTGGTGAATGAATAAATTGACATAGCTGCTGAACCATATAAGAAATGTCTGGTCTTGTAGTATTGAGATAGAGAAGTCTGCCAACAAGCCGATGATAGGGAGCAACATCAGGCAAAGGAGTGTCGTGATCCTAAGAGAGATGTGTGTTGCGGGCCATAGGTGTAGAAAGGGGTTTACAACCCAAATATCCTGCATTAGCCAGAATTTCAAGTGCAAATTTTCACTTATTTAAAGAAATTCCAGCACTAAAACGTGCTACCTCAAGACCAAGAAAGTATTTGAGATTCCCTAAATCCTTGATCTTAAAAGCATCATCTAAGAAACCCTTGATTCTATTAATTTCAGAGGTATCATTTCCAATAAGAATGATATCGTCAACATAAACCAGCAAGGAAGTAAAGGAACCATCCACATAATGAATAAAAAGAGAGTAATCAGATTTAGACTGAAGATATCTAAAGGAAGTAAGGGCAGAGGAAGGTTTGGCAAACCATTGGTGAGACACATGTTTAAGACCATAAAGAGACTTCTGCAACTTACAAATAAGATTGGAATTAGGAGAATCAAAGTCAGGAGGAAGACTCATAAACATCTTCATGTAAATCACCATGAAAAAAAGCATTGTTAACGTCCAATTGTTGTAAATGCCAATTAGAAGTAGCAGCTATGGCCAATAACAAACGAACCGTTGTCATTTTTGCAACCGAGGGAAAATGTGTCAAAATAGTCAACCCCCTCAGTTTGAATGTAGCCCTTTACCACTAATCAGGCTTTATATCTTTTCAAACTACCATCGGCCTTAAACTTTGTCCGAAAAACCCACTTGCAACCAATTGGAGATTTACCAGAAGGTAACTCAGTCAAGATCCAAGTTTTGTTTTGTTCTAATGCTGAAATCTCATTCTGCATAGCTTACCTCTATTCAGGATATTTAATGGCAAATTGATAAGATTTGGGATCATGAGGAATAGAGATAGACAAAGCAAAGTGTTTATAGGAAGGAGACAAATGATCATATGAGAGATAAGAAGATAAAGAATACCTACAGGATGAGACTGGGGAAACTAATTGGTGAAGCAAATTGCAATGGTAATCAATCAAATATGCTAGTAGCTTGTGCACTCTCTGAGACTTGTGAGTGGGAAAACAAGCTGCTAGTGTATTTTGTGGTATTATAATAGCAGAAGGAGAGGAAGTAGGTAAAGGTGAAGAAGCTGTTGGTGCAGAAATGGAATGAAGAGTAAAGGCATCAATAGGTGAAGAAGGTGAGGTAAGAGAAGTAGGATCAGAAGAAGGCTGAAAGGGATCAGGATAATCTAAAGGGGGAAAAGATTGAGATAAAGGGAGAGAAGCGTCTTGTGAGATAAGGGGTTTGGTAGCAAAATGAAAGATATGTTCATAAAATGTAACATGTCGTGAAACAAAAAAATTGATTGGCATGAAGATCAAGTAAGAGATAGCCTTTGGTACCAGCTTTAAAACCTAGGAAAACACACTTCCTAGCTCTATAATCAAACTTAGTTCTATGAGCAACATGTGTGCAAGCAAAGCAAAGAGAGCAAAAAATCTTAGAGTGTGAAAAATCAGGATTAGTGTTATGCAATTTTTGTAATGGGGAGTAATGTTGTAAAACAGGAGTTGGCAACCAATTAATGATGTGAACAACATGTAAAATGGCATAGGACCAGAAGGCAATAGGCATGCATGATTGAAACAAAAGAGCCCTGGGAACATTGAGAATATGTTGATATTTTCTTTCTACAGTGCTATCTTGCTCAGGAGTTTCGACACAAGAGGTTTGTTGCAAAATCCCTTTAGAAAAATAAAAAGTAGTCATTTGAAATTCAGATCCATTATCATACTGTATAGTCTTAACAGTAGTATGAAAATGATTTTCCAAAAATAATATGAGATGTTGAAGAGAAAAGGTGCCTTAGACTTGTTATGTAAAAGAGAAACCCAAGTATATCTAGTGTAATCATTGACAATCATTAAAAAATAATGATAGTCAGTCATATAAGTAACATGGAATGTTCCCAAACATCAACATGCAAAAGATCAAAGCAAGAAGTAGTTTTAGAAACACTATTGGGAAAAGGAAACTTTCTTTGCTTGGAAAAATGACAAGTTTCACAACTAGTACTACCGTGCTTGCAAGTAATGAAATGAAATTATTGTTTCAAGACATCTAAAACATTATTGGATAAATGGTTAAGTCTAAAATGCCACAAATCAAAAGAAGAATTAGGAATATACGGTAAAGGATTATTGGCAGATATAGTACTGGCACAAGCAACTGACTGTTGAGCAGTCTTTAATGTGTAAAGGCCATGTGAGAATTTAGCTATACTAATCGTTTTCCTCATATGTGATTCTTGTATGAAACAATAAGTACAAGAAAAATGAGATAACAAGGAAATTGTTGTGTCATCAAGGAAACAAAGATAATATTGAATTTGAACTTAAGTATGAAAAGAACATTTGAAAAGGAAATGTGAGAGTTAATATGAACAACACCTGAGATATTAGTAATAACAGAATCATTAGTTGGCAAAGTAACTTTAAAAGAGAAATCTTGGAGTAAGAAGTAAAGTAATCAAGAGAATGGAAAATGTGGGCAGTAGCTCCACTGTCAACAATCCAACAATTAAAAGTCCAAAAAGAAAGAACAGAGGGCTTACCTAGTTTGTCAAGGTTAGGCATCAAAGAAAGAGTTGAAACTTGATTAACTCAAGGAACAGAAGGTTGAACAGAGGTAGAATTAACATCATTAGATTTCAGCAAAGACACTAATTTGTTATATTGATCTTGAGTATGTGAATTAGTCACAATAGGTTTGTTAGACATAGATTCAAGCACATTAGTAACATTGGAGCCAGAGATCATATTATTTACAGAAGAACTGGAACCAGAAGAAGGTGTCCTAAATTTGAAGCCAAGTGGAAATTCATGTTTCCTATAGCATGTTTCTATTGTATGTCTAGGCTTCCCACAATAGGTACAAACCTTATTGGTGGTATTATGTGTAAACCGACTACCACCAGTAGGCTTAGTATAGCTGGTATTAGTATTTGATTTATTAAAGCAAACAGTAGCATCAGAATGTCCAGCAAGTTCCCGTTCTTGTTGTATAACAAGAGAAAAAACTTTGTTAATAGAAGGTAAAGGTTCCATCAACATAATTTGAGACCTTACAGTTGCAAAATTATCATTAAGCCCTTTTAAGAATCGGATAACATAATCTTGATAGATGTAATCCTTGGTAGAATAAGAGCAGTCAGGAATGGAGTGAAAATTAATGAGTTCATCCCAAATAATTTTCATCTTAGTGTAGTAATTAAAGATGGAAAGATCACCTTGATGAAATGAATATAGCTCCTCCTGAAGCTCTGCATCGCGAAAAGCATCACCGTGAGAGAAGCGCTCCTGCAAATCATTCCACACATTTATTGCACGATTGAGCCATAATACACTCTGAGAAATTGAAGGTGAGAGGGAATGGGTAATCCAGCTTAGAATCATTGTATTGCACCGCTACCAAATTGGGAAAAGAGGATCTAGCTTATCTGGAGCCGAAATTGATCCATCCACGAAGGCAAAATTTATTCTTACTCATGAGAGCAACCGTTATTGTGCGAGCCCAAGAGTGATAATTTGATTCGGTCACTGGCGAAGAGACGAGGATGAGAGATAGATTCTCATTTGATGAAGGAAGAAAGGACTAGTTGGATCTTGTGCAGACATCATCGGAGAAGACGATGAAGACAAATCAAAAGCCATAGATGATGAACTGAAGACTGATGAAATCAACACCACAAAGCAGAAGCACAAAATGGAACAACCAAGAGAGAGATTCGAAGAGAGAATCTCAAAGTGATAAGTATTGACTGGGAAAGAAACATCGATCTTAGACAAAAGTGGTGTCTGAACTGAAATAATAAGAAAGAGAAGCCAGAAAAGGATAAAAAATGAAGGAAAAACGCTCTGATACCATATAACAAATTTTGGAAATTTCTGTATCTTATTTCTTGAAACAATTGTGTACAAGTAACCCATATATATAGTGACACATCATATTGAGTATGCAAACATATGTCATTTATCTAAATAAACTAATGCGAGAAACTAATTTTTGTTACAATTGAATTTTACAACAAATATAACTAAAAATGTTAAGTAGTTGACTATGTTAATAGTGTTAAAGATGGTTATTTGGTATGTTTGGAAAGAACTTCATCAAGTTTCAAGAATATGGACTTGTTTTAGAAATTTTTATAGTCCATTTCCCTTCCTTATAAAAATCTTCTCTTAATTTGGAAACTGATCGATAGGGCAATTCCATCTACAGATGTTCTAAATGATCATCATCTTCATTCAGGAGCTCTTTGTTCATTTGGCTACTCTAATATTGAATCATTGGAACACTTATTCACCAATTGTCCTTATGTCAAGTCCATTTGGTTTGATTGTCTATCTGTCATGGTGAAAGTTTCTAATTTTAAGGAATTTGTGAAATAGTTAAAGAGTACATTCCTTCTTAATCGGGATAGTTTTACTGATATGATTAAAGAGGTTATCTTCCTCCTCAATATCATCTGGATGAAGAGAAACATAATTATTCATAAAGGAAAATTCTCCAAACTAGACGAGGTTATTAAGAAAGTTAAGGATTCCATGTTCATTTAAAATATTCTGTTCATTGACTACAAGCCTCTAGAGCTAACATCTAATAGGGAATTTTTTGAAGAAGAGCTTAGGGACTGAAGCGTTCTGGTCAGAAAAGTCAAGAAACGAAATGTTACTGAATGCCATGGAATTATCTTTCTTGATGGGGTTGCTATTCATCATATTGTTTGGAGAAAAAAACTTGCAAATCCTTCCTTATTTAATCTACTATGTTGCAAATCAAGTTTAGCTTGGGTAGTAAATTCAGGTCTCTCTCATCTACAATTATGAAGATTGCAGGTTCTTTATGTCGAGAAGATGTTTGTCAATATTCAGGACTCTTTCATAATTTCAAATAGAATAATAGAAAATGATATTGCAATCTTCCTTCGACATTTACTAGCTATCGTGTTTTAGTACTTTCAATTTCTTCTTTTAATTCCTTTGCAAACAATTGTTATAATGTTTCTTTACATGATTTGTAAGATTGAAGGATTGTAAATATTATCATTTTATCTTTAATATCATTTTTTATCCTTCTTAAAAAAATAATTATATTTTTAAAAAAACAGTTAAAATAAGTTAAAAATAATAAGTAAGTGGGAAACATACTTTTTCGAAATATGTGCTTATTTAGAAATGAATAAGAGGGAAGATGATAATAAGAAAAATTATGAAAGAGAATATATGGGGAAAAGATTATATAAGAAGATGAAAGGAATAAGTCAACATTTTAATTAATATTACAATGTTAACATTAACTGGGTGTATAATAGGCAACAATGCATTTATTAGTGAGAAAAACTCAAAGAAAACCTTAAAAAAGGGAAAGCCTATTCAAAAAATGAGGATCGCAAGCTTTATACGTACGTAGGTATGTATGTATGTATGTATGTATGTATGTATATTGAGTTTTATATATTGCTAGATCCTGAGTCTAATTTCTAATGTATACAAAATAAAATTCCAACTATCTCAACATTGAGTTATTGATGTCCCATATGGCGTTCGAAGTTTGAAAAAGTAAATTACAATGGTTATAATTTATAAATAATTTGATTTATTATAATTTTTATATGATAAATATAGAAAAATTTATATTTTACTGTTGGGTTACCACTTTACTTACATATATTGTCTAACACATTGCAAACATTTTCTGGCAAAAAAAAAAAGCCATATTGCAAAAAATATTAAATGATCATTTTAAAACATGTTTATTCAATATATATGGTCTCTTTCACTTTATAGAAGTCCATTTATTATTTATATATTTTCATATGTTTTTAAAATGGAAATTTATTTTTAAAAATTTCTTACCTATTATTTCCCCCATGCTGATTTGGTTCAAAAGAAGAAAAAAAGAGTAGAGGTCTGAATACACTATTGCAAAAAATACATTTTAGATCGGTTTTGGATACGATCTTGATATAGCTGGTCTAAAAGGTATGTGACTTTTTAGACCCGTTTTTCAACCGGTCTAAATTTAATAATGTTAAGATTGGTTGACAAAAACCGGTCTTAAAAATTTGACCATAACCCTTACCGTCAGGATCTTTAAGACCGGTTCTCTTCAAAACCGGTCTTAAAATAATATTTAAGACCGGTTTTGAAGAGAACCGGTCTTAAAAATATGTTTTTTTTAATTATTTTATTTTGTTTCAACCTTGCCCAAGCCAGTAAGCCTTTCAAACGATAATCCTCTTTCCACACAAGCAACAACACATATATATTAACAATCAGAAGCAATGGCCGCATCATTACTACACCCATATTTCACAGAAGCAACATTATTAATAAAAATAATTCAAAATCAATACATTCAAGGATAGAAGGAAACACAACAATGTCAACAATTTATTGAATTCAAAAGCAACATTGTTGAATTCTTAGCAACAATGTCAACAATTTATCATCATCAGGTATTTTGAAATAAAATGAACCACAATTTAACAAGGATAAAAGGAAAATCTGAACATTGTGCCCTTTCAATCCTAAAATTTCTAAAGAAAAGCAGGGAAAAGACAAATTTTTAATTATGTGTAAAAAATTCCTAAGCTTTACAGAAAAAGAAAAAAAATGGAAGACAATTTACAATAGTGATCTCATGCCTGTATCAGCAACTGCTACTAGTATCATCAATATCTGAGAAATTGTCCTAAGCAAAGATACAAACCAAGTTAGATATGAAAGCCATAAGTATGATTACATCAACATTGAATTAAAAAACTTACTAATTTTGTATAAGCTCATAGAAGAATTCAGCACAATAGTTACGGATGAAATCAATATCTTCATCAGGAAAGGGATCAGCAAGATCAAACATCTGTATGTGTAATAACGAAGCCAAACAAAACATTAACTTACTAACTTAAAAACAATAAAGTAATACAAAATTTTTTAAATATACATTTATTACCTCTTCTATAAAATCAGTCGTGCCTTGGCTGATAATATTGTAAATGTGCCTCAAAATATAAAGTCCACATAAGTTAGACCCCGGTGGCTGCCTATAGGTCTAAAAAGAACATGACATCATCAAAGCAAGCATAAAAGCATAACTTATGGAATGTCTGCATAGCCCTATCATCTTAAAGAAAATAAATATGTTCTAACCTTTGGCGTGATCCATGTAGGGTCTTTCAAGTCACGAACATGCCTACCACACTTAGCGTGTAGGAATGTCCGCATAGCCCTATCATCAAAATCACAAAGACTACTTATTTTGCACACAAACTTTGCACACAAAAGGTAATAAAGCAAGAAAACTTACGAGTTCACGGTATTCTTCAAGTCACTCCCAGGTTTCAAGTAGAGGGAGCATAGGAGGATGACTGTGTAACTAGCTTTGCACATAAGAACCAATTACCAATGATGCCTTAAAAAAAGAGATGAATGTTAAGCAAATATAAAGCATTATATGTGTTTTTGGAGTTTAAATTTGTTTGTTACCCATGCAAATAAGGAATCAAGAAACAATCAGTTTCTGTTTCACTAAGCCTCTCTGATAAATATCTATGTCTGATGGCAGAAGTTGTCCCTTTCTCTTAGACTTGAAATGGGCATATGAATCCAAATTTATCGCTCTGGTCAGAGGAGACCAACCGATGATTCATGTACCTACAATAATGCAAGCACACAAATCAAAGTTAAACAACGTAATTTTTAAAATATTTACTCCCAATTATAGAAAATACTTACATTAAAAATAGTTGGACAATCCCAACCGTAAGATATTGTCTAGGAGCGATCATGGATATTATATCTTTGATATCAAGATAGCATGTCGCCCCTGAGTGTCCAATAGCTGAATCAGTAGGCTAACTTCTTGTTGGGAAGGATGTATCGTATGCCATCAGAATCACTTGCTGCATGACATTCAGTGGAGGCTGTGAAACTTGTTGAGGTAATGGACCTGGACTTTGGGCTCTGATCGAGGATTCCGCAGCTCGAACAGAAACAAGGTTCTTCAGCCATGATATGAAAGTACTCAGGACATCGCTTACAATCTTGAACTCATCAGAAGGGATAAGGACAGGTGTGTCTGCGATGATAACCTCCTCAATTGACACCCTGACTTGATCATCTGTCATTTGTTGGTGGTTAACAGTTGATCCCAGGTTGTGCATACTCCCCCGTGCAACTAACCGTCTCAGAGGATCCTCGACAAATATGTCACAAGGCTCGGGAATTTCTTTTCCAGGACCCTCTGATGACTGTCCAATATTGCAACAACTCCCTTTCGTGCTCTGCTTTTTAGGATCGAGCGAATGTGCCTGAGGAGCACTGGTATCTTGTCTAGTGCTAACCATAGCATACACCTCCTCCTTCATCTTGCTTAGCTGGGTATCCAATAGTGCATCAAATGATGCTTCTGCCTCGGCCCTTGCTTCCACCCTCACAGTGGCCAACATACGCTCCAATTCGTCTCTCGTCACCACGTTTGAGGAATACCGTGAGGGGGCTCCAAAGTAATCCTTTATGCCTACCCCTCCTCCAACTCCCCTGACACGGCCTGGATGCTCGCGTTTTTCAGTAGCAACCGTGAGAATATCATTCCTCCCCTCCGACTTAAAGGATCCCTCGGCTTGCTTTTTTTGAAGTTCCTCCTGTGAGATATACAGATAACACACATGAGTAATGAAATATGTTTGCTAAATAGTTAATAACAACAACGATACTTATAATTTTTTCATCGACTATACGAGACTGTTCACTCGTATAGGACCCACTACTCTTTCGACGAGCATACAGCCATAATTCTTCACGTCGTATCGGAGATGGTGGAGAAAGAAGAACAGAAGGATCAGATTGGGATGCTTCTTCCAATCTCTTCCATTTGGCCACCAACAAGTCCTTTTCGGCCTTTGTGTATCCCCCCGCAAGATATTATATGGGGGTAATCATTTTTTCTACCACTCTCTAGTGCTTTTTCAAGTCTTTAATCGACACAAACATGAGATTTTAGTCCTACTAATTTCAAGTCTTTAATCGACATAATCTTCTTAAAATTTGAAGAATACCTTAAGGGAACTTTCATGCCATGTAAACACTCACAAAAACTTCTTTTCTCATCCTTGGACAAAGTATGACAAGCTGGAGGACAAAAGGTTCTCTTACCATGTGGCCTCGGATGCAAGTCTTCTCGTATTCTCATTTCTTGCAAATCTAATATTGCCTTCACGCCATCTTTAGAACTATCTTGTATGTTTAGCAATGTCCCAACAATACTATCACAAACATTTTTCTCCACATGCATGAAGTCAATATAGTGTCTCACATCAAGATTGCGCTAATATGGAAGATTGAAGAAGATAGACCTCTTTTTCCATATATTTTTCTCATTTCTACTCTTTGTAGCCTTACCGAAGATAACATTGATATTTTGTACCTTTTCATAAATTTTCTCCCCTGTCAATGCCTCTGAAGTATCTTCAAACTCTTGGCCACCAAAAAATGCTTTCTTTAATCTACGATATGAGTAACCCCGTCTAAGGAATCTCCTATGGCCAAGGTAAATGGTCTTTCTTCCATGTTGAAGTTGATGATAACATGTGCCTTCTTCACAAATCAGACATGCTTTATGGCCTTTAATGCTATATCCTGACAAGTTTCCATATGCAGGGAAGTCATTTATAGTACAAAAGATCATGGCTCGCATTTTAAAAATCTCCTTCTTATTCACATAAAAAACATCGACACCTTCATCCCACAACTCTTTCAAGTCTTCAATCAAGGGTTCTAGGTAAACGTCTATGTCATTTCCGGGTTGTTTTGGTCTTGAAATCAACATAGATAACATTATGTATTTTCGTTCCATGCATAATAAAGGAGATAAGTTGTAAATTATCAACAGAACAGGCTATAAACTATGTATACTGCTTAGGCTACCATAAGGATTCATACCATTCGTGCTAAGCCCAAGTCTAAGGTTCCTAGGTTCTTTGCTGAAGGTAGGAAATAATTGATCAATTTTCTTCCATTGAGAAGAATCAACCGGATGTCGAAGCTTTCCATAAAAAATTCTCTCATCCGCATGTCATCTCAAATGTTTGGCATCAATTTTATTAGCAAACAGGCATTTGAACCTTGGTATGATTGGAAGATACTACAACACCTTTGCAGGGGCTTTATTTGATTTGTACCTGGGGGTTTCACATATCGGACACTACTGCTTCTCTTCATGTTCTTTTGTGTACAATATGCAATCATTAGGGCATGCATGGATCTTTTTATACTTCATCCCTAGTGGACACAGTATTTTCTTAGCATCATAGTATCGGCAAGACAACACATTATCATCTGGAAGCATGTCTTTAAAGGCCTCAAACATTTCTGAAAAACTCTTGTCGCTCCATCCATACCGTGCTTTCAAGCTTACCAATTTTAATACAGCTTTCAACAATTGGTATTTTGTGCACTCCGGATATAGTAGCTTCTCAACATCATTGCACATATTACCATATGCATATGATTGCCCAAAAGCCTCTTCTCCTACATCATGAATAATATCATCTATCCGATCTTCCAGATCCGTGTCATTATTATCAAAGGTCACTCCCCTCTGTTGAGATGCACTTGGCATTTCTAGTCCTTTACCGTGCCATACCCATACAGTATAAGTATTACAAAATCCTTCACAAATTAAATGTGTATATATGTCTGCAACATTTAGTCGCTTCTCATTCAAACATTCTACACAAGGGCAGTAGAATATCCCACTATCATTATCGGTATTTCTTCTAGCAAATTCTAAAAAACCTCTCACCCCATTATCATATTCAACACTCGTCCATTTAGCATTTACCCAACTATGATCCATAAATTTCAACACCTTTTTGTATATTTTTTTCCTTGGAAAAGACAGGAGTATGATGAGTATACGAAATCATTACACTCATCAAGCTACCTAGTTTAACTATTGTTAACTCTTAGAAATTCATAACATTCCAACACATTTTCTTCTCTTTTTACCTATTTTTGGGTTCAAAATGTGCATAGAAAGAAGTGTATAGAAGAAAATGTGCATATCAAAGTATCATGTAAAAATCAAAGATATTATAGTTACATCTCTGTGATTTAATTGAGAATTTATAAATCATCCCTCTTTTGTAGAAGGATGGAGACAAGTTTTGAAGCCCTGCATGAACCCAGAAACAAGGAAGTGAAGCATTGCCAAGTTAGAAGGAGTTTGTACAACTGGCTTCAGCAAGTTGACTAACTGGCCGTGGCAAGAAATCCCTGTCCTGCTCTTTGTGTAACTGGCCTAGGCAAGTTGACAAACTTTCCATAGCCAGTCGAAAATCTAAAGAGAAATCTGCTCTCTGTGTAACTGGCTACAGCAAGTTGACAGACTTGCCGTAGCCAGTCGTGAAAAGTACAGTTGCACGTTTTGATATCAGAAGCGAAAAAACACTACTTAACCTAGAGGGAGGAGCCGAAAAACAAGAGCTGAGCACTGGGAAACATTAGAGCACACAAGGGAGAGCTTAGGAAGAGAGTATTTTGAAGATTAGAAGCCTTGTGTTGGATTTTTAAGGAAGATTGAAGCTAAAATAAGTGGTTTTTATCATTCTCCTTCCCTTTTCTTTCATTTGCTGATATGGGTTACTTTGTTAAGCTAAATTCTTGGCATTTAAAGATTATGAGTAGCTAAATACCTTCATTTAGGATTACTTTTACCCATTGTATGGATTTAAACTATTAGATTATCTTGCTTTTGTTGGTTATTGAGTATATATGATGATTTTTCTTTGTACTTAATGCTTTCTTGTACTTGATCACCACATGAATAGAGTAGTTCAATTGGAAGATGCTTGAGAGAGCTATTTTGATTGTAGAACTTAAGAGAAATCATGCTAGACTTGAAGTTATGATTAAATGAATGGTTTGTTGTTAGAATAGAGATATATCTAACAACCTAGCATAGTCTATTGAAGGATTGTGTTGGAAAGATGATTTTCATTAATTATAAACAAGAGATTGAATATTTTTAATGAAGATTAAAAATCAATCTTGACTTGAGAGAGCTTGGTTGATGCTTTAGAACCTTTGACTAGCATATAAAACTCATTTAACCAACATAAGTAGATAATTGCATAGTTTTATGAAATACAATGGGGAAGAAGTAATCATAAGCTTATAACCTTTTGAAACCAAACCCAATTTCCCAATTCTCACTGTTTGCTTTATTATTTTCATTAATAATTTTCATTAACCTTAATCACTTCAAATGATTCGATTCAACCTAGTTAAGAACATAGTTGCATTAGTTAGCTCATTT
Source organism: Albizia julibrissin (assembly GCA_037074505.1). Taxonomy (NCBI): domain Eukaryota; kingdom Viridiplantae; phylum Streptophyta; class Magnoliopsida; order Fabales; family Fabaceae; genus Albizia; species Albizia julibrissin. The sequence goes on from CM073487.1 coordinate 41,920,025, forward strand.
TCGTCATAGTCCTCGTGGGAACGATATTTACTTATCACTCTATTACTTGACGCGACCCGTGCACTTGCGGAAGCGAACAACTACTATGCTACATTTTAGGCTTAGGTACAAGGCATAAAGAGAGAAAATTGTGCATGTGAAAAGAAAGCGAATTTCACAAACATTCCTATTCTTTTAAATTAAAAAACAAAAAACAGAGCAAGCAAAACTGAAATAGTAGCCACACATCATCCCAAACACACAGTTCAAGCCTGCACCACAATGTTGTCCATCCAAATAATCAATGATTGTTTTGAAAAAGTGCTCAAATCGACCAATCCGTAATAATTGTAAGAGTTAGTTACTGAATCTAATGCTATAATCTTAATCAGTAGTCAGCAGACCATCAATACCAAGGCATACTAAGAAAAGTTTTGAATACCATAAAACCAAAAGCAACGTGAAATTTGGATCCCCAATCCCCATAATTCTAAGTCCTGTAACCAAACATTCTATAGATGTAAAATCTACCATTGACTTGATTATTTCAATATTTTAGGTCAAGCATAGCTCAAAAATGGTTTCAAACTAATTACCAAGCAGTCAAGCATTGATGTTGTATTCCCTCATAATTACCCAAGCAGTTAGGCATTCCTAGTTACCAAAAAACACAACCCATAAACAGTTTCAAACTAAAATATATGGTACCTGGGCAATGTGCTTCACAGATATAAGTTCAAATCACTTTTGTGGCAACGACAATGAGCATTAGGGAAAACAAAATGAAGAGGGAAAATGGGATTTTAGGTCAGAAAATGGAGTAAGAGGAGGCAGCGGTGGTAGCTGGAGCAGAGGCTGGAGAACACGGTGAAATATGACCAAGAAAGAGCGGAGGCTACGATGGAGCTTTCGCGGCAATGGCTATGAGCGGGAGGGAAAACAAAATGAAAAGGGGAAAAAGGGTTATACCGGACTTTTAAGACATGTTATACTCATAATTGGTCTTAAAATCCCTATATTTAAGACTGGTTATAAGGAAACCGGTCTTAAAAGCCCTATATTTGAGACCAATTATGATACAACCAGTCTTAAAAGCCCTATGTTTGGACTTTTAAGATCGGTTATATCATAATCGGTCTCAAATATGAGCTTTTAAGACCGGTTATGAGGATAACTAGTCTTAAAAAAGAAATTATTTTTTTATCATTTTCTCTCTTAATATTTAGACCGATTTTAACTAATCACCAGTCTAAAAGTACGTATATTTTAGACCGGTTTTTCTTTGAAACCGGTCTAAAAAGTTAAAATAATTTATCTTCTTTAAATAAATTTTATTTCGGTTCTTGTTTAAGACCGATTATTTATATAACTGGTCTAAATAGTATTTTTTAGACCGGTTTTTTAATAACCGGTCTTAAAATGTTCTTATAATTACAAAATTGACATCGCGTGTTTCTTTTAGACCTTACCCGTAATAATCGGTCTAAATATAGCAGTCTAAATAACCTTTTTTGTACTAGTGATAGGGGGAGACAGTTTTTGAGGGTGGTAGAGAGAGAGGAAGGCGCTCAACATAAATGATAAAGGAGAGGAATTTGAGAGGTGCAGCTATCGATAAACAATGGGTAGAATAATGTAAGAATTTAAGACTTGAACCATAAAAAAATTCAGGTAAAAAAAAACCAAAATGTTATGAAAATAAAGGAATCGAGAATAAGAGAGTAATATATAAGAGAAGAAAAATTTTGAGAGAAAAAATTAGGGAGAAATTCTCATTCAGCTTGTTGTTATTATACTGCTTGTACAATGTTTCTATTTACAGGCCTCCAAAAATCACTACAAAACTCACAATTAATATACTCCATTTGGTCCTATTTATAAGCAACTTTCTCATTGATTACGCAAAATGAACAGGTAGTTAAAAGCAATAAATGTGTCAAAAATGTCATATTTTTTTCCATATATGCCCCTATTTATGAAAACAAATAGAGAATGTATAAAAAATATGAGAGATAGTAAAACATATTTTCCTAATGCTTTGTTGACTTTATTCACCTAATGAGTTCTCTCTCTTTCTCCTGAATATAACTCTTGATGTGTATGATAATTAATTATAAATAATATATATTTAATAAGGGTAAAATAGGAAAAAGAAGCTTACATTTTTAGACACAAATTGAAAGTTGCTTATAAAAGGGACTAGCCCTATGAGAGAAAAAGTTACTTATAAATAGGACCAGGTGAGTACAATAAATGGTACAATTAATACTATATGATCATTCGTATTATTAAATAACTTTTTAGTTTCCTAACTACGTATTTATAAATGTTGACTAGGATCTGAGTCAATAGACATTCATATAATTAATATTCATAACACTCCTCCTTAAATGTTCATGATGAATACGCCTCATTAAAAATTTTAACTATAAAAAACCTAGAGGAACTAAAACCTAGCTGAAGAAGAAGATGACATGATTCATTAATACACTATGAAAAATCTAGTAGGACAAAAATCTCAATGCTGTCTCATTAAAAACTTTTCTAGGAAAACCTAATGAAACAAAACTTATACAAAGGAAAAAGATTATAACGTGTATCTATTGCCCCCTATGGCAATATAAGTTTGACTCCCTTGATGACAAAATTACATCCAATGTCATTTTGAGCATATCTTCCTTTTAACTGCCAAATTATGAATGATGCGTTTTTATCAAATGTTCTGTTGAAATGTATGCCTCCAATATATTTTTTGGATATGTTACAATATCAATATATTCAACATTTATCTTATTCACTGTCAAAACAATAAAAAAATTATTCTAAAAATCACCAAATCTTACTTTCATAATTCATTGTTTACTTACAATACTTAAATTTTACCAATAAAATCATAATGAATACAATATTAACATAATATCTAATTACTCTTATAATTATAAGGTACTTCTAAAATATGAAATTCAATATATTTGTGAGCAAAACCATCTTGGGATATGCTTCTAGTATTTTGGATCCTCTAAGGATTCTTATGTAAACTCCACTATTTAGTGAATAATATGCATAGGTTATATGTAATAATATCTAACATATGTATAATTTTTCTTTCACAAACTACCAGACTAATAATATATACAAAATTATTATATCTACCACAAAATCATATGGCTCATCATAATCATTGTGCTAATAACATGTTCTGAAAATAAAGAAATCTAGGATAAAAGAGAAGAGAAAATTTGAGGAAAAAAATAAGGGAACAATTCTGATTTAGTTTGTTGTTATTACAATGCTTATACATGGTTTTTATTTATAGGCTTCCAAAAGTCACTATCAAAAATCACAATTAATATACAATAAATAGTACAATTAATACTATATGACTCTTCATATTATTAAATAGTCTTTTAGTTTTCTAACAATATATTTATAAATATTGATTAGGATATGAGTCAATGGATATTCACATAATTAATATTCAAAACACAAGAAAGAATATGAGAATTTAACATGTATTATTTTTAGAAAATAATTAAAAAAATATTAAAATAAAGACATATAGGCTGCTGTATAGAATTAAGTTTATACAACAAATGTAGAGTTAGTTTAATGATATAAGCCCCCACTAAATTTTTTAGATTTCGAGTTTGAGTGTACGGGAGAATTAAACGTATCTAAAATTCTAAATTAATATGCTTATTAATTAGTATGTATGTATATAGGGAGAAGATTGAATCACGCAGGCATGCAGACAGATTTGATCCCTTGGTAGATTACACGCGCGGCAACGAGGAATTCCGATTCACATATTCAGAGATGTCAGTTTAAAAGTTTTTGAAAAATTACATTCAAGTAAAAAAATAAAAAAATTGGTCTCAAAAAAAGTTAAAATTACGGTAAAGTTTTATGAGATTTTTTTACAATATATGGCAAATGACAAAAGTCTAAAATAACTCCATCAAATAAATAGAGAGAGGGAATGAAATATTCTGTCACACTCAGACAATAGCGTTGGCGCGAAAAATTCATGAAGGTCTAATGATGAGAGAAGGTTAAAGAGGAAGGTATGTAATTCATGTCAACACCTCTCTTATCTTCATTATTCCATTTGATTCATATTTTCTGTTGAGTTGGTAAACATATTTTCTTGATTCATCGTTATTTTGGCCAAAAAAATGGAAAAAATTGTCATCTTTTCATGGGTATGTCATCTTTTATACTTGTTAACTATAAAGGCATACCTAGTTAAATGTAATGTCTATGCTTTGACTATGGTTTCAATGTGTTTGGATAGGGTTTAATATGCTCTGTTATCGGGTTTAATGTGTTGTGTTTCTGTAATGGAAAGGCTAATAAATGAAGATAAGGGTGAAAGGTTTGTGGTTACATCATCTACTATGCAAATGAAAAAAGATGTTGTTAATAGGTGTAACGATAGTTGTCAATATGTATGATGAACTTACTAATGATAATTGTAGGTTCTATTTAAATGTTTTACTTGTGGTGTAATGATGTTTGGCAAGAATTTCAAATATTTGCTATGTTTTTTGTTGGTATTTTGAGCCATTTTTACTCATTAAAAATGAGAAATTATCAACATGGTGTGGAAGTTGTGTTTGAAACTCCTTATGTACGAAGTCAGAATGTGTCTGGAACTCCTTTTAATGATGTTTGGCAGGGGTTTGAAATGTTTGCTATGTTTTTTGATATTTTAAGCTTTTTTTACTCATTAAAAGTAAGAATTAATGAACATGGTGTGAAAGTTGTGTGACTGGAAGTCCTGATGTATGAAGTCAGAATGTCTTGTTAATAGGGGTAGAGATAGTTGTTAATATATGTGGTAAACTTGTTAATGACAACTGTATTATGTAGGTGGATAGCGGTGATGGCTAGCATGTACGGCAAGAATCTACTATGTTTCCTTCATATAAGGGAAATGTTTGTAGTCAGTGGAGATGATGATATAACATATATTGGGGGAACGGTCAAATCAAGAATCATCAAGGAAGGGACAAGTTATGAAGAGTTCAAAACAATGATATCCTCCATTGTGGGAAAAGAGACAATTATTGTTCCATAAGGAGTTCGTATATAAGGAGTTCCAGACACAACTTTCACACCATGTTGATAATTTCACACTTTTAATGAATAAAAATGGCTCAAAATACCAAAAAAATATAGCAAATATTTGAAATCCTTACCAAACATCATTACACTACAAGTAAAACATTTAAATATGACATATATTTGTCATTAACAAGTTCATCACACATATTAACAACTATCGTTGCAGCTATTAATAACACTTTTTTTTCCTTTACACACCAGGTTATGTAACCACTAACCTTTCACCCTCATATTCATTTCTTAGTCTTTCCATTGCAAAATCACAGCATAATAAACCCGAAAATAAAACATACTCACAACGAAAATAGAGCATACTAAACCATACATAAACACATTGAAACCACAACCAAATCATATCCATTGTATTTATTTAGGTCTGCCTTTATAATTTACAAATATAATAGAGGACAATACCTACAAAAAGATGACAATTTTTTCTCTTTTTCGGCAAAAACGAAGATGATTCAAGAAAACATAAAAATATGTTTATTTACTCAACAAAAAACATGAATAAAATAGAATAATAAAGATACGAGAGATGTTGGCATCAATTCTATACCTTCCTCTTCAATGTTGACTCATGATCAGACCTTCCATATTTTCGCGGCAACGTTCCTTTTGAATTTCACAAAATTTTTCCTTCCCTCTCCGTATTCATCTTATGTGTGTATTTCAGTCTTTGGCGGTGTAATATATGAAAAAAAAAAGTCTAACAGGATTTTACTGTAATTTTGACGTTTTCCAAGACCATTTTTTCGTGTTTTTTCCTTTATTAGGACTTGCTTGTAATTTCTCAAAAATTTTTCTCATTGGGGCTCTTGGCAAACTATAGAAAGTACGCTGAGGTTTTAGAGCCCTTTACTTTGCTATCAACTAGGGTTTTAAGGTTAGGGTTTTCACCTCTCTCCCGGAAGCCATGGATAGGTACCAGAAGGTCGAAAAGCCAAAACCCGAATCGCCGATAAACGAGAACGAGATCCGAATCACCACCCAAGGCGCTATCAGAAACTACATCAGCTATGCCACCTCTCTTCTCCAGGTATCCTTTAACTTTTTCCGGGTTTCATTTCCTTCCTTTTTGGATAATATGTTGATTCAATCAATCTACATTCTCGTGGATTTCTTGATCAGTGAATTGATATACGCTGCTAATCCTACTTTAGTTGTGATTACTTTTTGTGGTTCCTTTTATTTTTGGGTAGCACCTTTAATCACTTGTGTTTAAGATTTTGTTTTTTGGTTACATCGCTAGCATACTTGTCTATTGGTTTTGACCAATGGACTGATAGAGTGCTTATGTGAGTGAATTCCTTCCCCTGTTTGTTCTATTTGATATATTCGTTTCGATTTATAGATTGTTAAATGTCAATCTGCATTCTCTTATGTTCATTGTATAATGAATAGTTGTTCGTTACTAATGTCATTTTAGCCGTTAAGTTTAGTTGTAACGCCTTTCGTTTTTTAACCCTATTTTAATTTGTCTTATAGATTGATACAGTCCATCTACATTCCCATCTGTTCACTGATCCTGTGTTTCTTGGTAGCATTCGTCTCTACTTGTTGGCGTCTTTTGCTTCCTTTTTACGTTGTCTGCAGAACGCTGTTTTTAGGTTTAATCAATGGACCGATCGAATCTGTACAGGAGTGACTTCCTTGCGTTTTTCACAAATAAATAAAGCATTCGAAACCCTCAAACCTGATACCTGAGATTTGTTTATGGGTTGATGCATCTTTTATTCCTATTTGACTGCCTGCTTGTATTTATCTCTACCATTTGTCTCATTTTTTCAAATTTAGGCAACCTTTTGCAGCAAAATGCCTGATTCACTGGGGCCATCCTACTTACCTTCATGTTCTCAATTTAAGAGTTGAACCAATCCCTTCCCTGTCTGTGATGAGATATTCATTGGCTGTCATTCTTTCATGAAAAGGTCTGAGTTCCAATAGTTATATGAAATCCTTGCAGCATGGTTGGGTGTCTAAGGTGCAAGTTGCAGTGACTTGTTCCAGAACTGTATCTAGCAATACCATGGTGAAGCAACTTTAGTGCAGTAGGGTACAAGGACCTAGATTTGCCAATTTGCATTCTCTTATTAGAACTGCCATAATTGTTTTTAATTGCTGTGATATTGTTACCAAGTGAACTGTCAACATAAATGAAGCAGCTTTATTTAAGAGGGACAACCGTTTTGTTTTTGGGTTCAAGTTCATGTGTGCATGTACCTCTGAAAATTTAATTTCTTTTTCTAGGTTGCAATTTTGCATGATAACATTCATAATATACTGAGGACATTTCTTTGTTGGGAAGTATCTTGGTATTATTTGTTTTCTATTGATGGAAGTTTTCACTGATTTGATTTATGATTGTGAATTATGCATGAGTTTGAAATAACCTTGTTACATGTGATAACAACTTTTTTCTGTGTTGGTTTTTTTAGTGATATGATATGGGTTTTGTGGTCTATCTTGCTGTTAGTGATTTCTTACTTTGTTATTGAATTTTGCACTCTAGGAAAAACATGTAAGAGAGATTGTATTGAAGGCAATGGGACAGGCAATCAGCAAGACAGTTGCCATTGCTGAGATTTTGAAGGTTTGAATTCTTCTGAAGAACCCCTTCCATGTTATATTGATGCAAGAGAGAAAAGCATGTGTGGCCAAGGAAAAGAGTAGAGCATGTAAAAAGCATGCAAATATCACGTGGAATGCCAAAAATTATGTTGGGAGTGCAATCCTAATTGAGTCCAAAATTCTTAAATTTGACTTTGTAGAACCAGATGTCAGAGGTTGTATTTAATATATATATATATATATAAGTACTTGGAATGGTCTTGGCGTCTATATCCTGTGGCAAGAGGACTAGGAAACATATGGAAGTTGCCAGGTCACTCACCCAAATTGTTGTCAGAAAGTAAAATATTTCAACTGGAATTTTGGGATTCATATTTTTCTTACTCTGGTTGCATTTCTCTCTTAAAACAGAAGAGGATTCCCCGGCTGCATCAAGATACTGCCATCAGCTCAGTAAGCATAACAGATGTGTGGGAACCCATTGAAGAGGGTCTTGTACCGTAAGCTATAATTATTGATTTTGAGTTTAAAGCTTCAGACTTCAGAGTGTATGCACTTTTCTCTCTCTCTTAATTTTATATTAGAGGTTGTTAAACATTGATGTTTGATGCAGGGTGGAGATGACTCGCCACGTCTCTATGATCTCAATCACCTTATCAACAAGAGAGTTAAACAAAAACTCTCCTGGGTAGGTAGTTCAAGGACTTGTAGTATCATATACCCAATTATACTCCTTTACCCTCAATTTTCTGATATAATATCACAAAAAAGAAATAGTATACATATTTCCTGCTATAATGGCCTGCTGGGTCTAATTTTTAAGCTCACCTTATAAGCTTCTGGATATATGGATTTGACATTGTTAGGATGTTGTCTCTATGGCTTTCTCCACAGGTATCAAGCTCCATATAATGTGGAACAATCAAAGCCACAATTCAATTATCAGCAGCAACAACCAAAACCTCCACGTGGTCCGTATAATGCTGTAAATGAAGGTGACCACCTATTTGACTTGCAAAAAGTAGTTGAGCGTTAAATTTTCTTGTGCTCATAATGTCTGAATCACATCGTCACCTTGTATCCTTTTCTTTAGACTCATATGGTCGAGGCCGGGGTCGGGGGAGGGGGAGAGGAAGAGGATGGGGAAGGGGTGGATATGGCTATCAAGGTGGAAATTATCAAGGTAGTTATGGAAATTACCAAGGCGGATATGGGTATTACCAGGGTGGATATGGAAATTATCAAGGTATGGATTTTGACATGTTATTTTGTTCCTTATTTGTTTCATTGTCTGTGTTGTATATCTTGGTTTTCACGTGTCATTTCTTGGCAGATAATGGTGGGTATCCAAATCGGGGCCGTGGTGGTGGGAGAGGAAGAGGTTGGGGTTATCGTGGTAAGCTTGTTTTGACCGCATGTCCTATATTTCTGAATTCATAGTATTGACATTCATTGGGGGAAAACCTGCTTTCTCTTGGTCTGGTTATTTTTCCCCTTTATGTATGGGTTTTCTAGATAGAATTGTTTGATTAGAATATGCTTTCTTAATTCCCTGCATTACTTTTTAATCACTAAGTCACCCTTCGATCAGACCAAAGGAAAAGTCACCCCTCTAAATATGGAAAACTGCATTTGAGGGATCTATATGTATACATGTTTGTTCAGTCTCATAGTAGCAATTTCCACAGGTTCTGGTTATGAACGAGGCAGAGGTGGAGGCAGGGGATATAGCCGCGGCCGGGGACGAATGGGAGGACGATCTTTAAGGGGTGGTGGCAACCAGGCATGATGTTAGTTGATTTTCTTTCCGTTCCTTCTACATGCTTGCCCGGTGCATGAATTATCAGAATACCTTGTTGATAGTGTGATTTGTCTCATGATCCTGCAGTATTAAGCAGTAGTCTATGTTTTCTAGTGATTAAGTTGATATGGGCAAGGTTTTGTGCATCTTTTTTCTTTTTAGCTGGAAAGCGTCTAGTTTATGTCTGCTGCAATTCATTTCAACTTTATGGTTTCCTACACCACATATTTGTATTTATCTTCAGTTTCTATATATGATCTTTTCTATCAGAATGTCTAATCTTTCATGATGGATATCTGAGCCGTAGGTGTCACCCCTGTTGGGTGCAATTGATGGGATTTGGATATTGCAATAACTTGAACCTAGTACGAAACCTGCAGTGACTGAAACGCCACAAATTATTTCAAGGGCAAAGTGACTAATGATCAAAGAGAAATGGACATTCAATCAATATAAATATTATCATCCAAATAATCAAATGCATATCATACTAACATTTCAATTTTATGGTAATTGTCTAACTTAGTTTATGATGAGTTCAACTTTTTATGTAATTAGTTGTTATGATAACATAAGTAAAATAAACATATAAAATTAAGTACTCGTTTCGGATCACTTTTAAATATCTCAAAAGTGTTTATTTATTTAAATTGAGATAAATCTCATTTCACATATTTATCTTATAAATTATAAATCATGGTTGAGATAAATCTTATTTCACATGTAAATTGTAAATCACGATTGAAAAAATATTTTTAAAGGATATATTTGTTATTCCAAAACAGCATAAGCTTGTTCAAAAGAATTCTTGTTTATCATGAAAACTTAAACGTAAGGGGGAAAAGGGTTAAAACTGACATGGGGTTTAATGGAAGTGGCGTATAAGTTTATGTAACATAATTTGCTTGTAATTTGTGATAATTGGTCTCTTAACTGTTATTCGTCACGTCATTACGTAATCAACTTCCTTGAGTTTGTGTTTTGGCCCAACTCCTCAATATTCAAATCTTAGAATTTCGCATGTTCTCCAAACATGACTAATTTTCTGGATCTTTGGGATTGGGACAAGTACTTGTTATATTAAGGATGGAGGAAAATAAGTTACACACATACTTGTAGTATTTTGGCATTATTTTTTTTAATTTTATAAAAGGGAAAATTTAAGAGGAAAGATTGAAATTCTGCCACCTCGTTGGTGCAGTTAAGGCATCCTAGTGAATCTAACCTGGATTCCCGACCAGGTTCGCTTCTGAATATTCCCAAAACATTGTCACGTCACTTTCATTCACTTTGCCTTTCTTAGTCCTCACTATTCAATACTTATGCTTTATAAGGATCACTATTCAATATATTCAATTATTCATTTAGTTGTAATTTATAATTAAAATATTGAAAATTTTGATAAAATGCTAAAATTTTATAAAGTGAAGTATTAAAAGTCCTCAATCTGTCAATCATTAGTTAAAGGGTTAAAATACTAGAGGAAGGTTTTACGAATATGCACAGGCACCAAAAAGTTTATGAGTGATAACTTTACTTCAGAAATTTAAAAAACGGGGTAATATTACCCTGACATAAGGAATTTAAATGGTTAACTATTAATTGATTGGTGGTGACATACCCATGGAGCTTTCATGTCACATTGGTTAAATGGCATTTTTGTTCTAAAAATTTCTATAAAAGAGTTATAGATACTAGGAAGTTTTTTGATGGGGCAATAACACCCTATGAGTCACGAGTTTTTCTTTTGTTGATTTATTTCATATCAAGGATGTCGTCATCAATCACCAAATGATCAAATAAAAGGAAAGATTAACAAAAATCAAGAACTCATAAATCAAAATTAGAGAAATACGAGCAAAGAAACTCATAAACCATAAGTTTAAAATCAAAAGCAAAACAAAAAATCTTCAAGTTCAAAAAAAAAATTGAAATTTTGGGGTCAGGAAACTAGATGATGTAACAGAAGAAAAATAGAGAAGACAAAAGAAAGGAAGACCACTCACTGAAAAACTCTTTTCAAATTTGTTATATGAAGTACGCATATATTTATCACCAGCAGGACAAAAAATATGGGCATGCTTCACCAACCAAATTGTGAATAGTTTTTCAATGAGTGACTTTCTCCTCTTCTTTATTCTCCATCTTCTTCCGCTATAACTTATGATTTTCTGAACATGAAATTCTGTTTTCTTTTTCTAGATTTGTGGATTTTTTGTTTTACTTTTGATTTTTAGTTTTCTAGTTTATTGTTTCTAGATTTCTCTGCTCATATATATGTGTTTTTTTATTATAGATTCTTTATTTTTATTGATTTTTAAATTTATTTGATTGTTTGGTGCTTGATGGTGTCCCATATATAAAAAAGAAAAAGAAAAAATGATAGAAAAATATTGTCAAAATATGTAAAAGACAAATAAAGGTGGTGAGTCTCAATAATTTCAAATTGACTTATTTAAAATTTTGAAATGTTGAAAAATGTGTGAAATTACATAAGTACCATTACTATTTATTTTTTTAAAAAAATCTCTGAAACCCCTTGCCCGTGCCTAGCGATTGTCATTGGCGGCCCATCACCGGAGCTCCGGTGTCCTTGCTGACCGATGACCAAAGCTCTGATGGCCTAATATATATTTTTTGAATTTCTCAACCAAAAGTTGTTAATATAGATACTTAAGTTGTTAATATAGATGCTAAAGTTGTAAATGGCAACCTAATATTTTTTTTTTTTTGCATTTCTCAGGAAAAAAGTGGTCAATATATCATACTTGAGTTGTTAATATTATAAACGTGATATTTGTTGAATATTTCCTAATAACTTTCACATTAGCTCCGATGGTATTTTTTTTTTATTTTTAGGCAAAAGTGGTGAATATAGATTACTAAGTTGTTAATAGCGATATTAAAGTTATAAACAGGGTATTAGGGATACTAAAGTCTTCAGTGGCTGGCAAGGGATTTTAGGGATTTTTGAAAAAAAAAAGTAAGGGCACTTATATAATTTCAAACGTTTGTCAAAATTTCAAACCAGTTAATTTAAAATTATTGAAATTCAATATCCTTATTTTTCTTTTATATATTTTGATAGTATTTTTCTGACATTTTTACTAAAAAAATAATTAAAAAAGCTATAACTTTAAAGGCTTTATTGTCCCAAAATATTTTCAAGGGCCTACAGTTCTTTTTGTGAAAACTTCTTAAATAAAAATATCCTTTAACCCCCTAAAAAAACTGACATAGATTCCATGTAGCAAGTCAGCTCAATATAATGAGTGAACTAATGATTTTAAACTATAATTAAATTGGTATGTTGAACTCAAAGTGTCATTAATTCCCCATCTAGCCTTTTGAATATTGAATCTTTTGGTTAGATTCAATTATGCACAAAAGGTGATGATGCTTCTTTTTTTTTTTTAAATAATATTATCCGGTCTTTCATTCAGCAATATAATACACTTTTTTTTTTGCCAAACAGCAATATAATGCATACTTTTTAAATTTTTGCGGTTATCGTGAATCAGAAAATTATTAAACATCCTTGGCAGATTACTGTACCTTCACTCATGTACAGATATAGGCAGCGCAACAAAGATGGGTAAATTATTATTCTCTCTCTCCCCTAGACCTATTTTATTTTTTTAAAAAAATTAAATAAATTATTTAATCATATCATATATTGTGAATTATTAGATTATATATCAATTTATGAATCCAACAAATAATTTTAGAGAAAAATAATGAGTATAAATATTTTAAAATATTTTTTTTAATTTCTTTAACTTCTCTAAAAAAGTCAATGATGTTTTATATTTAAAATCAGAGGTAGTAATGTACCACTCATTCTGATTCAAAATATAAGAGTTAAACTTGTGAGGGGTGTAGTTTTTTTATAAGACTCACTTTACTTTTGTCTCTCCATTTAAGATTTTTTTTTTTCAAATTTGCCACACTCTTTCTCATCATTCTTCTCCTTTACATTCTCTTTCTTCCTTTTTTTTTCTATTGGTTATCTCTCTTACTTATTCTCTTAATAAATAAGGGTATATTAAAAAAATAAAATAGATATATTATATATTTATTATTTTTAACTACTTTTAACTAATTTATTGATAAATATAAAATAGGTATTTGACTGTTCCATTTTAAAATAGAGTGGTATGAAAGAAGCTTAGGATCATGTTATGCGGCCAATAGAGCGGCAATTAATGATGCATGCAGTATATGGAAGCCAAGTCAACAAAATTGGTCCAACAAACAAAAAAGCGTCTCATATTTCATAAACAAAACGGGTTTAATTAATTAATTGGAATCTTATTCTCTATGTAAGAAAACCACGATGCTTGATTAACCTAACGAGAGTTTAAACTTTTTTGTTTTTTCACAGAAGAACAAGAACAGGTAAAATATGTTGGGCGTGGTTAACTAGAAGTCTAGAATAGATGTACGGATGACGTAAGCCTTAAATATATCAAGAGAGATAGATAAATACTCCAACTATTCGGTCTTTTTTTATAAGATTTTAAAATTTAAATTGTCTTAATCATTTTTATAAAAACTCAATAAAAATTGTATGAATATTTAATGGGTTTTTATTTTTATTTTATCCCTTATTAATTATATATATTACATTAATTTAAAAGTTGATTATACTTCTATTTATTTTTACTCTCTTAATTGTTCCTAACAAGCATTTATAACTTAACCATCTTATATCAAATTAATCTTCTCATACAAATTCCTTTACTACCCCAAACAACTTATCTTAAGGGTATAATTCCTAACAAAATAATTAAAAAAAATATCTTTTATTGTTTATTCATGGAATGCCTTCACTAAAATGTACTATTATTAATCACAACAGTTCATATTAGCATTTAATCCCCTAAATGAATTAACTTTATTGTGTGCTATCAAATTATTCATTTTCAACATTTATTCAAATACTTTCACAATAACTGAGTATATGAAATGATCTGGCTAAAAAATAGCTTGAGAGATTTGATCAAATAGGTGAGAGAGAACTGAATATATAAAAGGATACAACTAACTTGCCATGAATAATATTCCTCCAGTTACTACTTCCATGAGTTGCATGGGATGCCTCCATTTAAACCATTGAATAATATTGTTAATTAAAACAATTCATTAGCATTTACTCCCTGATTTAATTTTATTATATGTTGTCAAATTATTTCTTTTCAATATTCATGCAATTACTATCACAATAAGTAATTGAATAATATATGAAAAGATCCCACTATAAAAAATAAGTGAGAGAGAACTAAATATATGAAAGGACACATCCGTCGTATTTCAGATATATTTATTATTTTTAATTAAATTTAATATTTTTTTTATCAAACACTTATAAATAAAGTAGAGAGAGTAGCATAAAATAATGAATAATGCATGGAACACAAAACGAAGGCAGGCAATAAAAATTGATAAGATCAAGACACGTGTGGCGTGACAGGAGGCAGACGGCAGGATGAGTATGATTGGGCTGTGGAGGAATGTAGACGGACTTTGGAACCACATTCATCCAGATGCTGACTTTTGCGTTCTCAGAAGGAATTTAGACAGAGGCGGCATCCAGATTCATGGGGATTTGGGGGGATAAAATCTTTTGGCCTCTCGATCACTGTCAGAGTCTCGCAATAATGGAGGAAGCCAGTGAATGCAGGAAGCAGAAGAGCCCCAAAGGGAAAAAAGATGACCTTTTTCATGTTATTCACAAGGTTCCTTATGGAGATACTCCATATGTCAGAGCCAAGCATGCTCAGGTAGGTGTGTGTGTTTCCGGACAAAATAGAGTAGATCCAGTAGTCACCCTCTGCCCTGACTGTTGGTTAACGTTTTAACTTTCACTTAGGTCAGAGAAACAAAGGCTGCATATAAATAAATATATGGATGAAATAATTAATAATTCATAACTAGTTGATTGGAATGAATTAAGTAGGGAAGAGTGGTAGACATGAAAGTGAAGAAGCATAATTAACATGTATGTATAGTAGGTATAGTATATGATGGGTGTGAATGAATGAAGCAGCTGGTGGAGAAAGACGCGGAAGGGGCGATAGAACTGTTTAAGGAGGCAATAAAAGCGGGGGACAAAGTGGGGAGTGCACTCAAGGACATGGTGGTGGTGATGAAGCAGTTGGACAGAGCAGAAGAAGCCATCGAGGCCATCAAATCCTTCAGATCCCTCTGTTCTCAGCAATCCCAGCACTCACTCAACAATCTCCTCCTTGACCTCTACAAGGTTAGGTACCTATCTCATCATCTAGCTACTGAGTCTATATACACGTACCTAACAACACATGAATGACCCACAGAAATGCGGAAGAACGGAGGAGCAGATAGAGTTGCTCAAGAGAAAACTAAGATTAATATACCAAGGCGAAGCCTTCCATGGCAAGCCCACCAAAACTGCTCGCTCTCACGGAAAGAAGTTCCAAGTTTCCATCAAGCAAGAAACTGCCAGATTACTGGTACACTACTCATTCTTAATTACTTCCTACCTGCCATGTACATAGCTACTATCGCTTGCTTCATTAATGAATGAATGAACTGGGAGCAGGGAAACTTGGGGTGGGCTTACATGCAGAAGGGCAACTACATGATGGCGGAGGTGGTGTTTAAGAAAGCTCAGATGATTGACCCCGACGCCAACAAGGCCTGCAATTTGGGCTACTGCTTGATCATGCAGGCCCGACATGAGGAGGCCCGATGGGTTCTTCACCAAGTCATCTTCGCCTCCCGCGACGACAAGTCCAGGAAAAGAGCAAAGGAATTGATGACGCGGCTGAAATCCACCATGTCGCCCTCTGAATCTGATGATGCCTTCGTCCAAGGGATTGACCATGTACTCCCTCTCTCTCTTTGGGGCTCCAATACATCTAGAAGGCTTCCCATCTTTGAACAGATCACTCCCCTCACCTCCTCCTAATCCTCTCTCTCTCTCTGTGTATATATATATATATATCTTCATGACATGCATGAACATATATAAATCTGAATGTAAATAAGAAGCAAATATTAGTGTCTTGTAACTTGCATGCACCTAGCTACTGCCTGCTCAGACGTATACATGTTTGCCCAAACTCAACTTTAAACAAAATCCTTGGAGTTTATTTATGTATATATGTTTTGTTAAATGATCAATGTATGTTAGATATATACAACTTGATGCTGCTAACAAAATACTCGTATATGATAAGGTAGAACTAATTGAAACGCAGAAAATTACCCGATGATTTTACTGAGGAAATATGAAGGGCCTCACTGTGAGGTGTATGCTTGCCTATTTTTTGGAAAGGCAGGCAATTGCGATTCAACGTAACGGGGATAGAATTTGTCCGTGAATGTTATACGTGGATGACGTACGCAGGAGAGAGCATAGATGAATGGAGAGCCTTTATGATATGTAGTTCAATATTTAACATCTTCAGTCACCAACCTCTCCAAGCTCCATTATATGACTTCCTCACCCAGTCCTTCGCATTGGTTCGTCTTCGTACCTCCACCCGCCACCTAGCCAGCGAATAAACAAGAGCGACTGTAAAAGAGTAACGAGAACCACTGAACGCGTTTTGATAGGTTTCAGACTACAAACTTAAAAAAGCGTGTTTGATAACTAATTGGTAGATATTAAGAAAATAGGTAAGCCGTTATTTGTTACAAATATGTATTGGTTGAATAATGATTGTCCTAAAATATCATTTTTAATAGTATGCATGTAAATTATTACTTGATGAAAATCTTCTTATTATGTATAATCAATAGAGATATATACCTTAAGGGGGAAAAATGCTTTCTAATAGTTAAAATAAGAACAAGACCTTATATTAAATACCGGATGTAGTATGAATTTTAAAGAAAAAGTGAATTGAGACCTTATATTTAAAGATTAAAGAGAGATAATATTTTTTTATTCTACTTATTAGTTATGTCATTTAAATTTTTATACGAGTGTACAATTTTATCTTTTATTTATTATTGTGTAGAAGGATTTTGTACATTATTATTGTGTAAACTTTATTCTCTTAGGATATAATGTATATTAACAGGGATATAATTGAAAATTTGTTAAATTTTGAGTTAGAGCTAATGATGGGGAATATTTTTGTTAATCCCTATGAAAGATGTTGAAAGAGTATTTTGATGAGGTAAAGGAAAAGAAAATATCCCTACCCTCCAAATTTCCTAACTTAGAGGGAGGATCAAAAGAAATTTTAGATATTCCTGTGGGTAAATCATGCGACACTAGTGCCTCGTTTGGTACTGTAGAAGAGTTTTTGATAGAAGTTGAACTAGAATTTGAAGTAGAATTAGAAGTGGAACTGAAAGTAGAAGTAAGGATAAAAGTGTGTTTAGTATAACTAAGAAAGTATTATATAATTTTTAATTTATATGTTTATTTAAAATGTGAAATGATCAAACTACCCTTATACCAAAAACCCCAGCCTCCACCTCTAACAACTTCAAGCACCTAGAGCAACCGGCAACCACCGTGAAAACCACCACCAGCCACCATTAGCAATCAGATTTCACAATAAAAAGAAGAAATCGGACCCCCCCAAACAAGTTAAAAATCAAGCCATATTTCGTTTGGAAATTTTTTTTAAAACATCCTTCATCCTTGCCAAGATCGAGGGGAAGTGAGATTGAAGGAAGAAGTCGAACCAGGGATGGAGGTTGTGGATCGATATGAAGATCGGAGCTTGCAAATATCCTCCATCCTCGACGAGATCGAGGGGAAGTAAGATCGAAGAGAGTGAGATGGGTATGAAAATCGAAGCTTGCATATTTGTCAAGTTCAAGCCATCGTTAACGCTAGAGGTTGGAGGGAGATTGAAATAAAAAAATGAGATGATGACTGAGTTGCGTTTGTTGTTGGAGGGAGCCGATGGCAGATTCCCATTTGTTGCTAGAGGAAGACGATGGTGGAGTCATGTTCGTTGACTATAGAATCGAGATCAACTGTGGAGTCATGTTTAAAATCGTTTGTGTTCATTGCCAAAGGGAGATGATGACAGATTCACGTTTGTTGCCGAAGGGAGACGATGCAGATTCATGTTCGTTGCCAGAGGGTGGAGTAATGTTCGTTGACAGCTTAAATATGTCATCACCGTTGTAAAATAAGCCATCGTCGCTGTCTTCACTGTGGTAAAAGAGCAGTCACAGTCACAGTCACAGTTTGCCGTTGCTCTTGCCATTCGTCATCGTCCTTGCCATCCTCCATTGTCCTCGTCATGAGCAGCACTGTTTCAGGGGGAAAGGCTGAAGGGGACAACATGGTCTAAACTCTACTCCCTTAAGAAGTGTAACTGAGTTCTTAGGAGGTGGGATATGAGTGACTTCCATGAAGAAGTGGGTTCCAGCCCACCAAACACACACATACACCATTTCCACTTCCTTATCTCCAATTCCATACTACCAAACGGGCCATAGAAAAAACATTTCTCTCTATATGTTATTTGTACTGTACTCTTCTGGATTCGAAACACAGGCCTTATGCATCTTGGATTTTCATCTTCTCTCTACCTACTCATTGTGTGGATAAATGTTTCCTTAAGCCTTTCTTGGATTCTTCATCAAACCTATTACTTGGAAGGAAATCTTGACCCTAATTTTTGACTTTTCTGTTGTTAGTACTAGGGTTGTTCCAAAGCCTGGATTTTACAATTTCCTAAGATTTAGGTTATGCATTTTATCTATACAGAATTTATAAACCTTGGTTCTTTTAAGTTCATTTTGTCTTCTTATTAAAAAAAACAATAAGAAATTATTATTATTGTTATAAAAATATATATAATCAGAGAGAATAAGAGATTAAGAAGAGAGAAATCAGAGAGAAATTCTCATTCAGTTGTGTGTACAAAATTCTCAGCCCAAGGCTCCTATTTATAGGCAAAAAACGCGTATGAATAGTGAAATACGCGTATGAACAGTAACTGCTACAGTATGCTACAGTACCGCGTATGCTACAGTGCTGCTACAGTAAAACGCATATAAACAGTACCTATACAGTAAAATGCTATAGTGATGAATAGTACATTAATCATTGATGAATAGTGACATCTGATCTTATATGCGTAGCTGACTGGGAGAGTAAATTAGATTAGATGAGGGTTAATGGACATCCACATAATCAATATTCATAACATTCCCCCTTGGATGTTCATTTTGAATATGCCTCGTTAAAAACTTTAACTAGGAAAAACCCAGTGGGATAAAAACCTAGCCAAAGAAAAGAGTACATCATTCATTGATACACTGTTCAGTGCTGCCTCATTAAAAACCTTTCTAGGAAAACCCAGTGGGACAAAACCTAGATAAGGGAAAAAGAGTACAGCGTGTATCGACTCCCCCTCTTGACAACATCAGTTGATATCTCTAAATTTCCGAAGGCCAATGTCATAGACAAGATTTTCAAAAATTGTACTTGGAAGTGACTTTGTGAATAAATCTGCTAGATTTTCACTTGAACTAATTTGCTGGACATCTATTTCACCATCCTTTTGAAGGTCACGAGTAAAGAAGAATTTTAGTGAAATATGCTTCGTTCTGTCTCCCTTGATATAGCCTTCTTTAAGTTGGGTAATGCATGCAGTATTATCCTCATATAGAACTGTTGGTATCTTTTTGCCCAAAGATAAATGACAAGTTGTTCGTATATGATGTATTACTGACCTCAACCACACACATTCTCGACTTGCTTCATGTATTGCTAAAATTTCTGTATGATTGGATGATGTAGCTGATATAGTCTGTTTCATTGATCGCCATGAAATAGTTGTACCTCCACATGTGAACAAATAGCCTGTTTGTGATTTACCATCATGTGGATCTGATAAAAATCCAGCATCTGCATAACCTACCAGTTCATGCTTAGATACGTTTGAGTAGTATAACCCCATATCCATAGTGCCTCTTAGATAACGAAAAATATGTTTTATTCCATTCCAATGCCTTCGTGTTGGTGAAGAACTAAATCTTGCTAATAAATTAACAGCAAAGGATATATCAGGACGTGTATGATTAGCAAGATACATTAGTGCTCCAATAGCACTAAGATATGGTACTTCTGGACCAAGTAGTTCTTCATCACCTTCTTCGCTGATTACTCGCGGTCGGAATGGATCTTTATCTGGCTTTAGAGACCTTACAATCATTGGTGTGCACAATGGATGAGATTTATCCATATAAAATCTCTTTAGGACCCTTTTTGTATAAGTTTCTTGATATATAAAGATCTCATTTTTGAGATACTCAATCTGTAATCCAATATAGAATTTTGTTCTTCCCAAATCCTTCATCTCAAATTCTTTCTTCAAACAATGAATTTCCTTTTGAAGCTCTTCAGGAGTTCCAATAATGTTGATATCATCAACATAAACAGCAATTATAGCAAATTCACTGTTAGATCTTTTTATAAAAATACATGGGCATATTGGATCGTTTTTGTATCCTTCTTTCAACAGATATTCATTAAGACGATCATACCACATGCGCCCTGATTGCTTCAGGCCATACAGGGATTTATTTAATTTAATTGAGTATTGTTCTCGAGAATTTGAATTAGATGCTTCTGGCACCTTAAGTCATTCAGGGACTTTCATATAGATATCATTGTCAAGTGACCCATATAAATAGGCAGTCACGACATCCATTAAATGCAGATTAAGCCCTTCTTTTACTACTAGGCTAATTAAATAACGAAAAGTAGTCGCATCCACTACAGGTGAATACGTTTCTTCAAAATCAATGCCGGGTCTTTGTGTAAAGCCTTGGGCTACAAGACGTGCCTTATATCTTGTTCTTTCGCCCTTTTCATTTCTTTTTCGTACAAAAACCCATTTGCATCCAACTGGTTTTACATCTTCTGGTGTAAGGACTACATGTCCTAATACTTTTCGTTTTTCTAATGATTTTAATTCTGCATTAATAGCATCTTTCTATAGAAGCCAATCTTTTCTTTGTTGGCACTCGCTAATGGATTTTGGCTCATGATCCTCAATATTATTCATTACATCTTTTGCTATATGATAAGCAAAAATGTCGTCAACGTTGACTTCATTTCGATCCCATCGGATTCCATTCATAACATAATTTATTGAGATCTCATTATTTTCACATATATCAGGTACCTGGGTCTCTTATGGGACTACAACATTCTCTTCTGGAGATATCTCTATTGAAGATAATAACTCTTCAGGAGATAGCTCTTTTGGAGCTATTAAATTTTCTTGATTATCCTCAATTTGACCATCTATATTCTTTTCTCCTTTTCTTTTTCGAGGATTTCTATCTTTGGAACCGATGGGTCTGCCACGCTTCAGGCGTACTTTAGATTCATTCATAGTAGATTGTCCTTCAGGGACATCAATTTTAACAGGAGCATTAGCAGCTGGGATATGTGACTTTGTCACTTTCTTAGGGTCAGTAAATGCTTCTGGCATTTGATTAGCTAAATTCTGTAAATGAATTATCTTTTGAACTTCCAGTTCACATTGATTTGTACGAGGATCAAAATGAGCCAATGATAATTCATTCCATCTAATTTCCTTACCCAGATGCTTATTCTCTCCCCCTAATGTTGGGAAAAGTGATTCATCAAAATGACAATCGGCAAATCGTGCAGTAAATAAGTCTCCCGTAGATGGTTCTAAATATTTTATGATTGAAGGAGATTCATACCCAACATATATTCTCATCCTTCTTTGAGGACCCATTTTAGTGCGTTGTGGTGGTGCTACTGGCACATATACCGCACACCCAAAAGTTCTTATATGAGAAATATTAGGTTCCTGACCAAAAACCATTTGTAAGGGGGAAATCTTTAAGTAACTTGTTGGTCTGATACGAATTAACATTGATGCATGCAAAATGGCATGGCCCCAAGCAGAAATTGGGAGATTGGATTTCATAAGTAAAGGTCTTGCAATTAGTTGCAACCTTTTGATCAATGATTCTGCAAGTCCATTCTGTGTATGAACATGAGCTACAGGATGTTCAATATCAATTCCAAGGGACATACAATATTCATTAAAAGCTTTTGAAGTAAATTCATCAGCATTATCAAGACGTATTTTCTTGATAGGATAATCAGGGTAATGTGCTCTTAATCTAATCAATTGAGCAAGTAATCTCGTAAACGCCAGGTTGCGAGAAGATAATAAACACACATGTGACCATTTAGTTGATGCATCAATTAAAACCATATAATATCTAAATGGTCCACATGATGGGTGTATTGGCCCACAAATATCTCCCTGTATCCGTTCTAGAAATGTGAGAGACTCACTTTCTACTTTGCTTGGTGAGGGGCGAATAATTAATTTTCCCTTGGAACATGCAGTACATGAGAAATCATGGGATTGTGGTATTTGTTTACACTTCAGGGTATGTCCACATGAATTCTCAATTATTTGTCGCATCATAATTGAACCAGGATGGCCTAACCGGTCATGCCAAATATTAAATTCATTAGTAAACTTCTGGTTTACATTAGTAGATTTCTGGTCTGTATTAGTGAACTTCTGGTTCTCAATAACATGTGTTTCAATTGTGTTTATAAATGTATAATATAAACCAGAAGAAAAAGAAGGACACTTTTCTAATATGCATTTTCTACCAGCAACTATTTTTGTAACAACAAGATATTCTTTATTATTTTTAGTTGTTGTTTCTATATGATATCCATTTCTGCGGATATCTTTGAAACTTAATAAGTTTCTTCCAGACTTGGTAGAATAAATTGCATTATCAATACATAATTTTGTTCCTTCCGGTAACAAAATATTAGCTCTTCCGGAGCCTTCGATCAAATTTATACTACCAGATATAGTCTGAACATTAGCTTTTTGCATTACCAAGGAAGAAAAATATTTATCATTTCTGAGTATGGTGTTGGTTGTTGCGCTATCAACGAGACATAAATCTTCAGGATTGATGCCAGTAAGATTCATTCTTCATTAAAAGAAATATAAAAACATAATTAAGATAAATACATTCGATAAAAGTAACATAAAAATTCAAATATATAAATAATTATGCTAAGAAATCAGCAACATCCAAATAACTAAAATCCATGTCTCCATGCTCAGAATTCTCAGCCCGATTCATATGATTTACTTCAGTTGTAGATCCTTTACCATTATTTTTAATTGATTCTTGGTAAAGTTCAACTAGCTGTCTTGGTGTACGGCAGGTACAAGACCAATGACCCTTGACACCACAACGATAACATGAACTTTCAGTATTTTTATTTTGCCCACTATTTTCTCTTTTGTGGTTCTTATTATTATTTCCCCACTTTTGGTAGAAATTTAAACCACCACGACCTCGACCACGACCACGGATGTAGCCGCGTCCACGTCTACGTCCATGTCCACGTCCACGGCCAGAAACAGATTCATTGGTTACTACATTCGCTTCTGGGAATGGAGTCGAGCCAGTTGGACGAGATTCATGATTTTTTAATAAAAGCTCATTATTCTGTTCAGCTACAAGGAGGCAAGAAATTAATTCTGTATATTTTTTAAATCCTTTTTCTCGGTATTGCTGTTGCGGGAGCAAATTTGAGGCATGAAATGTGGAGAATTTTTTTTCAAGCATATCATTATCAGTAACATTTTCTCCACATAAATTTAATTGAGAAGTTATGTTGAACATATCCGAGTTATATTCACTTACAGATTTAAAATCTTGCAACCTTAAATGTATCCAGTCATAACGAGCTTTTGGGAGGATAACCATCTTCAGGTGATCATACCTATCTTTCATATTGTTCCAAAGAACAAGTGGGTCTTTCACTGTTAAATATTGAATTTTTAAACTTTCATGTAAATGGTGGCGTAGAAAAATCATGGATTTGGCCTTTTCCTGATTGGATGCATGATTCCCTTCTTTAATTGTATCTTCTAGACCATGTGCATTTAAGTGGATTTCCGCATCCAGCATCCAAGATAAATAATTTTTCCCAGTAATATCCAAAGCCACAAATTCAAGTTTTGCAAGATTTGACATGGTTCACACTATTAAAGAAATAAACGAGAATAATTAAAATATGAAATGTAAAAATGCAATAATATATAAAGACAAGAAATAAATTAATAAAGCAAGGTAAGAAAATTATGGCTTCAGGCCATTCAGTTCTTATGGCTTCAGGCCAATTAATCTCATGATAAGAAATTAAATATATATGGCATCTGACTTTTTATCTTCAGGATAAATAAAAGTTGTACATAGCTTCTGGCTGTGATATATATGGCTTCTATTCATATAATAAGGAATCATATAGATATGGATTCTGACCATATAATAAGAGATCATAGAGATATAGCTTCTGGCCATATCATAAATATTCAAATAATATGACTTCTGGTCATATAATTTCAAAAATTGGATGTAGATGGCTTATGGCCATAATAATAATAATAATATAAATAAACTTGTAAATGATATATATAAGATATAACAACAATAGTGATCTCCAATCCTAGCCATGGAACCCGATGTTCACAACAATCGGTAAAGATATATTTCTTAATTCCATATAATGGCTCAGACTATCCCAGATCTATGAAATAAAGATATTATAAAATAAAGTATAAATTATCAAAGAAATTATAAGAATATCATACCTTTGGCAGAGCTTCGTGCTGATAACGTGTTATAAAAATATGTATAATCAGAGAGAATAAGAGATTAAGAAGAGAGAAATCAGAGAGAAATTCTCATTCAGTTGTGTGTACAAAATTCTCAGCCCAAGGCTCCTATTTATAGGCAAAAAACGCGTATGAATAGTGAAATACGCGTATGAACAGTAACTGCTACAGTATGCTACAGTAAACCGCGTATGCTACAGTGCTGCTACAGTAAAACGCGTATGAACAGTATCTATACAGTAAAATGCTACAGTGATGAATAGTACATTAATCATTGATGAATAGTGACATCTGATCTTATATGCATAGCTGACTGGAAGAGTAAATTAGATTAGATGAGGGTTAATGTACATCCACATAATCAATATTCATAACAATTATTATTATTTTTTATATAGAAGAAGAAATTTTAGATAGCCGAAGAGGAGATTCCTGTTCTTGTACCAAAAGTCCAAACGGACCCTGCCCTAGTGGCCATGCTGCCAGCGGTTGGATGCATCGGAGGGTCCGAAATCGGTGCAGGTTACGCGGACTCTTGACCCATGCGGGAGGCAAGCAACTGGCTAGGGTATTTGAGTAATTAGGCTGAAAAGGCAGGGATGGGTGCAATGAAAGGTGGACACGTGTCGGGGCAGAGGGTCATGGAAAGTGGAAACTAGGGAGGGGCGCCGCTGATTGGGTAGTGGAGGAATAAGAAGGAAGGTGGACGCAAAGGCGGGCAGGTTCAGAGTGGAGGGGATCCCCAATATCATGATGATCATCATTTGTTGCATTTCTCATCCGAAGCGGATTCTTCAATTTGGCATCGATCTGTTGTTGGATCAGTTTCAGAGAGAGACACCGAATGGAAGAAAGCGTGGTCTCTAATAAAGGCAAGAAGGATCATCTCTACCACGTTCTTCATAAGGTTCCTTCTGGAGATAGCCCTTATGTCAGAGCCAAGCATGCTCAGGTATTTCTTAATCTTTCGCTTCCTGAATTACTTCTTCTTCACCATTATATTATATTCTTTTTCTTCCTTGCTTCTCCCCCAGCCCCTCATCATCTGATATATGCCCTTTTGTCACTAGCACTTTACATCCCATGTAAATATGTATGTATGAATTAGCCAGCCAGCCATATCCATGCTCTCAGATTTTACTTCACTATCTATCTGCCTGCATGATTTTGCCATAATTAATTCTGCTCCCATGAATCAACTTCTTTGTCTGTCATGAATTATGTGTGACACTTTAGTTTAATGTTATTGACTTCTTCCACACAAGTGAAAATTTACCTCAAACTGATTCCCCCTTCCTTCTTCTACTTCTGCTTTTTCTATTTTACTAACAAACAAAAACTCATCAACTGGCCTCTATTCTTCCACCCGACATCATTTCCCCCTCTCAATTGAGTTGAATTTTGTTACGTTACGCTTACTTTCTGCTTTGACGTTTCACAACAAGTAAAGTCAGTCATCCAGTGGTTCCTTCATCAATTCTTCCATCAAAGTATGTTTGAGCCTGGCTCATCATCAATTTAATGAATGCACCATTCACTACTCCTTAGATTAAGTTTTCATCAACTCATTTAATAATTTGAGAAATAGTAATGATTAACAAAAACATGACGACGCAGTTGGTAGATAAGGACCCGGAAGGAGCGATAATATTGTTTTGGAAGGCCATAAATGCGGGAGACAGAGTGGACAGTGCATTGAAGGACATGGCTGTGGTGATGAAACAGCTTAATAGAGCCGAAGAAGCCATCCAAGCCATCAAGTCTTTCCGAACCCTTTGTTCCAAACAATCCCAAGAGTCACTTGATAATGTTCTCATCGATCTCTACAAGGTACTATATATACTGCTACTGTTTAATCTGAAATCGGCGTCCATACAAATTAGGTGATTCAATTCATTATTAACAATTCCTGAAAGCTAAGGAAGCGAAAGTCCATCATTTAATCCTGAAACTGTTGTTTAATGGTAGAAATGTGGCAAAGTTGACGCGCAAATAGAGTTGCTAAAGAGGAAGCTGAAAATGATATACCAAGGCGAGGCCTTCAATGGTAAACCCACAAAGACAGCACGATCTCATGGCAAGAAGTTCCAAGTATCCATCAAGCAAGAAACTTCTAGATTACTGGTATTCGTCCTTTTCTTTCGTTTTAAAGCATGATTCTTCCTAATTTTTAGGTCCCTCGAGCGCTTTAACATTTTTTTATATTAAATGGCATAATATCTTTAGGTCCCAAATAAAGAAAAAAATATATTGCCAAGCCTCATAACTTGTTAACCTCTTTTACTTGTTAGATCTTCATTTGTCAATGTGGACTTTTCTAATATAATTTTCTATACTTGAGACCTAACTTATATTCTCCCGTTTTTAAATTGTTATCAGTGCTACATATTCAATCAGATTATCCATGTTACATGAACAGTAACTGGTGTGTGGTTTATTTGTGCAATTTTTGGTTCATAATTTAGTTAATTAATGATTAGAAACATATTAATTCATCATAAATTGACACAAAATAATATGATATCAAACAGGGAAATTTAGGTTGGGCCTACATGCAAAAAGAGAACTACATGATGGCCGAGGTTGTGTACAGAAAAGCCCAAATGATTGATCCAGATTGCAACAAGGCTTATAACTTGGGCCTATGTCTCATGAGACAAGCTCGATACGAAGAGGCTCAAGTGATTCTGCAAGAAGTAATTCTCGGCAAGGTTCCAGGGTCAGAAGAGTATAAGTCGAGGAAACGGGCCGAAGATCTGCTACAAGAATTGAGGCACAATCTACCGGTCCCACAGTTGTCAGATCTAGTGGGCCTGGATGATGATTTTATCAAAGGACTGGAGAGGCTGATGAGTCAATGGGGCCCAATTAGATCCAAGAGACTCCCCATTTTTGAGGAGATTTCTTCGTTTAGAGATCAGCTTGCATGCTGACACGTTGTGTATAATATATAGCAAGTATCCTAGGAGTTTTCTGATAGTTTTACTTGGATTTGTTCGGCACTATTTTCTTTCCTTTTCTGTTTTTTCCCATCTTAATGGGTTTAAAGCGATAAGCAATAAACATATTACTGTAATAAATTATATGGTTGGCAAAAAAAAAAAAAAAACTGATAAATTATATGAAACCTGCCATTAAGTAATGTAATCTATCTAACTTTTTGATTACGATGATTTATCGTTTCAATTAAGTTAAATTCTACGTAAGAACTTCAACAAAGGGAATTCTTTGATTCCATTTTTTGTGTTTCTATTTTTTAAGCGAAAACTCAACATCATCCCTCAGTCATTCATCAGTATTGATTTTGCTCTCTAGGGTCTATGAACAAAAAGCACATTCCACGCCCTCTGTAGAAGTAATCCGGTATCAACAAGAAGGTATTTGAAGAACCGAAATGATGATTTCGACACGATCCATTCGGATAGCCACATGGCGAAGACCACTGTGCCAACATAAATTAAGATCATTCATCACACCTAGTAACTCAGTTGTGGGAAGGGAACAAAAGAAAATTTTCAGCTAAAGCCACAAATCCAAAGTTCACCACCATCTCTCAAGACACCTCCACATCCGCTCCTACCGTTATGGAGAACTGAGCCATCCACCTCAAACGTAGCATAGCCCTCCAGAACACAATTTGAACTCAAAACACCCACATGGTTGTTAGTGTAGAACTTGCAAGGAGATCTCTATCTAGATAGGCTTTGAAGAAACTACCATGAGCATTTAAATGAACTCTTAGGCTGGCAGACCCAAATGGCTTTTTGGGTTAATATAATGTTTGGTCTTTATAATTTGTTCTCATTTTGATTTTGGATCTTGTAGTTTCAAACTATAGGTTTTGATGTTTCAAATTTTTTTCCGTTAACATTGTTGGTTCCTATAATTTAATAAGGACTTGGACTGGAGTTAATGGTGTTAAATATGTTGATGTATCACAAACACCGTTAATTATGCTGATGTGGCTTGATGACTAGCAATTTGATGTGGCAAAATGAATTATAAACTTGTAATTTTAAAATAGTTAAATAATTTAAAAAATAGCTTCCTTTCCCCCTCTCCCTCGAGACTAGCATTCATCTAGCTCGAGAAGAAAACCCAACTCGTCAATGGCCTTGCTGCTCCTCGTCTAGTCCAGTTTCCTTTTATTGATTACAAAATCACCAGAATTAGGAATCATAGCCGACCTTTGACGAGCCAGGGCCTAAAAAGGCCATCTCTATAGGGCTTGAGATAAGAAAAAATGTTGTTTTTCAAAGTCTGGCCCAAGAGCATGCAGGTCAAGGCTGACCCGCAGGGTCGGAAGTCATTTTCACAAGATTTAACTACATGTTTACATGTCTCATGCAATAAAACAAATATAGTTATTAATTTATAATCAAAGGTAAAAAATAGTGTCCGCAAATAACTCACCGTCTCACATAAAGTATAAGAAGGTAAGAAATTAAATACTCTAAGCAACATGAGTATGACGGCTATCATTTTCATATTCTTCGCCACTATCATCAATTTTAAGAAAATTTGATTATGCTTTACTTTGAGTAGTAGGCTCTCCTTGAGGGATAAAAATATTAAGAATTTTTCTCCCACATCATGAATACATCCATAATCTTTATCTACAATAAATAATAAAGTAAAATGATAAATAACTCTATAACAAATATAAAATACAAAATAAATTAGTAAATTACCATCATATCTGAAACTTTGGAGTAAATAAAAAATATCTAACGTATTTTTCTTATGAAATAAGAAATACTTTTATAGATTTTTAATTTTTAGGATTCTTAATATAAGATATTCTTATGAAACGTAATTCTAAAAAAGATAATAACAACTAAATATTTGCAACATCATTAACAAAATATAAAAAATCAATAATATTATTATCATATAAATAATTTTAAAAAATAAAAAAATATATACGGGCCTAAAAGGGCCGACCCGTGGCCTTATTATGTGTGGACACTATTTTGAGGCAAAAATCTTAAGCCCGACCCTTGTAAATTCAAGGCCTAAACGAGCTGCTCTAACGGGTTTGGCCGGTTTTCCCAACTCTAAAATCACCATCATAGGGTAGCTTAAAATGACATTTTCTCACAAACAACAATTATCCAAAATGATTTTATAAAACTTAATTAACAAGTGATAATTGAAAACAATTTCTTCAAAGAAGACACATCAGGGTTATAGGCACACAAAACCTGCCTACAAACCGACTACAAATAATTCATTACTCTAATCACAAATAACAAACAGGAGAAATCATAACCCACAAGTTTTACAATACTGAACCCTACAATAAAAGGTCTACACAAAACAATTTCCAACACAAGATATAATTGTGGATCCACAAAAATATAAGAGTATACAAAATAAGGCTTAGGCCCAACAACATTTAAACAATTATTCAAAGTAATAAATATAGTATTTCAAAAACACAAGGATAAGACTAGTAAAACAGGGCAGGCTGGTGGGCCCAACCTGTCAACCCGCCAAAATTAACGGTTTAGCCAGCCCGCCAAGGGACGGGTTGCACAGCACAGCTTGCGGGCTGTCCCTTTTTTTTTTTTAAAAAAAATTCCTATAGAATAAATCTAAATACCCTGATCGTCTTTCTTTTGATGCTGTGTTTAACTACTTCCTCATCATTTTTATTTGACACTTTTATTTTCATATTATATTTATTTATTCTACTATTATTAAATTTAAAAGAGATGTGTTTATATGTTTTTGTGATGTGAGTAGATGAAAAAAAAAAGGAAAGCAAGAACGAAATTGGTTTCCTAACACAAATGTATAAAAAAAGAAGTGTGATGTGAGTGGATGAAAGAGAAAGGGAATGAAAATAAAAAAAAAAGAGTGAAATTAAAAAAAAAGATGGCCCGCCAGCCCGCCTTATAGGGCTCAGGTTGGCATTTTGACAACCTGCAAAGGGATAGGTTGGTGGTCAGGCCCACAGCCCGCGACGAGCCAGCCCGCAAGGAATTCCCAACTGCGCATGAGGACTCTAAAATAACATCTTGAGATATTAAATTTATCTTTCTCTTTACTTTATGACATATTGGTATAAGATCCTCATGACATCTTGTTGACACTTGTGGATCTTTGTTCATGGCTTGAAAATAATTCAATCCAAATGATGTGGTAAGATTATTCCAGATTTTCAATTCATTTATAATATTTTTGGGGAGCATTATATGGGACCATCATTTCCATTTTGCGTCAAATTATTTGCTCCTCAATATCACCATGTAAGCTACTCCAATATAATCATTAATGCTAGGGCAATTAATCTCTTAAGATATATCTTATTATATTGCATTTTGCAATTATTTTTGTTAAATATTATACTTTCCAATTTATTGAGTTATGTGATTAATAGCTTTAAGGTGTATCTTTTGTCTTTAATTTCTCTTATATTCATATTTCTAAGTTTATCATTTAAAAGTTTAAGTTTTGTTCTTATTGATAATTAATTGATGATATCTATTAATGCATGTTATAATATTATTAAATGACCAGTAATCAAAATATTCTTAAATTTTTGATTCGTAGCTAGAAGCCTCGTCAATTTTGACAATGATTCTTGGGTTAAAGACCATCTTTTGGTTCTAACAAATGATAAGGTAAAAAAAGAGGGTATAACAATTTGATGATCTAATTATTAAAAATATCAAGCCTTAAAGGCTAATGATTCAAGTGACAAGGAACCATATTTCTTTTAATTTTGGTTACTTTGTAAAATGTTACTTATTGATCTTAAGAAATGATGTTTACTTGTGAAAGAACTTTTGACAATTTGATGATTATGAATGAGATTTTTACCATGCCTTGAAGGCCAATAACTCAAGATTTTTTCTAGTCCTAAAGACTATATATGTGATGAAACTCATACCATTGAAAGACTTAGCAAATTATTCACTTTTGAAGAACACAACGCCTTGCCATGTTTTTTTTTTTGGGTAAAAAATACCAATCCTTGCATTCATCGCCATAAAAACAAGGACAAAAAGTCTGGAAAGTACCATCATACCAATAAAACATAAACAAGCAAAGCTAATTCTAATGTAAAGAAAAGAAAGATAAAAGGCATTATCCAGCATCAAAAGCTTGATTCACCTCGTTTATGTCTTTGTTAAGCAAAACCTGCAACTGCAATGGAAGCATCCAAACCCAGTCATGTGGGCAAGATCCTTGCAACGAAAGTCGAGCAATCCAATCTGCCACTCTATTTGCTTCTCTTAGAATCCATCTGCAAACATGGACTCTACATAAATTCCTGTAATGCAGGATATTCTCTAGCACTATCATAGACTCCCAATCAGGAGCATCAGATTGTCTGTTGATGCATTTTATCAACTTCTGACTATCAAATTCAAAAGTAACCTCATTCAACTCATTGGAAAAAACATACTGGTAAGCAAGCAACATCGCCTCACATTCAGCCAAACATCGAAGGTGCATGTATTATCTTTGTTTGTTCCCCCATCAAGAAGAAAGCCATTTAGAGTCCCTAACTACAAAAGCAAGAGCTGCCCTTCCATTTAGAAAGAAACAGTCCGTATTTACCTTTAAACCCATTCCTTCTGGAGGAGTCTAGTCTTGATGTATCTGTTGTATATTTTGTGGATGAGTATTCATATCCTCACTTCTCCTACTTCCATTGTTTGCCATGTTGAAGTACACGTATTGCCATGGTCATTGAAATATAATTATAAGGTTGTGATGATATGGCTCAAAGTCATCTAGACAAATGACCATAAATTTATTGAAAGTAAAACAAATGGTTATGAAGCCATAAATGACTATAAGAAAATGCCAAGAGGTTATAATATCAAAAAGCCTACAACGTGGTCATATTATATTGATGCATTTTATTGTGCTATTTTGTGGGCAAATTAAAAGGGATGATATCATTCATATTTTCCATTCATATCTTATTATTTTATAAAATATTAGTATGATTTTATTGAGATTTATTGATGATAAATTTTATTATAAGTATTTGGAGTTGTTTTTAGTTTAACTAACTATCATTAGATGCCTTTAGTGGGTTTTTCTTTCTATGTTCTTAATAATGTCTCTTATTTTGTTCTTCAAGATGATGAATTATTGGATGTCAGACACAGTGGAATTAGATTACTTTTATTCTTAATAATGTCTCTTATTTTATTCCACACACACATACATGAATTAGATTACTTTTATGAGACATTTGTGGGAAAAAAAGTCATATATATGAATTGAGTAAGAAAGTTGATTATGAATAGTTGATTTTGATTTATTAGGAAAATCATTTTTCTTGTGTGTGTCAACTAATATGTATCGCAAGTCAAATTTATGGATGCTTAAATAGTTGAAATTTTTTTGAAAGGAGGCTATAAATATTATAAATATTTATGATTTTGTATTATATTGCACTTATGTTTATATATTTTTCAAATTAATTTTAGCCCCCTAGATTACAATGTGATCTTTTTGTATTTGGATCATGAATCTTCTCATATTTTTGTGGTGGAAAGTTCTAAACATTTCAAGCTTTGAGTGTATATCAAAAGAAACAAATTGAAGTATATTCTTATTAATAACTAACAAAATTATGTATGCTGTAATAATTTATGTTAGTTCCTGAATAACTTATATATAATAAAATTAACATAGTTCTTGAAGAACTAATACATAATTTTTCCTATGGGTAGACAAATAATAGATAATGAAAATTATGACCCATAGATCTATATAAGAATTTCATTTCGTGAGAGTATATGAAAGTTAGCCCAATTGGATTGAAATCCATAATTTTATGAAGTATGAAATACTTGAGCTTCTAGATGAAAGATAGATTATTGACCTACTATATACTAGTCTATCTTTGAAATACAAAAATAAATGAAGCGCACGCGCACACAAGTATGCATGCACACAAAGGTATGTCTCACACTTAAGGGGGAGATTGTTAGAATATAAGTGTGAGTTAATATTGAAAAGCTTTACAAAGTTAATATTGAAAATTTGTAAACCTAATTAATCTCCCAAAATGGATGTTAGATTAAGATTTTAAATTAATATGTTGTGAACATTGAAAAATTTAATGTTGGTTAAGAAATATGATACAGTAAACTAGAAGTTTACTGATCCACATCCAAATAAATTTATTGTTGAGATGACTTGTTTGATCATCCGAGTTATATATATGATGCAACTAATTATAAAAGATTATGTATTGCCATCCATTGAAGAACTAGAAGATTCTTTATAAATAACCAACATATTATATAATTCAATAATAATTGATATGTCCTGCTTGTTTTTAAATAAAATTGACAATGAAAATATAATTGGTCATGATTGGCAATGGATCTCTGCATTTATGGAAATATATCAAATAAAATTATATGGGCTCATTAAAATAGCATGTAAGCCGTACAAGTATTCAATAAATTTGATAGATGCATCTATAATATGGTTACATGTGAGATTACTATTAGTTTGCAACCTGAAGTTTGTAAGAATATTTGAATAAATTATTATATTAAGTGCACAATTTCTTTATTATACAATTCAAAGATCATTCATTGAAGCTTCTATATATAGCTGGATCTTTACTTATGAGAACTGAATTTCTATTTCAGTGTTGGCATATTTGATCTTACATATTACTACACTTATGCTAGCCAACTAAATTCTCTAGGTAAAGTTGACTTTTAGTCGGGAGCCATATATTTTCTATCTTAAATATTTAAATGTGTAATGCTTATTCTTATTGATCCACCACAATGCACATGTATGGATATTTAAAGAAAGTTATGATAACATTGTTGGATAAGAACCTCTTTCTTCTCGTTTGACTCTAAATGAAACCAAAGGATATTTTTAAAGGAAACAAATGGATTCATGAGACTTATATTACATGATTAGTTGATTGTCATTTAACAAAATTTTCTTAACATGAGAGGGAGAAATTGAATAGTTGGAAAAGAGAATAAAAGGCATGCATTATTACTATCAAATATATATCCTCGAATATAATAGTATAACTAGAAGTTCATCAGGTTTTGCATTCATAAATTATTATATACTATTTGCCAGATGCAATTACTGACCTAAATGAGAATTACTAACTCATATTCTAGCTGAAAATGCTCTAATCAACATAAATGAAAGTAACACATACCCGAAGAATAAGAGAATAATCGGTTCAAAGAAAAAAAAAAGAGAAAGGAGCAAATAGTCAAAATGATCATATTGAGGAGACAAATACTTCAGAAGAGGCCAATACATAATTAATTACCCTCAAAAGAGGTTCAAAAACCTGAAAACAATAAAAAGATCTCAATGAATTATATTATAGGAAAAATGGAATCGTAAAGAATAAGTTATCAACAACGGTCTTAATAATAATTTCACATGATTAAGTGAAGATCTTATGCATAAATATATCTTGTGAGGTAGAAAAAATCGTGATTGGCTAAAAGGAAAAGTAAAAGGGAAAAGACGCAATAAAATAAGATTACATTATTTTGATATGTAAAAATTATGGACCTATAGTCGCAACTGAAATATGAAATATATAAATATTTAAGTGAAAATAAAGATTTTCACAAATGCTAATAAATACTATGATGAGGTATACTATTTTGTGGTGGATACAATAATTTTGTATATATTACTATTCTGGAAGCATATGAAAATAAAAATCATGCGTTTGTTAGATGTTGTTATATATGTAACGTATACATATGGCTCATTTAATAGTGAAATTTATATGACAATCATTGAAAGATCTAAAATTCTAAAAGCATATATAAGAGTATCATTCTATATATAAAATGTTATGCAAGTTTAAAAATAATTCGAGCTTATATAATTGATTAAAAAATATATTAAAAAATGGGTAATTTTACATTTCACTTGACTTGTAGATCAAGTTATTAAATGTCTTAATGATTTCAAAATCACATATTCTTACTATGATTATTTTATTTGCAAAATATATTGAATTTAATAGATTAGAAGAACCATATATTTTATAAATACTCACATCATGCTAATATTGCATTTATTATATTTTGTCGGTAAAACTAGGTTCCTACAAGTATGCTATGGATACTTTGAAATTGATATTTGGTGTGGTAGATCTATGAAACTGTTACATGAGAACATTTTGTTCAAAACAAGTTGAACATGGTGATTTTCAGAATAAGTTTTCTTTGTTATTTTTACCGTGCATAAGGCAGTGGAAAATATATTAATATTTTAGTATATCCAAAAGATATATTAGAAAAATACAATTCACCAGAAAATTTGGTGATAATGCATTATTTATAGTTCGGTGGCTAAAAGATAGATATGTTTAAAAATACATTGGAAGTGATGTTGTCATTAGGGGAAGTAAATATGATAGTATCATCATGGGGAGTAAATGCTATATTTTACTCTTTTCCTTAATTAAGATCTTGATCTATAGGATTTTCCTGGTGAGGTTTTTAATAAGGTAACTTCAATATATAGTGTGTACTTTTTTTTTCTTCACTAGATTTTTGTTGCATTGAGTGTTTTCTAGTATAGTTTTAATGAGGGATCGTATTTGTTTATGAACATTCAAAAGAGAGTGCTCTAAATATTGGGGTTAAGGTGCAATAGAACTTATGACATGAATGACTTAGGGAGTGTTCGGATGAGCTTTTGGAGCTATTTAAGCTCAATTCAAAAGTCATAAGCTCCTTAAATCTATTGGGAGTATTTGGGGGATGCTTTTAATAAAAGAGCTTATGATTAAATAAGATCCTTTTAAAATAAGCTAAGAAGTGGAGCTTTTATATGGCTTATTACTATTTTTTTTAGGGAAAATTATACTATGGTCCCAAGCAAACGAAAATATGAAGAAATGGTCCCACGAAATCGCAAATTAAAAAAATGATCACAAGGAGTTGTTAATGGAGCATCCTCATATTTTCAATTAACAACCTGCGGATGCTCTATTAACAACTGTTTTAGACCATTTTTTTATTTTGCGACTTCGTTGGACCATTTCTTCGTATTTTTTCTTACTTGAGACCTCATTGTAATTTTCTCTATTCTTTATTCTTCTCTCTCTCTCTCTCTCCTCCATTCGAGATCTCTGTTTGCTCCTCTATCCATCCATCCATCTCGTCTCATCTCCGCTCTCACTACCAATCTCGGAGCTCTCGCTACCAGATTCTTGTTCGTGCTTGACTTCTGGAAAAAAGAACTAGAAAAAGCTAAACACAGAAGTTGTGAAGAAGTAGAAGGCAAACGAAAAGAATTGATAGAGTCAGACAAAGGAGTAATAAAATGATTTCAGAGAAGAAGAAACGAGGAATCATCGCCAAATTTCTAAATATAATTTCTTCAATTTTTATAAATTTTACAATTTTTTCTCTTAAATATCACAAAAGTCACTTATAAAAAAGTCAAACCAAACACTCTTCATTTTCATAAAAATCACTTATCCAATTGTCAATCCAAACATAAATCACTTACACAATCTGACTTTTACTTAAAGCTACTTTTCTATAAGTCACTTTTCAAATAAACCATTTTTCCACCGCTCATCCAAATACACCTTTAGTTGGAATTTTCTATAATTAATGTTTTTTTCCTAGTTCTATAATTAATGTACATAACCTATAAAAACTTTTATATTCTATAATTATATAGATATACTCTTTTATTATAACTCTTATAATAAAAATTAAAGACTTGTGATTTATAAACAATAAGCATATATCAAAGATCATAAATTTAAAATAAAATAAGAATCACTGGTTATTTACCAATTCTCTCTTATATTTCATCATCTCAAATTCTATTGTATTTTCTTTATTTTTACAAGTAGTTTCAAATACTTTTACTCTGTGTCTCTGGCAGTTCCTCCACGCAATCTTTGCGGAGACCAACCCGAGAGGGGGGGAAAAAAACTCGACCCCTCTTGGTAAATACCCTCCTTTAATTCTACTAAATATTTTTTTTTTCGGTTTTTCGTTTGCAATATATGTTTTCCGATCCTGATTGAGCTTGATCGCGCTCTCAATTGGTGTTTCTAATTTTTTCGCTTCTCGTACAGTGTTTTCTTTTCGATTTTCATGTGATTTGAATCTTTAAGGGTTTGGGTAGGGTTCCTTTCGTTGTTTTGGCGATAGGATATTGATCTGGTTTTGGGGACCTTATGCGACGATTCCTAGGATATTGATGTATTTTTTAACTCCGCTTATCATCTGCGTCTGGCGACCTCGTTTATGCTTCATCATCGTCTCTGAATTGCTTCACACCTTTATTTTTGTTTTTCGATCGGATGATGAACAGTTGCCATTGTCCTTACTTCCTGCCTTGGTTGTGGAAAGGTGCCATATTTTTGGTGTCAAGTCTTATTTAACTCGTGCGATTTACCACACATCCATACGAATATATCAGTTGATTTGTACAAAAAAGATATATCAGTTGATGTTGTATCCATGTAAATTTGATGTTGCCTTGACGTCTTATCGTTCTCTCTCTCTCGCTAAATTTGTTGTTTTCCTTATGTGGATTAGTTTATTTAAGATTTATAAATATTTATATATATATAAGTTGACACAGCACTTTTTTTATATACTTAACTCATATAAATTAAAAACGGTTTTTAAATCTACAATCTCCATTAAAAACCTAGTATTAGAGAGAGTGTTCTGCTTTATACTATATATTTGGCCAATCAGGGGAAAAAAAATGAAAACTTTATATCTTCTTGTTCAGCATTTTGGTTTATATAATGAAAAAAATTTAATTACCATCTGAATTTTAAAATATTAAATTAATGATTTTTTAAAAAATTAAGTTATTAATTGTTAAATTTTTTTGTTAATCTTATTACTCTTCTAATCAATAAAACCAATTTAAAATTTTAAAATTCAAATGATATATAACCGTCATTATTTAGAGAATTTCAAAGTTAAGACCTTTTTTTTTTAAATTTGCAAAAACAAAATCTTGCTAGATGTTATGCCCTGTTTGGTATGATGGAAGATTTTTCAGAGAATTGGAAGTGAAAAATAGAAGTAGAATTGGAAGTGGAAGTGGAGATGGAAGTGTGGTTTAAAAGTGTGTTTGGTATGACAGTGGAAGTGAGATATAATTTTTAATCAAAATATATATTTGTAATATGAAAATACTAAAATACCCTCCAACAAAAAAAAGCATCTTCCATCTAAATACCACCATTGAGGACTGCGACCAAGAAAAAGACGGAGGACCGCCGCCGTCACCGCCACCGCCGCAGCCGCCGCCATCACCCTTGTGGTGGAAGATCATAGTTACCGGTGGAGGGAAGAAGAAATGGTGGGAGGGTAGTATGGTAAATAAGCCTAAAGAAGTAGAGGTGGAACTCACTTCCATGGGGTGAGTGATGAAATTCACTTCTATGAGAAAGTGACTTATATGGTATCAAACAGACAACATGATGGAACTCACTTCCACTTTTCTCACATAAGTTCATTCCTACCAAACGAGCCATATTAAAGTTCTGTAACGGGACACTTGATTAGACAGGACTACATAAAGAAGTCCTGCAACCTTTACTAACCTTATCTTATGTGGCCATCGCCAGTTGCTGCAATCTTCTAGTTCTGGGCTACTTGAAACCATTCGTAATTATTTTCCTGCCAATTTAGTTTCCAAACAATATAATAATTTAATGTGTCTAAATTTAAAAAAATGTTTTTTAAATCAAAACCTTGATTTTAAAAAAAAATTGTCAAACACCTTAAAAAAGATAAAAATATTTATTTAATTAAAACCATGATTATAGAGAAGTTGAGATTTTCTCATTTGTTTATGTGAGTCCTACAATTTTTTCTCTCTCCTCTTTTTTCTCTTTCTTTTCTCTTCTTTCTTCTTCATTCTTCCTTCTGCCGTCCTCTCTATTCCTTATATATATATATATATTTGGAAATAGAGGCCACACCTCAAACACCAACATTAGTCAAATTTTTTTTTTAATTTTCCAGAATTTTTGTTCCTATTTTCTCATTTACGTGATATCATATTGGTGTTAGAAAAACAACTATTTATAAAATATAGTATTATTTAGTTTCTTTAATCTTTCTAAAAAAATCATCTGTCTTATAATTATGATAGGAGGGAGTACTGATTTCAATCTAAAATATAATATTATTTTAAATAATTACTATTTGTAAATAATTTTATTATATATAATTTATTAATACATATATATTTGAGCTATTTTTTATCATGTTATATAATTGACTAATGTTATAATTTTTGGTATTTATAGTTAAATTTTATGTAAAATAATACATAAAATATAATCTTATCCTTTATATGTAATTATCACAAAAGCTAATGTCGTTTTTGATAAATTGACCACTAAAAAAAGTGATTCTCAACACAATACCTAAATACTCTCATTGCATCAAAATCATTTTTTTTACTTTTTTTCTAGAAGCTATTCTCAAAAACTAAATCCAAGATGCCAAATAAGTTGATGAGATTACTTGCTTGCCCTATATTATCTATTTATGCTGTGATTTTTTGGGATGGAGGTTAATCTTATTTGATTTTCTTAAATAGCGATGTATTGTACAGTTGGAACGGTCAGAGAGAAATGTTGAGTTAAGGAAACAGCTTAATTGGGCCCTCATTATTTGATAATTCCTTTTTCTTGCTATCGATTCCTTGTGATTTGTTAGATTGATATCTTGTGTTGCTAAAACTTCTTTTTCTTCCTTTTTTCTGTCAAACCTGCAGATTTTAGGGCTAGTTGGTGATTCTGTTGTGCAGAAGTGTTCGTTAATTATATATTTTAACAAAGATATTATTATACATTACTTAATTATTATTTAACGAGCATTGGAGCATTGCATGAGTGTTGATTCTTTTGCGGAGTCAAGATTCTGTAAATACAATTTGAGATTGGAAGCGTTCAGTAGGGAAATAACTAAAAGCCTGTTATCTTGGTAAGTTATGTATATATTAGAATTTTTTAAAAGGTTACGGTGTAATTTTAGGAATAAAGTTTTATTTGAGGGGTGTGTGATATAAATAAATTTTGGAAGAGACAAAAATAACAATAAACAATTAAATATGTGTAAATTTAACAAAACCGTTAAATTTGACCTAACGACGTTAAACTATAAGAGAAGAAAATCCCTAATGACGTTAGGTCAAATTTAACGGTTTTGTTAAATTTGTACCATTTTTAATTGTTCATTGTTATTTTTGCCCCTTTTAAAAAATTATGTGTGACATACGCCCTTTAGATAAAACTTTATTGTTAAAATTGCACCTTAATCCTTTTACAAATTGTCTTTTTGTGTTGGAAGCAGTGAATTTATGGATTAAATATTATCTTGCATTTGTTTATGCACTCCATTTATTCTTGTAGTACTAAAAAAACTATCTATGTTGATGTTCTAGGTTCAATTATCCATTGAAAATGGGGTTTGATATGATTTTGAATCTAAGTAGGCCAATTATTCTTCTCTGTTACAATCATCATCAATATATATATATATATTCTTCTCCTTACAACTGTTCACAAGCCAATCTCCAATCATAACATATAAAATTCTATTCCTCGAAGCCGATCAAGTATTTACCGCAATATAATATTTGAACATCGGGCTCCGTATAAAGTCTATTCCATCACTTGGTGTATAAGGGAGTGTATCTTCAGCACATGGACATATGTCATTATAATATGCCTCACTAGACTAATAAAATACTTTCCATTATCACAAATACTCGACCACCAAGTCACGGGTTATAAAATAACATCAATCTCCTTAATGCCCAGTTAAAAAGTTAATTTAGTCTCCATTACAACAAATAAAGGAAGAAGAAGTTAAATTAGTAAAAGTCTACTACAAATATTATACTTTTTTTTTTGGAGACACTCCCTTGTCACTTATTATTGTTATTATTATTAAATGTAACGTGCCTTACAGCTAATTGATTTGATGGCATGTTTATAATACTATACTATTTTTTTGGATTCTACCTTCGGTATCTTTTTTCAAATATGTTTTTGGTTGGCAGAGAGAGATGGGCGTTGCAGATAAATATGCTTTTGGTGCGTGCACATACTGCCATTCCCCCTCTCTCTGTTGTTGACAAAAAAAGATTATGTATTGACAAAAAGGTTGTTATGGTCATTGATTCTGGTATCCAATAAAAAACAAAACTTCCTTACTATCCTCTCACTTATGCTCCCTCATTCTTTCTCTTTCTCGTATCAATTCCCTCTTCTTCTTTCTTCTTCCTTCAGCTCCTCCCTACCGTCTCTTCTCTCGTAGTCATCACCTTCTTCTCTTCCCTATCCTCTTTCTCCATGATTCGAGCATTTCTCTTTCTCTTTTTCTTCTTTTTCATTCTTCTTAATCTATATCCACTATCTATCTTCTCTTATATCTTACAATAAGTTGATTAAATACGTCTAAGAGAGATGGTGGTGACAAAGATGGCAAAGATTTCATCGTGGGATTGCCTGAGACTGCAGCACATCATAACGTCATATGGGTCATTGTGGACAGATTAACGAAATCGGCCCATTTTCTACCGATCCATATTGGTTATAGCCTGGAGAGATTAGCTCAATTGTATGTGGATTGGATTGTTAGGTTGCACGGTGTGCCCACAAAGATTGTGTCAGATCGTGATCCGAGATTCACTTCAAACTTTTGGAAGGCATTACAAGAGGCCATGGGAACTAGATTGAAGTATAGTACGGCTTATCACCCACAGACCGATGGACAAACAGAGAGAACAATTCAAACCCTTGAGGATATGTTGAGGGCTTGTGCCATTGAGTTACCTGGTAGTTGGAATCATCATTTGCCTTTGGCAGAATTCGCTTACAATAACAGTTATCATTCAAGTATTCAGATGGCGCCTTTTGAGGCATTATATGGCAGAAAGTGTAGATCGCCTCTCTGTTGGACTGAGTTAAGCGAAAGAACTGTGATTGGACCGGATTTAGTAGATGAAACTACAAAGAAAATTGAGATGATTCGCCAAAAGTTGTTGACCGCTCAGAGCAGACAAAAGAGCTATGCGGATAGGTGGCGTAGACCTTTGGAATTTGGAGTAGGTGATCATGTTTTTCTTAAAGTTACTCCAGTGACTGACATTGGTAGATCTATTAAAGCCAAGAAGTTGACTCCCCGATTCATTGGACCGTACGAAATTCTAGAACGAATTGGCCCAGCTGCTTATCAAATTGCATTACCTCCACACTTGTCGGGTATTCACAATGTGTTCCATGTGTCACAACTTAAGAAATATCATTCAGATCCTTCTCATGTGATTGCACCTGAAGAGATTGAGTTGAGGGAGAATTTAACTTATATGTCTGAGCCAGAAAGGATCTTAGATGTGAAAGACAAGCAGCTGCGGCATAGAACCATTCGACTCCTAAAAGTTTTCTGGAAGGGTATGTCTCCCAGAGATGCCACATGGGAAACCG
The DNA here is from genome assembly GCA_037074505.1 of Albizia julibrissin. NCBI lineage: Eukaryota > Viridiplantae > Streptophyta > Magnoliopsida > Fabales > Fabaceae > Albizia > Albizia julibrissin. Next base: position 41,963,661 of record CM073487.1, read on the forward strand.
AAGAGCGGATGCGACGTGATTTTCCGAACTTATTTACTTAAGTATGCTTCTATATTTTAGTAATGTTAATATTTATGGTTGTGATGTGTTGTGTTACAATCGAATATGTAATATTATGATTAAATTTTGTGTTGATAACTTGTGTTTTATTGTGATTGGAGTGTCAATTGTATTGTGAAAATTTTTGTTTTGACATTTATGTGTGTTATGAATTTTGGGGACAAAATTCTATTTAGGTGGGGAGAATTGTGACATTCTTAAAAAAAATTAATTAAATATTATATATATTATAATATAATAATAATATTATAATATATAATATAATATTATAAATATATATAATATATATATAGTTGGTAGGCGCCATACGGCGCCTACCAACAAGTAGATAAGGGGTTGATCCCCTTATCTACAATTAATTGGCGCCATTAGGCGCCAATTGATTAAGGGGGGTATTATAAATACCCCTTCCCCCTTAACACTTCCGGCGTGAAGTGTTAAGGAAAAAACGAAGGAGAATGAGGTTCTGATAAGGGTATTTTCGGTTCTTCGGAGATCAATAAGGTATATAAACTCTCTTTTAATTACAAAGCTTCTTTTATGAAAAATATTCTAAATAATTTTCTCTTTCATATGATAGTAATTTTATGCTAGTTAGAGAATATTTTGGGGATATGATTTTAGGCAAGTTTTGAGTTTTGTCAATATTTGACTGTAGAAATGTAGAGAATAATTAATAGTTAATTTTAATCGGTTTATATTTATTATTTAGTTGTCATGTGATTTTATAATTAATTTCTTTTATAAATAGGGTATAAATTAATCCCTATAGGGTGTTTTTACCGATAAAAATTAGTTTAAATATTTTATTTGGATTATTGGAGGTATTATTGAGGTTTTAATCGGGTTATTTTTGTTAGATCTGAGTTATGTGAAAAATATAAATTAGGACTTAATATTTGAATTATAATTTGATATGATTTTAATTATGTGGATATTTGAGGAATTTTTTAATAATTATATTATATCCATATAAATTATGAAAAAGAGATTTAATTATTTAGGAAGTTGGTATTGGAGATTTTGTAATTATAGGTATATTAAAGGTTATTTAAGGATTTTTTTTAAGGAAATTGGAATAAATGAGGATAATAGTTGTAGAGAAAATTGGGTTGTAGGAGTTAAATTATGTAAATTAATTATTTTATTGTTATTTTTGGTTAATTGGTATCTACATTAATAATGTAGATTTTTCTTGTGATCGGTGATTGCACGGGTTTTACTATCCAAATTAAGATTAAGCTTGGAATCGAGGTAACCGGGGTTAATTTATTTTATATGCTTGTTTTGGACTGTAAGGTATTTTATAAACCTTACTTTTATCTATATTACTTGTATATGTTTTGTAAGATTATATTTATGTTTGAATATGAATTTATTTCAGTGAAGCAGTGTATTTTCCAATTTACATATATAAGTGGAAATTATTACTGTTATGGTGGATATGTTGTTTGAGATGGAATGTTGTATAAGAATTTAGAATTCTCGTAATTGTTTTCGAAAGCTGTATTAATTTATTATTTTTATATTACGGGATATGTTGGGTTGTGTGGAAGAGATATGGTGAATTGTGTGCCCATCGGCTCTCTCAATCCTGGCCCGGATTTTGGAGCTGAGTGTTTGGGCGGACACCTCCCTGTTACGGTATATTGGTGGTGGCATGGGAGGGGGCAGTATTCTTGATGTGACTAGCTAACCTTTGGCCGGGTATACTAGCACTGATAGGCTGTACCAGTCCAGAGGAGATAAGGAGGAGCAGGATGGATGAGTGGGGATGATTTTATTTATTTCATGTTAAATGTTAAATTATGAGATTATTATTATTATTATTATTATTATTATTATTATTATGTCAGTTAAACCTGTTTCTCTGACTTACAATCTTTTCCTGCATATTTTATAAATTTATTTTGGTTACTGAGACTTTATGTCTCACCCCGTCATTATAAATAATTTTTCAGGCGATACCTCTAATCTGGATAGAGGCCAAGGGAAGCAACCAGAGGCATAGACTTTGAGAATCTTGTAGGCCTCTTTTGGTATTGGTGTTGTATTAATTTCTATATTGCCATTATAGGGCCCACATGTTTTTAAAATGCCATATTTACTGTTTGGATATCTATGTTGGAAATCATTTTGTGACCCATGGGTTAATTGTGATGTGATATCAGAATAATAAATTTATCTGCAGTGAGTTTGTGGGCGAGTTTGTGCCTTAAACTCCGATATGTTGTGGAAGAGTTTGTGGGCGAGTTTGTGTCCTGAACTCTGATATGTATTAGATTGAACTATGATATGTAAAAAAAAAATTATCACTGATTTTGCATAAATGTGGATAATTGTTGTTTGTGAGAAAGGGTCGTTACAAAGACGGTTTACTATGCACTTGTTTGATTTATTTCCCCCACGTGATGAGAGAGAATTGAGTAATCAGAAAAACTTTATTCCCTTTCTCCTCTCTTCTCTGGTTCAACTGACGGTGGAACTTTCAATCTGCAATTTTTTTCTTTAACAGGTGCGGCCTCCAAATAGCATGGAAGAGGGGAAAGAAAATATTATTAGTAAGTTTTATTTGTTTGTTTTCCTCCTTCATCTTCATCGTATCTCTGTCTGCCTTTTCCTTTCTTCTTCAATATCATTGTTCTCCGACGTGGGACTTGATCCCAGTACTTTTTTTTCTTAGTAGTTAGGCCGTTTGGTTTTCTGAAAACCGTTCCGGGTCCCGGCTTGAATCCGGCTGTTCAAGGCGGTTTAAAATGGCTAAAACATATTAGTCAAACTGTTAAGATGAGCGACTGACAGCCAAACTGACTCTCACAACACAGCACGAGAGAGCACAAACTAGTTTACAAAGAATTAATACATATCCTTCTCCCTTATTGAATTGAGTGGATTTCTTTCTTTTTTTTTTTTTTTTTTGCCAGAACTGAGCGGATATAAATACGAGAAATTTTTGAAAAGAATACAATGCTCATGGTCATTCCCTGGCGGTCAGGTCAGGCGTCACCCCTCCCCATATAAAATTTGCAAACTATAACGCCTTTGTTCAGAAAGGAAAGAAACGTTTCACGGCAAAAAAAAAAAAAAAGGAAAGAAACGTTCGTAAACTCACCTTCAACCCTGCATCGTTTCCGATGGCAGCAAAACAGCCATTGATAATATCTGACAAGAATCAGATGAGGAAATGGTCGAGGACGATGAGATCCCAAGGCAAAACAATTGGTTTTGTGCCCACCATGGGATTCCTTCACGAAGGTCACATTTCTCTCGTAACGGGGGCACACCTTCACGCCGACGTAATCGTTGTCTCAATCTACGTAAACCCAGGTCAGTTTTCCCCAACCGAAGACCTATCTGTTTATCCATCTGATTTTGATGGCGATCTCCAAAAGCTGATGGCTGTTCCTGGTGGTGTTGATGTTGTATTCCACCCCCACAATCTCTATGACTATGAGGGAACTAACTCCAATAAGAAACATGCTAGCGTGTTTAATAATGTAGCAGTTTTGTCTTGCATTGAGCAAAAGGGTATGGGGCATGAGACTTGGGTCAGGGTTGACAATTTGGAAAAGGGTCTTTGTGGAAAGAGCAGGCCTATTTTCTTTAGAGGAGTTGCTACAGTGGTGACCAAGTTGTTTAATATAGTGGAGCCTGATGTTGCTGTGTTTGGAAAAAAAGATTATCAGCAGTGGCGAATAATTCAGAGAATGGTAAGGATGTTGAGAATCATCTGTGCCCCGTTTACTTCATTGGAAAGTGGAAGAAAAGAAAGGATAACTTTTAACTGTTATTATGTCCTAACCCTGTAGCCTTATTTATGCCGTTTACCTACAATGTTTTGAATCTAGAATCTTAAGGTTGATGACAGTTTATTAGTATTTTTTTTTGTTTTTGGAAGAAGACCTAGAAATGAACTATTTAAGTATAATTCTTGCATTCAAAATTTCTTCCTGGCACTGTAAGGTCTGTGCCTGCAGATTCTAGGGTCGCATCCCTACATGTGGGCCTATATGGTCTCATGCTAGCATTCTATCTCTGCTCTTTCACTCACAAAACAAATAGTGCACTCAAGAACCGCTCATGGCATTCTAACTCAATTTTAGCCGATGGAAGTGACAAATACTTAACAGATTTTCATTCAAGATGCACTTGATGGTACTCTTTGATTCATTCACTTCCATAGCTCCCATGCCATTCAAACGAGTGGCAAAACAGATTTTAGTTTACTTGTTTATGCATGTGAAATTTTAGCTGGTTTGAGTTACTTCATTGTGTATTTGGAAATATGGAGATATAGACTTAGTAAGGAAGCAAGAGTGAAATTATTACATTCTTGGTTATGATATTGATTATTAAAAATTGTTATGCTGTTTTTCTTGCTAATAATGGATAGAGTGGATTGTTTCTTGTAGGTTAGGGATCTTGATTTTTCCATAAAAGTGATAGGCTCTGCAATAATGCGTGATAGTGATGGCCTGGCAATGAGTTCACGCAACGTGCGTCTTTCACCTGAAGAGAGGGAGCAGGTATATTTCATTATATCTTGTTTTGTAATTTCTCGAAATAACCTGATATTGCATATTAAGCTTTTGCCACAAGGAAAAATGATTGAAAACTTGTGACTCATTATTCATTACCAATCACTCCATATCTTGGAGTCAGCTGCAGTATTTTCTTTGTCCATCTATCTTCAATCCGCACTTAGAATTATAATATCCTGTTCTTCAATCATCTCCACTCTCCAGGCACTATCTATAAACAAATCATTGCTGGGAGCTAAAACTGCTGCAGCAAATGGCCAAATAGATTGTAATACGCTGAGAAACTTAGTCATCCAAGGCATAACTGAAGCTGGTGGAAGGATTGACTATGCCGAGGTAAGATGTTAGGATCTATTTAATCTTTCTCTATTTATTTTGGAAGGTAGAAATTATTAATACAGTGACTAATTTATGCATTTATAAATTCCTTTGGATCATATAATTCTGTGGCAGGCTGGTAATTAATGTAGATTGTTCCATTACTTCTTTCTCTTGAAATCTGTTTGTTCTTCTTACAATAGATGATTAAATATTATCAACTATGAACATGGATACCTTAATGGTAACTTCTATATTGATCTGGCTTACATGAGGTTATTTTGGCGATGTCCACTGCCCTCTGGGTGATTGTGTCATTAAATTTGAATAATCCAATACGCTGCTGGTGCTGCTAGATATTTTGTAAAATTATAAATTGCTCAACCCTAAACTGTGATTATTTTTAGAAACAAGAGGTCTATGCAAACAATACCAGATATGATGATTACTAAAGAGTAAAGGCCTTTTGACTGTATAATTGATGAGGAAACATTACTCTTTTTAGATTTAAATTCTGATTATCATAATAAACACCTAGGTGTTTTTTATGAAAAAACTGAGGTTGGAAGTTAGTATACCATAGACCATTTTCTGCCACTAACCAGTGGTCTCACCCTAATGTAACAAGAATCGCAAGGATTTAGACTAATCAAAATGCTAGCGGTTTGTCACATTTTAACTATTTTGGTTGGACCGCAAAATACAATCTTCTGCCAAAAGGTGCATTGACACACTAGGAATGCCAAGTTGCGGGTGATGGAAGTGTTCCACTATACATATCAGAACACCAAATGGACTCAGCAATTTTTAATTTGATTTGGGATCATTGAAAGCTTTTCATCTCAATGCCAATCATATGTTTCTGCATGCAGATTGTGGATCAAGAGAGTTTGGAGGCAGTGGAATCAATTGAAGCTCCTGTTGTCTTCTGTGTTGCTGCATGGTTTGGGAAAGTCAGGCTTATAGACAATATGGAAATCAACTTGTAATTTGCTTGTTTAAATCACAGCCCTTTCCGCTTGTAATCGTTCCTTGGATTTTAGGATTATGACTTGCACATGCACATTTTTAAGGAATCAATAATGTTATGAACTCATGTTGAGTTCTAAAAATATTCACATGCATGAACCCCTGACGAATTCTTGCTTTTTTTTTTTTAAAACCTCAACCAGAGGATGTGCAAGAACTCATCACAGTTCGACCCCAGTGAATTCTATTTGGTCTTTCTTCTAGTTTATACAGTTCAGATTAAGCCCTTAGGGGTGGTATTAGGGGAGGGAAAGTGAGCGGAATGAAAATTTTTTTGAGTTAGATTTATAAAAATTAAAGAAATTGGGTTAAAATTTTTTAATTAATTTTTCTTACTCTTTTATCTTACATCTTCCTTTATTAAATTTTTATAACCCTATTTCTTCAATTTTTTTAAAATTTAACTCATAAAATTTTTTTCTTCCCTCCCTTTCTCTCCACTTCAGATGCATCAAGAACTCAAGTAGATTGACCTTGACGAAAGCTGCAATTATTTATTTCCCTTAAAGAAAGAATTAAAATTTCAGTTGTTGAGAAAAATGTCGATAATTCTTTATTAGAGTTGAATAGAATGATGACAGCGATGATCCAATTATCAAAAGGTGGGACATAGAATGTACCATCTTAGCAAAGGGAGTTTAAGTGTTTTAAGCCTTGTTAATACATTGATTCGTACAAGTAACAAATTGAAAAGCGAATTTGTTAAGCTTTAGTGTGTATTTGAAACTGAAATTGGTTAATGTTGTGTGATGGTAACCAAAGATATAAATAATTTTTTGTTCATAATAAAAGGTTTTAAATGCTAAAAGATGCAGTTTAAAGGGTCGATTTGCAGTTTTGGAAGTTGAGAGTGTCATGCACTTCTTGAATTAATAATTAATAATTAATAATCTAGCTTTAATTCATGTTTCCTACTTTGCCTATTAGATAGGGGGAAAAATTCAAGCGGCGTGCATTTAGTATGTTGAACATAAAGTGCGCTAATTTGTACTGGTCAGTGGATGAATAGCAGTAGAATTATGGGAAGTTCTAACCAAGCAATGGTACCTAGGCTACAGAAAGGCAAACTCAGTAATGCAAATAGGGAAGCAAAATTCTGTTTTTTTTTTTTTTTGGGGGGGTTTGGAAAGGGGAGGGGGGGGGGAGTGTAATTGCACACTATACAAGCAACGTCTTACAATAGAGATCATTATAAGATAAGTATTTAATAAAAATAAAAATAAAAATAAGGGGGAAAACATTGATTTTGTAGGGAAAACCAATCTGCGAGTGATAACCTTTAGGGGGGAAAAATAAAGGACTCATTTACCACACTTGAAGCCACCGCATACAGAAAAAATGACAACGAGAATCAGGAGAACTATGATGGCAAGAACTATCAGTTTTATCTTCATATTCTGGAACCACATCTTCCTCCTAATCTTGGTTCCCTGCTGCCTAAAATCTTGAGCCTGCAAAACCATAGATATTCACAAGCCAATCACAAAATAGATAAATATTAAGAGAAAAAAGGAGTAAACAACAAATTAAGATTAAATCAAGCAACCACATGATTGAAATGAATCGCAAACAAAAAATGCAACTAGTGTCAACTCTTAAATCCAGTGAGAAACCACCTTACCAAACTCAACACGACTAAGTGTCTATTTAGATTGGCGGTAGAAGCTACTTTTCTAACGTGATTTACAGTATACGAGATAAGTTTGTGAGATGAGTTTTATTTCGACTTGCGTGAATGAACTTTTCCACTACCAACTCAAACAGGCCCTTAAGAAAAATATTAATCGATCTGCTGATTTGCCATCACAGTCCAGGCCTCGTACATCTTACACAGTTTGTGTTGCGGGATCTTTCTTTGTTCTAAAGTAAATTTTGTAAACCCTCCAAAGAAGTTGGTGTGGGTTGTGCAACTCCACCTTGGCATGCAATATTGTATCTATTACGATGGCTGTAAATTTCAGGACTGGAAGATTAAGAGGAAGCTGGTCCTCAAGAATAAAGAGTTGGAGAAAATTAAAGTTGCCCTTTGTGTTTCTAGTGAGTTGATGTTGTTGTGGCATTATAGACTCGTTAAACGCATCTAAGTGTTACTCATCAGTGACAAAGCAGCCTTACACTACCACGGATGTTACTTTCTTTGAAACTCAACCCTACTTCCCCAAATTGCCCATTCATGGGGAGAGTACAAGAATGGGAATTCGATGCTGAAAATAATGACATCTCAACCACTATCCCAGTCATATACAACCACCTTGTGCTGAACCTGTCATTACAGCTCCAAAAGAAAATGCCAGACCTGAAACTAATAATCAAAGTAAACCTGAAACTGAGGATAATGTCCCTTGCTGCCAACCTATATAATTCATTATCAAAAAACCTTTTGCCCATCACCAAGTTCAATACTATCAAGGTCTTGCTCCCCCTTGGTTGGCTACTCCATCAGTTTGCTTTGAAGAATGCGTTTCTAAATGGGAACTTAGAAGAGCAGGGTAACTATGCAGTCTAGAACCAATAAAGAATGCAAGCTGAAGAAATCACTCTATGGTCTCAAGTTATTTCCTAGAGCATGATTTGACAGAATGTTGAAGGTCATTAGAGGGATGGATATTGTCATGATCAAGTACATCACACCTTATTCACCAAGATCTCTACTTTCAATAACATAACCAAGGGAAGCTTTGCTGCTCTGCTCACCGGTTTTCAGGCTCATATACATCTTCAATTATACTAGAAGTCTTGTGACAAATGCATATAAGCACAAATGCAAAATGCAAAATCTTGCACTCATTTTCATTGTTCTAAAGTTCAACATATTTTGGTTTTATTCAATCTCATCATTAATATTTATAATAATTATAAATTTTTTACAACTAGAAACTAACATCATCAATAGAAGTTCAATAATAAATGGAAATAAGAAATCTATTTCTTTTTAGATTATCCTCAAGTTTGGAGTTTGACAAAATTGTTGAGTTACTCATTAGGTAATAATATCATACCTGAGAACGAAGGTTTTCAGTTTTGTCTACCAAGAGTTCAATCTTCTCCCCACGGTCAAGAACCTGAACACACAAAATTATAAATGTTACAGCCAACCATAAATTTAGTTGAAGGGATTTTGTCTACCAAAAGTTTAATCTTCTCCACAAAAAGACATGTAAGTTTTGAGCAAGTTGACCTTGAAGCTGTAAAGATTATAGGTGCTTTTACCTTCTCAATATTTTCCATCATGACTCCCTTGACTTCAGAAACCTGAGCTTTCACTTTGGCAAGCTTGTCAATCTCCTCTGGATGGTCAATGCAGTACTGCATCTGCTCCTTCAACTTGGATCTAAATCCATAAACAACAAATATTAATAACTAAGGATTTCATGGAAGAAATGCACATTTCTATACATTATATGTGAATACCCAAACTCTTTGTTCAGTCTACGAGCAGCTGCTGTTGCAGCTCTTCCTCCAGCATATTTCTTGGAGAATTCATCCTTGATACGTTCAAGGAAAGCAATTGGAATCTGTCTACCGACAGATTCAACCGCAACCACACAGTAAGCTACATCATGCAGTGCCAAAGATTATATTAGTTCCTACAAATGATGAGTGTAATTTCAGTAGAAAAAGTAAAGCAATACCTAAACAACCAAAAGCAAATCAATTTTTAGTAGATATCAAATGATTAACAAGCAAAGAAGAATTGCTTGATTCAGACTTTCACTGAGATAATTGGATTGAGAGCAAGTTGCAAAAGCAAAAGCCAATAAAGGAAGTTAAATTAGCCCTTGTAAGCAAGAGAGAGAGAGAGAGAGAGAGAAATAGAGGAAAGTTGTCACTTAATTTCATTCCAATTCATGTATACAATAGGGATATTTATATTGTTATGTTTCCTACCTAACACTACCTAACACCTACCTAGCACTACCTAATATCTACTACCAACTACTGTTAATTGCATCTATATTTCCTAATACTCCCACTCAAGTTGGAATATAGATGTTAATCAAACCCAACTTGTTACAAAGATAGTCAACACGAGACCTATTTAAACCTTAGTCAGAAGATCTCCTAATTGGTCACTAGACCGCACATGTCCTGTAGAAATAAAGTTCTCCTTCATCTTATTACGTATAAAGTGACAGTCGATCTCAATGTGTTTTGTATGTTCATGAAATACAGAATTAGAGGCTATGTGTAGAGCAGCTTTATTATCACACAACAGCTTTGCGGGCAACGTGGCAAGACCAACTTCCTTCACTAATTGGTGAATCTACACAATTTCTTGTATAGACTGAGCCATGGCTCTATTTTCAGCTTCCACATTAGACCGAGAAACCATATCCTGCTTCTTGCTCCTCCAGGACACTAAATTTCCACCCACAAACATGTAATATCCTGTGGTTGATCTCTTAGTAGCCTTTGACCCCGCATGATCTGCATCACAAAAGCATTCAATCTCTATGTGACCATGATTCATATAGAGTATACCACGATCAGGTGAGCCCTTAAAATAATGTAAGACATGCTCTAAAGCTTCCTACTATGCAACAGTCGGCTTTGTTATAAATTGGTTAAGCACACTAACTGGAAATGTCACATCATAGCAGGTCACTGTGAGAAAGTTCAATTTCCCAATCAATCTACGGTATCTCTCAAGATACACAAATGGTTTGATTTTCTTTGGACCAACCCTTTTCCTCACATCCTCAAGTAGCTCGTTAAACGGTAAGCTGTCATCAATGTCCAAAAAAAGATTAGAAATCATGGGAAAGCTACTTGGTGCTGCTCCAAGTTTCCCGGTTTCTTTTAGTAGATAAAAACATATTTCCTCTGTGTCAAGAGGATGCCTTTCTTGCTTCTCATAACCTCGATCTTAAGAAAGTACTCTAACAGACCCAAATCCTTCATTTGGAAATGAGAATTAAGAAAGACCTTGAGTGACGATATTTTTGAAGTATTGCTACCTGTAATAACAATGTCATCAACATATAACACTAAGAGAATTGTGCTTGTATCTGTCCGCCGATAAAACACAGAATGATCACACTTACTCGGATTCAGACTAAAATTCTTAACCACAAAGCTAAACTTGTCAAACAAAAAACAAGGGCTCTACTTCAAACCATAAATACTTCTAAAGGTGATATACCTTCCCACGCGCCCCTTGAGCAACAAAATCAGGTGGTTTCTCCATGTAAACTTTTTCAAGAAGATAATCTTTCAAGAAAGCATTTTTAATATCCAACTGATGAAAATCCTAACCATAAGTGGTTGCCATAGAAATGAAGAGGCAAACAGAGGATAGTTTTGCCACTGGGGAGAAGGTTTCTAAATAGTCAACACTGTAGGTCTGAGCATATCCCTTAGCAACTAGGCGAGCTTTCAAACGCTTTAGAGTGCCATTAGCTTTCGTTTTAACTGTGAACACCCACTAGCACCCAATAGTTTTCTTTCTAGGAGGTAAATCAATAAAAGTCCAGGTACATGCCTTATCAAGGGCCATCATTTCTTCTTCCATTGCAGCACACCAACTGGGATGGGCTAAGGCTTGGAAGAGAGTAGTAGGAACAGTGATAGAATCTAAAGATGCTATAAAGGAATATGATAGAGGAGACAAGTGGTTATAGGAAATAAAAGAAGAAATATGATAGGTACAAGTACGTTTACCTTTGCATAAGGCAATGGCAGGACATCAGAAGTATCAGGACTGTCAGGAGTATCAAGCACTGTTTCTGGTTCAGAGGCAAGAGCGAGGTGAACCAATTCCGGATCAGAAGCCGAATCAGGCACTGATAGGGCATGAAAATGATTGACTACATTACTTTCCCTGGGACGTTTCTGATAAACATGATGGATATGTGGTTTATCTGGTGGCGGAATAGATGCTTGCACTGGTAATAACTAAACCTCATAGACCAATATATCATCAAGACCTTCGGCTGTGTCAGGAGATGTAGATGGAGTAGAGACAAGGAAGAACGGAGTCAACTCATAGAAAGTGACATCTATAGACACAAGATAACAACGAAGAGTAGGAGCATAGCACCGATAACCCTTCTAAATTCTAGAACACCCAAGAAAAACACACTTGAGAGACTTGGGATCAAGTGGGCATCTCGAACGAAACATACACATGCTCTGATACCATGTAAGCTAGAGAGAGAGAGAGGAAAGTTGTCACTTAATTTCATTCCAATTCATGTATATAATAGGGATATTTATATTATTATGTTTCCTACCTAACACTACCTAACACCTACCTAACACTACCTAATATCTAATACCAACTACTATTAATTGCATCTATATTTCCTAACAGCCCTCAATCATTCTTTTAATGATTACTGAAGAGAATTGACACAAATGCACAAAAATGTATAGCAGAGTCCTCATATATGAAAAGAGAAATAAATAATGCTGATCTAAAAGTCTCAATGCTGCATACCTTATACAAATAAGGCTGACTTACTAGACATTCTTAGTTTTGTTCAAGAAACAGCAATCAAAGCCTATTAGAAGGTAAGCAATACAACTCAAAACACCATTTAACAAATCACAATTGGACCAAGCTTAGAGCTCAATGCATAAAAGTCTTCAATGGCAAGAGGAAAAAGTTTCCCAATTTCCTATCTGATAATCATTCTGATTTACCCAAAACCTCCCAATTCAATTTTGAAGTTTCCACTAATGATCCATCAAGTGGATAACTCATTTATTTTCCCATAGAACAATTAGAAGAGGTATGATCACATAGAAGACCAAGAAAGTTCACATCCATTGAAGAAGACACCAAGCTAAAGACATGTCACTTTTTCTAGCCAGCAATGCGAATCTTCCGGCATCCAAGTCACAGAATGTAGCCACCTAGAATATTGCATCACAAAGGTTGGTCGACATTGTGATATAAATATCTATGCTGATAAAGAATTAAGGGAGGAAAATCTACCGATGAGGGAAAACCCCACAAAAAATTAGGTGCAATTTTCCAATTTGATTTTTAAAATTCTAGAAAATGATTATCAGTATTAGATTGCTTTGTTTTTTAATGTACAAATATGCATTAGATTAGAAGTTTATTTAGAATACTGCAACTTGTGTATGCGTTCACAAATATGGTTACCAAATCTGTGATTGGTTTCACATCTTGTATGTCTCTTGATTTAGAGTAATGCTAGATGATCAGGTAAAATGGTTATGTATGGGAGAAATTGATGATTTAATCAAATTATACTATGATACAGCAAATTATGAAATGGATCTCATTATCTTTATCATTGGATAATGAATTGTAGCATCCTCTAAATTGTTTGAACTCTTAGAAAAGACATCTATATTCAGATTATCTCACACATCTCAAGGGTGAAAACATTTTAAACACGATGTCAAGAACAAAAATATGAGCTGCTCATCACCAATGTATATAAACCTACCATTTAAATAATGTAATTCAAGGTTTTAATTTTATATTGATAAGAAAAAAGAACAAAAAAAAAAAAATACAATACATCTATCCCTCCCAAGACCTCACCTGGTGGAAGCCTTCTGCCCTAAGCCCTTTTTTTGAATCAGTTATAACACAATATTATTTTTTTAAAAAAAACAAGAATAAGAAGAAGAGTGTAGACGTAATGATTTAATGCCAAACATAACTTATAACGATCAGAAGTATAAAAGTTGGCAAACTCAGATTCAGATACAAATCATACCTAAAGAGCATTAGCTTTTTACTTGGACTCCGCTTTGTAACACAGCATCACATAAAAGTATACTTCTTCAATACAAGAGAAAATTAAAATAAACATGGAACCTGAAGTAATTAACATGGTCATATGATTATTCCAAGCTGATAAAAACCTTAATGAATCCACTTTATACCTTTACACTCTCAGGCCGCTAAGATTTTCAACTTGAGAAATTCGTGATTGATGGGTATGTGCAATATATAGGTTGAAGTACCTCCTTATATCCGAAGATGGAATTTCATTTCTAGTTCCTAAGCTAATTAGTTGACCAACTACAACAGATTCAATGGCAGAAACTTAAGGATACATTCATAAAGATAAATTAAAATAACTGCAATTCCATTCACCAAATTAACGACTCAATGCTCAGTTAAATTTACTGCTCCTTCGCCTTTTTCACATTTTGGAAGTAAAAGCAACTAAGTGCATACAACTCGAGAGAATATCAACCATGGGAGACCAATGATCATTAGCGAACTCAATGGCATCAACTGGATCATTGAAATCTCTAAACCCAGTTAAAATCAGAATCAATATAACGCGTGAAACTAATTACATTGCCATAAAAAAATGAACGGAAGACCAGAGAACAACGAATTTTATAAACACCCCAAGAGAAAAATACGGGAAACAAAGAAAAGGAAAAAAAAAAAAGTTGCAGATCAGCAAAAGACAGAGAAAAGAAGACAGAGTGAGAATTACTGAATCCATTATCGACAAGGAAGTTGAATGTGTGCCCGTCGCAGTTGTAGGTGAATTTGTTGCTGGAAGGGGGGAGTTTCTGGAGGCACTGAGATGCAATGCCGGTGAAGTTGCCGGAGAACTCAGTGTACTCGGCGAGGATCACGGTGCCGCGCGCCACGAAGCTGTAGATCAACGATTGCTGTCCCATTGGAACCACAATCGTAACCAAACACTATGATATTTGTTGAAGAAAGAAGGCAATGAATTAAAAGAGGAATGCTTTGTTGTTTTAGAGAGAAAAAGTGGGGAGGGAAGAGAACAGAACAAAGAGGGAAGAAAGAAGGCTGTTTTCGCCTTCGCGTCCAAAAGATTGTTAAAAAAAAAAAAAAAGCGAGAATTTTAAGATGTCCTTTTAATTTAAGTCTATAAAATCAACGGAACTTCTACGCCGTGCCGTACTGTTTTCTTTTCTTTTGTTTTGTTTTTTTTTTAAAATTTAATATTTGATTGAGAAAATGGTTAAAAAATACCTTTTAAGTAAATTAATTGCTAAATGGTATCAATGTGTAAGCAAGCATCCATCATGTGCAATCAGCATCCACATGTGCAAAAAGCATCCCTGCGAAAGTGCAAACAACATCCCTTGTATATAAAATATCATCCGCCTATGTGCAACATACCACCCACTGTGTGCAATAGTAGCAATAAGTAATTAATTTACTTGTAAGGTGTTTTTTAGCAATTCTCCTATTTGATTTTGAAAACAATTTTAAACGAATATCGGAAATACGCGAGTTCGGAGAAAAAACACATTTCAGAAGAGTAACAGCATGCCCAGATTGTTTTTCTGGCTACCGGCCAGAATATTTTTCAGAATTGTTGTTATTTTTTAATCAAAGCAATTGTTGTTCGTTTTATGTTTTTATGTTAAAAAAACTAATTAGGCCAAATATTTAAAAAATACAGCATAATATTCACCATCTTCATTGTTTATTTTTTAGCATGTCATCTAATAAGTTATTGTTACCTCTTTTTCAACTCTGCCTTCAATTAAACTCAAAATGAATGTTTAACTCTAGGTTGATAATTAATTTTAGCATGTATAAGAAAGCGTGGGAATCTTTTTAAGAAAATCATAATTTTAACTCTTATAATTTTATTTTTGCTAAGCACAACATTCCTTCCACTCAAAGAAATCTTGTTCAAAGCACCTGTTGGGTACTAAATATGAACACATCTCTCATGAATATTCATGTTGTGAGACATTAGCCAATTCTGTTAGACACATACAACTCCGTTGATAATTTTGCCTCTTATAATTGATTATAGGGTTAAGGTCTAATTTTTTTTTTTCTAGAGGTTGTCACGTGAGGGAGATGCTACCCAAAAGTTTTTTTTAAATTCAATCTCACCTCAAAAGTTTTCAAATCCTAAAAATTTAGCTCCGCTACTATTTGAATTAAATTTAACTGTTAGTTAATAAAATATGTTGAGCTAATAGCCCACATGTCATTTATGTCATTTTTGTTAAGGTGATAATATGTCCCAAAATTTTTTAAATCATAACAATGTCACCCTAATTGTTATCTAGGTTAAGTTTAACCTCTCAGTTAATCAAATATGCTCAACTGATAAAGTTGACATAATGAACAAAAAAAGAGATACAGATGAAGGAGAAACTTTTACATTTGTTAGAGTGTAATGAAAAAGAAGATTCGTTTATTAGATGTTGAACACATTGAAGGAAATTGTTAAGAACAAGGCTGCTGAAAATCCTTCACTACTGTATCACAACAATACTGTGATAGGTGAGTACCTCTTCCGAATCTTTCTTCACTGCATAAAATGCTTCCTCCTTTTTTATTTTCTCCGATCCTTTAGATAAAATGCATTTTCTTAAAAAAATCCTTTATTAATAAATCAAATTAAAAAAATTGAAGTGGATAATATATGAACATTATAGTTTCTCTTGATTTTGAATTAGTTCCTTAAACTTTTTTTTTTCACTGGATCCTTTAACGTTCCACCGTCGGATCCGTTAGTCCCTAGCATGTTTGGAAACTTTATTTATAATTGAATTTATTTTATAAGCCCAATTTACGTAAATCGAGATAAATCTCCTCCACATATTTACCTCGTAGACCGTAAAAGCAACCTTGTAAACCGTAAAAATTACTTCATATTCCATAAATTATGATTTATAAGCACTTATAAAACTTTCATAAATTAATTCAAACAAGCTAAACTAGCTTCTGATAAATAAGCACCAACACCGTCAAGAGCTTCCGTTAGCAAGCGCTGATCCCCCGTTCAAACCTCTCCTTCGCCCTCTACTTTCACCCCCTGTTCTGAGCCTCCAGTGTTAGAAGCTTCTCGGTTTGGATTTGTGAGGTTTTCTCAACTAGTGGTTTGACTCTGGGGGTGTCGACGCTGTTTCTGTGACTTTGAGACACCCCCACCTTTCATCTTTTACTTTCTGCTCCTTTCGCACATCACCCAAATAAATGACTGCTGCGTTTATCCTCTATCTTTAGCATTCACTTCATTGTTGATCCATCATTTCTCTTTCCTATGTTCCAAATCTTAAACTGAAAGTCTCTAGCCTTGCTTTACTAAATTACGATATGTAATAATCTTACACCACAACACACGCTCCCTTTCTTTCTCCCCCCATCCTTTGCTTACTCCCAACGAGAATGCCGAAGCTTCCTCCTCCTCCTCCTCCTCCTCTCATGCTTCCTCAACAGCGCTGTGGTTTTCCAGCTCTTCTACCAATGTCAGCTCTTATTCTCTGCTTCTTCTTTTCTCTGCACATTTGAATCCCTCCGATCTATTTCACTTCTTACTATACTCAGCTGCATTTTGTCTTCCCGATTTTTCTCTTTTTCGAAGCTCAATCCACTCGAGTCTTGATTTTACTCTCAGACCCTTTCGTTACTCTTATATATATATAAGAGTAACGAAAGGCTCTGAGAGTATCTCTATTCTTATTTCGTTATGTGAGCATCACCTGGGCAAGGGACGACTCAAGCACTGGAGGCTCCAAACAGGGATGAAGCGCGACGGTGGAAGGGCTTCAGAGGTGAATACTGTTGAAAGTTAAAGGATTCAATAAAAGGAAGAAAAAAAAAACTCAGCAATCTAATTCAAAATTAAGAGAAACTATAACGACCTCCCGATCAATTTTCTTAAAGGTTTAAATACTCTTGAAGTTTCACATATGGGCATTGGCCACATAAAATTTTTAAATGGACAAATATACCCAAAAAATATTAAAAACAGAACAATTTTACCCTTCCATTAAAAACCCAAATTATCAACTTTTGTGGACCAGTGGCATGACTACGTCCACCTCACTTTTTTCAAGTCATATTTTTAAGTAGGACAATTTTTTTTTAAAAAAATTTGCTTCTCCTTCTTCTCTTTAAAAGATAGCCGGAAAAATGATTGGTCTTAAACTAATTTTTGTGTATATGTTTAAATTAGTGGTAGAAACTGTTTTTCTAATATAATTTACGGTATATGAGATAAGTTTGTAAAATGAGTTTTATCTTGACTTGCATAAACGGACTTTTTCACCGCTAACTCAAACAAATTTGTGTGATTTGTCCTGACTTTGAAAGTCATGGTTCGATTAAGCATTATTCACAGATACTATTTGAAGAGAAAAACCCAGCTAAAATCAAACATCATCATCCTTCATCCCCATAGCACAAAACTTTCAAATTAGGGATTCTAAAACCAAAAAACAAATCAACAATTAACTGAAACCAATTAACTCCAACGACCAGAAGAACTTCATACTTACACAAGGGGCAAATGGGTGGCATTGAAGAAGGAGAGTGAACAAAAATCAAAATCAAATAAGAATAATGAACTCCAGATCAGGGTCAAAATCAAAATCAAATATTTGATTAGGACTATAGTTTACCAGAGATGAGAGGAGCAAAGAAGTCATTGCTATCTTCTAGCTCCTTTGCGAATTTACCCTTCCACTGCTGTAAGTGATTCACTATTTCGGGCTCGAAATCAACACCCATGGAGTAGAACTTGACTTGGAGGAAGTGAATCTCCATGTTTGTAATCCCTAATCAAAACAAAGTATATTGTTGGGATTGAGAGCATTGACTTGTGAGAGCAGCATTGCAAATGCGGAGGAAAAAAGGGGGGTGTTGTGCAAGTGAAATTGACCATGACTGAGCAGAGAAAGGGGTTTAGTAGTAGTGATCTTGAAGATAAGGGTATTTTTGATATTTTTTGTGTGGCATTATGCAAAAATAATACATGGCATAATATACCAAATAATAGAGCTATGTGAGCATAAATTGGGTCAATTTTAGATGACTATTTGGGTCTTTTTAACGAAAGGGCAAAAATTGCCTTGATTTTTATATTTTCAAGGCATATTTATCCTTACAAAAATTTTCAAATGCTTAGTGCCCATATGCGGAAACTTCTAGGGCATTTAAGCCCTTTAACCCCATAGTTTTTTTTAAAAACAGAAAAGAGTCCATTTTATTAATCATCAAAAAGAAGTTATACTCACTAAACATTAAAGCAGTAAAAGAAAGCAGTAAACCTAGTTACAACCTATAAAAGTCAAACAACATAATTATAAAACCATAGACACATACATCACATACAGACTCAACCTATTCCTACTTAAGCAGGTTCATCCTTAGCATCTTTCTCTTCTACTCTCCTACCAACCAAATCAGCCTGCAACACCTTACTCAGGAAAGATGGTGCTTGAGTTAGCTACCCATTAGGTCTCATCTTCCTACTACCAGCAGCTGCCATAAGATCTGCACTATGATTACCTTAGTGAGAAACTAAGGAAAAAGTCACCTCAGGCTTGCTCCCAGTCCATGAAAGAGTTTTAGAAAAAATAGATGCACAATGCCATTCTACACCTACATTAGTTTTAGATGTTAAGGATCTGTATAAGTTTTCACAATCAACCTCAATACAAACCTTAACATTATTGAATTTATCACATGACAGTAAGGCCTCCTTAATAGTAACACTTTCAGCCTTAAATGCAGAGAAAGCCTTAATATCCTTGCTTAGATTGTAGGACAAAACTCATGAATATACAAATAAATCACTAGTTAGAGCACATGAATGTTCCTACATCAATAATGGAAGACTTGTAAGAATTACCTCTCGCTATTGCTAAGCTTTGATCATATACAGAACTCACAAATCCTGATGAAAGAGAAGTGAAGACAGAAGATAATTGTCAGGTCTCTTTCTGACTGGTTGCGAGGAAAATCGATGGCAACTGGGTTAAGAGGGAACCTCAGATGAGCAGATTAGGTTTTCTTACGCTCATCTCATTTGGCCGTAAACTAAATTGTGTGTTTACCACCATTAAAAAAATTACATTAATAGCCAATAACCCTAATCTTGAATTGAGCCAAAATCTGACTTACGGGCCACACTCAAGATATTTTAATTAATTACCTAATTAATAATAATTATAATATATTAAAATATCTTACATTCTTCCACTTGAACCGTAACTATATGTTAGCTGCCCTGTTCAAATTAATTAAGGCTATGCTGTAAGAATCATGGCAATAAGTCCTCTTAGTCGAGTATTATCTTCCATGTATTACGTAGCAGCACCTTATTTAATGGGTTAAAACTTAATGAATAAACCTTAAATATTTATTTGGTTCCTACTTGGATGTTTGTCAATCTCGATAACTAGGTATCAATATGAGACTACAAACTCCAACTTGAATTTCATCATTTAACAATACCTTATTTAGATCACTCAATGTGATCCAATTCACAAATAAGGTATTTGATCATTTAATGTTTCTAAATGCATGCAATTCATTTAATATCGATACTTTATGTGTTTATGACCCATTGACTTTATGGTCATACAACACCCCTAATGGGTTTAAATTAATTTAAAACCACATGATGAAATTCTTTAACCGGCAATCTTATAACTTGTCTCGAAGAATGACTAGGTTAAGCAATTCATGGTGAAACTAAGCAATCAGTGACTACATAGCTATCTTGTATTCTTCCATGTTTCGTTTTGTTCAGTTAACGTAAAGATGCATCATAACATTAACTATTTTATAGTTAACACATCATATGAAACTAAACAAAGCTAATCATTCTCCTATATGTAGAGTATGAGGCTTAATGTACATTTTGTAGTGTATTTCATGACTTGCAGCTTGTAAATTATTATTCAAGCAATAATATGTCTGATAATCCTCCTAAAGTTCCCTTCTAATGACATTGCCTGTTTGTGTGCACATGTAAGCAAGTTTGCACCTGGGAAATTAAATTAGAAGGAATACAATGATATATATTAGAGACATATGGACAATTTAATTGTATTTTCATAGCAACTACCATCTATCCATAAATATTTAAATACTTATGATCGTAAGCTACTTATGACATTCTCAAGTATTTTGAGAATAGTCTCTTTATGTATTCTAAAAGAATACTACATTTAATCTAGTCATATCACAAATTTGAACAATGATAATTTAGTTATGTGCAACACCTTATGTAAAATTCACAAGCAATGAGTGAATCGTCATTTTGTTCAATATAGATGACTCAACTCCCACTAATCTAGTAATACAAATAAGACTATAATACTTTCAACCTTATCATATATGTGATTGTATCATGCCACGCTATTTATCACTAATGTGAGACATGCTTGTGAGGATGATTTCTCAATTTTGCTAACTACATTCTCCTCATAATTTATGTGACCTTTCTTTTAATTCACACATATCTCTCCTTGTTACTATAATGGAAAGATGCCAATGAAATTTAGGGCCACTCTTATTATTTATGTTCTAGTCAGATTACTTTAAGTACATGATGTAGTTAATAGCAATTGCTAAATTTGAATTGTCATTGGTCTTAACCCAATCTATTGATAAATTGAAGTTGTATAATAAGAGTATCATCTATTAATTTGAAATATCCCTTGTTTGTTTCGAGATACTTTTCCTAATAATTGATAGAGTCATTGATGTTGATACTTCTTATTTCACGCCATGACCAATTGAGAATTTCAAAACTTTATTATGTTTCATATTTATCTCAACTAAAAGAGTATCACGTAAAACTAATGTTACATCATGATTAGAGGTTACGATCCATTATGTGTGATCATTCTGAATGAGTTTGATCACTCCCACTAATCATGCCATTTCTTAATAATTTGGCATTTCAAAATTACTACACAACTTCTAAAATAAAATGCACAGCTCAATAAAATTCCCAAGATCTCTCTACATCTTCACTAAAATATGCAGTCTTAGTCTCTGGGATGTTTTCCTTCCACACTCTTACATCTATAAGACAATCCTATATATAAACTAAGCTTCCAAATTTCAGATTTTAAAAGGGTTTAAACATGATTTGTTGGAAACTCATCTAAGATATATAGTTGTCTTGAAAACATTCCTTAAGAGGAAAACATATAGGCTAAGTTGTTGTCCTTAATCATGTATCCATCATATCATTCATCTCTTCTAATTGACTTCACTATATTAATTTGTTTACCAGATTAAATTACCCACTTCTACTTTATATTATCTAAAAGTGTCAAATGACACTAATTAATTATAAAGTAAATAGTATTCAAGTATTGTGAAGAGTTAACTGTAATCAGGATGAATTATTTCATCTGTTAGAACAAAACCAATGGCAACTACTGCCTCCAATCAAGCCTCTAATTATAGGTAAATTAAACTTTATATGTCTATTACTTTATGACTTTCAGGTTGATAGCTTGATAGCCCTCACTTAAAATCTCATGCTTTCCCAAATATGAGCAAAACTTATAAATATACACATTTCTAATGAATACTTGATGTCCATACATATATTTATGAAAAAGAGTAATGACTCATGAGATAATAAATTGAGAATCTATTCTACACAGATTAATGGAGACATCTTACCCTTTTACGGAGAATCACTTTATAGTCAATAAAACAATGCAATAACATTTATGAGAATTTCTAAATCTATCCTTCAGCTTATTAATAACCATTGACTTTGTTCTATTGTTTATATACTTATAATAACCAACTTTTAATTGATATTACTTTATTGAGACAATAATGTTATCTCATTTCTTACGCTAGTATTATAAATAGTAGAACTTTTCTTAATGTCAATTTTATCCTAATGGTAGGAGTTCTTCTTATAGGCTTAATTGTCTCTAATAAATTATATCGAACTAAATAATTAAACAGATAACAATCATGTTGCAAAGTCAAAATTAAATCATGCTTACAAAATTACTATTAGAGGCAAGCAACCATCACATATAGGCGTATGTTTACCAATGTAAATCATATAATTATAAATTCGTTTAACTAAAGTATACTTGTAGGCAAATATATTATAATAGCATGAATTTATTTCAAATTGGTAAAACTGGAATGTAGTTATATCGCATAATATATGTGGGCTACTTAGAAAATATAATACTGTTTCATTCCACCCTAATTAAAACTATGATTATAATTATCTACCTGTAGGCAAAGATTAATTATAATCATACATTTAATTACAATTGATGTCTTTAATCTTTGTGTGATGTATTTTGTTTGTTAGAACAAAATAAAGTGTATATACCTAGTGAGGATGTTGTAGCTACTCCTCGATTCTACATACTCATTACAAAGGCATCACACCCTTATATATACTAATTGTACATATGATCATAATTTGATATGGTAAAAATTTATGTGATTAAATATGCATACAACATATGCATAAGGATGTTGTAGCTATTCCTTAAATAAAATATGTATGTTAATCACTAATATTAAATATGTATAATTTAAATATCACACACACACACCCACACCCACACAATGTCAATAGGAATCCTAATTAATTAGTTTAATCAACTTCTGAAGATTGATATTATAAAATCCATATGGGATTATTTATGTATGTTGTAAGAGGGCGCTATAGCTACTACTCTAGCATGCAAGTTAATCATAAATATCAATAATATATACTTAAATTATGTATATGCACAACTTTATAGAGGACTTAACCAATTAATTTAATCAACATAAGTGACTAAATACAATCCTCCCACTTTGATTAAATTAATATTACCCATTTAATAGAGTTGATATTTTAAAACACTTAAGTGATTATTTACACATGCAACAAAGAATGTTGTGGCTACTCCACAAGATATATACTAAGTATAAATATCAACTTTGTGCATTTAAATTCCAAATATGCACAAAACTTTAATAAGAATTTAATTGATTGATTTATAAAAAAAATGTGACTAAATAATCATCATATAGATAAATTATCCCACTATTTTGTACATTCAAAATGAATCGAATATATGCACATCTTAATGGAGGGATTAATTAATCGTTTTCATTAATTTAAACAATTTAATGTGATATAATCAAAATTATACACAAAACATGAGTTAATTTAATTGACAGTGAGCAAAATGTTCATTTAGTCCAAAATTATTTATGGAAATTAAGACTTAGATAGCCTATAAAAATTGAAAATGAAACAGGGCCCATAAGATAATTTCTAGAAAAGAAACTAGGTAACAAAGGCCTAGAAATGTTTCTAAGCGTCACTGTCAAAAATATATAAAAGGTCTCGACCCAGAAAAGTGATATGAAAAATCCAAAACAAATAAAAAAGGGTCTCAGCTCACATCATAATAAATTCCAGTATGGTTCGATCCAGTTGATTCACTATCCGACTAAAGCAATGTCCAAAAAAAATTGAAAAACCCAAGTCCAATTAATGGTTGCAGCCCATATGCTTAATTAATTAAATAAGCAGGCGCAAGCCCAAAATGATTGTCTCGGCCTAGGACGAACAAAATATATATAAGAAAATAAAAATGGACAAAAGTCCAAAACTTCGTCTATCCTATTAATTTGAATAAAATAAAAAATACAAACACCACAGGCCTGAAAATGGGTCGGCCTACCTTGCTAGATAAGTGAAACGAAAAGTTTCACTAAGGACTAAAATGACACGTCATTATTTGTGAAGGAGAAGAGATCTTTCTGTAATGCAAAATGACGTGACGTTTTGACAAATGGCCAAAACGCACGCCTTCTGATTCGTCTTCCCTAGCGAGGCAGGTTAACCTACTCGACTTATGACTCGGACATAGACCTGACTGGGTTTTCCGCTTTCTGTGATTTTCCCAGGCGATCTGAAGCTCGAAAACGATGATCTCAATGGCGGTTCTCATCTGAAAGCAAGCACAAATATATTCTGGACCTTATTCTTGCATATAATCATATCAAAATCACAGATTCTGTCGTTCTCATTATGAAAATGGTGACGGTGATGATCTCTCACGAGCGTTAACAATCCAAAACAATAACAATCAGATGATTTAACTAATTCGCATGAAAAACGAAACGAATAATCAGAATTCAAATTGAAAAATTGTTCCTTTTGGATTCATTTTTCTGGTGAAAACACTCCGGAGTCATCGAATAAATGCAGCGTGCTTCTCTCATTCCTTTAATCTGATGGAACTTAGCCACAAATTCAAAACGAGTTCAAAAGAAACATAGTTGAAAACAACTGAAACATGAATTGAACTTGTTTTCAAAAGCCGATCAAAGACAAGCATTAGATTATCAGGTGCAACTCATGATGAAAATTTAAAACTCAAACCAAAAAAGCATAAGCACAGACTCATCTGCTTAAAGAATTTGATCTCCAATCTAAACTATGGAATCCATGTAAAATCACTATGGTAAATTTAAATTAATTCCATGCTTAGATAATCCCCGATCAAAGAGTAGAAGGCAGAGGATAAGAGAACCAGGCTATGATACCACATGTAGGATAAAACTCATAAATATACAAATAAATCACTAATTAGAGCATATGAATTTTTCTACATCAATAGCGTAAGACTTATAAGAATTACATCTCACCATTGCTAAGCTTTGATTAGACAGAGAACTCATAAATCCTGATGAAAGAGAAGTGAAGATAGAAGATAATTGTCAGGTCTATTTCTGATTGGCTGTAAGGCACAGCGATGACAACTGGATTAAGAGTCATCACCAGTCGGGAACCTCAGATAAAATAAACTAGGTTTTCTTACGCTCGTCTCATTTGACTATAAACTAAATTGTGTGTTTTCCACTATCAGAAAAATCACATTAATAGCCAATAACCTTAATATTGAATTGGGCCTAAATCTGAATTATGGGCTATACTCAGGATATTTTAATTAATTACCTAATTAATAATAACTAATAATAATTATAATATATTAAAATATCTTACATAGACCTCCAACAAAACTTCCACTACTATCTCTATATACAATCTCTATCCCTACATCTCGAGATTGCTTTTGGAAAGCTCCATCCACATTAACTTTAATGACACCCTCTTCTGGTACTTCCCAAATCAACTTCCTCTCATACTTCCTTTTAGATATCCCTGCTTCTCTACTAGCATTTGCACTCCATATCTCCCTTACCAGCATAGTGGCCACATTAATCACCTTCTCAGCATCTACCTTAATCCCATTGAATACCCAATCATACCTGCCCTTCCATATTCCCCAGCAAACAGCTACTATGAGTACCTTCCCTTCTTCATTTATCCCTTTATTAACAAGAAGCATTTCCTCACACCACTTCTTGAAACTCACAATTTGATCTTGGTTAATGATCAAGGCTAAGGAACACCTAAACCAACATCTAGAAGCCTAAGGACAAAACAAGATTAGATGCTCAACACTCTCATCAACATTTGCCAAAGCATCACTTAACAGCTTCCACATGAAATGCTTAACTTTAGGAGGTACATGCAGTTTCCAAATACACTTCCACAATCAAGAAGGGACTTGATATGAGCTACTAGGCTTTTTATTAACTTTAAATACTTCTTCTTCCCTTGCTACATGATATCTAAACTTGACAGTATACTTCCCATCTCTACACTTCAATCAAACAGCCTCATCTTGCTTCAGTTCAGTTGGAATGTCCATCTTCAGAATCATTTATTTCTCATCAACAGAAATTCTCCCTTCTATAACAGTAAGGTTCCATCTGCCATCAGAGATTAGAATATTCACTTTTAAATTTTTATCATACTCACTCAGGGATTCACTATGCAAAATTCCATGAGGCAGTCCAGTAATCCATCTATTTGTCCAGACCTTAACATGGTTATTCCATCCTACCTTCCAAAACAACTCTTTTATTAGTAACTCCCTTCCTTCCAAAATGTTAATCCATCCCTATGATGCCCTTCTACCCTTCTGAGCTTCCATGAATCTAGATCTTAGGAAATATATACATTTTAACACTCTACTCCATAGATCATTTTGATTCTGTAATAGCCTCTAAAACAACTCTTTTATTAGTAACTCCCTTCCTTCCAAAATGCTAATCCATCCCCATGATGCCCTTCCACCCTTCTGAGCTTCCATGAATCTAGATCTTAGGAAATATATACCTTTCAACACTGTACTCCATAGATCATTTGGATTTTGCAACATCCTCCAAGATGTTTTAGCAAGTAAAGCCTTATTGAAAGCTTGAAAACTTCTAAATCCTATGACACCCTCACTTTTAGCCTTACACAGTAAATTCCAGGTTTTCCAATGAATTCTTCGTCCCTCCTGTTCATTCTGACTCCACCAAAACTCAGAGATCAAGCCATTAATTTCCATACAACTTTTCTTAGGAAAAAGGAAGCTTGACATAGGATAGACTAGAATTGAGTTAGCAACTGCCTTAATAAGTACCTCTGTCCTAGCAAAAGTCAACAATTTTCGCTTCTAGCTTTAGAGTTTCTTACAAATTTTGTTTTTAACAAATACAAGAGCTCCCACTTTTGATCTCCCCCAAACTAACGGTAGCCCCAGGTACCTGCTAGGATCATTAAGTGCTTTGATTCCTAAAACTTCTTCAACTCCATCCCTAACATCGAGTGCAGTATTAGAAGAGAAAAATAAGCAAGACTTGTCCAAATTCATCTCTTGTCCTGAAGCTGCAGTATGTAATTCCAGAATTTTCTTTAAAACCATACAATTTTCCTTATTAGC
The DNA here is from genome assembly GCA_037074505.1 of Albizia julibrissin. Lineage (NCBI taxonomy): Eukaryota > Viridiplantae > Streptophyta > Magnoliopsida > Fabales > Fabaceae > Albizia > Albizia julibrissin. The sequence continues at coordinate 41,991,128 of CM073487.1, forward strand.
TCTAATGAAAAATAGTGCATCATCAATAAAGAAGCAGTGAGATATCATAGGTCCACCCTGAGACAGCCTTAAACCCATCAAATAACCTCTACTAACATGATACTGCACCATTAATGAAAGTACATCAGCAACCATTATAAACAGATAAGGTTACAAGGGATCACCTTGTCTAACTCCCCTATTAGGCTTGATCATAACTACTTTTTTCCCTGACACTAGAAGCTCAAATTCTATAGAAGATACACACTCCATTATCAAACTAACCCATTTAGTGCAGAAACTCATTCCAAGCATCACTTCCATGAGAAAATTCTAATATATTGGATCATAAGCCTTGCTTAGATCAATTTTCAATGCTAAATCACTTACTACAAAGGCACACTGTTGTTCTGAAATATATTTACTCATCACTCCCCTCATCTTAGATGTTAAGATCTTTGCAATGATTTTATAAGTAACATTACAAAGTCCAATAAGGTGAAATTAACTCACTAATTCAGGTTTATCAACTTTAGGAACCAAAATTATATCAGTCAAATTAATTTCCTTCATACCAATAGATTTATCAAAGAAATCCCTTTCTATAGCAGAAACACCATCCTTCACTTTACTCAACGCTGACTGATAAAATAGTGCAGTATAGCCATATGTACTTGGGGCTTTGGTAAATCCCAAATCATATATGGCATCTTCAATCTCTTGATCAATAACTACTCTGGTAAGTACTTCATTCTCATTATCAGTAACTACCTTCTGCACATAACCCAAAACCTCTTCCATTTGCTCTGGGAGCTTAGCCAAAAAGAGCTCATTATAAAATTTTTCAAACATAACACTAATTTGCTAAGAATCTTCCACCCATACTCCATCCTCATATTTTAATATCAGAACTTTATTTCTGAGTCTTCTCTGGATCATAGTGGTATGAAAGAACCTAGTATTATCTCCATATTTAATCCAATTCAACCTTTATTTTTGCCACCAAAACATCTCGTCTCGATCCCAAGCTTCTTCAATTAATTTCATCACTACTTCAGCTTTAAGTGCCTTCTTTTCAGACCATGTCCCCTCATAACACTTCTAATTGCTTCCTTAAGTCATCAATCAGTTTCCTATTATTAGGAAATTCTTTTTTGCTCCATTCAATCAGCACTCTCCTGCATTTGTTGAGTCTTCTAACTATATCTTCCACTCTATTATCTATATTTCCCTCAACATTCAACCACTCTCTCTTCACTACTTCTTTGTATTGCTTATGATTAACCCATGATGCATTAAATTTAAAGAGTTTAGGGACTCTTTCATCTTAGTAACAATAATCAACAATAACTAGATAGTGATCAGAGCTAATAGGTTTAGAATGAAAGACATGTGCCTTATTAAAACTTTCCCTGAATACAATGTTCCCATAAGCTTTGTCAATTATTTCTCTAACATTTGCAGCTCCAAGTCTTTTAATACTCTAGGTGAACCTAGAGCCTTTAAATTTCAGGTCTATCAGCCCACACTCATCAATAGCAACTAAAAGTTCATCATTCTTCTAACAGTAATAAGTTTACCTCCCTCCTTCTTTGATAATGAACCTAGCTCATTAAAATCCCCCACACATATCCATGTACCTCTCACACCTCTAGCCAGAGCCCTTAGCCTTCTTTATACGACCTCTCTATCACCTTCTTTAGGCGTTCCATAGACAAATGTCACAAATTCTGGGACATTTATTAAAGATGACTGTAGCTTCACATGTATCAAATTTTTTGATTGATAGAGGCATTCCATGTCAATCCTACCTTGCCACCATAAAGCCAATCTACCCGACCTACCTCTTGGCTCTACATATAGTTCCTTCTGCATTCCACTTGCTCTTTTTATTCTTTTCAACTTAGTATTATTCATTCTTGTTTCCATTATGAAGATGGCTGAGGATTTAAACTTCCTATTACAATCTTTTAAGTTTTTGACTGTCAAGGCAACCCCTAAACCTTGAAAGTTCCAAGAGAAGAGCTTCATACTTCTATAGGGGTTGTTTGAGGCCAGCCACCCATGCCTTCAGTAGATTTACCTTCCTCACTTCTTAGTTGCAACATCAATACTAGCTTCCTTCTTTATCATAGCCCTACTTCTTCACTAAGTAGGCTTCCTCATTTTTGCTTTAGTTTTCCTCTAGCTTTCTGCAAATATTGTAACAGACTTTACCTAACCAGCATCTTCAATATTCTTCCTCCTTCTCTTCTTGCTATCAAATTCCAAGCATACATCAGCATTACACTTTAATTTCAGCATACTTAGGCCCTTAAAAACCTCATTAACTTCTTTACCTTCATATACAACTAGCTCCCTTGAATTATCTATAACTTCAGGAGGCTCCTCATTTTCATCCTCGCATTTCTTTGTAAGCCTTTTTTCAAGCATCTCAGATTTACAAACCACTTTCTTAGGGATTTTAGTGCTGCTTGAACCTTCCTTTACTCTAGAACCCTCTATTATAGAGACACATTTAGCCACCTTTGAAAAAAACCCTCCTATATCAGCATTGCACTTATCCACATATTCTTCCTTTCCCTTACCCTTCCCTTCCTAAACCTGCTTCCTCTCCACTCTACTACCATGATCATTAAGCTCAATAGTGAATACATCCTTGCCTTTCCCACAACCCTCCTCCTTCTTTAGTTTCCCTTCCTCTCACTATCTTCTCTATTTTACATTAGTTTTAGCCCAACCATCTCTCACTACTACCAACTATTCCTCCCATATTCTAACATGCTCGGTTGTTGTCCACACCCAAAACCTTGGCACTTCAAGATTTCTGATTGACATCAATCTAGAATGCTTGCATCCTTTATAATCATCACCAATATAGCCACAATGATAACATAGTTCCTTGAGTTTTTCATATTTAATAGCAGTCTATGCTTTCTCATTATCCAGCTTAGGGATCCATAAACCTTCAAAAAGTGGCTTCCTCAAATCCATTTTCACTCGCATGCGCAGATAATTCTGTAACATATTCTTATTGCATTTCGGATCTTCAGCCATAGCAACCTCTCCTACTCTGCTTCCAATTCGTATAACATTTTTCAGATCCGTCGCTTCCAACAGAACTCCATGCAACTAGATCTATAATGGACATTTACTGAAATCACATTCTTCAATCACTATATACTTTCTCCATTCAACTAGGTTCAGTATCTGTCCATTAATCAACTACGGTCTCCCTCTCAGGATCTGATTATATTCTTCTTCCTTTGAGAAGATAAACATAAAATCGTTTTTCGCAACAGCTACAATTTCCAATCCATCTTGCAGATTCCACGCTTTCTGTATTATCACCTCCACCGTAGTTCTACTTCCCTTTCGAAGAGAATCTTTTCGATAAGAACCTTCTTCCCTTCCTCACTCTGCCATACAAGCGGCTTAGCAATTGTATGTTCATCAAGATCATCTCCCACCGTTGTCATGGCCGTTACTAAACATAACACTAATAAACTCTGGCCCCCATACTCCTTCGATCACCGCCACACCTTCTAACCGCCTTTCCCACCAAAACTCAAAAGGACCTAGGAACTAACACTGTCACATGAGGCACAGAGAGAACTCTAGACTCCCACGCACAAAGCATGGAGAGAACTTTCTCTTTAACTCTATAGTTAAATTTACATATTTGTGATTTTTTCCTCCATAAGAAATAATAACTTAAAACTTTTTAAAAATGATGTTATTTGAATACTAAACTACAAGTGAAAGTGAAACTGACCATCCCAGGGTCTCAAATCATTTGTACCTAGTCTAATTAAAATACAATAACTCACTCAATTTTTATTCTAACTGTCAGCTTATGTGTTATTTACTTTATTTTATATTATGTTACTTTTTAAGAAATACCTTAATGCTTCTAAAGTATAATCCAACTTGCATAAATTATTTTAATTATTAATTTATTCATCAAATCTCTCCTCCCTCTTCTTGGACAAAATACTTGTTTTTTCTTTTGCTTGAAGCTCCGCCGCTAAATGCATTCGTCGTTAATTAGTTTGCGAACTAGCCATTGTCCTCGCCTTCGATCTCAATTGTCCTCCTGAGAAAATCAATCTTAGACTTTATGGCCTCTGCATCATCTCGTCAGCTTCAACTTCAAATTTCTGTGTCTTTGAACCTCATCGTCAGTTCCATTATAGCTAACTGTTACCTCTAAGATTCCTCCTTGAGATGAAAGTCGATAGTTGCTTTTATCATTGGAGATAGTACAACAAAATAGATGGCTGCTGCTATTGTGATTCTTGCCGTCCCATTTCAACAAAAGGGGAGAGAATCTGTGGAGAGGTTGGGACTTCACCGGTGCAGTGGCCACACAGAGCCCCATGTTAGCGGCAAAGCTTCATACGGAAGAAGAACAAGGGTTCTCACGAAGAAGAGGGAGATTTGAAGAATAAATTAATTAAAATAATTATGCAAATTAGTTTTTAATTTAGAAGCATTATTTTTTAACAAGCAAAATAATATAGTAAAGTAAATAACACAAGCGAATAGATAAAATAAGAATTAGGTGAATTGTTGCATTTTGATTGGATATAGTACAAATGATCCCTAAAGTATGTAAGTATTTGTCAGCTGATCATGACCAAATAGAAAAAAGGGGCTTAGGGTATTTTTTAATTATTTTTTTTATGAGGCATGATGCGGAAATAATACATGGCATAATATACCAAACAAGCATTAAATTCTCCCGTGCCATGCACGGGTAGAATTAACTTTACAATCTTATATCAAATTATTCCTTTTCAACACTAACGTAATTACTATCACTCCCCATGACAATATTCACTTAAAACTAAGCACACATTACAGGGAAATACCACTAATGTATAACACTTGCACCAGCAGCTCTTTACCCATAAAAATAGTACCTAATCACAATAAAACGATATAAAAAATCCACCAACACCAGGGTACCAAAAAAACATCAAGAAAATTGAGTGGACTCAACCAAAAAAAAAACAACCACTAATACATCCTAAACCCAATAATAAAATAACCAAGAGGACCAATACCATAATAATGCACACGGACAGTAACTATATTCTCAATCGTTGCATGACCCAACAAACCCGGCCCACATAGTTATAATTGGAGACATTTCACATATGGACCAAACTGTGAAAAATGATTATATACCTTAAAAAAATGACAAACTTAATCATTACTGCGACGTCTCGAGTTCTACTGCAACCTGATACAACTATTACAAACCAAGAAAACTTCATCGATCAAAAGGGGACCTCTGTTGACTAAATCAATACCTCACCCAAGGCGATTGACTTGGCGACAACCCACATTGCAATCCCTTGATGCCCTGAACAACACCACTATTAGGACCGAACCAGCCATGATCGACGGCATCCTAATGGAAGAAGGAGACACATTGAAGCAACCCACATAGGAACACAAATAAAAAGTAAGTTCTCAAATTGTAGATCCCACTTGGTATATGAAAATACTAGTGATTTGATATACTTTCCCCTTCTTCTACTTTCAAATGTAGAAAAACCTACCAAATTGAATATAACTCATGCTCTGGATTTGACAATGATAGTTTGAGCTAGAAAAATTGGAAATGGGATTTTTGAGCTTGTAATCTAACATAAATGCACGTAGATATATTGTCGTGAATTAATTTTCGTAATCTGTCATGCCATGTATATTGTCTGGAAAATTACCCATAGTTGTACTACTCTCATGAAAAATAACATCTCCTAAACTATGGTTGTCAGATTATATGAGTTTATTACATTTATTATTGTTGGGCCAATTATGAATGCCAGATTATATTATCTAATCAATTATTACCCTCCATGTTTCCTTATTCAACAAACACTATCAATGAAACATGATCATGAATCAAAACTTCTGTAGGCATTCTAATCAAATGCAAATGTACAAATAAATGCAGCCTGATATAAAATGTAAAATTGTAATGATAAGCAACATAATGCTCACCCCCTTCTTCAAACACTTAATCAATAATCACAATCTCCCACTGTTTCTGTAATACGCCTACGATCCTCTTAGGAAAAATAAAAGTGCACAATTTGAACAAAACAACCCATGTATATAACCAACAAAAAAACCATTACCTCAAGCATCATTATTTGTTATCCCCATAGAAACGAAGATCGAACGGAATAAACCTACCTAGATCTGCCACCTCTGTTGGATGACAACACAAGTGTTGAAAAACTTTATTCACTTTAAACATTTCAACCACTTTGGTTTGCCTTACAAATGAAATATTGAACTTGCCTTCACATCCCATATCGATAGTGTTGACAGAGAACAATAAAATCTTATGCAAACCTCGAGCTCAGATTGCCAGCAACATTAGTGATGTCCTGCAACATTCTTGTTCTCCCTTTGCATTTCTGTTTGCTTGCTCGCATGGCACTACCATTGATAATCTCACGACTCTGTGTATGAAGCAACCTAGGTTGTGTACACTCAAACAGTTCCCCATTGATACCCCATTGTGTTTTCTGCCGCTTATAGGGACTTAGTTGAAAACCAAGCAAATCATATGAAAATATCCGCACTCTGTTCTCTTTATCATAATACTGTTGTTTCCTTTTCATCTTGACCAACGTATCAGTGTTAGCTAGAAAACTCAACGCCCTATTAATTGAACTTCCATGCTCAACTTAACAAACTAAAAAAAACAAAAACAAAAACAACCATAAGCAAACAAAGTACTCATACAAAAGCAACACCTATATTAGACATAACCCACAATTGACAATACGCTATTTTGACACCTATAGCCACCATAATCAGATGAGCCCTCCTACAAAAGCAACAACTATAATAGGCATACATTTCAATGCACTCATCCTATAATATACTGAAGTGGTGGCACTTCCCAACTTCATTCCATGCCTCATCGTATATACTTCAATATGTGCTTATTATAATTCCTAAGCATTACGTCTTATTTAACTTCATACCTTTGTGTATCCAATCGGCTGTTAATTCTGACTTACATGATTCAATAATGTGCATTTATCAACTCAACCATGTATCAATAACTCAAACTGTCATAATATTGTCTTTATTCTTGCCTACTTAAGTTGAGTTCAAGGCAGAAAAGATAAGTTATGAACTATCAACAGCATATAGAAGCAAATAATCAACAACACGATATTACCATTAAACATAAAGACCACACCTTACATAATATATTACTCAATATGACAGCACCACCACCAACTGGCATGTGCTTGTCACTGAGTCATATTACAAAACACAAACGTAACTGATATGTGCTTATATCTAAGCCATCTTCTAAAACGCTGACCAAAACAACAGAGCAACAAAGATTTTAAACTTCCTAAGCCCTGAATTACATCATAACGTTAACATACACTACACCTAGAAACAAATACGATTACTATGACACCTAAACCTATAAGATAAACAATACATAAGGAACTTATATGTCCTTCTTGCCCATATCTTCTCTTTTTTAATACTCTTCAGCGGCTTCACTGACACCTTGGAAGGTGACAAAATCATTGAATTCCCAATGCCATCAGACGGAACATACACCTTCCTCCAAACTTGCTTCCCTTTGCCCTTGTTGGTATTCTTCTAGAAAACTTGAGATATAGGAACATCATTCAAACCTATGGGAATAGCCGGATGATTAACAACACCAGTAACCTCTACCTCAGCTGACTCCACTGTTTCCATAATGTTATACTGAACAATATCAACCGACACACAATTTTCTTCATGAAAATGCACAAATATATATTTAAATATATCCATGACTACCACCGATAACAAAAATCATGAGACCTCATAATTCAAACCTGATTCTCCACCACATGATTCTGCTCAGGTCCCTGAAATTACATATTCTTAAAATTACAAAACTCTGCAGCCAACAATATTGAATCTAAGCAACTTAATACCTACCTTAACAACAGCTTCATTAAAATCTTCCATTAGATCCAAGCACTCAGTATATCCATCAACACTGATGCTTGAATTCGGATAATCCTTATTATACTTATTCAATTTCAACCTTAACAACATTTTCTTCCCAACTATATTATCTAGCTCATCAGGGAAGTCGTATGAACACTCTTCCTGCGTTAGAAAGATACTGACATGAGTAATCTTCCAAAAATGCTAATAAATCAATTAAATGATGGCATCCACTACATATTCCTACCTCATCCAACATAGCCTTCAGCTGACACGCAGACCTCTTTATCAGTTGTGCGGCGAACTTGTCAAAAAACACAACAGATGCTTTACCTGTCTCATCCATTACAGTGTAATGTACCTTGAACCTGCACCAAGATAACCAATCATCAAAAGAGCTCTTATTGCCAAATGGAAAATTCAATTACTTACTGAGCAGTAAGCATCATGGAAAAAAACTATGTACTTACTTAGCTTTAATTGAATGAGGAATGCTCTTGCATATCACACACACCAATTTATTGGAGTCCACTTTAGGCTTGGTACCATACTTAGAACAGCCCTTATACATCCACCCATAACGAGTATCCAGCTTCACTATTTCACAACATATGAGGAAGATAGAATCCTACACACCACACATGTATAACTTATCATTAACCAAATCTAGAATAATATCATGTGATATAACTCTATGGAGTACTTAAATATAAATTATACCACTTCTTAGTCAGAAATTCGTGAAATATTAATCCTTGGATGGCAACGAAGCATACTATATGCAGATTGGTTGCTTCCTTGCGATTGAACAGTCATCGGAATCGTACTTATCACTGGAGAAGGAATCTCTCTCGTACTACACACAGAAGTTAACAAACAAAATCACCCATGATAAAATATAAAATCCCTCTAATGTTTCGCAACCCATTAACACCATAAAAGAATATCAACAATACCTCTCAATAAAGTGTTTAACTTCAGGGAACTTCTCATTAAGAGACACTTTAGTGGCATAAAATGAGTTGCATACCTCAGGATGACCTGCAAGTTAACCTCACTCATAAATAACACTTTGAAATACTACTAACTACAACATAGACCACAAGATTCCTTAAGGTTGCACATTACCCTCATCGTCAAACCCAATCCTTGCCAGCTGTAATATCATAACCATAGGAGCTTAAAGCTTGGCTAAATCAGTCAAGCACACATTCAATGCACACTCATCGTATAAGACACAGTTCACAAATAAACCCCTACACACCATTCATGATTATAAACCTATATAAGTAAAAAAGAAAAAAAAAGGTTATCTCATTAGGATGGATTGATATATCACTTACTCTTCATCAGCCAGTGTCAACCGAATCCTATTCTTAATTTCACCATGAACACGGTATTCCTCTAATGATCCAATTAAGGTGACATACCCAATAACATCTGCAACATAAATAACATAATCCGTCAAAAAAATTAAAATAGGAGAACCTTGTATAAAATGATATGTACACACCAATCAAGTAGTCCACTGGATGCTTCTCATCAACTTGCTTTATGTCAGAAATTAGGAAAAAGCTATAAGAGTAGTCTGGGATCTCTCCTTCCAGCTCCTTAACATAGGTTTGTTGCGAAAATGTAATTCTAAAAGAGTGATTGGTAGCCCTGTAATCCTTGGTATTATGAGCAACAACAAAATTAGCAAAGAAATATGTCTTCCCTTTTACTAATGTTGTTGAATAGCGCTAAAATAGGTTCTTTGCCATTACAGATGCCTATATTTTGCAGCCCTGTAAACAATTGAACAATGACCAATTAATCATATATAAATATATATTGAAAGTAATACCATACATATTATAACGTAATGAAAAAACCTTCCACAACACTAACCAATTCATCTGCCAGTAACATCAAGATACAAAAAACTTCAGTGGGTGCTTCCTTCTGATAAACATTCCACTTACGAATAACACGAGCTACAATCCTCTACCTGTCCGTCCTGTCATTGATTGACTCAATGAGAGAAAGCTTAGTTGAAGATATTTCGAAATAACTTTAACTAATCAAATTTGTGCGGTCAAGCACAACATGCATCCTGCCTTTATACACAGCTCTATACCTTTATTTGGCGGGAAACTTCCAACACTCCATCCAATTCATCCCCTTCAAGCTTGGCAGGAAACAACTTTGTCTGGTTATGGCCTTAACCCTATAGTATTGAGCTGCACAAAATCTTCTCAGTCTGTTACCACCAACTACTAACCCTATCACACCTACCATTTATCTTTTAGGCCCTTAACATGGCCATTGCAAATCACATTACGCTAAACTTACAACAAACAGTACACTATTACATATAACATGAAACAGATTACAATTGCGGAACCCTTACATTAGAACTCCCCTGTTTCATTGAGCCACGAAAAATAATCTCAGTCTTGCCCCACCAACTACTTATCTCATCAGGCCCACACTCTATCTCTCAGTCTCAGCATTGGGAACTAAATAAATCTTAGTCTTAGACCATCAATATATAGTTACCTCTATATTTCTTCCTCTACCTAACGTCATGGGAACTCACTTATGTACTTAGGGAGTAACATATTTTGGCAGGAAGTCATGAGATTTGCTTGGTGATTCTGAGTAATAGCATGTTTGGTATAGTGTCAAGTTAGATTATGTTCAGTGAATCAGCTTTGTTTATGATTTTGCTAAGTTCCCAAGACAGTGGGATAAGTGAGTTCCCAGACGTTAAGTAAAGGAAGAAATATAGAGGTCACTGAAATATGATCTTTCTGAGTTCCCATGACTGTGGGATAAGAGAGTTCCCAAAAGTTAGGTAGAGGAAGAAATATAGAGGTTACTGAAATATGATTTTCCTGAGTTCCCATGACTGTGCAATAAGTGAGTTCCCAGAAGTTAGGTAAAGGAAGGACCTTATATCTCAGTGAAATATGATTTTCTTGAGTTCCCATGGCTGTGGACTAAGACTAAGGTTTATTTACTTCCCAATTAAATGAACATTGACATGTAAGTTCTTTTAACATATAACTCAGTTGAAGCACTAAAATGAAATAATTACCACCCCCTGAATTTTGTTACTGTGCTAATGCTTATTATGCTTTTAACTATTGCAATCATATTGAGAATATTGGTAAGACATATTTATGTAAACTCTGACAACATTTGAAGATGGCATTCATCATATCTTTGATTGTTGGTTTCAAAGTTTCCATTTTACAAAAGAGAGATAATTTGATCACTTGCTGGTACCTGGACAGTTATAGAATATCATGCAAAAGTGTGAGAGATAATTTGATCACTTACTGGTACCTGGACAGTTATCGCCCGTTAATGGTGGGAAATTCCCATCCAATTTACTCCTACGTTGTTACATCATTTTACAAAAGGATTACCCAAAACACCCAAGAAACTTAAACAAAAAACAATTCCTAAAATCCATAATAACTTGATCAGCTGCTCATGGCTGACTTATGCTTGAGTAATAGCAGGTCTTGTAAAGGCCGACTCCTTCAACCCATGAACTATTCCTCATCAAGTACCTTCTCAGAGGGAGTAATTTATTAAATCTTTTGATCAGTTGATTATAAACATATGTCCCCGCACATTCGTCATGAACGTCCTCTCCAACACTGTCCAATGTGTCTTTTTCGGTGCACACAAGCAAATAATGGCTACACTTGCATGAATGCTTCTTCTTCATCCGAAGACACTTGCACCAATCCTGAAATAATGTCACCACATCTCCAATATAAGTTGATGACCATGCCCCTAACACATAGGTTTTACAGTTCCTCTCGTGCATGGAAGGAAAGAATGGCTACACTGGCTTATAACACAAAGTCCAACGCGAAACCAGGACTATTCATAAAGCCAATAACCGACTTAAAGAACAGTAATATGAGTGAGAAGTCGTGAAAGCATCAGCGCAGAGAACAGTAACTAAGCAAAAGATTTAATTTGTATATAGATAGTAGAGTCATGTTGGCATGGATTTGGTAAACTTTAGACGACTGTTTGAGTCTTTCAAGGGAAGGCAAAATTGCCTTGTTTTTTATACTTTCGGAGTATATTTATACTCTTAAAATTTTTAGGTATCTAATATTCATAAGTGAAAACTTTTAAGATATTTAAACCCTTTAATCTTAAAATTAAATTTACATATTTATGATTTTCCTCCATAACAAATAATAACTTAAAACTTTTTAAAAATGATGCTATTTGGATACTAAACCGTACAGAATCTTCCACTAATATTTTTGAATGGTGATAATAATTAGGCCGAAGTAAAAAAAAAAAACTAAATGACCAATATACCCTCAATAAATGTAAATTATTATTTCTCAAGTTATTATGACGTCCCTACATGAAGTACCATATGTGAGTTAAACAAATTCAGTGATTATTTTCGCCATGCGTCAAAATCACAGTCTAAATATCTATTTATAAAATGGGATCTCTTAGTTAAAAATTTATCTAAAAATCTAATTTTCAATATAATATAATAACTTCATACGATTCATATAACCAATACCTAATAAAATAAGATTTTATTATTCTTGTTATAGGATCAAGATGACACGCGTCTAAATCGATAATTGGATTGAAATGTATAGCAAGTTAAGAAGTTTTGTCCTTTTTAATAAAATGTTTTAAAAATTTTATTGTGGGTATAATAGTCAATCAGTTTCTTTTGCCTTTGAATATAATTTTAATTTTATGATCCTTCACACATTATTGGTTCTTACATATTTTTTAGAATAATTTTACCTAACTGTTTTTATGGATTCGCAACCGTTTTTCAGGAGCTACGGAAGAACAGGTTCTCAGATCACTTTCACAAGAATATTATTCTGTCAGCCTCAGGTCAACAGATAGGTGTTAAAATTCCAACGAGACATCGGATGTCAAAGGGACTTAAGCTGAGATGCTTTCAAGAGAGAAAAACCATGACAGTAAATTCTGGAACAAATTGACCATTCAATATGTATAGAATTCTACAAATGAAACAATCAGTCTTCAAAATGTATAGCGGCCAGGGTGCAAAGCCATGCACGTAACTTCTACACATTCATTTCACATCTAGGCAATTTCTCTACACAAGGTTTTAGAAAATTAAATGAACAAATCGTTCATATTAAGCAGATATATAGAATTACAAAACCCCACAGCGATGATCCTGAGTGCGAGAATACTCATTTACCACAATTGAAACCATGGCACACCGAAAGAACAATTATGAGAATCAAGGCAATTATAATACCCAAAACTATGAGCTTTATCTTCATGTTCTGCAACCACATCTTTCTCCTCATCTGGGTTCCATGCGTCCTGAAATCTTGTGCCTGCAGAGTACAGTTGAAATGTAAAATAGCCAATTACAATCCACACACATTTTCAAACCAAACACGTTTTTACACATGATAGAAGGCGGTGCAAGTCTAATTTTCTATGCCTTCACAGAACAGAAATACTAGTATATGCACAATCCGATTGAGTACTCCTACGAAAAAGGAAAATTATTCAAGTTGGAAACTAATCTGTTTTACATCAAGCTTCCAAAAAAAATAACTCTTTCATGACTGGAAATATTTCGGACTTGTTTAAGATCGACTTGCTTAGTACACAAAAAATATAAAATGAAAAACTTGATCTAGTAGATAAAAAAATATCTCTGGTATCATTGAATTAAAAATAATAAAAAATAGTAGTTATTATTGAGTAATAGTAGTTCTTATATCCTTAAATTAACATCTCTTGTATATTGTATATCTTGGTTTTTAAATAAGGAAAAGGGGCTCCCATTTTTTGTGGGCTAGCCAAAAACCTGGCATCCTTTCACCTTTTATTTAATTGTTTGTTTTTTTGTAATTATTCACCTTTTAAAATCTATTTTGCACAGGCAGGTAAAAACAAGCCTTTACATGAAGGAGCGTGAAGATACACTGGAGATAACTACTTCCATGTTTCTCACAGAACATAGCGTAAAATCAACCAGGATAAAACTGTAAAATGGATAACATTCTTGACTTCAATATTTTCTTAGCTCGATTAACCATTATTATTTTTTTTCTAAGTTTATGTATGAACCATAATAGGATCTTACCTGAGAGCGAAGATTCTCAGTTTTATCCACCAGAACCTCAATCTTCTCTCCACGATCAAGAACCTGCATGTAAGACAATACAATACATGTATAAAGCCACATATTATATCATTAGATAATTCATAATCTTATGAACGCTCCATCAGAGGGGGAGTGGAGACTCTATCAACTACCCTGACGGTTATATCTAAATCCGACTAAAGAAAAGCTGAGGGAATCTCAAATAGAACAATTTTCAAGAGATAAGGAGGAGATAGTCCATCTACCCTAAAAGAATACATATTGACAGCACATAAGCGACATACCTTCTCAATATTTTCCATCATAACTTCTTTAACTTCAGAAACCTGAGCTTTCACTTTTGCAAGTTTGCTAACCTCCTCCGGATGATCTACACAATACTGCATATGCTCCCTCAACTTGGGTCTACACCATGAACAACATATAGTCTTCATATTAAGTCCATTGACAACAGAGAGGAAGGTCCGTTTTATATATACTGAAGTAAACATAAGTACCCAAATTCTCTGTTAAGGCTTTTAGCAGCAGCTGTTGCAGCTTTTCCTCCACCATATCTCTTGGAAAAATCCTCCTTAATGCGCTCAAGAAAGGCCAATGGAATCTGACGACCAGCAGACTCCACTGCCACTACACAATAAGCTACAAAGTAATAGATCAAGTTAGCCTGGTTAGAGGGGGGGGGGGGACATACGTGCAATAAGGACAATAGAACACCAATCAGCATCTCTAAAAACCAGAGCATGACATATAATTCTTCTCACATCAGAAAATTTATTCTTGATGCTTTATATTACTGCTAAATATCTTGAAAGCGCATAAGTATAGTACTTTTCATATCCTATCAACTTTGAGCTTGCCACTACTAGTGAATGAAATTCCCTGAAACTTAATAACCATGAACATTTCTGCTGACAGCCCATAAAAAGTCAGGCTAGGTGCATCAGTCTTTTGAATCTTAATCTCATTTTGCTCATAATTATGAGATCAATATTCCATAATCACAATCTCCAATGGCCCGATCAAGGTATTAGAAAGCAATTAAGATCAACCCTCCGTTAGATCCTCCGAAGTATAGCAGAAGATAACGGGATTTAATGTAAATACCACAATATAACCGCATTTTAAATATGCACGACTATTTATTCACGAACTTAAATCCATAGGACCCATCTGACTAAAGCTCAACAATTTTAACCGCAAGGTTTATTCCTAGTATTTTCACCTTTTGAACAATACGACCGCACTGAATGTATACAACGTATCCATTACACTGACGCACCTTTCCATTTCTTTCTCAAAACCTTTAGCTCCGAAAGTGAACCCCGGAAGACTAATTCCATTATAATAGAACAATTTATTTAAACATATAAGAACTTCATCATCGAAATCCAACTTGGGGGGAAACAACTAAAAAAATGGACCAACTAACAAAATCAAGCAACGGGTAGCAATCATAAAACACAGCAAAACGTAGATCAGAGAGAGGAAGCAAACAAAAAGATCAAGATCAGAGGGAGGACGAAATAGAAATTACTGAATCCATTATCGGCGAGGTAGTTGAAGGTGTGACCGTCGCAGTTGTAGGTGAATTTGTTGTTGGAGGCAGGGAGCTTCTGGAGGCACTGCAAGGCTATGTTGGTGAAGTTACCGGAGAAGTCGGTGTACTCAGCAAGGACGACCGTGCCTCGCGCCACAAAGCTGTAGATCAACGATTGCTGACCCATAAGAACACAAATCCTACCACAGATTCAGAAAGAAATCGAAGGGTTTCGTAACTTTTGTTGCAGGGGGAAGATTTCAAAACGAAGAGAGAGAGAGATCAAGGGAGGAGAGGAGGAGAAGGTTGACAACTATGGGATTAAATGGGAACTGAGACTAGAAGAAGCGTGTATTTTGATTCCAAATTGATTTTAATGCCCTCCAAGGTGGCGTATTATGACGAAAATGCCACGTTGTGGTGTGATTTTTTCAAATTTGAAAATTTTGGAACGGACGAGGTCAAATAGCTGTATCCTTTCTAGGACGGCGAAACAGGAGTCTGCTTATGAGAGAGATCAAGATCTCGGACCAAAATCCGTACTCCTTCTATTTATATACCACATTCTCTTGTACAATATTGTTTATAATTATATATATACAAATTTAATGTATTTTTTAATTTTTAACTAAATTCAATTAAAATGTTAAAATTTAAATTCAGGTCTATACTTTTAATAAATTATTGATTATGTCAAAGAGGCTTAATTTAAAATTTCTGAATATCATTAAAAGGCTATAATACTCCTTTGTATTTTCTAATATTTATAATATTTTCCTGCACCAACTTCTTAAAAAAAATAAAAAGAATTGTTTAAAAATATTTTAGGGGTAAATTAATTATCAAATGATATCATAAAAGATCTGTTATATACGATGAAAGATATTTTATACACAACTAGAAGATATTTTACACACAACGGAAGATATTTGTATGTTTGTAGGGAAGATTTATGTACACATAGAAAATTAGTTGCACACAACAGAAGATATGTTGCACATAACAAAAGATTATTTGCAAGCGTAATAACATTTGACAATTATCCCCTCCCCCCAAAAAAAATATTTTTAAGTCATTTCCCCCTTTAAAAAAAAACCTTCCTACCTCTTTTGCCTCCTCATCTTTAGTTGCCTTCTATTATCTCTGACGCAGATATACACTTTTGAATGGAACCCATTTTTATCAGTAATCGGGGAAGGCTTATTCAATTAACCAATCAACAATCAAAGGTGGTTTGTGAGAATCGAGATCATCAATTAAACCCACCATGTTACAAGAAATCATGAAAAGCTTTGGGGAAGATATACATTTTGAACAGAACCCCCCAAGGAACTCCGTAAGCGAAAGAAAAATAAATAATGCACAATTTGGCATAAAGGGTTTAAATACAAAGTGAGAAACCTTGAGTAAGCACCCACTCTTATATACCACTCAATGCTACATATCCGGCACCTTTGCCGCAGGCCATGGCAATTTGCCACATTTGAACCATTTCTTCTTCAATGTGTTGATACCTCGTTGGCTCCATCGAAAAGCTAAGCCTAGAATTGCTTTCCTCGTATCATCATCAGGTATCAGAAGTTTATTTTAATAATTAAGTTGGCGCAGTAAAATATGAAAAATAGAAGAGAAATACACAGCCAACACATGGCTATTATGATCTTTTTATAACATTCAAAAATCCCTAATTAAGCTTTTTGTCTTGATCAAGAATTTATTGAAAATGTAGGTCTGAATTTAGATTTCAATATTTCAAATGGATTTAATTAGGATTTTTCCATAATTATATGTATTTCTCACCTTTTTTTTCAACTCATTGTCTTTCATCTCTGCTCCCACCAACTCTCTCACAATTTTATGTTTTTTATAAATAAGGGTATACTTAAAAAATAAATTGCATCTCTCGAAGAGAATTAGACTGATTGGAGGATCTGGATTGTGCTTTCGGGAGGATGGTGAAGTAGAAAGCCTCATGCATGTGTTAAGAGGTTGTGGAAGGAGCTGGGAATTCTATCAGTTGGCTAATAGGGAATGGATGAGATGGAATTTAGCAAGAAGAAATGAGGAATGGAAATTAATTTTTGGAGTGGCCTGCTGGAAGTTATGGCAGTGGCGTAACTTGTGCCTGTTTAAGGAAATATGTAAGTGAAATCTTAATGGTAAATCAGAAATTTGGGGAGGTTGGGCGTAGGAGAGCCTGGAAGAATATAAACTGGGTTGTACCTGAGGAGGGGTACTAATGGACACTGGATAAGAGGTTTTTTGCAAGGAAGTTAGGCAACTGTGCTGCCATAGTAGCAGAATTGAAGTTTGGGGTGCAGTTGCTGGCGAGAAGAATATACAGCAGCTAATTGTGGAGAGTGCTTCCACTATGCTAGTAAGTCTGTTGGAAAGATTAAGAGATGGAGAAGAGGTAGATAGTCATCTGTTAAAGATGCTGCAACCTGAGGTAAACATGTTTTCTTTGATAAAGTTTCAACATGTGTATAGGGAAGGGAATACATGTGCTGACTGTTTAGCAAACATATCAAAAAGAGGTGATGCTGATACAAGATGAACTACCCTCAAGACTCTGACAATTCTTGTATAATGATTTGGCGGGAGTAACTTTCCCACATTTAGTTTTGTTATAATGAAATGGGCTTGAGCCACGCATTTACAGCCAAAAAAAAATTGCATCTCTCACATATGTGTAGTTTTTAATTAATTTTAATCAATTGTTACTTGAAATTTTAACTAGGAGTTTTTTTTTGTTAAGGTGCACCAACACTCTAAATCATTTCTAAAGGTGCATCCATCATAAAGTATTTAGGGTTAAAATTATTCCACTTTTAATATAGGGTAAAAGTGTAAAAGTATTTATTATTTTTTTTTAAAAATATGGCCCACACCATAATCAGATATTAGGTACAAAAATATATATGAGCATTTTATATTGAAGCTAGCTCCTCCAAACGACCATTACTTTTGCAATGCATATATTTATAAATGTGTAAAAATACCTATAATTTTTTCTAAATAGTACTATTAGCACCATAATCAAACCTTAGGGTCGTCCTTAATTTAATCAAAACCAACCATTTTTTTTCAAAATACAACATTCCTACTTTCAAGGAAACACCCACCCTATCTACTACAAATCCCAAATCCTCAAACAAAATCTCAAATGTAATGAATCTTTGTCTCACTATTGAGGCTACCGATCAACTAACATCTTATTCTTCAATTAATTTTTTTTACATGTTATTTTTTCGTTACATGTAAATGAAAAACAGCTGCAAGTCTCTAGATGGTCAAAAATAATTTTCTATTTATACCAAAGTAATTTATTTTTTTGTAATTGGTAAACCACAATTCAAAAATATTTTCCCCCCACTTCAACAAAACATTTAGTTCACAAACAAATTATTATTATTATTATTATTATTATTCCACATCCTATTTGGATCCATATGCAAATAGACTCCTAACAAAGTGTTTAATTTTCAAAATTTCGTGGTAAATTCAAACATAGGGAAGCATGATCCATGAGAATTTTTTATTTATAACGATCTTTTAAAATAACAATATTTTAAGAACTCATGTCGCAATTGAAAGCTTCATGGAAACTCAATACTTTTAAACCCTTTTTTTTTTTGTCATCTCTCTATCTTATCCTAAGTAAAATCATTAGAAGAATACCACTGTTTCATCCCCACACCCAATTCATCCTTGTAAGTTTAATCTCTCTCTCTCTCTCTCTCTCTCTCACACTTATATCTAGTTGTCGTCGTACCTTGCTTCCCAATATAAATCTCATCTAAGGATTCTTCTTCTTACATTAATACCGTTAGTAGACAATCCACTTGTTACTTCTAATCATTTTAATCCATTCATAAAGTTTCATCATTAGTCTCGCAAGTCCGTTCCGAATTCCTTTTTACTAATTAAGTTTTGCCAAGTATTTACATTCACGATCACAACCTACATATCATAGTTTAAAATCGCTATTCTATCTTGACATCAACTCTATCTCTTACACTCTGATGCTTATCTATAATCATTGCCATAACTATGAATCATGCTTAAAAGACATAATTCCTCAAAGGATTTCTTTTCCAACCTACTTTAAAACTTTTTTTAGGAAGAAAATACTGAAAAAAATAGTTAGTTAATTATTTTAAAGAACAAATTTTCTTATTATATCACAAAAATACAAGGCACCCAATGAGTTATAGTACACAACTTTTAACAAACAACCTAATTCTTCAACAATATGCGACATTCATACTCACTTCTTCACAATTCAATAAAATTCTAAAACCCAAACCTACGGATCACAACAACTATCAAAGTCCTCATAAGACACTCACAAGCACAAGGACATGTAGAAAAATAAGAATTTATACTCACTCAACTCATATTCAATTAGGATCAACTTTATTAATGATCATTCACTAGTTCTGTAATCTCAAAAATTATTCTCGTAGGTACATGCCTTTAGTGTCTATGTCTCATCTTTAATTAACGGTCACATATCCTTAAATGTGACCTAACCTTTCACTTTTCTCATACTTTCTATACCTGTTTCTTTGTTTCCCACACTTATAACCATTTAGAATAATCGTAGACTTGGTCATCAAATCAGTAAATCTTTTGTGAGCTTTGATACTAGTCTCACTTAACCAAAATTTCCGTACAATAGCCAATCAAAGCTTAATTGCTAATAACTAAAAGTCTGAATCTATTATGATTTCTCACATCACAGTGTCAAATTAAATTCTCAAAACATTTTTAAAATTAAAAATAAAATACGGAAGTCTTAGGGTCATGGCAATTAAAATGACATAACATGCGCTTCAGGAGTACAAGAGCCTTCAAGGCTCACTCCATAAGTGCCTTCCCTTACTTCCTACTATAACAATCACCTAAAAAGTGTTAATATAAAGGGATGAGATTCCACGTCTCAGTAACTACTGAAAGTTTATACCGTACACAAGTAAACTATATATGATTTAAAATAAAGAACTAATTACATATATATTTGCATATACCATGATTCTTATGCAAAACAATTGTAAATCTAATCATCATTATGCCAATCTATATTTTCATCATAATAGGTAATATACAATTATGCAATATGCAAAATGCAACCTCTCTTATATCATCGTCTATTCTTATTCCGCTGACTAGAGTTATAGGCTAATACATAGTCCAACAGAAACTCATCTATTTTACTGGATTGTCCCAAGCTCATTAGTTCTTAAGATACACCCGGTCAAAGGTGTAGAGTTTAAGTCTGAAATATGGCTCCCCTCCTTAAAAGAACACAACTAAGGAGGTGTCACATGTCCCACAGCTCCAAAGCAATCCTGACTAAAGGAAAACAGGGAAGAAGGGGGCACTGACAAGTGTCATTCACTGTGTACCGAGTGATGGCATACCACTTGGTAAAAGATATCACCATACAAATTCCTCTTTACTTGAACCCATCACCAATGCAACCGTCATGACAGTCATATTCAATCACCAATAAATATATTATCATTAAAACACAATGTACAATTATAGGGAAAAAATAAGGAGAAAGTATAGACTAGCATACTGAGGAAAATCCATGTTTGGATCCGAGTTAAAGCTCCATAACTCGAACATAATAAAGATCATGCAATTATTAGACTACTAGAGTTTAATTAGGATTGGCACGGAAGATTACCAGAACAAGAAAGATGGTAGGAAAGAAGAGAGATTCACAGATAGCTCAATGGAAGATATAGATTATAACTGAAGGGGACACCTCCTATTTATAGTGGTTTAATGTGGCCACTAAATATGAAGTAATGTGCACTCATTCTTGCCTTTCAAGTTAGTAATCAAGAGAATTAATTTTCAATTAACAATTTCATACTTAATGCTAACTTATTTCCAAATCCATAATTAATGCCGATTTATTTCTTATTTGATTAAGCTACTTGTATCCTAATCAAATAGTCCAGCCCATCAAGGGCGGACTTGGACCCAAAGCCCAACATCTCCCACTCGTACTTGATGGGCCTCCATCGTGCTTATGTTACTCTTTTATGTTTCATACTTGGCGTCTGTCGTGACCGCGTGGGCAAAACGTCTTCAAAATTTAGTACTTGTGATACTAAAAATCCCTCATATTGGATCAGCATCCAAGGACACCCTTTTATAAATTTGTAAGCTATCTATTTGTTGCCTGAGATGCCCCAGATTCTCCCATACACATTTCTCATGGCACATCTAATCCCTCTCGAGTTAATATGTTGCTTAACTCAGATTGCCTTTCATGTACAAGTTACACAGAACTAGTAAGGGGTCAACCACAGACACTAGTACATCCCATGTATCTAGAAGCAAATCTTCATTTTTGACTAAACATTAATCGATCTTGACTTAGTTGCTTTCCTAGTTTTCATTCATATGATCAAATCGTGTATGATCATAGAGTTTCAGATAAAGTAGCTATCACCAAACCAAGCTTTCATAATGCCGCCTAAGTCTTAAGGGCATCGTGGAAGGATTTTTCCTTCCTAGGACTTACGCTGAAGTGAACCAGGGACCTTTCACCTATGTCCTATGTTGCAATCTTAACTCTCAAACACATGCAGTATGAATTGCATGCTACGGTGAACAACTTGTGGTGTACGTCGATTTTTTTCTCTTTCACCGTACAGGCATCAGTTCCAAAATGACTCAAAATTTTAACTAGAACTTTCTTTTTCACAATATCTTATTTGTGGAAAAAAAAAGAGTTCTTTGCCAGGCTATAGATATGTATTCATGCTTCAATCAATTTTCTGTATATATATACACATATGGATCTCATCTTAGTTTAACTGAGGCGATTCAAACGTAAAGATTCTTCTTAACCATCTTATGATGATCATTTGCTTATCTTACCCTCCCATGCCTCCTACAAAATATGGGAAGACGGTTGTTCGTGTGAGTGAACCAACCTTTTTTGACCTGTACGACATACAAAATTATATACCTTACATGTATTTACTTATAACATACATATTATTTCTTTTATCTTCATATAAAATAAGTTCAAGATCTTTTATTTTGTTTGTGCCCCAAGATCTTCACTAACTCAATGAATATCAGGCTACAAGCTTAATAAGGGGATCTACCAACATTCTGTCAGCAGAAAGACATTGAAATGTTGCTTTCCTTCTTTGAAAATCATATCTCTCACAGAGATGCATTAAATGTATGTTTCGCCTTACTGTGATACTTAGGATCCACATCATAAGATGTTGTTTTGATCCTTTTATCCACATTCATTCCAAGTTACTCATGAGAAATTCTCTAGCTATATGGCTCCTTGAATGATGGCAGAACATGCTTTGTGTTATAATTCTATAAATAACAGAGATTCATTATCTATTTCTTTACTCCATTATCATTTTCCTAGGTTTTGTATTAGAATATCCTTGTAAAGGTAAGTTGTTACCTTAACAACTTAATCCATGGTTATTCACATAATATTTTTCATAGCTGGACCAAAAAAAAAAGCTTCCAAGTCCGAAAAAAATATTTGGTCTTATATACACCAATGTGTACATTCATGTTACCAACCATATTCTTATTATGGGACTCTATCCACTTTTTCTGCGTTGGATTCCTTGTAGGACATGTAACCTCTCTAGGTTTGTGCCCTTGACTTCAGGGGTGTCCATGGATTTGCAGTTTAGCATATTGAGATGTCTAAAGATCACACTTGTACTTGTCTTAGGTGGCAAAGACTGTTCGTTCCTTATACAATCTCCATTTATCCTTTCATTCAATATATGTTATGTTCAACCCATAATCTTTTAACTCAGAATTTAAGGATAACTCTTATCCTTTGTTCCTTTAACTCCCCTGACACTCGTTTCAACTAAACATATGTCATTTGAAAAAAGATGACTTCACAAAGAATTATCTTAAGACCGTTTGGCACTCATGCACTATTCTTCGATTATCTTGAAGTTAGCTAGGCTTCCACCTTATGAAACCTTATATACTACTACCTAGATGATTATTTCTATGAAGCCCTCAAGGTGCTTCATTTAAAGTTCATCATCTAATTTCTAAATTGGAAAGCGATCTTCACATCATCTTGATGTAATTTCAAGACTAAGCTTGTTGTCATAGCCAAAATTAGTTGTTCAGAGTTAAAAATACACAACAGGAAATCTTCCCATTGTAGTAACCCTTAGCCACTAAATATTTTAGATTTTATATGCCCTTTATGGATTGAGAACCCATTTGTTCCCAATCACCTTTTAGCTAGGTGATAAATAAGCCCAAAACATTTACTTGGCTAATTTTAAAAAAGAATCCACAACCTTTTGCATGACACTTTACAATTCTTCTTAGCAGATCATTCTAGTATCTTTTGGACACTTATAGGTAGTCATCATCACCTTCTAAATGATAAAGAAAGCATTCAATCTATTAGGGAATATTTCCCCTTATTGTCATTTGTTGAATAACATTTTGATCCAAGGTGGATTTCATAGGATTATCTTTCCTATGTATTGGTGAGGTATTCTTCTTGTAACTTATTTCTTACCTCTTTTATTGTGAAAATGGTCTCAACCCTCCAACTCAGATCAATGAACTCAGGAACACTTAGTTATTCCTTGTCACTGTTAACCTCTTAAAGAGATTTTTGTATGATCAATGCTCGTTTCCTGCTAGAAAATTTTCATTTTATGAACGTTGCATTCCTTGGTTCTCTCAATCATTGAGCCATCATTATTTTCACTTACCGTTATTCCTTGGCTTTCCTCCTTAAAAGAACACAACTAAGAAGGTACCGCATGTCCCACAGCTCTAATACGATCCCGGCCAAAGGAAAACATGGAAGAAGGGACCCTGACAAGTGCCATCCACTGTGCACAAAGTGATGACATACCACTTGGTAAAAGATTTCACCATATAAATTCCTCTTTACTCGAACCACTTACTATAAAAAGAAGATTTAACGTTACCAATTTACGTCCGTTTTTTGAAAACAGAAGTAAAAAAGGAGGCGGTGCCATTTTTGAAATTTTGATTGAACTTTCAACAACCATTTTAATAAAAACAATCGTTGAAAGTTACTTTCAATGACTGTTATTGAAACCAGTCGTTGAAAATAAAGCCCAACAATAACAAAATAATAATATATATTAGTTTCAATGACTGTTTTAAATAAAAACAGTCGTTGAATCTTGAACAGTACTGGTGGCACAGTTGAATAGAGTCTTGAGCTCTTTTCCTGAGGTCCTGTATTTGAGCCCTATAAAACCCTATGTTCTTTTTTTTTTAGTTTCCACGACTATTTTTTTAAAAAAAAGTCATTGAGAATAGAATTTTTCAACGATCATTTGTTTAAAAACTAGTCATAAAATATCTCAAAATATGTTGATAGTGCAGTTAGTAAAAAGCTTAAGTTACTTTTCCTAAGGTCCCGTTCGAGCCCCACAAAACTCCATGTTTTTTTGTTTTTCAGTTTCCACGATTGTTTTTTAAGAAAACAATCATTGAAAATTAAAGCTTTTCAACAACCGTTTGCTTAAAAACCAATCGTGGAAAGTTTTGACAGATTTTTCAAAATCTCTAAATCTATTCCTCACTATCCTCTAGCTCGCTCACACCTCTTTTCTGCTTCTCCCTCCCTCCCCAAATCTGTAACGTAGTAGGGTTTATTTTTCCGCTAAGTTCTGAGCTTTCCAAAGACCCAATGATCTCTTCTTCAAAGTTATTCTTTGGCTGAAGAAGAAGAAGAAGAAGAAGAAAAAGAAACCGTCAGTAATGAAACCAACTACCAAAATTCCTCAAACGATGATAGCGACGACGGTAACAGCGATGGCGGGGAAGCCTCCATAGCTGCTCATCCTTCACTCCGCGACAGATTTATGTTCGACCTTCCACAACCTTCCACCGCTCCTGGACTTCCTTCTGCATTCGACGCCTTCTTCGAAGTAATTTCGCCCCTAATTTCTTTATTTTTTTTTAGGTATCGTTTGGTTGCTATGAATTCTCTGTAAAATGTGGGAAATTAGAAATTGGTACTGTTATACGAAATAGAGTATTATATCTTCTCTTCATCTGGAATGCAGAAGCAGGAAAAAAATCCCTTCAAGTTTGTCATTTATTTAATATCTGACTGATTCTGTTTCATTGTGGAATCAGTTTTTCCATTAGTATCATGATTCCTATCAAGCATTCATTACAAAAAGATACCATCAAGCATTCATTACACATATATTGATATATTATGGTTTGTAGGTTCATTTTCTTACTAGGGACATGATGCATTACTTCTATGTTCTATTAAAATATCTGCCACTTAGCACTGTAGAGAATTTACTGATGATATTGAGCAAGGTTGTGTTTGGGGATCTGACCAAGTATGGATTGCCTTGGCCTAGTGAGGGTCCTTTCACTATGAAGCTGCGGTACGGCAAGTTCCCTATAATTGATGTAGGAACCATCCAGTAAATCAAGTCTGGAGATATCCAGGTATATACACGTGACCCCTGAATGTGGGTATGCCTCCTTTATTATTGTCCCCGTTTGGATTTAATCTAGTTTTGTCATTTTGATTAATGAAGTAAACGGTGTTACAGCCTCTGTAAAATCAGACAAGCAAGAAAGCATTCTAATTTTGAACAAATATGTTATAATGTGGTGGGGTAGGTATTATATTTCACCCTCCTGCGGGCTAAGTAATTGGTGTAGAACTTTAAAGTTATAATGTGGTGGGGTAGGGTATTGACTATTAACAATGATGAGGGAAAAGAGATTCCAAGGGATGACAGCTTACTCTGTAGGTGGTTCCAAGTTATAATGTGGTGGGGTAGGTATTAACTGTCCAAGCCTTTAGGCTACATTTTGGGTTTTTAAGGAAGCACCACTCTGGCATATTTTTTTTTTCGTTTATTGGCAACTTAGCGTCATATATATAAAACAAGATTCACTAAACTGATGAAAAATAGTTTGTTAATTGTCTGTTACACTCATTCATTTCCGCACTTGAGGGTGGAAAGAGTGATTTATCACATGATGAAAACTTTAATTATAAGTTAATAGACTTGTGTAAGATGATTTATTTTGTTGTACAACTGGTTGGGCTATAAATGCAATTATTATAAGAGTAAAAATAAACTAATTATTAAAACCATGGGGATAATCTTATAACATTATTATAGTAGAAGGAGTCAAGGTAGCTGCAAGTAGTCGCATAGCATGCATGTTATGCAAACCTTCATTCAATGGTTAACTTTAACATGACTTTTATTCCTAAATAGCAATTCACATTTCGTATGATGCAATGCTTTGTTGAGTATACTCTTAATTGGAAGTAAATCTGTTAAAAAGCATCGTATGGACCATTATTTTATATGTTTCTCTGGAGAATTGAGACTCATGTTGGTTTCTGGTTGTACTAGATACATCCTCCTAGTCTTGGAGTGCATTCTTCTAGAATGGTGTTACCACTGCAAATGGAAGAAGAACCTGTGTATGTTAATGCCAAGCAATACCATGGAATTTTGAGGCGTAGGCAATCTCGTGCCAAGGCTGAGCTTGAAAAGAAGGTTATAAAAGTGAGGAAGGTAATGTCTCATTTCCAGAAATATTTGATTTGAATCTGATCTCAATTGCCAATTTTGCATTTTTCTTGTCTCCACACTCCACTGCATGTGATACTCATAACTCTGTCAATTTAATACAATAAGCTCACTAAAGAAGTGCTATAAGATAAAGCTACAACAAGTGGGGACACCGGACACCTCTGTTTAACTTGTAGTGTTACCTCTTTTAGACACTTCTTATTGAACTGGAAGCACTTGACCTTTTTCTTTATCAGAATCTGATCTTTTGTTTATTTTCATTATTAACAATACGTTGAACTCCTTTGAATTGGCTACTCTATATTAGATTCTCTATGTTTGAGCCTGTGTTTTGTTAAAGTCCAAGCTTTGAATATTTAGCTTCAACTATATGGACATTCTTCTGAATTTATTCCGCTAATCAGATAAAAAATTATCAGGTTTTCAATGTTGTAGGGAGAAAAATGAATAATATTTTTTTTTTAAAAAAGACTTACAACGACTGTTTTTGAAAAAAAACAGTCGTTGTATCTTCAGACATACAATGATTGTTTTTAAAAAAAACAGACATTATATGTTAATACTACAACTTATAACGATTGTTTTTTTAAAAACAGTCATTGTAAGTTCAACATACAACGACTGTTTATACAAAAATAGTCGTTGTAAGTCTCTTACAATGACTGTTTTAAAATAGTCGTTTATTTTAAAATTTTCAACGACACTCACATACACGTCCCCCAAAAAACGGTTGTCTAAAAGGGGAAAAAACGGTCGTTAAAAGTGTCTTTTGTACTAGTGAACCCATCATAAATGCAACCGTCATGACAGACATATTCAATCACCAATAAATATATTATCATTAAAACACAAGGTACAATAAATCATGCTTCCATTCATATAAAATATCATCACATATTCAAACATGCCTAGAAGGAAATAATAATCCAACAATATATTAATTATACTTAAATTATTAACTATGTGAATAAAGTGAGTTATAAAAGAAATTTACTTGTAACATTACTTACCTGAGAATTTACAATACATACACATATACATATAATTCAGTCCATTTTTTTAATAAAAGATAGTCATTCACAATCATACACAATTCACAAATATATGGAAGAATATTCAGAGCTACCTCATACTCCTTAGCTCACATGTAATCACATAAAGTTACTCCAAAACTCTTAATAAGAGTCTACAAAGTCACCAATACAAATATCTATCAATATATAACTCAAAACTATTTTAGAGTTACTTTAAGGATATAATAAGACTACTCTAAGACTAATCTATAGCCTTAAAGCTACCCTTTTTCATTCAATTCTTAACAAAATCTAAATTTATGATTTATTATACACATACGTAGACACGTTTGTGTTTTAAATATATAGTTACAAATTTATAAGAAGGCATAAATGAAGCACTGCACACGTGTGTGCTTTAAAAAGGAGAGATCAATTCTAAATGAATTACAAAGCAGACAGGGAGGACACAAGGTATTCAATATATATCAGTATAAAAGAATAAAATTTAGTCCCAATATGATGCAATGATAGAAGAGGAATTGGACTGTTTATACAGTAATATTATGAAACTTACTAGAGGAAGAAAAGGAAGAAAAAAAATGAAACAAGGAGAGAAAAATAATTGTGAAATAGGCTTAATAAAATTTTAAAATAAACTATATAAATAGAAGATGTGTGTGTGTATTCACAATAGGACGTGCACAAAACCAGGTTCACAATACACACGCACATGTATATTTAAGAGAGAATGAAAGGTCATAAATGGGAGGAATTAATAGATAGAAAAATAATTAAATACACACAGCAAGAAAGGACAAAGGAAAGGATGAAGGAAATGATCTAGAGTATGAATAAAATTTGACCTACACTCAGACGCTTTGTTGGAAAGGGAGTAACTTGGAGAATAGATATAATAATATTTACACACTCCCTCTCATACTTGGGTTATTAGGATAAAATGGTGGGGTAATAAAGAAATAAAACCAACAGTAATGCAGAGAAAAGGGGTATGAGCCTGAAGAATGAAATAAAATGTATACATTTATATAAAATCACAAACGCGCTATAGTAAGAAGAAATGAGAGTTGGTGTGAAGAAATAAAAAAAAAATACAGACGCACAATTAACAATGGAGAAAGAGATAACGGATTTGACAAAATGTGGTTGTTTGGTATAGCGGTGAGTAAAATGACTTATTTCAATTGGGCTTATGGAGAAGTGCGATTGGTATAAGTGCAATTGGTAATTTGATTTATGTTTGGATTGAAACTTATATAAGTGCTTTTGCATAAGTAAAACTTGTTTGGATTGAAATTGTTAAAGTGCTTCTTTGCTTCAAGTAAGTGCAAAAAAAATTCTTTGATACAAGCAACAAAAGATGTACTTTGTAAACTAATCGGATTAAACATACAATAGCCTGATAACAAAGTTGGACATATTTATTACGATAATAAATTCTCCACAATTTGGTCCCAAATAGCGTCCCGGATCCGATTCATTGTTGTAGAAGAAGTCCCCACATTAGTGCTCGCCGATGCATCATCATCTACGGTTATATCTTCATCGTACCCGACATTCCCATTCTTTGCTTGGGTAAAGTTAGCGTCACTAGGACAGTTTCTTCTAATGAAGTTGTGTATAGCCATAGTAGTGCAAACTAATCAGACTTGTGTGTCATATTTGTACTTTCGCATATTTTGGAAAATTGCGAACCGACTCTTCCAAACTTCAAAAGTCCTTTCAATTGTGGACCTCAGACTGGAGTGGAAGAAATTGAAAGTCTCATTCTGGTTTCGAAATCCAGGCTGACGGCTAAACTCAGGCACATGATACCGTTCACGTCTGTACGGTCCAAGATACCCTTCACGTGTTGGATAACCAGCATCGACTAAATAATATTTCCCTACAGACCAATAAACGACAATAAACAGGTTAGACGAACAGAATCACGCAATGACAAAAAATCAATTCGTGTGGACAAGACAGTACCTGTTGGTGGGTAAGGGAAATTCATATCTGGATCTGACACAGCAGCGTGAAAGACACGAGCGTCATGTGCAGATCTTTCCCACCCAGCCAAGACGAACGTGAAACACATCCCAATCGCAGGCAGCCATGACATTCTGTGTAGGGTAACCCTTTCTACCAATATATTTATCCCTCTCGCGGGAAGTGATTACACACCTGATATGGGTTCCATCTATCGCTTCGATGACATCCTTGAAGTATGGGTAATATCGGGGATCGCCTCGTATATGCGGGTGGCATTCACGGAATTCAAGATCAATTAGTTTGATATTTTCCGCAGCCAAACGCAGGCAAGCCTGAAGAACCTTGTGCAATAGCCGGCTCACGGTCTCCCCGGAATGTTGGAAGAGTTCTTGTATAACCCTATTCCCCATTCCATGTCCCACAGTTAGCAAGAACATGGCTCCAATTTCCTGCACAACAACGTTCTTTAAATTTTGTAGGCCATGTTCTGCTAACTAAGTGTACAAAAGATAGAACACACGGTTGTCTACTCTGAACATTTCATGGCAAATTCCACTAGGGTATGCCAATATCTCTTAAACCCATAAATGGCCGGTCCGCTTACTCTTTCTACGGGGTTCTTTGCATATGAAAGGTACCCAATACTAACACAACAACGCGGTTAGTTCTGCGTACTCCATTAGCTCCTTATCTATAAGTGCTAACAAACGGGAGTCATCATCTTCCTCCTCCATCAGATCCACAAGAGGTAGCATTAACTGTTCAGACATGTAAGTTACATGACGATATAACAAGTTTTAACTAACAGCTACACATTAATTAACTATTACATGTGGAAGGTAAACGACGACAATAACATTTGAATTAGCATAGAGGTACTTATTCATTAACTGTCACAATAGTTAGTTAAAGTCCAACATACAAATAACCACAACCGACGCGTAAGTACGACATGGATGAAGTAAATAATAAGTGAAATAGCGACAAACAGTTGTAACATATAAGTTCTGAATTAAATACACAAACCTACTTAAATAGAAGGATACACGGAAAAGTCCTACAAATGTCTATCCGAAGTGTCAGACGATAGTAAACCGCAACCACTCCACCAGGTACTCCTTGTTCTTAGTATATAAAGAAGCAAATGTGTCCCGACAACTCTTGTTCTCCGTCAGAAGCTCGATACACCGGATGCGGAAGTTTGGATCTATACGCACTTCGTCCAAAGTCAAGAGGTCTCTCATGATGGTGTCAACACTTCGCGCTTGGATGTGCCGATACAAGCTGCTCTATCCTTAGTGACATCTGCAATGATACTAACAGCATCAGCTATCCGAGTTGCATTATTAGTTTTCAGCTTCTTCTTCTGTGCCGGCCGTTGAACCATCTTCCTCTTTTCGTGGCTGCTTGAGTCTGTGGGAAAAGCTGGGCCACCCGGGGATGCAACGCCTAAGCCTGCCATGTCGTCAGTCACTCTGGTGCTCAGAGCGGGTTGTTGGCCGAATGATTCCTCCTCACTATCCCCCGATCCTTCCTCATCATCCATCGTTGGACGATACACATCTTTATTGTACGTATCGTCTGGCTGGGCTGCTTGGTTGGAAGGATAATAAGTGGTAGTCCCAGTCGCGTAAGCACCTCGGAAGATAGTCCTGAGCTCCGTCTCCTACTTAAGGGGCGAATGACGAAACTTCTTGTAAGCAGCAATCGCCTGTACCGTACACACATAGGAAATGTTTAATATTGTGAACAAAATGAATATTGCAATGACTGCGATGATCTGAGCAGGATGTTCATCATACCTGACGTTTCTCGTGCCACCACTGAGGACTTGCATCAATAACCCCATTTCATAGATCTGTCCCCAGTCCAGTCTCAGACAGTAACATATCCCACGTCCTCAAATCTTTTCTGAGGATATCAAATCTGCTATTCAGCTGCTTCCTATCGTACCCTCGGCCAATCTTGTCGTTGAAGGTTTTCACAATAGACGTCCAACCAGCCTTTGAGAACGATAGCCCGTGCCGTTCTCTTGCATATATTTGCTCCAGCATCGCGTGGATGAAGATCTCAATGGTGAAGTCATCACAGGCCTCTTTGTCAGCTATTACTCTATGGAAACATTTCAATCATAACTGATTAAGACAAGGCTACCCCAAACGTAATGCTACCTTAACTTTTATATATGTTACAAAAACAAATTACGCAGGTATACAATTTTGTCTGAAGTTGTAAGCATTTTATGAACCTAATTGTTGCTATCTAATAAAGACAATTGTAATCTTCATATGTTGCAACATTAAACAATGAAATGACATTGTTTTGCAAAACTACCAGAAACAGAAGGATACAATGAGTTTCATATATTGCCACATTAAACAATGAAATGACACAGCTTGAATTTCTCCACGGATGCCTGCAATTTAGGTAAAGTTTACAAAAAATTCTCTCATTCATGTTATTTGCCTAACGACCTTAGGACGAAACACATACAAAATATTTCCAAAAAAATCCTTCCCAAAAATTTACTTCGTCCATATAAATTCTCTAAAAATGTAACCAGAGACCCAGAAATGAAAGAGAAAAACACAGGGTATATAACATAACGATATTAGACATCACATTTTCAGAACACCATTAGCTAGCCAGGGTATTCAACCAACCGAAAAATGAATTAGCGGTAGTCCAGTGAAGTTGGGAAAAAGAGAACAAAAGACAACCTTACTCGATAGTTAGTTAAAGTCCAGTAATATTACACGCACTTCGACCAGAGCAGTGATACTGATATGGAGCAGTAAGGAAACCTTACCCGATAGCCGATGGATATGAGGAGAGGCACGGGCTGCGAGACAAGGAAGAAGGAAGAACCTAAGTTGCCGGTGCGGGTCTTCGGCGCAGCATGACGGATGAGTCTGTGGGAGAATGGGAAAGACACTGGTGGTTTGCGAGATTGAGCAGGAAGCCAAGGCATGGAAGATAGAGCTCAAATGTTTGGCCTCGACTGTACTGGTTGTCGCCGGAGACGATCAGTGGAGGTGGCACCACGTATAACGGAGGCAGACAGCTGACCACCCACTGAGAAGCACGATCTGGCCGACGGCGATGATAGGACGAGGTAGCGGTTGCCAATGCTCTCACATGTCAACCATACATGGCTCAGCTCTGTTTACGGCAGATCGACATAAAGGAACCCATTTTGGAGATGCTTCGATGGACTTGCTGCATGCAGTGTGGCGCCGACGTTAATCGAGCAAGGTATTGATTAATCGGGTATGGGGGACGGACGGGAGGGAAGCTGGGGAAGGTGGGATGAATTTAACATGGGCAGGGAAGCATTTAACAAAGCTGTGCAAAGCAGGGGAAGCAGTTGCAATTGCAGCTTTAATCAGAGAGATTCTGAGAGAGAAAGCAAGTTGCAGACGCACATGGGGGAACTGTTTCACAACGGTCAAATTGGTGTACTTCAACCAAGCAAAACACAGGAAAAAGCCCGATGAGAAACCTTGCATATTTTGGGCTTATGCTGGACTGCTGTGCCAAACAAAGGAAAAAAACACATATAGAATTAGGCTTCATACTGCCAATCGGGCTTAAAATAGGTCCAAACGTGGTGCCAAACAAGCCAAGTATGATAGAATAATGAATAGGGAAGGAAAAAGGCAAGAATAATGACTGACAAGACGTTTCTTGACTGTAATGAAGGTAGATAGCAAAAAGAAAAATGAAATGAAGAGGAGAGAAAAATTGAACCTATGAGGCTGTGAGTGAGTAAAGCGGTGCCGAGTGTCCTTAAGGTGAGAAGAAAAAAAGAAGATTTAATAAGAGTAGGGTTAGGGTTTGTCTCCCCCTATTAAAATAATTTTTTTTAAAAAAATAATAAAATAATAAAGTAATGTTCATAATGCTAGAAGCATTTTTTTTACAATATATTACTTATTCCAATAATAAGATATATATTTTCACACACATGCCCATATATTCGGAATAATTATTTTAAGGAGGTATTTCATTTGTATTTTTTTTGAATAATTTTTTTTTTCTGAACTTGATATCTCTTGTAAAGTATTAGTTTAGCTTATAATTTTTGACTAAATAAAATATAAACTACAAGTAACTCTAAATGCTTAAAAATAAAGGATGTTACACAACCAGACTACCAAAGCCTAGACCATTGTAGGTTGAAGGTGAACATACCAACTTGCATTCCACCATGATTTAATGATAAAGCAACAGAGGGTGCATGGTTGTCCAAAGACGTACTCTCTTGAACCCACCTAAAGACATGTTCTATTATGGTTGGTATGAATTTTGGTGCACTATTAAACTTGGGTTAAGACTTAACCTTCATTCACCCAAACAGGCCATTGAATGCCTATAGCATACCCTTGAAAATATAATATTTCATAAGTGCAAAAAGCAAAGGGCTAACAAAAGGCTATCAAATTTACTTTGAGTTAAAAAGGAGCAAGTTATGGTCACATCAGTCACTAATTCATTTTACACTTTTATAAGAATCGATGTTACCATACCAAAGTGGAAATTTTATAGGTTCAATGCTATTTCGAATTAGAGATTCAATAATAGGAAAAAGTTAAACTTATTTATCATCTTTTATCATCATCTCCTAGACACCTTGACAAGATGGTCCTTGCGCTTTGCCTTTTCCTTGTTTGTAAGGTACTTAATCACCTAAAGTTTAGTTTGGTTATATAAAATTAATTCAACAAGTACCAACTAATCCTTGTCTTACATGGACCAATGCATACATGGGGAGTATAGATCCAAACATTTGGAAAACACTATAAAAAGGGCAAAGTTAATCTTTTGATATTGGTCTTATCTGGACCTATGCATGCTTTAGGAGTATAGATCTGTAGGCCTCAAAACTAGTCATTTGAACCAATGCACTAGACGAGCCCAATAGTAGACAGACCCACTAGCTTGTAGCACAAGGCAAAGTCCGCCAGCTCTCCCAACCACTTAGTCAAACCCACTACTAAACAGGTGTTTAGATCCACAATATATGGCAACTGCCTCCTAGATCTACTCAGGGCCACAAAAAATGGAACTAACCTACCAACTGGGTTAGTATAACGCTATAAATAGGAGTTGCTATATACATTAAAACACACGACACAATTATCTCTCTGTCATTCTACTTCTTTACTTGCTACCTTGTAGTCCATGAAGATCTATAATAAAGCTACTCTTTATTTCCAATTCCTTATTTTTATAGCAATTTTTTGCTTTATCCTTTAATCTATATGTTGTCGGCACCCTTTCTAAGAAAATTCCTTTCTAATGAACAATTGCACAAGCAATTTGGCTTCATTTGTGGGGATCAGCAACGGACTTCAAAGGGATTATCTCACTTGTACTCATTTTTTTGTCATTCACCATACTGACATACCTACCATGGAGGGTGGACCTACCAACTTCCAGGGACATCTCGATGAGATGGCTGCCCTAATACGAGAATAGACCCACCAGATTTTAGCTCAAGCCAAGTTGGTCGCACAATAATAGGAACAACTCTAGTACTTGAATGACGAGAATAACACTTTAAGAGAGCAACTAGCTTCATGCTCTCCACAGGTCACCCTTCCCCCGAGGTAGCCTCAACACACTATCATCCCATACATGCCATTAGTAGAGACTCCCATAACAGACCAACCAAGGGCGACTAGTGATGAAATTCCAAATAACGCTGACGAACCTAGTAGTACAGGTATATCAAACATACAAACCAATCTGACGGTGAGACTATAAGATAGACAAACCAACCTACCATGAATAACCCACCAAGCTATGGAATTTCCGATAACGAGAGGTAGAACCAAAGATTCCAGGCACTAGAAGCAATGATACTATATCTCCCTTGAGTGTCATCCTCGATCAAAAAGAGTTTGCCCAACAACTTTACTAACTGATCCTTCACAGATAACATTACATTTGTCGAGATGCCCAATAAGTTCATATTCCTGGATGTACGGCTCTATGATAGTTCAACAGACCCAGATGAACATATAGCATAGTACCAATAAAGGATGCATACTGCAGTAATACCATGAGAGGCACGAGAGGCTTGTATGTGTAAAGGATTCGGATCTAGCCTAGTCGGATCGCGCTGAGATAGTTTACCAACCTATCAACTAACTCAATAGGATAATTTGCAAACCTGAATGACCTATTAGTACAACAATTCTTTAGTAGGAAAAAGCTTGAAAAATAGCCCAATGACCTTTACTGAGTCGTCTAAGGGAAATGAGAATTATTACAAGACTACGGCAGCATATTTAACAAAGAAAAAATCAACATACCCCACTGCAACCCACAAACTTCCATTACTGCATTTCACAAAGGGTTGCTTCCTAACTTTGACTTGTACAAAGAACTAACCAAATATACATGTCATACAATGGATGACATATTAGCTAGAGCCTGAGCCTAAATCAAGTGGGAAGAAGATGAGATGAATGCTAGTCAATCCTGTTATCATGATGTCGATCCATCATATAGGAGGGGTAGGAACCCAAGACAAACCAACCGTGGTTAAAGAATGAAACTATACTTGGCGACACACTAATGGGAAAACTAGTCTAATAGCGTATTAGTCCCTTCCAACCAAGCATTACCCCCACGAATAACGGACTACAACTCTTCTGTCTGCTCTTATGAGTTAGTTCAAACCCTTATAAAAATGGGAGATATGGTGAAGTGGCCCCCCTAAGACTAAAAAGTCAGCGGACTAGCGAGACAGATCTAAATAGTGTGAATTCTATTCTAACCACGACCATCAAACAACAAACTGCATTGCACTGAGGTTGGAAGTGGTAGAACTCCTCAAACGCGGACACCTAACAGACCTACTAACCAAGAAAGGTAAGTTTACTCTGTTCGACAATGGTACTAACCATGCAGGTCTAGTGCTAGTGGAAACACCCAAGAACCCCCAGATCATCAATTGTATCACGAGTGGTTTAGAGATAAGTAGCGCCATGTACTCTGTAGTGAAGCAACATACCATGGACTTACCAAAAAAATCCAGTCAAAAGTGAATAAAAGGCATTCTAACCAGTCCAAAAGAGGCTCACATCACGTTCTTTGATGATGAAATAGACATGTTGAACCAGCCACATGACGATGTACTGGTAATATCTATTTATCTTGGATATTTTGATATTAAGCGTGTGTTGATTGATCTGGGTAGTTCAGTTAATATCATATATCTAGAGACCATCAAAGAAATGGGGGTGGAATCCTAGATCATACAAATGTCATCTGTACTAGTCTTTAGTAATGGCGCACCAGATAAGACCATTGGAGAGATAACACTCCTGATGTACGCGATTGGATTGAACCTGCCCTTCAAATATTAGGTAATGGATTGTCCGTCAGCTTACAATGCGCTACTAGGAAAGCCTTAGATCCATAGTCTAAAGGCCATACTATCTACCCTCTACCAAGTAGTGAAATTCTAAACCCCTTGAGGTATACGAGAAATAAAAGGAGAATATAGGGTAGCCAAGGAATGCTACCAAGCAAGCCAGCCAACAAGCAGCCTGTATAGCAATTACAGGATTTGTCCCCCATGGAAATACTAGACCAACCACAAGTAGAGGAGCTTGATGAGGTATGTGTCGACCTGAACAAACTAGAAAGGGAGGTCTACGTAGGGATAGAACTGACGTCAAACATACAAGGTATGTTAGTCTCATTTTTAATTAACAATACCGATTGCTTTGCTTGGTCCAATACAGATATGATAGGTATAGACCCTGTAACGCACAAAATCAATGTGGACCCAACGTATAAACCAATCAAGCAAAAGTGACACAAGTTCATACCAGAACGAAACAAAATCATAAACGAGAAAGTACAAAAACTCTTAAACATTGGGTCGGTAAGGGAGGTATAATACCCTGACTAG
This sequence comes from Albizia julibrissin, assembly GCA_037074505.1. Classification (NCBI taxonomy): domain Eukaryota; kingdom Viridiplantae; phylum Streptophyta; class Magnoliopsida; order Fabales; family Fabaceae; genus Albizia; species Albizia julibrissin. The sequence goes on from CM073487.1 coordinate 42,029,343, forward strand.
GTCACAAATGTAGTTGTCATAACCAAAAAGAATGGTACGTATCAGGAGTGTATAGACTTTACTAATTTAAATAAGGCTTGTACAAAATATTCCTTCCCTTTACCATATATTGACTCTCTGGTCAATGCCACGTCTGAGCATGAATTACTGAGTTTTATGGATGATTTTTCTGGTTTTCATCAAATTCTAATACACCTAAATGACAGAAAAAATAGCTTTCATCGAACGACCTGCCAAAGGTTGGTCAACTGCATGTTCGTATAATAGATAGGTAAAACGATAGAAGTCTATGTCGATGATATGCTTGTCATGTCCTCAAAAGCGGACCAACACGTAGAACATTTGGAGCAAGCCTTCAACCTACTTCGTAAGTTCAACATGAAGCTAAACCCAGAAAAATGCTCATTTGGTGTGACCTCCGATAATTTCTTGGGATACTTGGTATCGTACAGGGGAATCAAAGCCAATCCAAGTTAGATAAAAGTTGTGCTCGACATACCATCCCTCAGGTGTGTCAAAGACATACAAAAACTAATAAGCCATGTAGCTGCTCTAAATAGGTTCATCTCTAAATCATCCGAGAAATGCCACTTATTATTTAACACATTAAGAAAGATTAAGAGTTTTAAATGAAGCGATAATTACGAAAACGCACTACAACAACTGAAGTAGTATTTGACTAACGCACCATTACTGTTCAAACCAAAGGAAGGTGAGACACTTTATATGTACCTCGCAGTCTCGCACAGCTTAGTTAGTGTCATTTTGGCTAGAGACGAAGAAGGTAAGCAACACCCTGTTTACTATACCAACAAGGCACTCTTAGATGTCGAAACTAGGTATTCTCAACCTGAAAAAGTAGCTTTATCTCTTGTATCTGCTTCCAGAAAATTGTGTCCATACTTCTAATGTCATCCTAGTAAGGTCGTCATGACCTATCCCTTAAGAAATATGCTACATAAACCAGACATGTCTGGTAGGTTAGTTAAGTGGGCTGTAGAACCAAGCGAGTTTGACATAACCTACGTACCACGAACTGCCATAAAATCACAGGTCCTAGCAGATTTTTTAGCTGATTTTTGTCCTGACACACAACTAGATACTGATAAAGAACTTTTATGCATAAGCACCCAAACCAGAACGCTAACTAGATACTATTCATAAATGGTTTATATAAGGTTAAAGGAATAGGATTTGGTATAGTATTAAGTCCATCAGATGGTGATACCATACAACAGTCCGTATGTTGTGAATTTAAAGCTACTAACAATGAAGTATAGTATCAAGCTTTAATTGTAAGGTTACAGCTACCAAAAGAATTAGGAGTCAAGAAACTTGAAGTCAAAAGCGATTCACAACTTGTTTTTAAGCAGCTAGATGATTCATACCAAGCAAAAGACTTTCGCATTAAGATGTACCGCAAACTAGCTTTGTCTATGGCAAGAAAATTCTTGGAATTCAAAATAACAGATTGGTAGGGATGGCAATCGAGAAGCTGACACACTAGCCAATCTAGGTTCGTCCATCCAAACCGTGTTGGAAATTGTGCCCTAGGGGCCAATCATTGTACTTTAAACATTATTGTTATTTAAAGAATTTCTCTAATTTTGTTATCATATCATTTGCATGTTTATTATGATAACTGTATCCTTGGATGTATCATAAAGATTGTCCTAAATGTCCCTGGTCGGTTATCTATGCGGGAGCAAAGATGAAATAAGACCGGTATGACTTTGATGAGGTATGGATATATGAATCAAAGTCTTAGGCACTTGTAGAAGTATAAGGTGCTGGACCGACCTGCTATGAGAAAGCTGCATGGATTAAGTCATAAGCTTATCTCATATATAATCGTGTCACAATACCCTCTGACCTGAGATCATCATGGATTCTTGAATGAGAGTTGCTAAGTTTTGACCTAGTCAAAAGTCACATTTGACCGGGTGATGATAAAGGCTACAATCAGGCTTAGGGGTTTTCATGTAGAGGAATGTGAATGGTCAAGATGAAATGTGTCCCTCACATTAGTAGAAAGATATTACTGAGCCCCTCGATGAGTGAGTCTGACAAATGTATGGCTATACTGTGATGGAAATGTGTTTCCATTTCTATTATCAGACTACTCAGTAATCAGGAAAGGAATGGTCAGGAACAGGATGATGACACTATCCATGCCTTATCATTGACCAAAATACCGTGTGACAAAAGGGACGTGACATAGTTATATGACAGGTTGCATCGTATTAACGATCCTCATGTGAATTGGGTAGTCGTAATGTCTTGCTAGAAGTCGCTTGCGACTTGTGGCCTAGTACAGTTATTGGCCCACTACCAACTTCATGTGGGCCTACATGGTCACACACAAGAATACCCAACACGAGCTATAATGTCCAGATTTATTGAATCTAAGATGTCTAAGATTCAATTAATACAATGTTTAATCTAGGGAGGACGGATTATATATATATATATATATATATATATATATATATATTTGAAAATAATAATAATATTATATATAGATAAAAATATTATTATGTAGTGTTAGTTTTATATTTAATTTATTTGATAAATTAAATAACTAAAACTAATAGAGATATCGTATAACAAATTTAATTTATAAAGATAAATTAAATCAGTTGGCTCTTTATTCGGATTAAATAAATAGATTAGATTAAATCTGTTGGACAAATTTAATTAAATCAAAATTCATTTAATCCAATTCGAATTTCAAAATTAATTAAGATTAATTTTCAATGTGGCCCACATTAGTTATAAAAAAGGTAGGGTTAGAGAACCCTAGGGCAGAAAAAGCGATTAGAGAACCGCAAGAGAAAAACCCCAGAGAGAGGCATTAGAGGCACTAACACACTGTCAGTGTTAGGGTCCTGTTCGTATGGATACTAGTAGAGGGAGCTGGTTCGTGCAGTTGGCTCCTAGAGATCGAACAAGACAAAAAAAATAAAAAAGGTACAACTCTAACTACTCGGTTTAAACGCCGTTGATAGACCTGTGTTCGGGATTTGAAAATTTTAAATGGTCAATTTCTTCCATTGCGTATACGAATCCCAACAAACCGACCAACCAAAGTCGGTATCGATCATGTACTTATAATTCTCGACAACCTATCTAAGTGAAAGTATCGTGTTATCAAATAACCTAACATAGGATTGGAGATCCCCAGTTTTACGATATTTGCAAGACAATGTACTCCTAGATGATAAAAATGAAGCTCGATGAATTAAGGTCCGTGCTACATGACTTTGTGTCTTGGACCAAAGGTTGTACAAACAATCCTACGGTGCCTCGGGCCATAAGAGGCTAACTATATCCTCATGAAAATACATGAAGGGGAATGTGGCGACCATACTAGCAGCAAAAGCTTGGTACGTAAAGCTCTCCGAAATGGGTATTACTGGCCTATTATGTGCAAAGATGCTACGATACTAGCCAAGAAATGTGATAAATGTCAACGATTCACAAACCTGACGCACTAAGCAGTAGAAATATCACACAACATCGCTTCTACCTGACTATTTATAAAGTAGGGGATAGACATAGTGGGAAAGCTACCTACCACACCTGGATGAGTTGTTTACATGTTAGTACTAACTAACTACTTCAGCAAATAGGTCTAGACAGGATTATACGCACAAATACAAGAGCATGATGTCATTAATTTTATATGGAAGAATTAAGGGTGGAAACAGGCCAGACGGCATGTCCTGTCAGGCTAAAAGGCTAGGCCAATGCCATATTAGAAGCCTGTTTATATTAAAAGGCCAGGCTAAGGCCTATTGACAAGCCTCTTAGGCCTGTCAGGCCGGCCTTGGCCTGTTAAGGTATTTTTTTTTAAAAAAAATAACACAACAGACAACAGTGTACTAAATATTTTTTTTGTCAAAATGAACTAAATTTTTTTGAAGACTCATTGTGTGAAAAGTCGACTGCTGAAGGCTGAAGTGCACAAGCATAACCTTAGTGTTGAAAAGGATACGATTGCTTGAGCGGCGCCGAATCCCTAAATCTTCAATCGTGGGTTGTAGCCATTTTCCCTGCTACTTCTCCTTTTCCTTCTCCCTTAGCGACCTTTTTGTCCCCAGCAGAATCCTCTTCCGGTAGCCATTCAAGCTCTGGGAAGAAACTGGAAAAGTTGCTTCCTTTAACACTTCATTTCTCATCATCTTTTATCGCATCAGCAACGCCACTTCCAGCAAAGGCCTCACCATCGTCTTTGCTCCGAACCTAGACACTGCCGGCAAAACCCACGACTCCTTTCAGTTGTTAGGCACCGTTAGCCACCGAAGTTTTGGGCAAAGTTCAGGTTAGTCTCTTCTTTCTTTATGGAATTTTATTTAGGATTTTAGAGTTATTATCTAAGAAACATGGATTTGGAGCTCTGCGTTGTGTACTTGTGTTGTATACCTAGTAGAAAGTCGTGTAAGAATCTGTAGATTTTGTTTGAAGTGATGATAGTGAGAATAACTCAAACTTAAACATCGATGAAAGTTCTGTAAAATATTCAGGAAAGACCAGCTTCTATCAGTGCACATTGTCCAATTTGATTAAACTGTGTCCTGATTAATCGTATCCAACCAATTATTTAGTGACACCATATTCAAATGGAGATATTTAAATCGAAAAGCCAATAATGGTGGTCTTCTTTCACACAATAAACCTACCTATTATTATGGTAATTGCTAAAAATATGGTCAAGTCCGTGGCTTCTTTCACTGTCGATGAATGTCATTCATTTTAGTATGTTAGGGAGGCTAGGAAAACTAATAGCCATGGTTGTTGATGTTTAAGTAGAGGGAAAGGGAAATCAAGAAATAGACATCCATCTCTAACTGTATAGCACAGGTACCACTGGCACATAAGAAGATCTAGCCATTTGTTTGAAACTTAAAATCACATGCAATTTCTTTTTGCCTTGGGTAGCCGTCCAATATTGAAACTCAACTTTTTAATATTGAAACTCTTAACTTTTTAACATGTCAATATGTCATTTATTGATACAGGGATTTTTGACTTTACCTGGTAGACAGAGACCATAGTTAGACCCCAATAATTATGAACAGAAATTTAAACAAGTCAGTGACAAGTTTCATTTACAGGTGTGCTTAACTGGGTGAGTTATATCTTTTATGATTTACATGTAGGTTGTAACTTATTAAACCAAGACTACCATAAAGAATTCTCCTCTTTGATTGCATTCCCATTATTTAATAAACAGTACAGACAGAATAGGAAGGAAAAAAAATAAGTGACGAAATCACTTTCATTAAAGGCACAGGGAAATGAAAAGGGTATAAATTGTCAACAATTATGGAGCATGATGTAAATACTGTTATGGATATCATTTCATGCATAATGCATAATTTGAAACAATTGTTAATTCTAGAGAGTTCTCATGCACCCAACTAGGTTCAGGGGCATATTAAAGGGGGTCTTGAAAAAAAAAACAACAACAATGGATGCAACATGGAATCAGCCTCCAGAAAAAAAAAGAAGTTATAATTTAATGTTTACTTTACTTTTCCTTTTTGAGTTATTTATTTATTCATCTATGTTGATTTCATGTTGCTTTCAAATTAGATTTATTTATTTCTCTTGTTGATTTCATGTTGCTCTTTTCACTTTAACTAATACTACACTATTTTTTATGTTTCAGTTCTAGTTAATGTCATCTCCATTTGAGAGTGAAACAATGTCATCTAATTCAGTTCCTCCTAATGCTATTGAGGTCTGTCAAGAAGCACCAACAGATTCAAGTCAACAAACCAATGAGAAAAATGATGGTGATGGTGATGATGAAATCATTAAGAAGAAGAGGCGAAAAACCTCACCTATTTGGGATGATTTTGATCAACTTGAAAGTAATGATGGGCTCAAAGCTAAATGCAAGTATTGCAAAATTTTATTTTCATACTCAGGGAAAGGAGCTAGCACTTCCCATCTATGGAGATATATCAAATCTTTTGATTCAAGGAAGCTGCATGTTGCTGCAAAAAATAAGCAATCAACTATTCCATTTCAACCTTCCATTTTAAGCATCAATCCATTTCTAGCATCGGGTGCCAGATATTCTAATGAGAAGATGAGGGAAATAATTGCTACTGCAATCATGGTGCATGAGCATCCATTTAGCATTATTGAGGATGAAGTTTGGATATGGGCCTTTCAATATGCTAATTCTGAATTTCATAAATTTTCTCGCAAGACAGCAAGAAGTGATTGTTTGGCCATATATGAAGCAGAGAAGAAACAATTGATGGTCTTATTACAAGGTGTAAACAAGATTAGTTTGACTACAGATATGTGGAAATCAAGTCATCAAGTGACTGAATATATGGTCATCACCGAGTATTTCATTGATGCGGGTTGGAATCTTTGAGTTTTGTCAAAGTTCCTGCCCCTAGACGAGGAATTGATGTGGCTGATGCTATTTTCAAGTGTTTGAATGCCTGGGGAATTGAACATAAAGTATTTTCTGTGTCAGTTGACAATGCTTCTTATAATGATTCTTGTTTAAGGACTCTTCACGATACCTTATCACTTAGGAATTCATTGCCTCTGGGTGGTAACTTGTTTCATGTTAGATGTTGTGAACATATATTAAATTTGTTGGTGAAAGATGGCCTTGGTAGAATTAAGGACATTATAAATAATGTCCATGAGAGTGTGAAATATATCAACTCCAATGATTTAAGGCTAAAAGCATTTTGCGATATTGTTGAACAGAAACGATTGAAGGAAAAGAAGCTCATTCTTGATTGTCCAACCAGGTGGAATTCTACATATAGGATATTATTTACTGCGTTAAAGTTCAAGGTTGTCTTTCCCGATTATAAGGAAAGAGAACCACATTACAACTATGCACCTTCAGAAGAGGATTGGAAGAAAGTTGAGAAGATTTGCAAACTTCTAGAAGTGTTCAATCTAGCCACTCATATCATATCAAGTAGTGAGTATCCTACTGCAAATTTGTACCTTCCTGAAGTTTAGAGAGTGAAACAAGTAATTGACAATGCCTTAGAAGATGATGATTTCTTTATAGTAGAAATGGCTGCCTCAATGAAAGAGAAGTTTGACAAATATTGGGGGGAATGCAATATGGTAATGGCTCTTGCAAGTATTTTGGATCCCAGGTACAAATTATATGTCATTAATTATTGCTTTCCTTTGATTTACAAGCCTGATTATGTTGCTTCTGAGAATATAGATAAAGTGGTAAAAGCTTTATACTCAATGTATGGTGACTATTTTGTCATGCACAAGGGAGAAGCAAGTAATGAAGGTGCTAATATTGGCAACGACTCTTCTTCCATTGTGCCTAGTTCTTCTATAATTACTGGATTTGATCAAATCATGAACATTGTTCATGAAAAGCAAGCAATTCCCCCTATGAAATCAGAATTGGAAGTTTATCTTGAGGAGGGTGTTTATATTCCTAAGGGCAGTTCTAACTCTTTTAATGCTCTGGAATGGTGGAAGAATAATAGTCTGAAGTATAAGATTTTATCTAAGATGGCTGCTGACATACTAGCTATTCCAATCTCAACCGTGGCATCAAAGTCCACATTCAGTGCTGGAGGTAGAGTTATTGATGAATATCGTTCTAAATTGAATGAAGAATCAATTGAAGCACTTATTTGTGGTGGGGATTATCTTCGCAACAAGTACGTTTAAAGAAGAAACAAAAAGTAAATTGTTAAAATAATGTTATTTCTTATATATATATTATTTGTTAAACTGTGTTATGCTCTAATACTATATATTTTATTAATTTTTTTCAAGGTCTTTAAAGGAGAAGAAGAAATCATATTGAAGATTTGATATGAAAATTGGAGAATTTGTACTGAAAATTATTATGTTGTATTTGGTTTCACATTTTATGATGTATTTTGGATCATTAATTTATGTATTGGGATCATTAATTTATGTAATTGGGCCTGTTTTCATCTTGTTTGAAATACGCCTGTTTTCGGCTTGTTTAAAGTAGGCCTGTTGTAAAGCCTGTGGCCTGTTAGCCTGTTTAATTTTTTTTTAATTACAGGTCTCCTTAACAAGCCATAGGCTAGGCTAGGCCTGTATACAAGCCAGGCTTAGGCCTGAAAAAATGCATGTTACAGGCCACAAGCTAGGCTCAGGCCATCCAGTGCATTAACAGGCCAGGCCTGTTAAGGCACAAGCCTGGCCTGTTTCCACCCCTAGGAAGAATATAGTTTGTAAGTTCAAACTACCCAAAGAGATAATATGCGATAATAGGTCCCAGTTTATTGGGAAAAAATTCCAAAAGTTTTGTGAACAATGGAAGATAAAACTCAACTTCTATACTCCTTAAAACCCACAATCCAATAGGCAAGCTAAATCAAGCAACAAAACCATCATTAACTCACTAAAGAAGAGACTTGACAAAGACAAAGGTAGGTGGAACGAAGAGCTTCCATTCGTCCTATGGGCTTGTAGGACCACTTCTCACATGTCAACTAGTGAAACACCCTTCTCCTTTGTGTATAGATCAGAAGCCATGATCCCAGTCAAGGTAGGGATGCCATTGTTACGATATAGTTGGACAGATGAAGAAGTAAAAAACTAAGCCATTACCAACCAACTAGACCTGCTGGATGAACATCAGGAACATGCTTTAACCAGGGTGGCGACATAACAGTAAAAGATTGCTCAATACTATAACAAAAACATAATGACTAGGAAATTCAAATTAGGGGAATGGGTTGTCCAAAGAGTCATCTAAAACACCAAAGAGCCAAGTGATGAAAAGCTAGGTCCGACATGAGGGTCCTTACCAAGTAACTAGGGTGGTAGGACATGGAGCGTACCAAGTAAGCGACAGAACATGATGAAACACACCGTAAATATGGTCATAACATAAGGCCAACGCTTCAAGCTACATGGTCTGGTCATACTCGGTACTCTCATAACAAAAGCCCTACTATCCATTCACCCTATTCCATTTCAGGTCTCCTCTGTGATTGGCTACATTAGGCCTTTACTATCGAACGTCAGACTACTTGTTGGTTAGTTAAGATTTTCTCGTGACATACTTATCATAGTATTGTTGGCAATACCATATACTGATCTTTATGTTGTGAATTATTTTACAAGACCACACAAATTCTTGTATACCATTTGGCTCAATTCACTTAACTTATTATCTCAATATATCTATTATTTCATGTCATTTGACTTGTTACCCGACTTATTATCTCACTTTGGTTTATTGCTTCAGTTATTGATTTTTGGCTTACAATTTCTTATCAAACATGCTACAACTTGGCCAGATCACAAGCTAGTGCTTGGTACATTGCTTTGACCTATTAAGCAAAAAAAACATATATAAATTGCAACATACTAGCCGCAATGTATGCTTGGTACGTCGCTTTGACCTACCAAGTAGAACAACATACATAAGCTACGACATATGAGTTGCATACGCACAAGCCAATACTTAGTATGCCACACCAACTTACCAAACATAACGGCATCACTAAGTTACAACATACAAACCACGACTGCTTCACCCTTAAGGGTACTCCATAGTGGAATATAGACCAAACCATGGGCGCATACAACAATTAAGACTTTACACTTGGCCAGGCACTATGGTGGCAGATTGCTGGCATACATAAAACATTCAAACAGGATAAAGATGAGGGCAAACGAAATCACTGACCTACAAAACACTATACTTACATGAAAATGAGCACACGTTTGGTTTGTCATGAACATAGACCAACACGCTAGAGGCGCTAGTCATACTAAGCAAAAGTAACAGGCACAACGTAATTAATTAAGTTTAGTTAGGAAGAAACACCCCTGATAAACAAAGTATAACCCACAAGTAAACAGAAAATTGCACACGTGCCACTAAAAAGAAGAGTAATTAAGCACAAGTCTAAAAGGGCACACACGCCCATTACTACTTTCCATCTTCCGCTCTAGCAACAAAATTGTCATCCTTTAGCCTCCAGCCTCTGGCCGAACATCGACTCATGCTAAGCAATGGCTTGGTCAAGATCCCATTGACTGGACTGAACATTGCCTCAGCAATGATATCCTTAAGCTACTGTTTAAGCCCACCATTCTCAATATGCATGATGGATAGTTCAAACTTCGCCTTTGCCAACTCTTTTAAAGCTTGCTCCTGCTGGGCCTCGTGCTTAGTCTGCAAGTCCTTCATATATGCCACCGACCGTTGCAACTCTTGGATGGTCTTGTCTTTCTCAGATACTAGAGCAACCAGTTTGGAAACCTTCCTTTTCAAATACAACAATCCTTAGAGGCCCTGCGAGCAAAAGACACGACCAAAGGTTAAATTAGAAGACAACTTGGGCAAAATGAAAGCTTAACATAAAGAAGTACCTAGAATGCCTGGTTAATGCTGAAGGTTAGAGAATCTGAGAGGCCCTAAGATTCCAACTGAGCCAAGTCAGTCGAGAACAACAGCTTAATAGTCGATAAGGCCATGGTAGGGAAGGGGGACTCAATACCCTCACATTAAAAAAGGATGCCACTACTCCTCCGCTTCCTGCTCAATCCGACACACTCTTGCCCTTATCCAGCTCTGTAGTGGCAATTGATATGACATGGTCAGACGAAACACTTGACTGACCCATTGTTTTGGTTAGTTTCCTCGCCCGCACCTCTTCTAGACTAGGGATCTTATAGGGATTTGCCTTCATACTTGATTTCCCTGCAAGAAGAACCTATGTAAATAGCGTGAACCTCGAAAAGGGACCTCATAGAAGGTTAGAACAATACTTGGAGTCATTCAGACCAAGTAAAGCTGCACAGTCTCTCTTAGTAACAGATAGAGCCAATATATGCTTTATCGGTTCCTCTAAATAACCTAAGGGAGCCTTCCTCTCTTTACTGATGTCTGCAAAAACATCACATAAGTACTTATGCAAGTATGTGCTTACAAGAAAACCAAGTCTAGAAAAGGACTTACCAACAGGATTCCACTTGGTTCAAATCCCCAAAGCATCTCCAACCAGGGAAGAAGAATCCACAAACATGTACTTTTCCTCCCAACCACGGTCATTGACTTGAGATTTCCTCACTAAAATATTTTTCCCAATCCTACCAAACAAGGTGTACATCCTAGGAGTCCTCATAACTAGATAATAAGTCTAAAGCAGGTTATTCATAGTAAAATCCACTCTTACTCACTTGGCTAGAACCTCTACCAGTATGACAACCCGCCACACGTATGGCATAAACTAAGACGGAGCTAGGTCAAAATGCCTGCACATACCAACCATCAACGGTGGTAGAGGGAACAACACCTCATACCTTAGAAGTTCCACATCCATCGACGCCCAATCATCGGAATACCAGTCCGCCCTCTCACTAGCCATAAGGGCCCTCAAGCGAACAGTCTTAGGTATCCCATAAGTTCTACGAATACTACTCAAACTTTGAGGTTTAACTTTAGAGGCTACACCCTTCTTCAACACTTCTGCACTCTTAAAGCTATAGCTACAGCTTGGTTTTCCCTTACACTAGTCCCTTCTAACCCAACTCCACCCTGGGGTTGGTCCACTTCCTCACCCTCACTAATTGAAGAATTAGTCCCTGAGTCACTCCCCAGGATATTCTTCCCAGAGTTACCCTCAGGAATGTCAGCTATATTCACAAATAAACCACCTATCCCAAACATACTTACCTACAAGAACAAGCTAGGGTAGTAAGGAAATACACTCCGCATGAGTAAACACCACAAACGCCCAATCGACCAAATGGTCCCCACAGAAAAGTCCCCAAAAGTATACCAAAAGCCAGAAATCACATATCCCACAGTACGAAATATTCAAATCAAGAAAGCAAGAAAAAGAACCCCATGATAGCCAAGAGCTAACCAAAAATAGCAAGAAATCTAAAACTCGATGACAAGAAGCAAAATACACAGTACCAAAAAATGCATTCTAACTTGGAAAGAAGTGAGATAAGGCACATAGTAAAATGCTCTCAAATCAAAGAAGCAAACTCAAAAGATCCAATGACAACTCAAAACGACATATTCAAGACAGTCCCAGTAAATGTGTGTACAAAAAAAGGGGTAGCTTGCTTAGGAAAAATGTAAGATCAATGGCAAGACCAGGGAAGTTTGGAAATTGAACTAAACCTTAACTCATGCTACCAGGAGTTGATTAGAGGCAAGGCTGAAAAGGGGACAAACCCTAACTTCTTGAGGAATCAGTCAAGAAAAAGAAGCATAGGAAGCAAGGAGGTACCTTTACGAAGCTTGCTGAAAGAACTTCAAAAGGCAAGACCCGCAGTTGCCTTTGTTGAAGCACAAATAAAGAATAGCTCCTTAAAAAGATGCTACTAGCTGTGTTGCAATGGCCGACAGAATACCCAAAGTCCTAACGAGGGAATGGATACTGGGAAGTCGCGAATCTCGACCAACCAGCGAAGCTTGTGGAGAATATGAAAGGCTGTGAAGAAAAGGCGCACGAATTTAAAGGAAAATGACAAAAACACAGACCTAAAACTAGGACCCTCAGATCAAATAACTCATTTAAAATTTTCATCTATAAATTTCATGAAATATACAACATAATTTACTAAAATATATGGATTAATATTTTAAATAGTTAATTTATTCAGACTAGATTGTATCAAGTCAAAGTCTATTGATTAGGTTACAACCAAGTCAAAACTATATAAACCGAATTAAAATGTAGGGAGTAAGTTATAATGGTACAGAGCCACAAACTCAATTTGTAAATTATGAGGCAATAGAAACCTGATCAGAAACTTTTAAACTATTAAGAACTTATTAATTTAAAATTCTTTGGAACAACAAGGATCAACTAATTAACCAAAGATAACATATAGAACTTGTAAACTTGATAACTTCATTAGATTGCAGAGGCATATCCTCTATGTAGCATAGATTCGACATCTCATACATTCAAGAATGAAAAATCAGTCATCAGTCGAAGAACTAAAAGCAGCTCGCTCTTCTTCCTCAGGATCATTAGTTGTTTCATACGGAGGGGTAGGTTGGACAGAAGCAACTGTTTCCGTTGCAGAATATGAAGGTCTGGAAGCAGCATAGTTTGCGACTTCTGTGTCCGCTGAAGACTTGGAAACCAGCCCTTGGGACTCCATGACTTCTCGTGCAGCCTTTTCCTTAGCTTTCTTGGCTCTTTCCAATACTTCATCCTGCACATGCATTTTGTTTCCCAAATTTACATCTTCAAAGGGCAGTTGCATAAAAGTACAAGGATCGACATCAAAATCATTAACTTTACACAAAAACCCCTATGTTGATTCACGAAACGATAATACAATTGTTTGAAGTTTCGACCTAAGGATTTCTTCGGTAAAGAAAAAACCTCAAAATTTCTGATCATCAAATCATTCTATATTCTAAAATAGTATAATGGAAGAACTACTAGAATGACGACATTTGAACAAAATCATACTTTCAAAACTGGATGACCAAAATTGGATTTTTGTCTAAAATTCCAACGTGCGATATTTTGGATATCAGACTTCATGATGTAATAATTAATTAATTAATCAATCAATCAATTATACAACTGATTGAAAGAATTTTAAATTAAGAGATATCCTTCGTTCTGTTCATCCATAGATAGAATCCAGGGCACAGGCACATGGAGGCTATTCAACAAGTGTTCTGGATCAGCAGTTAAACTTTATCAAGCATTATACTTCCAGAAAACTGTGCCGGCTCCTCACAAATATAAACTCCAAGCCTAAATGGTTAGAGGCCTATTTCTATGAAACCAAACCAACATAAGAATTCCTGAAGAAAATAGATACCGTAAAAGAGTAAAGATACTTTGTCATACAGCATTTCCTAGTTGTTCTAAATCACACCATTCTTTCACATCTCCATCAAGATACTAAATCATAGTGATGTAAAACAGGACGGAACAAAAAGAAAAAATTACTAAATTCTCAAAATTCAAAGTCAATATGACAAATCAATGACCAAGGGGTCATGCCTCTCAGTGATTAGAGGTCCATTTTTAGGTCACGGAACCAAAAGAGTTTCTAATGAGAACAGGTATCCTAATGTCATAAAGATATTATACATCCTTTCCTACTGCATATCTCGTTAATGTAAAACACACCATTCTATGGCATACCAATTAGTAACTTCTATCTTACTCATCTTCTCCTTCTTTAGGTGCTATATTTCTTAACTGTTCAGTAACAGGTGCAACTTTCAAATTTGGACAGCTGGAATTCTTTTTGTGGTATAGTGTTTATGGGAACCAAGATACCAAATGCTTACAAACTCCAGTAATTAAAATCACCTATTTTACATCTATGTTCAATGTACAGGGACGCACTATTTTCTGCAGTGCAGTTTGCAACTCATGGTGTACTTTCCAGATATCCAAACAGTTGTATTGCAAAACTGTCAAAAATGAAATCTTTGAACAGTTTCTACTTTTACAATTAATAAAATCAGTTATCAAGAAAATGGGAAATGATATTATTTTATCAGTCCTGAAGCAAAGAGATATCAGACAGCGAATGGTTCCATGTAGAATGGTGTTTGAACTTTGATATTGATCAGGAATGCAGTAAATTGTAATGCTAGCTTAAACTGCCCTTACTTGGAAGTCATGAACTTGCTTTCTTTGTTCAGCTTGCAGTCTACCGACAGCACTCAAAAACTCACCAACTGTGGACTCAATACGCTCATTTACAGCTTCAGCTAGTGCTTTTCCCAAGAAAAATGCATCAAGAATGCTCCTGCTGTCACCGTCACCTACATGATTCATCACCTTATGCATTTAAAACCAATATAAACAACTCTGTATACACCAAGTCTTCAATTCAGTTCAATCAAACACTCAATGAACTTCCAAGAGAACATGGATGTGAAATAGACAGATTGTGCAACATTCCTAATCTACCTCTTTGCACCATGGGTAACCATGAAGCCTTAAGATGGTATTCAAGTTTTGAGGCTCCCCTACCTAACATTCTAGCCTCCTCTTGGCTCTAGTCATAACAAATGAATCTTTCATGAAGACCTAGCTGACCTTGAAAAGGGTTACTAGCTACCCAAATGGTCAAAATTGAATAGCACCCCGAGCAGCCACCTGGGAGAGGGGTACAGGGACCACCAGAGTGAAAACAGAGTTCACCAGTACTCGATTCAAATACTATACCTTACGATACTTCGGTGCTCATAAGGCCAAAACCCATCAGTGAAACATCCTAAAACTTCATTCGATAAACCCTCTTCGTATAATGATATAAATGATCAAGCATCATCATACAAGAAACTAACCAGCAAAAGCAATCGCATAAAAAACGTCTTGGCCTTATACAGATGAACAATAGCAGCATCTAAGAGGTCAGGGAGAGACAACCTTAAAAGAGTGTGTGTGTGTGTGCGTGCGCAAAGAACGTTTTGTACCAGAGCTGGGGCCACCTGGCCAGATGCTACTATTGCATCGAACTCCAATGTTCTGATAACCCGTTCCGCTGGCAAATCTTAAGCCTTTGAGCTTGGGACATGATGAAGTATAAGGCACAACTGAATTCCAGGACAAGTGATGGAGAGGAAATTGGGATTTGGGCAAGGAAAAACAAGAAAATGGCACGGGAGATGCTGAAGGCGAAACCCTACTCATCATTTTGTCCCAAATCCTGTATCGATCTTTCTGTCATGCTCTTTATTTAGCATCTTAGGGTCTGTTTGGAAACCCAGTAGAGGGAGAAAAAAGCTCAGTAGGCAATAAAAAGCTCAGTTGGCATTTTATAGACTGTTTGGGAATGCATTAACATCTACTGGGCTTCACAAAAAAAAGCAGCTTATTATAGAAGCTGCAGGGAGCTGCTTCTCGTAGGTGTTCGAAGTGCTTCTTGTGGGCCCATCCACTTCTTTCCCATTCTTTATTGTTATTATTGTAACTACCAATTTTTTTTTGGGGCGTCACTTCCCTATGTTAAGATTTATTGGCAATATTATGCATATATATTTTTTGAAAAAAAAAGAAATAGTATGATTTCCGGATTTTTTTTTTATTTACATACAAAAATATCGACACCTTTTTCTCTGACCAAATGAAACGTTTGTTAACACAATGCATTGATATTTTTTCAAACAACTAAATTTATCAGTGTATTTTTTTTTTCAATAATTATTTATATTTTTTATTTTTAAAAATTTTATTTATATTTTTAATATCAATTATGATAATATATATACAAACAATATATACTTAGTATTGAATAAGATTCATGCCCTTTTCAGTCATTTCTTATCCAAACGGGCTTTTCAAACGCTAATCCAAACAGGTTCCTTAAAAAAAGCTACTTCTTCCACTGCTAATCCAAACACAAATCACATTTACAACAAGACTTTTTTTCAAATGGGCTTTTATAAAAGCTCCATTAAAAAAAAAGCTACTTCTCCACCGAATTGCCAAACAGGCACTTAGTTGGAAAAATAGTGAAATGAAAAAAAAAAAAATCAAAAAAATACCATTTAAACTTTAAAATCCCGTTAATAAGTTTGGTAATGGGATTAACAAGAATGGTAATGCAATTAACAAATCATTTTATTGTTAAATCATCTATTTGGGATTTTGAAGTTTAAATTGTATTTTTTTAGAATTCTCCCAAAAAAAAATCTATATTTGAAGCAGAAAAAGAAAAGTAATGAAGAATTGTATTAAAAATTTATTTATTAAATGAGATTTGAGGACATTGTTTGAATACATAAGGAAGATATATTGGATATAGGGGGAGATTGTTTAAACACAAGGAAAAATCTTTTACACACAAAAAAATTGTTTGCACATGAATGCCTTATTTGACAAATAAATTTTAATAAGATATTTATAAACAATTTTCCAAAAAAGGAGGATAGTCAAACTGTTAAAAAGGTAAATTTGATAATAAAATCTGAATACTTTCTTTTTAAAATCAAAATTTATAATTGTTTTTGTGGTTTTGTCATCCAATAAAATTTAAAGGTTAAAGAATAGTTTTAGTCGTTTAATTTTAGCTTAGGTTTTAATTTTCCCCTTAAGTTTATAAAGTATGTTTTCAATTCTTTTATTCTAACATTGTTAACTATAACTCAGTAATTAAATTAAAGCATGTTTAAATTTTAATTATTCAATATAATTAATTTTTATAAAAATTAAAATAGAGGCAAAAAGATGCGTCTTCTCCTTATCTCCTACATCCCTTGTTCGACAATTGCTTGCTCGTTTGGATGAGCTTAGTTGAATCAGGCTTATTATATAAGCCCGATTTACGTAAATCGAGATAAATCTACTCCACATATTTACCTCGTAGATCGTAAAAGCTACCTCGTAGATCGTAAAAGCTACCTCGTATTCCGTAAATCATGATTTATTAGCACTTATAAAAGACATCCAAACATATCGACCTCAATGATCACATTATTGATGGATGCAACTGCTAAACAAATACCCCATTTTTAAATTGTTAGTGCTTACTCGACAGAGGAAGGAAAACTATTGTTTGGGATATCTTCAGAAGGGTAAAATCATGGAATAAAAAATTGGATCGGATCGGCTGATGAATCGGTCAGTTATCCAGTCTAGTTCAGTCATTGGGACGTAAACCGGTTTGAACTGGTTAAAACCGGGAAAATTGGTGGTTTAACTGGTTTGATCGTTTACATTTTTTTATTCTTTTTTTTGTGAAATACATTTTTTTATTCTTCTAACTACTATCTCTTGCTATTTTAGAGGGGAAAATGAAATGTTGAAGATTAAGATGAAGAGAAAAGTAGGTAAAGAAAAAACAAATCTAAAAAAAAGAAGATGATGATGAAAAAAATTATTTAAAATGATATAATAATTATAAGAAATGAGATATCATTACATAAGTATAGGCATCATAACTAATACTAATAGATTTTAAGTATTTTTTTTAAATGTCTCCATTTTTATCTATAGAAGTTTAAAAATATATTAATATATATATTGTCATTAATAAATTATAATATTTTAATATGATAGGTTTGACCATTAACAGACCCCAATTAACCTATTAATTCTTAAACCTTGAACGTGTACCATGATCGGTTCTCGATTTAGTTTTTGATTCCTTGGGTAAAACAAGGAATGCCTTGCAACTGTCAATTGCTGTGTGAAAATTGGGTTTGTATAAAAAAAGCCAAGGCTTGTCTAGTACTGGATTATTAAGAGTTGAAGGTGAATTTTAAATTTTTGGCTCAACCTAAATGGGATAACCACCAAAAGTTTTGACCTTGCCTCACTTTTTTATCAAAAGTCATCGCTACTATGCTCCCGCAAGGAGACAAGTAAATGGGATTATTAAGACTTTATTTTTTTAAATTATCGCTATTACCTTAACACTTCATCCCGTTTTATCTCTACGGTTGAACTGAAGGAGAAGACGGTCTTTTTATTTTTATTTTGGTTTTTAAATATAAAAATTATTATATTAAATAATTGAAATTTAATTACTGAATCATATTTTTTATTAGTGAGAGTTAATAGTGTTAGAATAAAAAGAATAAAAGTACACTTTATTATCTTGACGGATTCAATTGATTCATAAGGCAAATTTAAATAACCAAAATTATACTTTAGCCAAACTAAAGAAAAGCAAACCTTTCACCATCGATCCAGCACGGCGCCGTTTCAATGCAGCGGAGGCCCAGTGGCCAAGTATTGCGGAGAGAATCCGAACGCTACTTGAGTCCTCGGTAATTGTTTTCTTCTCAGACCGTAGGTCACAGAGAGGTAACGAAGTAATCAGGTACGCACAAATCCAATCTTCATCAATCTTCTTTTTGCTTGGTTCTTAGCTCAGTTTGCTTTCTACAATGACAATTAGGAATATATGTAAGAATAAAAGATACAAATCTAAAGAATCTTCCTCCCATCTTTCACTCAACACTGCGTGGACTTACTACTTGCCATTCATTACTAATGGTATTTGCATCTGGATTTTGATCCATGTTGTCATTATGCATTGCTCTATAGTATTTCATTCTGGACGCATGCGGTGTTTAAGGCTTTAAGCTCAAAGTTGTTTCATTGTCAGTGTTTAAGCCTTATTGTTATTCAACTTTAAGTTATGTTACTATGCAATCAAAAAAAGAAGAAAAAGTGCTAGTATTGATTCTATTTCTTCCGTATACGTGCTGCATATTAATTGCTTTATTGCTAACTTGAAGTTTTGGATTGACAACGAGACTGAAACGGATCACATATGCGACTAAACTGTAATAGTTAGAAAAGCATTCCCGCGGGTCTTTGAAAGGGTTGGAATTCCTATATACCCAGTGTGATCCGTGAGCCGATTCAGATGGATGCTTGCTATTATTCCATGTTATGCCATGCTTTTAACATTTTGTTTTTTAAGGAGAGCCTGCTTGAACAATGCGGAATGTATATACCAGCCCGTCTTTTGTCAGTGTCAGATATCCTGGCTTGTATTATTCTGTAATGCTTCTTCGTTTACTATATCCAGCATATTAGGTTTTCTTCAGCTTATGGTATTTCCAAGTGGATTGTGTGCTTGTTCCATTCAATTTCATCTTACTTCTCGTGGGTTTTTGTAGGTAATGAAATACTTATTAGCCATTACATAATAATGTGTTGACCGTGGGGCAAGAATTCTTAACAATGGCAGATTGTGTGGCTTCCCCATTGTGTGTTAAGCTGCATATGCTGAGGAGGCCTATTAGACAGAGAGATTTTTCATTTCAGACCACAAAATTTAAGAATATTCACAGGTTTCATGCTGCTTCTTCCTTTTCCTTCTGTGCATTTCATTTCTCTCATCTCCGTTATATGTGCCCTCCTATTTTGTACACTAGCTCTGATTTTCTTCTCCTTCCTCCTCCCCATAAAATCCCCAAGGAGACAAGTGAGAATCCTGACTAAGAAAAATGTAAATAGTAAATTCTTATGAGGCCCAAAAATTAAAGTGAGCGGTGAATTCTTATAAAATAAAAACTGCGAAAATGCAATAGTAAAAGTTTTTTGTAATAATATGTTCTTGCCAAAATGGAATATCTCAATTTTGCAGGTCTTTCTGTATGAAGTATACTTGAGTGGTTAATGGAATACAACAAATCTAATGCTTAGAACAAAATAAAATTTCCTCAGGTTGAACTTTTCATAGCTGCAGAGCTTGATGTCTTTGTGTGGCATGTTACCTTTAATGAAAACTTCTCTGAAAATTCAATTCAGGGCTGAATATGAAATGTTTTGAGCACGGAAAATGGTTTTGGGGCATCTGTTTAATATCTATAGAAAATGAATTTACTTGAAAAGAAAAGAAACTTGAAGAAGCAACACCCTTCAAGTATTAAATAGTAGTTCATTCCTTACGTACATGTTTTCAAATATTAATAAAAGCCAATATTATCTCTTTAACACAAATTAATGCTTAATATGGACTTTTTTCCAATCAGTACAAAATTTCAGTGATTAATGTTTCATCACTAAAAATTTCCGGAGTAAATTTTCTTCAATTTTATAACATATTAACATGCACTTAGGGTATAGTTAGCATCGACAAATTTGCTAGTTTGCCATTTTTCTTTCTAATACTAATTTGTCAGAGGCTCGCTATCTTGTGGTTATACCAAATGGCTAGTCTTCATTTCTTTTTTCATGAATGGTATTACAAACATGGTAGGTTGACCCAATCTGTGAATACTTGTTGCAGAAAGAATTCCAGAAATGGCTGTAAACTTGGTCAATTCTCTTTATGGAGGATGTTTAAGCTAGGTGCTGGTGGTTCTAAAACTATGAATATCAGTCCTCATCTTCAGGCGACCTCCTTGATGAGCATTGGCTTGGGGACTGTAGCTGATTTTGATGGTGCAACGGCTTCTGATTTGGTGCCAGTTGT
Organism: Albizia julibrissin; assembly: GCA_037074505.1. Classification (NCBI taxonomy): domain Eukaryota; kingdom Viridiplantae; phylum Streptophyta; class Magnoliopsida; order Fabales; family Fabaceae; genus Albizia; species Albizia julibrissin. Next base: position 42,050,241 of record CM073487.1, read on the forward strand.
TGACCAGGTGCTTTTGATGGCCAGTATATTTCTCACATATATGGCTGGAGTAATTCCTGCTGGGAAATCTTATACCAGTGATCAAAAAATCATTTATGATAAAAATATGGTCGCTGATACCTCAGACAATTCTGGTAGGTAAGGGTAAGCGTGTCAATGATGACAAGGTTGGAATTTTTTTCATATTCATGGATGAAAAATTTATTTGTATTTGAAGACAGGATTATGGTCCTGCTTTGGTTAGTTACTTGAGAAACTTTCTTTCTATTGCAGTGATGTGAAGAATAATTATCAACGTAATTCAAAGTATGTCTTGAATGTTGTGAGGGAGAAGCTTTTGAATTCTTTAAACACTTTAGAATACAAGGCTAATTCAGGAGACTGCGTCATTCAATCTGTAAAACGGCCCTTGAGTTTGAATGCTATTGCTGACGGTCCAAAGCTACGGTTGCTTTGGGCTGCTTTTGAGCAAATTGAGGAGGAGGCAGGAATTTCTTCATTTATTTTACATTCAAGAATGTTATCTGTATCTTAACTTTAGAGTCTGAGATATTTAAATGATGAGATGAGCAAGAATTCTGTTCTAATAAATGCTTCAAGTGTGTTTTTAACCTAACATATCTCTAATAATATTTATTTCTTGAGCAGACGTATTTGAATGATAGTAATTATATTGTTGGGACTGGAGATATGTCTTTACTTAGTTTATGGAAATTAAAAATAAAAAAAATGCTAAGTAACTGTTCTCTATATTTTTGATGATGTGCTTCCTCCTCGGACATAGATTAATTCCAATTTGAATCTGAAAGTTAGTGTGCAAGACTGGGTTATTAATGCTTTCTAGAAATTAAAATTATCAACTTTGCTTTTGAAGACATTCTATTGCTAATCAGTATTCCTATGAAGTTTCTTTCTGATTTTAAAGATGCATGCCATTGTAATAAAGTAGGCTAGGTATAGTTATAAGCTCTTTTTATGACATTTTACAAAATCAGTTGTTTATGACTAGATAATTGAGCTTGATGAGATAATTGAGCTTTGTCCTCAAGGTCAACAATGCCTTGATTCTTGAATTTTGCATCTCCTCTATTTTCTCTATCTGAAAAAATAAGGATCAAATGAATAAAATTTACTCATTCTAAAGTATTCATGAATCCAAATGAATTAGTGCATTTTTTTGATGATGATGATGCTTTTCTTTTCCTCCCTTCTGATTTTTATTTTGATTAAAAAGTAAATCTCTTAGTTTGTAATTGACTTTTATGAAACTCCTAATTCTTTCAGATTATTTTTTCTATACTGTTATCAACAGTTCTGCTTTTGTTTTCCAGGTTAATAATATCTCAACCAATGTCAAACCTGTCATTATGGATGATAGTTTGAGAGTGTTTTGTGAAGTTGTTCAAAGATCTTATCGTTCCATATGTATGGCTTGGCTGGAAAAGGAGTTTTCTCTTGGAAAAAGCAGAGCTGAAAAGGTATCTCTGGAAAGTAAATACTCTACTTGACACCCATCCTTTTGACTATTACGTTTGAATAAAATACTGATTTTGTACGTGTTTCATTCTTGTTATTAGAAATTTGCTTCTTTGGTTCTTGAAAAAGTTGAAGGAGACAGCATTATTGTGAAAAGCATAAAAAAATCTGGCAAGATAGATCTTTATGGAGAATTACTGTGCTATCTTACTTACGGTTCTTTCAGGTGAGATTATCATCATTTTCAACTTTTGCTAGGATCATATTTTTCACCTGTGCTTGATTGTATTGCTTCTGGATTCATGAACTAGTTTATTGTAGTTTCATTATATGCTATGAAGTAGAAATGCTTCATAGGTGCATATCATGTTTACCCCATGGCATTTAGTTGTGTCTCTAGGATCTTATAGTTTTAACTAAAGTGGGTCCTATGCATATGTATCTGTGTGGAATATGAGATAAGCTATATTGTTCAAGGCTTAGGAATCATGTTATTTCCTACAACTTTTATAGATATATTGACTTTGACATCTTTTCCAATGCAAATAGTCAACACTTCAACTAAGTAATTTAACTCCCTCTGGTTCTTAATATAAGACATATTTGGGGAATTGATCTTGATCATAAATATAAGACATAGTTTTCATATTTATCAATCTTTTCCTAATTTACCCTTATTGATATTCCCTCAACAATAATTAAGGAGGAAAGGGAATGAGGGAGTTAAGGAAAATAACTAGGGTATTTTAGAAAATACATGTCATGTTAACTAACCCAATTAACTTTCTTAATCTAGTCAAAATAGCTAAATATGTCTTATATTAAGGACCGGAGGAGTATCAATTTAGATGGGTTGTCAATGGACATGCAACTTTTAAATTAGCTTTCTTATGAATTATTTAGTGCATGCATTAGGGCTTCTGTCTACATTGTTTTTCGCTTTGCTTTTTTCCTTGCCATTGTAGTTTTCCATGAAAACATGAGCAAAAAAACGCAGGAAGGTGTCAATGACAGGTAGTTTTGTAGTTTTCCTTATTTTGGACTATATGGTTTATTAGAATGAAATGACATTGATAAAGATTTGTTTTTCCTGCTTAAGAATTCTGTTTATATAGTGAAATACCTGATATATGGGCTGTTACATGATTTCTGGGTGCCTGGCAATAAAGAATTTAGCCTTGCTAAGGAAGGGAAACCTTTTCAGTTTGGTATGATTGTGCCTGGAAGTGTAATTAACCATCATGTTTGTTTTGGGCGTATTCCATGATATCATGCCAGACTTTTTAAATCATTACCATCACCTTTAAATTGATAATCTTGTATTTATCTTTGACATGGGATGCTCACCCGTCACCATTTTTTTTTATTGTTTTCTTTGAATATATATTAGGGATGATTGTTGCTTCGATTCCTCTTTATTTGCTTTGCATGGGATTTCTATATTGGAGGATTTGGTGATAACTTTAGCAGATGGGGTTGCCAGCTTATATTTGGAGTTCATTTCTGTCGATAGTGCCATGTCAAGTGAAACAAATAGGTTAGACTTGTCAGTATGTGCTTTTTCCACCAGAGAGCTCCAAAAACTACGGAATGAGGTACTTTCTTAGTGTACTTTTGCAAGTTTCATGCTTAGGTTAGGGATAATCACTGTGTTAGTTTCTTAAAGTATATTACTATTTTCATCTTATATTTGATTATTTTAGTCCTCTGTCACCAAAAAAAAAAACAACTTAAATATCTGGAGAACTTGGATCAGTCAACATCTGAAGAAAAAACAAATTTTTCTATATGTTGTCAACTGTATTGATTGCTCCCCCACTCTTGTTTTTCCCTGTAAAAATTCAATGCAGGTTCCTTGTAGCTGAATGTTTTAGATTTTAGTCCTTTGGAGTGGTTGTTTTCTTATAAACTGTGTTTTTCATTTGTAATTATTTTTGGTTATTCTGTCTCAAATTATGGTTTTGAACCATTGTGTAAACTTCTTTTGTTTGATTGGACTGAGTTGGTTTCCTCCTTCTGCTTAATATATTTTGTTGGCCACAATCTCTAGCTGTCATTTAGATATGCGCAAGTATTCATGAACGAACTTTAATCATGTTGCTGGATGCCGTATAATGTTTTTGTTCATTGTGCTAACTAATCAAAATGACATCTTTGAAATCAAGCTATTTTGAGACGTGGGTTCAATTTTCTAAGATGCTATGGATTATTTTATTTGCATGTACTTTTCATTTGCAAACATGATGCCTTTGTATATCTTCATGCACTTTTCAAAAGATCTGTCTTGTGGATTATAATAACAAATCAATGTGAGCAAAGTTGATATTTTAACTCTCTATGTCTGTATGCCAATTGTTTTTCTAAGCCCTTATGATTGGTAACTGATTATTTCAATGCTCTTTCATCATAGTATTTATGTCTTTCCCACCTGAGCGGAACTTTCTTCTTACATTATTTTCCTTGCGTTCTGACAAAAATTTTGTTCAGCCCCAAATGATGTTCAGAAGTGTTAGATTTTAATTATTGGGATTAGGAATTAATCTAGTCAGTTATATGCTTGCAAACTGAATGGGGTTCATTTACTATTTTAAGATATACTAATTTCTTATTGTTTATCTTTCTTTTCAAAATTTGTGTGAAATTTCAACAAGACTTTAAGAAATTCTCCTTCAGGTAGCCTTGAATCAGTGGTTGTACCACAACATGGGCACAGTTGTGTCAATGTATGAGGATCGCTTTGACTTGTGCACTCTGGAAAGTCAGCCCATTGATCCACCATGCAATAGTCAGACTGAAAATCAAGGCTGGTGGAAGAGGTTTACCCAGAGAAAATCGAATACTGTGTCATCCAAATTACATTACATTGTGATAAGCAGTTTCTCCATGGCTGTAAAGCGAACTAAGGAATTAAGAGCCTTGACAGGATGGTATTTTTCTTTTACTCTTTATTTTCTTTCAAGCATGAAACAAACATGAAAAGACCTAATGAATTTACAATTCTTGCTTGCCCTCAATGTGTGCCTTATTTATTTGAATCCTAGGAATTCTTTGCATAATCATTTTACAATTCCTTTTCATTTGTGGCATACTTACATACATATTCTTTTTTGGTAAAAACTTGCATACAAATTGATGGATACTAAAGTAGTATGTGATACCTGAGTTCTAGATTAAGAATTATGAACATTTAAAATGGAGATGGAAGTACCAAAATACCTCCAACTAAAAAAAAAAAAAAAAAAAAACATATATACGTGGCAAATATATTTTTTGAATTTTTTTTTTTATTTGCTTGGTACTCTAGCCAAGCTTGGAGCTTGCATCTAGTTTTGTATTTCGTTTTTACTTAGCCAAAGGATTTTGGACATAGCTTAGTCCTTTTTTTTTTTCTTGCCTTCATTGGACATAGCTTAGTCTAATGATTTGATTCATTTTAAAATTATGTCAATCTTGTATCCTGGCTACCTTAATAATTATTGTTTTTTCACAACAAAAAAATAATATGTTCCTCCATAATTATTTCTTGTGGATTTATAATCTACACCTAAAATTTAATCTATCAAAAAATGTAGAAAAATTGAAATAGAAAATTTAATAACATGCACTCCAACTGCCATAATATATTATCACATCCAACTGTCATTATCACGGCCAATTACTTAGGATAGAGTGTATATTAAATAAGGGTAAAATTAGTAAGTTCTTAAATTTTAAGATAGAATTGCAAATAGGGAAAATGATAGAAAAAGAACTTTAAAATTGCAAAATCTCAAATCATGTTTGTTATCAAGAATTAATAAAGTAATGGCAAGACTTAATAAACAATTCAGAATTGATTTTATGGAGCATATTATCAACTCGTAGACTCATAAAATCACCCTGTGCACTAAAGGTATAATCAACTTCATTTGATAAACAAAAGAAAAAACATTAATTCAAAAGAAATACTCATAGTACGTGCTCTCATATCTTGTTATTTGATGATATTATTTATAGCTACAAAATAGAAGGAGAAGATGCTGTTCGTATTTGTTTCCAATTTTTTTCTCCCATTCTTCAATATTATTTGCATGATGGGTTTCTGCTGTTAATTTATGCATTGCAGGCGATATTACTACAGCATTTTCCTTGAATTATCTGACATCACCATGCCCCTTATAAGAGCTATTATTGATCAAGTGAGTGAGGCTATCTCTTTCTTTTTGGTTTGCTTGATTGGAAGGTCTTTAGGACTCATTTACACAGGCATTAGGCAGTCCCTCAGGTGGAAGTGAGATAAATTTTACTGCTTTTTGCAGTGCCATTATATCTTTATCATTTGAGCAAGTATTATCTTGTTCCGATTTATTTTGGCTGTTTGAGGGTTCCTAAGTTTTAACTGTTCTGTAAATCTGAAAGTCCAGTTCCACTAAATTTGAATTTTAGCTCGACTTGAGGTAATAGCAAATAGCATTAAATGTTAATGTTACTTGGTCGGAGCACCAATATGAAATAGTTTACAAAGACAAATGTAATGTAGCGACGAAGATGATATGACATTACTAAGAACATCCATCCTGCTTTAGTAAGGTGGGAGGTGCTGAAGAGTCTATGGGAGTTGTAATGTGCTCCATTTAAGCACTCGAGCCTAACAAAGATGGAAAGATGCTCATGTCCAGAAAAATCAATACATTTTTAGGCTGATGCCTCGGTCAAAATACAAATTGTACAATATTATGATACGTTATTGCGTGCGTTTTGAGGTGGGAATCAACTATGTGTACAACAATAATATCCTAAAGATTAATAATTATATGCGTTATTCTTAAAGTGTTGCGATATGACCTCTATCACGCCAATTCATGGATATAGTTCTGTGATATAAGCTTTTGGGGATGAGATGCAGTTTGTTTTAGGGATAATTGGGATAAAAGACCTATTAGCAAACTTATAACAACAACAATAAACTTTATTAGGTAAGAATCGTATGATGCTAATGTATTAGGAATGAAAAGATAGAGAAATGCCATTGTTTCTATCAACATGTTCAAAAATATATTTGAAACATACGAAGTTTAGCTCGTGACAGGGTACCTTGGCCTCTTATCAAATTAGTATCGAGTTCGTTTCTTAGGTATGGAGAAAATTTTTGCTGGGACACTTTAGCCCTTTAAGTCGACGTGCCAGACCAGTGATTCAATAAATAAATAAATAAATAAATAAACGTATGTGACAAAAAGAAAAGGGAGAATTTCAAAAAAATACCATTTAAACTTCAAAATCTCAAATAGGTGATTTAACTATAAAATGATTTGTTAATTGCATTACCATTCTTGTTAATCCCATTACCGAACTTATTAATGGGATTTTGAAGTTTAAATGCTATTTTTTTGGCATTCTCCCAAAAAAAAAAGGACTTGGTGAAATATAGTTAGGTCTTAAGTAAGAGATAAAATAAAATAAAATTGTTTTATTGACTACTCTAAGAATAGGTCATTGACAAGTCTATGGGCTCTATTAACAAATTTTTAAAATTATTTTTTTATTTTAAGATTTTAAGAGATATTTTTTTATTTTTTCTCTTATTTGAAACGTGATTGTAGTTTTTCCTAGAATTATTGTTGGAGTTTCTGATTGCTGATATGACTACGTCAATTTGCGTGATGGTCATGACTACGTCAATTTGCGTGATGGTCAAAAATGAAGTAAAAAAGTTAACGCGTTTGTTTACTTATTTATTTACTTATTTATTTATTTATTTATGTATACCTATATCTAATGATAGTTTCACATATTGTGGGGTTAGGTAATGGGGCACTCAAGTTTCTTATTTTTTGTGTTTTATTTCATTATTTGTTTTGATGGTACCTAAATGCCAATCCCAAAATGCCGAACACTAACGAAGTTTCTTTCACTTGTGAGATGTCACCGAGTTTTTATTACCACTCCCTTAGAATTATGAGAACATTATAATAAGGTTTCAAGAAATAGATAAAATAAAAAAATAATCTTATTGATTACTTTAAGAACGGATTATTGACAAATTTAGAGATTATATTGATAAGTTCTTAGAATCATTTTTTCATTTTAAGATTTTAAGGAATCATTTTTTCATTTTCTTTCTTATTTAAAACTTGTAATTTTCTCTAGAATTATTGTTGGAGTTTCTGATTGCTGATATGACCACGTCAATTTGCATGATGGTCAAAAATGAAGTAAAAAAGGTAACGCGTAATTATCTTTCCTTTTTTTTTTTCCCAGAATACCACGATTGTTTACTTATTTATTTATTTATTACATTCAGAATACCACGTTTACGTATATCTATCTCTAATGATAGTTTCACATATTGTGGGGTTAGGTAATGGGGCACTCAAGTTTCTTATTTTTGTGTTTTATTTCATTATTTGCTTTGATGGTACCTAAATGCCAATCCCAAAATACCGAATAATAACGAAGTTTCTTTCACTTGTGAGATGTCACCGAGTTTTTGTTACACCAAGGAACAAAAAATTGAACCGGGCAATAAATCCGGTACGACATAGGTTTAAGGGTCAATGGTTCAATCGGGATACCGGTCATATTAAAATATTACAATTTATTACTGACAATATATATATATATTAATATATTTTTAAACTTCTATAGATAAAAATGAAGATCTTTAGAAAAAAAATGCTTAAAATTTATTAGTATTAGTTACCTGTACTTATACAATGATATCTCATTTTCTATAATTAATTAATTATTATATCCCCAAAATCTTTTTTTTTTTAGATTTGTTCTTTCTTTACTTACTTTTCTCTTCATCTTAGTCTTCAAATTTTCATTTTTCCTCAAAAATAGTGCGAGATAGTAGTTAGAGAAATAAAAAAAATGTATTTAAAAAAAATGGGGGACCGGTTCGACCAGTTTAACACTCCAACCGGCCTAGACCACCGACCGGTTCACCGGTTTTCCGGTCCAACCGACCAGTCCGGTCCGGTTTTTTTCACCTAGGAATTTTACAATGAATGGAGGATTGTTCAGGAGAATGATTTAACTCCAATTCAACATAAAAAGCCTCTCAATGATGTGCAGGATAACAGGTTCATCTACACTATCTATTTTCCTGTGAAAAACGTCCTATTACAAAAATTAAATAAAATACTGAAAGAAATAAATTGATTGGATGAAAGTCTACAATAAATAAAGAGATAGAAGTTAATTCCAACTTCCAAGTACAAAGTCATAACCATAAACAAATACATATAAAAGATCACTAATAAGCATAATTGAAGCCGTATAGAAGATCATTACACAAATAATACCAACTACGTAATAAAACAATTTGTTTTATAGTATTAATTTGAAAACAATAAATGTCAAATTCTATCTTCTCCTCGTAGGACTTCAAAAGAACGAATAACAAATATGGACACACAATCCACGAGGGAAAATAACCAAGTATAGCCGGAGGCCATGAAAGCAAGCGTGGACACACAGTTCACAAGAATAAGTAATCAAGCGCAGCCGGAGGCCATAAAACAAGCGCAAGTACAAAACCTACTAATAACAAGCATAAGAACGAATCCCACGAATATCAAGAGAGAAACGAATGTCAAGTGAGCTCGAGGTTAACTATGACGCGCCAATGACTAACAGTATTGTTGTTAGTAACCAGCGTTTTGTATTCAGTCCTCTTAAAAACATTTTCAAGCATGCTTGGGGTCAATTTACCAAAGCAATGAAAAGTTCTTCTTTCAATACCATTATAGCTCGTATCAAGTACAACGTAATGGAATACTTGAGCATGAATGTTCACGAAAAATATTTCACTTCTTTCAAATTCAATCTGTCGACAAAAACCCTTCCCAAATAATAAAACTTGTGTATAAACATTCCAAAATATAAGGCTATCTTAACATGAAAATTTCTGTGAGAAAATCAAAATTTTCATTATTAGCTTTTTCGTACATAATTATGAATTATACTATGAAGTAATAGTAGAAGAATAAATAACAATAAATAAAACCATCAATTTATACTCCTTTCAATATCAATAAAAACATGAAACAAATCCGATAAACTTTCATTAGCAAAATCATACTTGCAAAGATGGTAATTAACATGAAAATATGGTAAGTAGTAAAAACATCATTTATAAAAAATTATAATGGAATGTTATTCACTCACCTGTTGACTCCCAAGTGATTTTGATTTGCCTTTTAAAGAAAGCAAGCTGGCTAAAAATTTTCCTTAGAGCTATCTAATTATCTAAAAGAAAGAATTTCTATTAACTTTAAAATTTTCTTACATCAACTTCTTTTTCTAATTCCTTTATTTTATGGCCATCCTTTTCAAATATGCCTTGAACAGAAATTTCTCCCAACATACAAATATTAATGAACCAAAACAGTGAGAATTATTTAACCTCCACTTAATAATGCACCAAGATTATCACTCAATTAATCACCAATTTAAATTCAACTATACACACACACATGTATGTGCGCCTGTGCGCGCGCGCGTGTTTCTTCCTCAAGCTCTTCCAAACACAAGCAAAGTACTATAGGTTCTTCAAGTAATAAATTTCATTCCATAAATCCAACTTAGCCAAAGTTAATGCAACCAATCAAGCTTATTAACAACTAAACAGCTTACATAACCATATACAATTCCCAAAACTTGTCAGTACATCACAGAAAATAGAAGAATAATATTAGTTTTAGCTATTTATTTGGCTGTAAATCCTCATTCAAACATTTTGACAAACACCTTGTAGGCAAACAAGTTCATAAAACATGCTTCATAATTTTCTAAATCATTTTCCAAACCACTTCATGCATCAACGTAACAAAGCCTCACAAGACTCAATAATACTTATATTCATTAACCGAGCTAAAACCTTTATGCTTCGCTTGGTAGGGAGGAGTTCATGATAGAGAAGTGGAAGTAGAAGGGACTTCCACCATTTTGTATGTTTGGTACCATGGATCTTACTTCCACATGAAAGTCACTTCCATAAAAAATGATGGAAGTGAATTCCTTGGGTAGACCCATGGAAGTGAGAATTCATAACCATTATATCTTTATGCTCCCTTTGGTTCTATTTATAAGCAACTTTATCTCTCATAGGGTTAGTATTTTTTATAAGCAACTTTCATTTTGTGTCTAAAAGTGTAATCTTCTTTTTCCTATTTTACCCTTATTAAATATATATTATTTATAATTCATTATCACACACACCAAAAGTTATATTGAGGAGAAGAGAGATAGTTATAATTAATTTATAAACAACTTTCTCTCTCATAGGATATTTTAGTATTTTTATATTACAAATATATGTTTCGATTAAAAATTATATCTTACTTCCACCATCATACCAAACATACTTTTAAACCCCACTTCCATCATCATTTCCACTTCCAATTCTCTAAAAAATCTTCCATTGTACCAAATAGGGCATTAAAGTCACTAACATAATTTTGCATTGAAAGAGAAGAACATGAACCATGAAAAATCAAATAATATATTTTTTTGCAAGCTTCCATCAAGGCACAATCATAAGAAGAATAAGTTACAATAAAATACCTATCAATGATCCGGCAAGTCAATACCCTAATTGTACGAGAGAAGGGAAGTGAAAGTGGAATTAACATGTTTACTTGTTTGGTTGATTAGAATTGGAAGGAGGGAAGTGGAAGTAGAAGTGGAAGTGAAAGCTCCAATTCCATCAAAATAGATGGAAGGGGGTTCCATCTCAACCCCATGAGAACTGAATGACTTTCATGGAATTCATATTTTTTAAACTATTATACCCCTAATAATTTAACATATTGTCAATTTTATCCTTATCATTATACTCGTCCAATCTTCTCCCACCTTAAAGCCTTCCCAAGCATCCCCATCCCCAGCGATCTTCAGCATCCTTGTCTCTGCCTCTCCAGCGATATCCGACGTCCTCCCCCAGCAATCACCGGCATTGTCCTTCCCCTAAGATCTCCGACGTCCTCATCTCTCCCCTCTGCGAGTCATCGTTGTGATCTCCGACGTCACTCATCTTCCACCCTTTGCGAGTCTTCTCACCCTTCTCCGACCAGGATGGTGCTTGTTCTTTGTTGCCTTCACACCCAAAATTTCTTCGATTTTGACTTGTCCTTTAATTATCAATCTGATTGTTGTTTTTTATTTCAATAAATGAGCACTAATTTTTCTATAAAAGCTATGAAATTTGGTTCGGCGGTGAAGATTTGGGAGTAAAGGTCGAAGAAGAATGAAGGTGAAGGGTCGATGTGATGAAGGGGAAGATTTGCACGCTTGGATACTGTGGAAGGGAAGAGTTTGACGATGGCTGAGAATGGCCTCTGTTCTTCAACTCCCACAGTCTCCATTTTTTGTCTTCTACCTCGACTTTTTGGTCTTATCTCTAGATTTATTTGTTTGATTTTTGGTTTAATTTCTTGCTTTTTGTGGGGGTTTGATTTCTTGTTATTCTCTTTCTCCATGGCTATCAAGGTTTTTTGTCGTTGTTGTCGGTGGAGGATGGTGGCTGTTTTACGATGGCCCCTGCCTGTGTCAGTGGAGTGTTGAGTTTCTATAAGGAGGGCATATTAGTCATTTCAGATTTAAAATTATTAGATTAATTAAAAATTATATGATACTTCTATGATAATACCAAACAAACTTATTAATCTTTACTTCCATTTCTATTTCCACTTCCAATTACACTTCTATTTCCATAAAATCTCTTCCACCAAACCAAACGAAGCATTAAATCCTTCTCTACTTTGAATGCCCAGCCCCGATGAAGAGAAGGAGAAGAAAACAACTTGTCACCAACAATAGCAAACAACAAAGAGAAAAAGGGAAGAGGTGACATTATTAAATGCACACAAAAGTGGCGACACCTTCAGAAAAGGAGCTAGGCACTGCAAATTGAGGGCAAGACGTGGAGGAGATGCCAAAGATGAGAGGCGCGGGGTTTTTACCCCCCCCCCCCCAAAAAATTTTTTTTTTATTATACAGAGTATTATTTATGCCAAAATGAAGGAAGAAAAAAAAAACCACTTAAGATAAGAGAGTGGGGAGATATTTTCATAGTTTCGCTTAAGAATAAAAATATTTAAATGCCAAACTAGCATTAACACATAAATCTTGTAAAAGAGATAATATATATTCTCTAATAATTTTTAATTCTCATTTGATGCTTTTCAACTAAGTTTAAATATAACAATGAGAAATTATACTAATTATTTCTCACATACATACATACATATTCAACTTGAAATTTATCTTTTTAAAATTTGAATTTATTTATTTATAAATGTATATTTAAACTACAAATAAAATATACCTAACTTCTCTTTTATATTCTATGCAAAAATTTTAAATATAAATATCAAATATTTATATCTAATTATATTATTAGTATACTACTATTATTGTTGCTGCTATCAACTATACCCATTGTTTTTTCTCTTCTTTCTTTTTTCTATTTTTTTAAATTTTTTTAAACTTATTTCATCAATTAATCAATAATTGTTCACCTTAAGAATTCTCAAGTAATTACTAGGTCATTACAGTCTAGATAATGTTATATTTTTTATTCGATAATGGCATACAAGATTGTCTCTCCAGAGAATACTTGCGTGTAAACAAAAAATTTAATGTTAAAAAAAGTTAATATAACCAATAAAATTTATAATATAAACCAATAATAATATATATATATATTTTTCAGATAAAGCATTTTTAACGATTAAGATATTAGATAGAAAATTTAATATCTTCTAAATTGGTCTATTTTACTTAGAGTTAATTTTATACAAGATTATATAAATCAGGAAAAAAATTAATAATTTAAATGGTATATTGATGATATTATACTCTAGTATTTTTAAATTTTTATTTTGGTTATTTGTTCTTATAAATAATTACAATTTTTTCGGCCATTCCAATAAATATCTTATACTCTAGTCTTTGGATCTAATTTCCCCTAAATTCTTCTTATTTGTAGTTTTTTACCATACTTTTTTATTTGTAGTTAGAAAATGTAGTAATAATGTATTCATTATCATGTTCAAGACGAAAGATAATAATTGCATGTCACTAAGATGAAATGTTGGCTCATCCACGACAGTTGGAACAAGTAATATGAATATATGATTTCCCAAAATATAAAGAAAATGACATCAGTTACATTCAACCTCCTATCATTAATATAAAATATATTTAGAAAGTTAATCTTAATCCAATAAAATATAATACCTATTTTTTATATTTTTCAATTTTTTTCTAATAAAGGAAGATTATTAAAATATGACATATTAACTAACTTTCTTAATCTAATCAAATTAATATATCTTCTATTAAAGACCATAAGGGTATAATAGAATTATATTATTTTCACGCTAATATAGTCATATGAGAGAGGGAGAGAGAATTTCACCAATTCAAACTTCATAACATCAGTACAATTATAAAGATTTCATTATTTATTGAATCATTTAATGACTTATTGCAGCAAATCATGTAAACCTAAAAACAACATCATACCACCTTCTATTTTCAATATAAGATCCAGTTTATAGTGTAATTGATAATACAAATTAGATCATATATTAGGGACAGGAGTATAATTTATACATAAATGCTAGCTTCACCCTCACCAAATTAACTAACAAGCATATAGTAGGTAGTAGCCTCATTAGCGTAAGCACACCAAATTAAAGATCAAACGAAGCAAATTGAAGAAGGCGTGAGCAGTGCTGAAATTGAGGCATATGAAGCTCATCCAAGGTGACCCATGCCTCTATTGATCCATCCCCATGTCTTGTGGGCATTAGACTGATCACATTCTTTATAGGAACTCCAATGGTACACACCCAAGTTGGCTTCCCCATCCAAAGTTTGCTTCATAAAAACCAAACCTTGTCCAGCTGCTAAAGCTATAATAGGGAACACCTTTTTCCCTCACCAAACACATCACTTGTTTCAATGATTTAACAACCTCAACAACCCCTCCTCCTTCAAGCTTCCTCACATATTCTCCATCCATTCCCTTTATGGTTTTCCTCACTACCTCTGCCAAATCTTGCAGTTCTACCTCCCTTCCCACCAATGGAGAAACAGCTTGTTGCCACACATTACCTGTAATTAAAACCACAAGACAGCATACAGAGTCACTAATAATAAACTTTAGGTGATCTCAAAGTTTAAATGAAAGCTACCTACCTATGGAGTTTTCCGGCAACGGGGGTGCCATGTGGCTACGGATATTGACTGCATGTGACACCATGGATTGATGAGCTCCTCCTGCAACTTCCATGGCAGATTTCCATATGAGAGCAGTCACGGCTTCAACTCTAGTGGGTTTAGAATTACAGCCACCAGAAACCAATTTATCTCTGAGTTCACACAGGCTTTTTCCCCTAAACAAAAATCTCCCAGTGGAAATATTCTTGTCGCCAATCATCCCACTCGCCATGTTCATCTCTATGTCTCTTCCTGGGAAAAGCAGAGGAGCATCCATATTGGGAGGAGAATCGGAAACGTCATTTCCACCTGCCTCTGCTTTTGCAGACCAAGCTTGAAGGAATGAGGCTATGGTTGCCCCATCACAAACCTTGTGTGAAATACACACGCCAATCCCCACACTTGAACAGCTAAACTCAGTAACCTGGACTTGCATTATAAAAGGATATTCCTCCTTATTCTCTGGTTTGGGGCTGTAAGGATCCAATGGAAGAAACACTTTAATCTGATTGGGTTGCGGATTATGGTTATTACTCTGCAGAAAATGTGAGAGCGTAAGTGAAATTCTAGCCTCAAGATACAGAACACCTTCATCGATGAAGTTGCAATCCACGTAGGCATGGCTTTTATTTCTTTTGAATCTTCCGCAAAATGGATAGTAAAGAGTGAGAACATGTCATAAAGAATCCTTCAACTTATCAGAAATAATGGTGAAATCATGATCAGTAGGAGAATAAAAAAGGACAATGGGAACGTAAAAAGGAGGAGCTAACTGATCGAGGAGAGAGACTTTGAAGTGTTGAAGGTGAGAAGGGGTTGGGGATGAAGGCTTTACGATGCTTTGGGATACAATCTCAGCTCTCGCTACTTCTGCCATTTCTTCTGCAGATCGGCCTGGGAGAGCTGGTTAAAACTTTAAATACAAAAAACTTCAGAGGGATAGGTAGGTAGAGAGGCACTTGGATTAGGCTTAGGCAATCCATTAGGTAGGAAATAGAAAAAGTTAACTTTATAAATACGTTTTCAACTATAATTTTGATGTCAAAGTTAATTGAAGCCGGAACCAAATTCAACATAATTTAAAATATATTCATCTAATCTTATTTATAAGGTATTTTTAGCATGTTTCGTATAGACAAAAAAAATTTTAAATTTCATTAACTATGTCATAAAATTTAATAACTTTCTAATTTTATTTTCATCTAATATACGTTATACCCCCAAGAGCATAAAATCAACATATACATAATTTAATGATGAGTAAAATTATACATTTACGTATATAATTCAATAAGATGCTTTATAAATGAAACAAAAAAAGTTCTGATCTACCTTATAAATAGGACAAAGGTACAAGACTCTGGCCCAATCTAAAAACAGGGAGAAGATATAAGACAATTTATGAGAGCTTTGTTTTGGATATATCACACATCTCTACATATGCTTAAAATTATTTATGTCAACAAAATTCGATTATGAATGATAAGAAATATCTAACTTGTATGCCTTAGAAATGATAACAGAAGAGGTAACTCTAAGTAAACTAACATGAAATTAATATGTTTAGGCCCGATATTTTTGTGTTAATATGCATCATCATCATCATCTCCCTAGCTAGCTGCTGCTGCTGCTTATTCACTTGGTTGAATCAACAAGGTATTTGCTATTTGCGATTATCCATGAATGTTCAAAAGCTTATGATCGTAGGTTACTTATGATATTCTCAAATATTTTGAGGATAATCTCTTTATGTATTTTAAAAGAATTTCACACCTAGCCCAGTCATATATCACATTTTTTTAACAATAGTGACTTAGTCATTTGTAACAACTTAAGTCAAAATACACAAGTTATAAATGAATCATCATTATGTACAATATAGATGACTTAACTCCCACTAATCTAGTGATAATATAAAACCTATATGATGTTCTCAATATAGTTATGTATGTAATCACATCATAATACCTTAACTATCACTATTGTGAGACTTGCTCATGACAAGATAAACTCCCCATTTTGCTGACTGAATTCTATCTATCTGTGACCATCCCCCCCCCCACACACTCACACACAGATATCCTTATGTCCAAAATGGAAAGATACCAATGACATTCCAAATCAAGATAGATATTTAACTACCATAAAGAGATGGAATGAATTATATATAAATACAGGAGGAAATATCTCACTAAATCAATTCCCTCTTTATAGAGAAGTTATAGCAAACAACTTTATTTGTATTACTTAATGTTGCATACTAGCAACTTAAACTTATGTTGTTGCTTACCTTACATTTATCATAAATTAATGCCTTCATTTGGAATTTACGGTCACTCTCAATATTTATGTTCTAGTCTAATTTGCAAAAGCACATCATGTAGCCATCATGAATTGCCAAATTTTAATCACCATTGGTCTCAACTCAATCTGTTGATAGATTGAAGCTCAACAAGGTGAGTCCCATGTAAAACCAATGTTCTACAATCAGAGGTGTCAATCCTCTGTATGTGATCACTTTCAATGAGTTTGATCACTCCCACTAATTGTGGCATTCCTAAATTGTCACACCCTAGAGTACAAAAG
The DNA here is from genome assembly GCA_037074505.1 of Albizia julibrissin. Taxonomy (NCBI): domain Eukaryota; kingdom Viridiplantae; phylum Streptophyta; class Magnoliopsida; order Fabales; family Fabaceae; genus Albizia; species Albizia julibrissin. The sequence continues at coordinate 42,067,518 of CM073487.1, forward strand.
CATGACTGACATGAAGTATAAGGCGACCTTACTTCATAAGCCCTATTAATTTACTAATTCTATTTATAATCAACAAGATCTACTTAATTAGCATGATAACAATTGAAATTATAATATTCATTCATAAATATTCACATGCATACACAAATAATTTGGTAGGTAAGTCTCATAACACAATTTATTACAAAAACAATTCAATAAAACATAAACAAATATCAAGTCATGAATATTTTCTCATGATGGAAGAGCCATACCGCAAGAATTCAAATATATAAAATATTTAAAATAAATATGTGCTAGGCATGTTTGTTGATATATTTCACAATATACAAAAGATAAATATTATCACTCATATATATACATATCTTGTTCTCTGTTTCTTTTTTTTCAACATTTTCATAGCCACATTGTATTTATCAAAACTAGAAATTATAGAAAATAATCTCTACTTCAATTTGAATAAAAATTTGATAAAAGATTTGCTTTTTAATAATACCAAATCATGGTGAAAACATTTTTCCTTAAAAACTCATTTTGTCAGAGGAACCAACACATGTGAATAACAAGTGCAGCACGGAGGCCACGAATAACAAGCGCAACACAGAGGCTATGAATAACAAGCATAGCATGGGGGCTATAGAAGCAAGCGTGGACACATAGTCCACGAGAGTAAATAACCAAGCACAGCTCGAAGCCACTAAAACAAGTTGTTGAAAATTGTGCCCTAGGGCCAATCATTGTACTTTGAACATTATTATTTGATAAATTTCTCCATTTTGTTATCCTATTATTCGCATGTTCACTGTGATAACTATATCATTGGATAAATAATGATGATTGTCCTAAATGTCCCTAGTCGGTCATCTATACGGGAGCAAATATGAAATAAGATCAGTATGACTTTGATAAGGTATAGAGATACGAATTAAAGTCTTAGACACTTGTAAGAGTACAAGGTGCTGGATCGATTTGCTATAAGAAAGCTGTATGGATTAAGTCATAAGCTTATCTTATGAATAACCACATCACTATGCCCTTTGACTTGAATCATCATGGATTCCTACATGAGAGTCCCTAAGCTTTAACCTAGTCAAAAGTAACCTTTGACCGGGTAATGATAAAGACTACAATCGGACTTGGTGGTTTTCATGCAGAAGAATATGAATGGCCAAGATGAAATTTGTCTCTCACATAAGTAGAGAGATATTATTAGGCCTCTTGATGAGTGAGTTTGAGAAATGTATGGCCATACTATGATGGAAAGAAGTTTTCATTTCTATTGTTAGACTACTCAGAAATCGGGAAAGTAATAGTCAAGAATAAGAATATAACATTGTCTATGCCTTATCTTTGGCCCAAATATCATTAACAAAAGGGACGTGACAGGGTTAAATGACAAATTGTATTGTGTTAACTATCCTCATATGAATTGGATAGTCATAATGTCTAGCTAGAGGCCGCTTGCGACTTGTGGGTTAATACAGTTATTGGCCCACTGCCAACTTTGTATGGGCCTACAGGGTTGCACACAAGAATAGTCAAACACGAGCTATAATGTTCCGATTCATTGAATTTAAGATGTGTCTAAGATTTGAATGAATACAATATTTAATCTAAGGTAGACAAATTTTATATATAAATGATATAAAATTCATAAAAAGAAAAAAACACACACACAGACACATTTTATTATGTAGTGTTAGTTTCAGATTTAATTTTATTTGATAAATTAAATAATTAACATTGATAGAGATATAATATCTCAGATTTAATTTATAAAGATAAATTAAATCTATTTCCATTGGCTCTATATTCAAATTAAATAAATAGGTTAGATTAAAAATGTTGAACATATTTAATTAAACCGAATTTATTTAATTAGCTCATCAAAACAATTAAGTATTAATTGATTTCAAAATGAATTAAGATTAATTTTGAACATTCAACATAGCTTTTATTTAGTTATAAAAACAAAGGGGCTATATAATCCTAGAGTAGATGAAAAATAGAGAGCCACAAGAAAAACCCTAGAGAGACATTGGAGGCGCTGACATGCTGTCCGTTGGAGACGTATTCGTGTGAATACCGGTAGAGGGAGCCAATATGATATGTTAGTTCCTAGAGATCGAAAAGGCATAACACGAAAAGATATGATTCAAAGTACTCGATTTAAACGTCATTGATAGATCCACAATTGAGATTAGTAAACTTTTGCAATTTTAAATTTCCACTGTGCCTGTCAATCCCAACAGAAGAGTGGACACAAAGTCCACGAAAGTAAATAACCAAGCATGACTCAAGGCCATGGAATAAGCATAGGTACTAAACCCATGAATAACAAGCAAGTGCTAGTTCCTCTGATAAAAGCATTCACAAAATTATAAATAAATAAATAAAAAAGCATTCCTTTCAGTTTATGGAAAATTGCTCTTGTAGAAGATAAGTTCTACAAAATATTCATAATTCATATTTTCAAATTTCTCCCATAAACTTCATAATCACATTACTTAAATGGATATGTGAGACAAAATTGTTGAATGAACAAAAATACAATAAACAAATCAAGATTTCAATTAGAACAGTTTGTCATCAGCTTCCAACTATACCACTTCTCAATCTCTTACTATACCAAAACAAAATATGAATACTTCAATCAAAGTGTATTTAAAATTTCCATAACATCTCATTCAGTAAAACATTTAGTTCTTGCATTATATTTTATATTCCTTCCACATTTCAATTTTCCTTGAAGCAAAACTATTGACATTTCTTTCTCTTTTGTACTAAGAATTTAGATAATCCATTTAATAAAAGTTCTTTTACTACCTAACTCGTAACTTGAACCTCAACTTTTCATTTTTAACTCCATACGCTTGAATATAAATCTAACATACTTGTCCTCCATAAAGTTTCATGTATATTCCTTTTTTTTTTTTTTTTGAAAAAAAAAACTCAAATGGATCAAAAGAAACATCCTTCCCCTTCAACTAATCAAAACAGAAACATAAATACTTTATTACACAAAAATTTTATTTAAATTTCTAATACTTACAAACTTGGTTTCTCTCACTTGCACCCTATACAATTTTTCATTTTGGATACATTGAAAGCAATACAATTGGCAAAATCCTATTCCTCTCCCGTCGTCTTCTTCTTCTTCTTCTTTTTTTTTTTTCTTTTGCCCGAAACATGCTATGGGCAAGGATACATTATTTTTAAAACACATGATCAAGCCTTTAACACCTCATTATCATTGTTCTAACTTTAAATCATCATCCTAGCATACCAGCTTTTTGAATTCGGACAGCATGTAAGCCGAACTTGATCTGCTTCCTAAGTGCTCAAAATCATCAAAAAAATTCCCACAATACCAACAACATAGCATCATAACTTGTCTCTTACCTAACTCCCTAACTTGTTTGCTTTGATCTCTCTCTCTCTTGTTCCTCTTGCCAACAGCTATTTAGGGAGGGTTTTAAGCATGAAAACAATATTCAAACAAGAAAGCAAAGCTTGCATGATGATTATGAGGTAGGAAATTACCTATTTCCACTTGATTGTACAAGCATTTCCTTCATCTTCTTCCTTCTCTTCTCTCTAACTCACCCTCACGGCTCTCTGTTTTTCCCCCCAGCTGGTTTTAGCCGACCCACTCCTGAGGCGTTTTAGGGACTTTAGATGACTTTTTTCCAATTATTAACACAATTGGAAAATTGTTTCAATTCCACTTCCCCTAGAAATATTAATTTAACGGCTGCCAAAGATGAAGTGGCCCAAATTCTTCTTTCATTCTCTCATCCATAAGATTGCCCACTTACGTCCTTTAGAAGGTCATGGATTGCTCATCCAAAGCCTAATTGTCCCATTAAATTTTAATTTTTGAAATTCATATGGATTAATCCTCAACAAATGTGTTTTTCAAGATTCTTTGATCATATAACCAATTAGCAACGCCAATATTTTACATTTATTAGGAAGCAATCGCGGAATTTTTCTCAAGCTCAAATTTGATCACTAAGTATTTTTCTCATAATTTTTTAAAAATTGCCTTATTCTTAGATAAAATGCCCATAAAATATTCTTAAAGATAAACTTTTCATTTCTAGGGCATGAAACTATTTTTATAAAGTCAACTTAACCTTAAAATAAATTTTCCTTATTTATTCCCAATTATTTGAGACCTCCTAATATTATTCATAATTAAATGTGACTAATTAACCAAAATTCTAATAATTCTTTAAAATTTCTTTTTGAGATAATTTCACTTATATCTCAATTAAGCCTCAAATATATCACATGGAATTATTTTATACCTTTACACACACACACACACACACAACCCTCTCTCATAAGATCAACATATATATATATATCTCATTATGCCTTTAATAAAACTATTATTTATCCAGGAACACCTCCTAGTGTTGTAAAAATTCTGTATAGTTATGGTTTAATCCAGACTACATATCCCTCATCAACCATGGAAGAAATAGCTGACTTACCAATCCCATTAAGAAATGTTGTAAAGACTTATTTTGGAATTATAACTCAACATCAAGTATTCATCAGGTGTTATTCAACTATTGTAGAAATGAACGGGATTACAGTAAGTTATGATGAAATGCCATGGGTATATCATACAAGTCAATTAACTTGTATTTATTCCCTGGGAAAGACCAGTAGTTTTGACAAAGTCTTCTATAATTGGTTTGAAAAAATAAAATAAAATGGAAAATACTGATGAAACTAGACAAAAGATATACCACTTATGATCAAAATATCCAAATCATGAATGCCATTATTGCAAAGAATAGGAAAAAGCAGAAAATGAGCAAAGAATCCCACTTGATCCTAATTTGATTTAATGATGGAAAACAAAGAAAAAGATGATGCACTGAAGAAAATAAAAAAAGCAGATAAAGAAGATCAGACAATGAATAAAGAATTAGAGGTACAAGAAAAGAAAATTCTTAGAAAGATTATGCATATAAGAAAAGAAGTCTCAGCAGAAGCCAACAAAAAAAAAAAAGAAACCACGCATGACCGACAGGAAGGACAGGCATGACAAGTCTATAGGAAGATTCTTGTAAACCAAGGTTGTAAAAATAACTCGAGTTATGTAACAAGGGTTGGAATGCCAGCTCTACCAAATCTATATAAAGCCATGTCATTTCCTGAGTAGATCATTGAATCTCTTACAAGCTTCTAAATATTGAAGTTTTGTGAACTTTCGAATTCTCTCAACCCTCTCTTGTAAATTTTCTCATATTAATAAAAGTTCTTTCAGTAATCTTCTGTGTAGCTACATACAAATAAGAAACCTTTGGAAAAGCTCAAATAAAGGTATGTGTGACTAACTTCTTAATAGGGTTTTAAGGGAATAGTTTTATTTGATTCAAAACAAAGCATGATCCTATAAGGGATTATAGGGTTTGTGTTCTTATAATCATTATTATAAGAAAAACATTACAGTTATGCCTCCAGTAGGAAATAAAGGAAGGTTGTGCTAAAATGATCTGAAGGAAGAAGGTTAGAGATCCAATGGGATGCTCTGAAACAATATCTATGTATGAAAGAGGACATAGATCCTTCTATAGCCCGGATCATCTTTGGTCAAACTCTAGAGTGTTTTTCTTATCTCTTGATTATGAATTCTCAAACCCTATCTGATAAAACCATTAAAATAAGAGAAAATAGAATTTGAAGCTAAATTTAAAACACCAAAAAATACAGGATTTGTATCACCACCCATAGATCAATTTGAATATGGTTAGATTTGGATTATAATAAAGAAAATGAGATAGTATTAGAAGAATGGACTAAACAGTTAATAGCATTAATAGGAAAACAAATAGAAACAACAGCGGAAAGTATGTTAATAGAAGAAACTTTTCTAAGAAATGTACATAGTTGGTGGAAAAGTAAAACACAAGAATTTAGATATAATGTTATAACAGTAATAGAAGCATAAGAAACAAGAAGAGAATTTTATGCAATATTAATAAGAAAATATAAGCAAGTTTTCAGAAATGAATTTGTAGGAAGAAGTGTAGGAGCTGAAGAAGAAACAAAAATAGAAAAGGCATTATAGTATTTACACCAAATAGAAATATGCTCATTAGACCGAAAATACTTAGGCCAGTATATTTGTGAATATAAAAAATATTATTATGAAGCAAGAGACAAATATTTTATTTAGAAATGTTTTATAGAAAATTACCAAGATTAATATCAGAAACAATCATAAGAGATTATTATAAAGCCTTTGGAGGAAGACAAGATTTAATACCCTATATAGATACTATGGGAAGAAGAGAAAGTTTTTTAAGAGACTATTTATCAGATAAATGTAAACGAGCATGGAGAAATATAAAATATTATATGACAAATAAAACAATTTTAAATTGTGCAAAATTAGAAAAACCCCGGTGGGGATGTGAAAAAGAAAGAATAAAAAATAAAAAGAGAAAAGAGCTAGGAAAATATAAGAAATATAAATTTAAGAGATACCAAAATTTTTTTTTGGCAATAAGTACAAACCAATAAAATATTTTAAGAAAGGAAAAAAGAAAATAGATTATCATAAAAACCCTAAAAAATGTAGATGTTATAATTGCAAAAAAATAGGTCATATATCTACAAATTGTAATGAACCAAAAAATAATAGTTATGAGAATATTAGAAGCAGCAGAAAAGTATGATTTAGAACCTTTAGAATTTGAAGAACAAGTATATAGTGACATAGAAAATCCAGAGATAGAAATATATAAATTAAAAGAATTAAGTGAAATTGAAGAATATGAATATGAATCAATGGATGAAGATAATTATAAATGTTACATGATGAATAATATGGAAGAAGGACAATCTAGTAATAATGATAATACATAACAAGAAAATGAAGAATATAGGAATGTAAATGAAGGATTAGTAGAAAAGAGAATGACATTTAATCAGAAACAATATGATAAGATTAAAGGAATAAAGCTAAATATGAAACCTGAAGAAATACAAAATGAAACATTTATGGATAGAGTAAATAAAATGTTTAAAGCTAAGAAAAATCATAAAAGACATTGTGTAATATTTGAAAAGAAACATCCTATAGAATCAATATTAACAAAATGAGTTTTAAGAATCCCATTAATTAGCAAACAATTGATATAAAAGGAAATAAAAAAGTTACCATTTAAGGATGCAGTTACAGAAATATACATAGCAAGAGTAAAACTTTTAGTAAAAGCTTATTTTACAGAAGGAATAAATTCACCAATAGAATTATTAATAACGGATGGAAGAATAATAAGTAACGTACAAGATAGTATATTATGAATGTTAGCTTGAAACTTAATATATCAAAAACTAAAGTTTACATTAAACACTAAGTTTGCAATTTCTAGAAATGATGAACATATAAATCAATCAATAATGGTATATTATAAATTAGGAGGAATAAGATTACTACTAGGAGCAAGAACCATAAGTATAACAGCGATAATATGATTAGTATTTACGAATGAACATAATATTTATAATAGATCACAATAAAGAATAAGTATAGAAAAACATTTTATGCCAATATTACAAGAAATACCTATAGATCCTACATCAATAACAATACCAGAACAACTAAGGATTGAATTAGACAAAACAATAAGTTGTAGAGGAATAAGCCTTAGGACAATGGAAACGAATAATCAAATATGACAAAGGTTATTAAGAGTTTCATACACCAACCAGTCTAAATATTAATCTAAGCCCTCATAGATTAAGTATAGAAAATATAAGACCAGTAAGTAAATTAAGTGGAACATTAAGTTTTAATAATGATTACTAAGTAAATTGATTAGCAGAAATACTAATAGCTTTAAATTTGGCTGAAATAAAACCATCAAGTAGTAGAAGTATAATAAGACAAAATATTATAGATATAGAAATAAAGAAAGAAGCAGTATGGATAAAACTAAGAGTAAGAGTAGATGTGGAAAGAGAAGAAAGTATAATACACTCAAAATATGTAGATAATAATATAAAAACAATAGATGAAGGAGAAAAAATAGAATCTATAATAAGATTTAATAATAGAGATATGATAGAAGTAATATTTGGACTAAGAGAAAATATGATTAATTACCCATTAATATCAGCAAAGGATTTTTTAGACAAAGTAAAACCATAAGGTGTACAAAATGACAGGATAGTAATGAATATAAATCATATAACAATTATAATACCTAAAGTTTTTTAATGAATGAAAGACCAAGAATATTGAGAATAGATAGATATAGAGTAAAAAACCAATGGATAATAATACCACCAACAAATAGATGTTTTATAAAATATATGATAAATAGATGTAGAAGGTTCAATAATCAAGATAGGATAACATATAATAATACAAAAAATAATTGTACAGAACAAGGTCATAGAATAAGATACCAGGCAATGTTAAGAATTAGAGGAAGAAATGATTATGCTGTCAAGAGTATAATATAGGAAATCTAGCTATACTATATATTGGTAAAATTTAATTATGAAAAATATAGATCCAAAAAATACCATGCATTAGAAGATACAGGAGCAAACCTAACAATAGCAAAATATAATATATTACCACCAATAATGTGAAAAAGGAAAAGTAGAATGTTAAAGATGGAAAGTGAAGGAAAAGAAACACATATAATAGAACTAGAAAAATTAAATATACGAGTACAAATTGGACATTGTGAATTAGTAATTAAGACATTCAATCAGTATAATGAACCATCATGTGATGTGATATTAGGACTAGATTTTATAGAACAATATTATCCTATACATATGATTAAGAGAGCATTTATATTAACAACATCTTGTAAACATGAAGTTTGGGGAATAAGAATAGAAATTCCTTTTAGAAGAAAAGAAAAAAAATTTCAAAGGAAGAATAATAAAAATGAAGTACAATTCTTACCTAATAATGATCCAGTACAAATTAAATATATGTTAGCAACATTAACTGTTATATATATATATATATATCATTTGAGGCTATTACACATATACATAACATATAAATTAAATATTAACCACAAATGAAATAATTATACTATTTATGTTTAGGGTTGTTGCATGAATAATTTGACATTTCGAAATAATACACAAAACTGTAAAATAAAATGGACAGCGCACTTGAATTCCTAATACCTCTCCGCATTTTCACCAAAATATGCAGTCTTTGTAAAATCCTTTCCTTAATACTGTAAAATCCTATTATTATAACTCAATTCTCCAAAAGTCTACCATGGTAGAAAAAGAGTTCAACTAACCGTTTGAAAACTCTACCATGGTTTATAAAATTTACAATGGAAAATAAAACCCTTTTTCTTTGCTAAATAGTATCCCATCAGATATTAAAATATCCTTATCAGATCAAATTGTGGATCCACAAGTTTAGAACACATCATAAGCCATACAGGCCTTCTAACATCATCAGAAGCAATTAAAAATTTATAGATAATATATCAAGTTCTCAGAAATAGATCAGAGTATGCAAGATGAGCCCTAATGTGGCATTATACAATAATCCAACATATATTAAAAAGATGGAAGCACTACTTTTATCAGAAGTAGTTTAAGCTTCCGGAGTCTTTCCTGATGGACCCGCACGACAACTATCACCTGGAAAAATGTTAAATCAACGGGGTGAGACAAAAGCCTCAGTAACCAACAATCCATCTCATCGGGCATACAAGTATGTGCCCGTGAGATGCCAAGTGGGACAGTAATAAAAGTATAACATTATTAAAATATCACTTGTCCATACGAATAATTTCATAATAATTCACAATATCATATTCTCATTCTTATATTTACCATATAAGTGTATAAGAGTCAATACATAATAATTTATTTTCTTTCCTCCCTTATTTCCTCTCTACCTTATTTCCTCTTACTGAACCCATAGGCTAGTACTCACCCATATGACTGGTAGCTAACTCAACAAGCTCACCGATCAAGTGATATGGATCGGCCAAAATCCACAGAGCACAAGACCGGACCATGGGTTCCCCCTCTAAATACATTAGTGGGGTGTCATAGCCCTATGGAATACAAATGGGTCAAAGGACTAACCAGTGTACACCTGGATGTCCACCACCTTATTTCCTCTTTTGTACAAGAATTCACCCCTTTATTTCCTCTTTGAGTAACCTCCCATTAATTTCACATCCACCATCCCCTATCTTATCCATATTATGTGATTATGACATGTCATTATAATTTCATAATTATCAAAAAGGATCTTTCCAATCTCATAAATAAATACCAACTCATATAATATAATATTGCTAGTCATTTTCTCCATGAAAATAAGTCCCACAAGACAATTTCATTAACAACATATTTTCCAAAACCACATCATATATCAGCAGCCATATTTATAAATCTGCGTAATTAAAATTACTCACAAATATTATACAAGCATGTACAACAAGAGGAAAGTGGTTACCTCTCGCCAAACCTATTTATTACCACACTGCTCCTAATCCAAGAGCTCAAGTAAATGCCAAAATCAATCTACCACAATTAATTTACTGCCCATTAATAACTCTACAAAATTCCACATAATCAAAATTATAACTTATATAAAATTTTTTAATAATAATATATAATATATTCTAAAAACCGAAAAATAACAGTTTGGGGTTTAAATTTTAGAAATGACCGTTCAGTCCTTCAAATATCGAAAATGACATTTTAGTCTTCCAAATTTCATAAATGACAGTTTAGTCCTATGAATTTCATAAATGACAGTTTAGTCCTCTGAATTTCAAAACTAAACCAATTAAAATTTCAGTAATACCATCATTAATTCAAATAAAGATTTTAACCCATATTTAGTCGGTTAAAAAGTCCTATATATAATTATTCATAGACTAATTATATAGAAAATTCGTTATAAAATCTTATACCAACTAAATAAGAAAAATAAACCGATTAAAATTAGCTATTAATTATTCTCTACATTTTTATAGCCTTATACTAACAAAACTCAAACTTATTCAAAATGCTAATCTTAAAATATTTCTCTAATCAGTACAATATTATCCTTATTAGAAAGAGAAAAATACATGGAATAATTTTCATGAAAGAAATTTGCTGAAAATAAGTTATTTTAGCTATCTAAATAATCTTATAAGATAAATAACTTACCTCAGAAAACCTTAAATAAGCTCTTTGTTCTCTTCCCGTTCTCTCCCTCTTTTTCTAACTCTTCTTTCTCATAAAACCGCACATCTTGTGCGGTTTTATAGAGAAATTAAGGGGATGTTGGGAGTGGATAACCACTCCCTCCATCATCAATTTATTATTCTCGTGGGCAGCCTTCACGCTGCCCACGTTGTAATATAATATATTATAAATATATAATATAATATTATAATATTATAATAATTTTTTTTGGATGTTACAGTCTTTATCTTTCAGAATATTTTCCTTTCACACTCTTCCTTTTATAAGACAATTCTATGTGAAAGTCTATTTTAAATCAAGGTTCAAACCTTTGAGATTTCAAAAGGATTTAAACAAAAAATTTCATTAGAATCTCATCAAAAATATAGTTGTCTTTAGTGTATCATTCTAGAGGAAAATTATATCATCTAACATGTCTATTAATATTATGTTTCTTTTTACAACAATTCTACCTATATTAGGTGAGTTCAAGTATGAAGAAACTTTACATGTAGAGTAAGTTCCAGTTCACTAATGATGTACTTGTCATGTCACCCATATCCTTCAACTAATTTCATTATATTAATCTGTTTATCATATTAACCACCCAATTTTGTTTTGTATACTCCAAATGAGTAAAAGGACACTACTCAAATGTAAATCAAATAGCATCTGGGTATTGTGAAATGTCAACTATAAGAAGAGATGAATTATTTTACCAATTAGAACATAATCAATGGCGTAACAATTATGAGAATTTCTAAATTCATCATTTAGCCTATAAGCAACATTTGACTTTATTCTATCCTTATATATATGTGATGACCAACCCTTAAGATTAATTTAATAAGACAATTACATTTCATAATGTTATCTCACCTCTTATGCCAGTATCATTAAGTACTATAACTTTCTTGATGCCAATTTTATCCTAATGGAAGCAGCAATATTTATCTCGTTATAGGCTCAACAATTATCTCTAATAAATTCTATTAAATTAAAAAATTAAATATATAAAAATTATATGCTACAAAGTCAAAATAAAAAATTAATCATGCTTACAAAATGAATATAATAGTAAAAAAAACCCATAAAAAGTGTATGCTTACCAATGTAAATTACACAATTATAAATTCTTATCAAATAGGTCTACCTATAGGCAAGACAATAGTAGGCATGAATTTATCTTAAATTGATGAATCTAAAACATAGTTATATTTTTTAATATATGTGAGCTAGTTAGAAAATATAATGTCATTCTATTATAGCCTAATTAATATTCAATTATAATTATCTACATGTGCGTAAAGACTAATTATAACCATATATTTAATTACAATTACTATTCTATAATGCCATATGTGATTATAAATGTGCATGCAACAAAATTGAGGATGATGTGACTACTTCCCATGAAACAAACATGTTAACCACGAATATTATGTGCATTTAAAACATAAATATGAATCAATAACCTAATGAGAATTCAAACAATTTAATCAACAAAAGTGACTAAATAACCAAAATTATCCCACTTTGATTAAATTAATTAATCACTAATTGGAGTTGATGTTTTAAAAATTCCACAAGCGATTATTTATATATGTAACATTAAGGATACTGTGGTTATTCCCTTAGAAGCATGTTAATCATAAATATCAACTATGTGCACTTAAATTCTAAATATGTACAAATTTTTAATGAGAATTTAATTGACTAATTTAGTCAATAAAATGTGACCAAATAATCATTATAGATAAATTCTCCCACTATTTTGTGCATCCATATTAAATATAATATATGAACATCTTAATGGAGGGATTAATATCAAATAAATAAATTAATAACCTTCCCACTAATTTTTGTATTCAAAATTTTTTTAAAAAATCAATTTCAGCATATTCCAACTCAAATATAGTTTTTGTAAAATTCAAATTTTTGAAAAATTATCCAAAATTAATCACATAAACATTAAGGTAATTTAAATAATATACCAAAATAAAAATTTGCAAATTACCATAATGTAAAAAATAGCCAAAATTAATTTTTCCATATTTAAACAATTAAAATGGCACATAAAAATAATCATTCAAATATTTGATCTAATAAACCATTAATGGGATAAAATAGAAATTAAATCCAGACAAGCTTATGAAGACAAACTAAGTGGCCCATAACTATAATGGTCTTAATTGAAATTCAAGAATAATTTTGTAGAATAAAATCTTTAAGTCCAAGATAGTTTAAAAAAAAAACAAAATGGTCCAAAAACAACACAAACCCAAAATTTGAGCCCAAATATTAATTTTTCAAAAATTAATAAAACTATTAAAACAAAACACCAGCTTAGAAAATAGGAGTCCAAAAACGACGCTGTTCAAATAAAAAAAATTCTTTTATTTAAAGTAAATGGCCCAGAAAATGAAGGGGTCCAGCTCTAAAAAATGACGCAAAAATGAGAAAATAAAAAAACTAAAAAAACAGAGGCCCAACTCGGAAAACAATGATTGAAAGCCCAAACCAGATGGCCCAAAACGCACATCCAGCCCACTTGTCTTGTTTAGTGAAACGCTCCATTTCGCTAGTGGACTAAACGCCGCCAATACTGACAAGTCCAAGTGACGTTTTCAAGCGTCCAAGGCTCGAAATCCGGTGATTCTAATGTCATTTTTTTATTGCTTATGGCGGTGATGTTAGAGAATAGTTCAAGGTATAATATAGGCAACGATTCAACATATAACCTCAAGAATCAAAAACCCACATTTTAATTTAAATAGGAATAGGGAAATTACCAAGGTTTGACGGCAATCATGAATGGCAAAGCTCATAAAAATCAACGGCAAGGAGATTTAAGATAGTGATTTCATTAAAACCAGAGCCAAAAGCTATATGAAAACTTTCATGTTTGAACCAAAAAAAAAAACAGAGACGCAATGATAAAGAATCTTACGGTGATCTCAATGATGTCACAACATGATCACAATTATAAATACATTCCCATCAATCAATATATCATATATTACTGTTCCTCCAAGCCATGCACAAAACGGGTTATATCTCGGCTACACACATAAAATACTGTTCACAAGCCGCCTCCCCAATTTTTGGGCTCCGTGTCAGCCAAACCTCCATAAAAGTGATGTTTGGCTAGAGTAGAAAGCCACGCTGCCATGTTTCCTTCCAATCCCACTGGGTTTGAACTTTCCCGCCATGTCCATCTCCCTTCATAAAGCGTTCAACCAATGCCATTTGCTACTCTTTTCCTCTACACACTAGTTTCCGCAGAGCCATGGACTCGCTAATATAACCTTATCCACTGACTATTATCTAGTCGTCTTCATTTTGTATCCCACTGCCTGTACATGCTATTATATAAGTAGGTTCAAACACACCTCCTTTTTTGCTACCATTGACATAGACGTCTTCCATCCGGCCAGTCATACCATTTTTCTAAGGTGCTCTGCTTTCTACTTTCTGCTTTCTGCTTCCTTCCTCCACACTATCAGCTCCACCAAATTTATGCATGTTTGCTTAATAGTAACATATGTGGTGAACGTGTAAGCTGAAAATAGATTTGAAGGCTGTAAACTCTGCTGAGTATATTTAGGATGAATCTCATTATTTAGTAGAAGATGTTTCCAGTGAGAGGCTTATTTAATGATCTTTTATATGATATTTATAGTTCAACACTTTTTCCTCTCTGTTTTCTCTACCATCCTTCACGATGGCCATGTCAAGATTCGTGAGTCTCAAAGCTCACTATTGAGTTTACATGGCATTGATATTTTACCCATTCCTTTTCAAATATTTTACTAATATGCAATTTTTTTGGTGCAGAGAATTAAATATGAGCATTATGGAGCATTATTATATAATGTCAAGCAAGATGTTTGCAATGAGAGCTTCATTCGTAAGTGTTATCAATTTATGCCATGTTTTTACCTGAACCTCATTGTTTTGATAGAAGATGTTTGTAGTGAGAGCTTCATTCATAAGTGTTACTGATATGCAATTTTTTTGGTACAGAGAATACTATATACGGGCACTAAAGAGAATTATTATATATTGTGCATGTTTAATTTGATACATAGAAATTTACTCCTCAGATTGTTGTATAATCATGTCCTGTAAATCTTGGAGTGAAACTGCCTTCATAACAGTATTTTTTCCCTTCTAGGTTCATAATTCTGGTGTTAAGCATGTCTGAAATACAAGTTGATATGGGTAATGTGGATGTTACTGTAGAAATAAGAGCTTGGTTATTTCCTCTTGAAGGGGCTCAAGAGATGGCTGAAAGTTGGTGGTTTTCCAGCTATGAAGATATAGGCAGAGTTGAGAGGTATTGGCACACAACTTTCAATAGTCTACAAGTACATGCTAAAAGCAGCCCAAAGGATGTTTCTAATGGAAGAACACAATTGAATGAAACACAACAATTTCTTGTACAACTGATTACAGTAAAGAAAAAATTCCTTCTGCTCTAGATTGGGATTATGGATTTCCCATACTGCTTACAGGATCAAAGTGAATCATTACATCCATCATATAAGCTTTAATTCTCTTATTACTCTTAAATTGAATTAGAAATAATTCATTGTCAGGGATATCTAAACTTTCTGCCAAAAGATTCACATCTTTTTTCCTAATTATAGTATAAAGCGTGAGGCCAAAGTTCTTTCTTCTTGAGTTTATGTATATATTTGGATGTCTATGCATATTAATGAAGGATCACTTTAACCTAAATGTATAAGCTCATAAAATAATGAAGGCAACGAGGAACTTTGACCACTTGGTTATAAAAGCTCCAATATAATCTCAATCTCAAGAATCACTCCATCCTAAAAGATTATATGAAGATTTGGGACTGGCCAGATTACTAATTATAACAAAAGAAATGCATATTGGACTGAACACTGCACATTTACACTTTGCAATGGCACGTAAGAATGATTTCCCTCTTTAAATCCAACCTAAAGCTAATGTATGGGCATGTTCATATCTTACCCATTTCCTCAGTAAAATTTCATATTTT
The DNA here is from genome assembly GCA_037074505.1 of Albizia julibrissin. Classification (NCBI taxonomy): domain Eukaryota; kingdom Viridiplantae; phylum Streptophyta; class Magnoliopsida; order Fabales; family Fabaceae; genus Albizia; species Albizia julibrissin. The sequence continues at coordinate 42,083,761 of CM073487.1, forward strand.
GCATCTTGTACAAAAGCAGGCATATTTTATGTCATATGGTAAAAGAGATAAGAAGCATCAAATAAAAAAATAAGAAAAAAAATGTGGAACCCACATGAAAAAAGACAAAGCCTTATGAGATGCAGATTTGGCCAAAATATATGCTATATCATATCTTTAGAAGTTTGGATAGACATGTGGAGCCTGTAGCAAAAACCACCCTAATTTATATCTATTAAAAGGAAGCAAAAACAGTGAGTGTGGACGGCAGAGATGATAAAACAGAGTCAGAATGGAAAGTAAGAAGAACGATCATGGAGGAAGAAATTGAAAGCACAATCTTAGGGGGCAACAACTTGAGCAGCGCTGACTCCTTTAGGTGAGAGATCTATTTGTAACAGCAGTGGGTTCTTTCTCTTGGAGGCAGTAGCATCAACTCACAAATTATTTCAGTAAGCGACAGCAAGAAGCAATAAAGAGTAGAAGCTCCACGGTTTTGCAATCTAATATGTCCTTATCTACTTGGGTTAGAGCTATGAATTGATTATTAGGTTAGAGCTTTTTTGAACCATTAGTACTACAATTTTAAAAAATATTACACTACTGTAACTTTTGCTACACCATGAAATGTATGATAACTAATTCCTAAATATAAAGCATACAAAGTAACATAATTCCTTAAATTGCCACAATTTTGGTATAGTTCCAGCTCACATGCAAAACAACACAAATGTTCTAAACATTAAATGGGTTTTATAGTTCTCAAACCCTTGTCATATTATACATTTTAACCCCTGTTTTAGTTAATAGCAATAAAACCCAATTTTGGAGCTAATTCACTCGTCGACGACAGCCTATCTATTTCATCTGCCAATCCTTCGTTAGCTGTTCTTTGATTTCCACAAATCGTCAGACCAGGGCTAACAATGTGGCGAGTAACTCTATTGCTAGCCATTGGTTTAGTCCATAGCCTTCGTATGTTAGGTGTCGCCTTCAGGTATGTGTCAATAATGTAGTCCTTGATTACCAACGCCTGCCATCCCTCCCTCGGAATTTCCAATCTTAGCGAAGGTGCGCGGCCTTTTATAACATTCATGTAGTGTCGAGGGATATGAATGTCAGCTCATTCCTGGTCGTAGAAGCCTTTAGATTTGAGTAAACCGTAAATGCATTTGAACAAGAAGTATCGTCGTCCATGCTATTGGTATGATCCAATAAACACATGCCTCAACTCTTGGGTTACCATATTACTCTTGAATCAGGTCATCACAACATGCACCTCCTCAAAAGCATTCATCCTATTTGAATACACCCACATGTTTGCTTCTTCTCCAATGCCATACTTCTCTTCTATAATAACGAATGGACCATACCTAAGTCTAACATTCCGAACACCCAAATCTTTCCAACTTTGGAGAACACCACACATCTCTTCCTAAAATGTTTGCTCAATTTAGCCATCGCTGTAGAACCCAAACTTGCAAGTGCTTTTAGGATGAACAAACCTTCAGGTTTGTCCCTTATAAATAGGAACTAATTTAATTGATGTAACTAGAATATGTAAGTTAATTCAATTTCTGATTGGGGTTGCATATGTGATATCAGACACCACATATAACAAGGTCACAATGTAGTCTCTACTTTCACATTGTTTGTAGTTTCACTTTCAACATGACCACTCTGCTATCACTATGGTTCTCTTTTTTTTACTCCATTTTCATGAAATCTGAGTATAGGCATGTCCCCTTTCGCCGTGGCTACATAATTTTCACTTTCATTTAATGCCTATTTAGTCCATGCTTTCAATTGCTACAAATTCCTTTTTCTGCCTTCATATTGACATCCTTTACATTATACATTGTGGTTTGGTTACTTTTCTTTTACTGTACTTTTTTGTACGTATTCATTCTCATGCAAGTTCATTGTACACATGTCCCTGTGACTTGCAACCTACACATCTTACACCTGTGTGCCTACTTTCTCCATTCTTAGAATTTTCCGTTATGCTTTTCTCCAATTGAATAGTCAAAATCAGCACCGCTGCTACATGACAATAATACAGTTTTACTAAAGCATTAAGAGTTGCGAGAGAGAGAGAGAGAGGGAGGGAGCACATTATGCACTTCAGTGCTCATAAAAGAGGGCTAGCACTGCATCCTTTCCATATTAGGACCTGTTGCTTCTAATTAAAACTAAAGTAAACTTCACCAGTTGGTTAAAACCATAGTCTTTATATTTCGGCTCCAATGACTTTGTTTGAATATATGTATATGTTACAGGACAGTCTTTTCAAATATATTTTCAATTTGTCCAATGCACTTCTCCTTCATTATATGTCAGATGGTATATGCTGGCTCAACTTTATGTAGTCTGCTTCACATTGGCAGCCTTCTTATTGCCTATATCTAAAACTTATGTCCGTTCATTCTATATTCACATTATGCAACCATTATTCTTTAAACCATTGTGTATATCAATATAATATAATATAATATAATATAATATAATATAATATAATATACATATACATATACACTTATATCCTACTTAGACAAAATATCCTCATCCACTATCTTTAATCATGTTTCATCATGTTCTACTGATAAAGTCTTCCTGAATTATTATTGTATGTGATCCAAATTTCATCAGGTGAGTTTTATTAAATATTTCCTAATTGTTGTACTTTAGTAATAATCATTTCCTATTGTTCTCTTTGTTATAGGAAGACCAGAGTATTGTCTACAAAGCACCTAAGAAAATCACACAAAAAAAGTTTCCTATAGTCTCATAATACGGCTACATTATGTTTGTATAGTACTAGGTCTACCCTATCTGCAACTGATTTTTTAATTACCTCAACACCTATTCTGAAGCATTCCACTCTATCATTTCTCATTGCAGTAACTCTTAACTCACATTGCTCCATGCACTGAAGTAGTTTGCAGGCTGCACATATATTGGGTTGTGTTGTTAGATTAATAGGTACACTGATACATACTTTGGAAGGTAAGTCATCCTTCCCTCTTGATGCTATTCAAAAGTTAAGCATGCAGTGATAATCATGTTATGGCTTCTCCTGTTACAACTATCGATCACCATCAATGTATTCCTTACTTCGATATGAGAATAAAGCGCAGAGGCAACTTTATATCCAACCATGTTCAACATTAGGTTGCTTCTAGAAGGAAAAAACATAACTGGAAACAAAACAAAATAAAACCCAGGACAAAAAAAGGATATAGGAAACAGTGAAACCATATATCAAAAAGTATTTACCTATTCAAATAGCATTAAATTAAATATTGTGCTCATACAAAAAAAATAGTATGGTCCTGCAAAGAATTGTAGCAGACCTCAACTTTGAAAAGAAATGTGGTATGTTTTCAGTGTTTGACTAACTATAGTACATAATTGAGTCACTTCTTTGCCGTTTCACTATCTCAAGTTTAGAATTGACTTACTTTTTTGGTGTCCCTAATCCTTTTTACGTACAAATGTCAAGATTTGTAGGTTCCAGATCTATATTTCTTTTCCCTTTGAATTCTCATCCTTTGCCATGTACCTCATATCTGTACAGGATCCTTTTTCCTGTAGCATTATCATTTTTTCTTATGTCAGTAAAAAAAATAGCTCTTAACATGGCATTGAATTAAATACTGTGCTCATACATGACAAATCAGTTGCAAATACATGTAGCAGCCTTGAACTTTGAAAAGAAATAAATTCAGTTTTCAGTGTTTGACTATATAGAGTTAAGAATTAAGCCACTTTCTTGGTCTCTCTTTCCCAACTAATGTTGCTTTTTACGTACAACTGTCAAAATTTATAAGTTCCAGATACATATTTGTTTTCCCTTTGAATTCGCATCCTTTTCTATATGCCATGGTTGGTTTCATATATCCAACCATGTTCAGCATTAGGTTGCTTCAAGAAGGAAAAAAACATAATTGAAACAAAACAAAATAAAACCCTAGACCAAAAAAAAAGAGATAGCAAAAAGATATAGGAAACAGTGAAACTATATATCAAAAAGTATTTAGCTATTCACATGGCATTAAATTAAATATTTTTCTCATACACAGAAAAAAAGTATGGTCCTGCAAAGAATTGTAGCAGACTTGAACTTTGAAAAGAAATGTGGTATATTTTCAGTGTTTGACTACCTATAGTACAGAATTGAGTCACTTCTTTGGTGTATCTTACCCAATTAATGCTGCTTTTTACGTATAAATGGAAAAATCTGTAGGTTCCACATATATATTCCTTTCCCCTTTGAATTACAATCCTTTGCCATATACCTCAAATCTGCACAAGTTCCTTTTCCCCATAGCATTATCATCTTTTGCTTATGTCGCGAAAAAGTATTTAGCTCTTCACATGGCATTGACTTAAATATTGTGCTCATACACGAAAAAAACAGTGTGGTGTTGCAGAGAAATGTAGCTGACCTCAACTTTGAAAATAAATGTAGTAAGTTTTCTTTGTTTCACTATCTCAAGTTCATAATTGAGTTACTTTTTTGGTGTTCCTAATCCTTTTTACGTACAAATGTCAAGATTTGTAGGTTCCAGATCTATATTTCTTTTCCCTTTGAATTCTAATCCTTTGCCATGTACCTCAGATCTGCATAGGATCCTTTTTCCTGTAGCATTATCATTTTTTCTTATGTCAGTAAAAAAATAGCTCTTAACATGGCATTGAATTAAATATTGTGCTCATACATGAAAAATCAGTGTGGTCTTGTAAAGATATGTAGCAGCCCTAAACTTTGAAATGAAATAAATTCAGTTTTCAATGCTTGACTATATAGAGTTCAGAATTGAGACACTTTCTTTGTTTCTCTTACCCAACTAATCTTGGTTTTTACGTGCAAATGTCAAAATTTGTAGGTTCCCAGATACATATTTGTTTTCTCTTTGAATTCTCATCCTTTTCCATATACCTCAAATCTGCACAGGTTCCTTTTTCTCGTAGCATTATCATCCTTCGCTTATGTCACTATCCTCTGACTACTGAATTCTGTGTGATGCCATGCTACATTTTTTTCAAGTTTTTAAATTTTAGTCAACGTTGTCCTTCCGTTCCTCATCTTATCTTAGTTACTATACAACTTTAAATTTTCAATTAATGTTGCCTTTCCTCCCTGTTACCTTCTTCTCCTGCTCTGTTGTCTACCTTTATACTTCTAAATGGCAACTGTCCATACCCTGTTCATTTGCCCCTTTTGTATGCTTCCCTCATTCCTCTTACTATTCTAACCTCATCTGCTTATTTAACACTCTACATATAGCTTAATAACCTTTGATTTTTCCCTACAAGCCCATTCCCTCTTTCTTTTTTCCCTCACACTGCTCAACACATGCCAAAACATTGTCAGGTCATATTTTTCTCGGTCACCAATTGCCACTTTTCAGCTTTAGTCTTTCACTCTGGCCACACCTTACCTGATTATTCCCATTTTCATGATATCCATACTTCTGCCTCCAGCTACTTTTCATGCCATATTACCCTCCAATCTTATAGAACATGTTATCCTAGCTTTTCTGCATTCATATTACGTCTTACTTCCCACGTTTACCTTCTACCTTGGAGCTGAGTATTTGAACCAAACTTACCTTCCTTTCCCAGCATCACATAGACCCTACACATCCCTTATTCCCTTCCTGATTCCACATTCAAACATCCTCCTCCTCATCAACACCATGTCTCTCCCCCCTAAAGGACTTACACGATGGTTCAGATATGTGGACTATCGGTGTAAGGGTTGTTAGGAAATGGAACGTCTACCAGAAGTCTGCCCTGACCCTGCCCTGACCGAGCTATTCTGTGCCTTTTTGTTGTTGCTTGACGCTGAGGTCCCTTCCAAAATTATGCACTCTTCATAACTCATTTGTTTTATCCATAACATTCCCAATTCTTATTAGCGTTCCACTTTTCTTGCAGGGCACAAAGATTCAAGCAAGTGTCCTTAACAAGTCCATGCACATAAGATTCTTGCATGACATCAAAGAAGGAAACTCTTATGAAATGGCTAATTTTGTTGTCTCTTCAAATACTTATAAGTATCACTACAAAAAACAGGCAATTTCCAACGGAATGGAAGCTATTTGTGACGGAATTCCATCGCAAACCATTTTGTGACTGAATTTTTGACGGAACAAATTCTGTAAGTAATTTTGCCGTCGTAAATCACTTTGCGACGAAATGTATTTGTGACGGAATATTACATTCCATCTCAAATTGCGGAAAACTTTTCAATGGACATTCCCTCGCAAGTTGAGAAGGAATTTGTGACGGATTGGGTCCGTGGTAATTTCTGACGGATTTTTTCGTTGCAACTTGAGAGGGAATTTGCCACTAAATTGATTCCGTGGCAAATTGCCATGGAAATTTATGACGAAACTTTCAGTGGCAACTTACGAGGGAATTTGCCACGAAAATGCTGTGGCAAATTGCCATGGCATTTTCCAAAGGAAATTTCTGTGGCAAATTTGCCTACGGCATTTTCCGACGGAAACCTCCAGCTGGCAGTCGCCACGTGTACCTACCGCTGGCCATCATCACCTTGCTTCCAGCCGCCACATGTCCTGGTCAACCGCTATGTGTCCCGGTCAACTGCCACATTTCACCCTCTATTGCGTGCCACATGTCGCTCTCCATCGCTCACCACGTGTCCATAACACAAATTGGCTGCATTTTGTGATTAAGTTGGGATTTGAAGCATGACCTCTCACGTGCGTGCTAGTGCCTTTACCAATTGAGTTAGGAAGAACCTATGTGATTTAAATACAAAATCATATAATATTAATATATATATATATATATATATATATATATATATATATATATATATATATATATTATTAAACATTACAATTTAGTTTCCTTATTTTTTTACGTAATTATATCTAAATTTTTATTATTAATATCTTTTTTTATTCATTTTATTATATATTTTATTTTTATTGTATTTATAAAATTTTTATTTTTATTTGTATAATATATATATATATATATATATATATATATATATATTATATTTCAATAATAAATATGAATTAATAATTTTTTTATTTATATTATAATTTAATACTTTTTTTTGACAAAAATTATATGATAATTTAATAATAATTTAAATTTTAAATTATAATATAATTAACATATAATAATTATATTAATCATTAATTAAATAAATCATAATAAAATTAAAAAAAATTAATTAATACAAATGTCTGACAGAATTTTCCACGAATCAATTTTTTCAAATTTTTTGACGGAATTTTTGTCTGTAATTCCGTAAAAAAGTGACGTTAGAACGGAATTTCTGAAAGAAATTTACCACGAAAAAATTCCATTGGAAATTCTGTCAGAATTTTTATTTGCAACGGAATTTCCGACGTACGTTTTCTGTTGGAAACTTTCCAATGAACGTTTTTCGTCGGAAACTTTTGAGACATTTTAATAGTTTAATAAATCTCTAATTAAGTCATTAACTCAATTTAGGATTTCAAAATATAGGTAAAATAATTTTAATGCCCTTTTTTCTCTCTTTGTTAAAGAGTTTTCCCTAACTTATGTTTCCTAACATGTGTATAAATATATATATCAAAATTAATTTTAATATAACAAAATATGATTCATCTGTAGCTTAAATATATTAACTATCATTATCAGTACAAAGATGTACAATATTTTGAACAAAAAGATCATTTTATTAACAATAACAACTTTTTTCATAAAATTTATACTATATGCCACTATAAAAAGATATATTTTAGTAAATATATTAAGTATACATTTTAGTATATTTCACACACCCATATACACAAAGGTTTTTTGGAAAGTTTTGTATTGATGTAAACTATTTTATGAAATTTTAAGTGCCTTTTGCATCTTTTTTCTAAAATATCCATAGAAGTATATGAAATTTAAATGTTGCTTGTCAGAAAATAGTAATTAATATTACTAATTCATATTAAATAATGAAAAAAATTTAAAAATTTAAATATTAACTAAATTATTTTCTAAAAAATCACATTTTTGTGTTAAGAAAAATCATTCTAGTTTAGGCTAATGTTGGTAAAAATGAGTTTTATTTCAAGTTTTTTTGCAAAGTGAAATTGGTATTGGTTATACTTCCTTTGTTTTTTTTGTCTCACCTGGTAAAAATAACTATATTATTTAAAAAAAATCACATTTATTTTTTAATCATTAATATCTATTAATTGATTTTCAATTAAAAATTATTTAATTGATATCAATGATACTATCATGGCATGACATGTTTGAATTATTTTTTTGATTATTCTCTTAGAAAACAAAAAAAATTCATTTGATTTAGCATATATTAATGTTGATATATAGAGCAACAAAATCATAAAGCAATAATATTCTTTGAAGAGGGGAGAAAAGAGAGGCTGGTAAAGAAGATGGAAAAAAAGATATAAGAGGCATTAAAGTCATTTTACTCATATTCTAAAATTCTAAATTGAGTTAATGACTCGATTAATGATTTATTGAATTTACCATCTTTATTTAGAATTTCTCTATTTTAAGAAGCTTTGTATAGGATTTTCCCAAATTATTAACATAATGTATTTTAATAATAAAATAAGTAATATATAATAAATAGATTAATCATTAATTAAATAAATCATAATAAAAAAATTTTAAAAAATTAATTAATACCTATTTCTAATAGAATTTGTTACGAATCAATTTTGTCAAATTTTCTGACGGAATTTCTGTTCGTAATTCTGTAAAAAATGTTATGTTAGGATTTGCGATGGAATTTTCAACAGAAATTTCCCACGGAAAAAGTCCATCAGAAAATCTTTCGAAATTGTTATTTGTGACGAAATTTTTGATGGACTTTTTCTGTCATAAATTTTTGTTAGAAATTATATTGGAAAATTTTCGACTGTCTTTGGACGACTTTTGAGGCGGAATTTTTTTCCTTATCAAATTCCGTCGGAAATGGATGGTTTTTTTTGTAGTGTATATGTCAAACCCTGCATAATTTAGACATTTCATCAAGTATCATTGCATAGTTCAAGCAGGCAAATAGAATTTATACAAATATACTGATACATATTTCTTGATTATAATATAGGAAACTAAAAAGTATTAGTAAGTTACATATTACATCCAAAAATTTAGTAGCCTATACTATGCTGAGCACTGAGATAACTTTATCAACTGCTTGTCTTCAGTATTTGTATTCGACTTTCTCCTTGCCTCTAGAATTGCTATACCTAGCTGGATAATTTATTTATAGGAAAGGAATGAGATTCGGACGAATTTCAATAGTAACCAAAAATCATTCGTACGAAATGCTAATCGTAAACATACAATGCAACATTTATCATGATGTAGCAAATAAAATGTCTAAGCCTATCTGATAATGCTCAAGAAACAAAAGATGATTTTGTCTGAATCAAAATGATCATTTGTTCCTGATCTGCAAAAATCATATCATAATGTGATCACAGCAAAAACTTAAAGCAGGCTTACACCTGTCCGTACATATCAAGTCACTCAATTGGGTCCACCTGGCCACATGGTACCCCAAAGGTCCCATGGGGTGGTCTAACTCATCATCCACACCTAGAGAGTATCAACATCACAGGCAATACATTGAACAGATCATGATAATCATCGCATATTAACATTCACATAGTATATGAAAGATAAAGTTACTACCTGAGTGCCTTTCCTTCCCTACTATATCTGTCCTTATGGGTCCCACTAAATAGATATCAAATCCTAAAATTAATCAAAATAACCGCCATTAAACTACTATTTAAGTCTCTTTCTCTTTGAAACTTATAACTTCAACATTTCCTTCAAAATCACAAAATTTACCAAAATGCCCCTGGGACTCGGTCCAACCCCGGTACTTTGTACTTTTCCAAAAATTACAACTTGGGTCCATGTCATATATTTTCATATGTAAATCTCATATTTGACCTTAGATCAGATCAAATTCCCACTCAAATTACAATTTTTCCTTTAATAGCCCAATTTAGGGTTCTAGGGGAAAAATCGTCATTTCACCATCCGGGGCTTTTCACACTTTGCATTCAACATGAACCCTACTTAATTTTTCCTCCTAAACATCATCAAACCATTAGAATCATGAAATTCCAGCTCTATCCCTCACTTTCTCCCTTGGCCGAAAGTTGTAAGAAAATAGAAAAAATTATGTTTTCATGACTCTAATTCCTAGAACACCTTCTTTCCACTTGTATTCCTTGGCTTAGCCACTAATTCTCACATTTAATATTTCAATAGAAATTTGGGCAGCATTTACCCTTAGAAAATGGACATCTCAAATTTATAGAAACATCAGAAACAATTTAGAATCCAGCCAGAATACAATTATAACTCAGTTACCGGTCAGAATTTCAAAGTTTGAGTAGCTTACCTCACTTCTTCTTTTTCCTTTCCACTTGGCCAAAAATTCACTCCTTCCTCCTTGAATTTTTAGATGCTTGAATAACTATTTCAAGAAGGTATGGAGGTTTATGAGAGTTTCCTAATGCTATAACACAGTATTGAGCAGAGATTTCGGCATACTTACCTTATACTGGAACTTAGGACTCCCTGCCTCTTCCTCTTATTCCTCTCTTCCTTTCCTTATTTCTGATCCAACTTGGCCGACTTAGGCCAGTAAATGAGCAAGGGGCAGAATTTTGAAGAGAACTCTAGAAGTAAGATGGCACATGCTCATTAGTCCTTATGTAATTGTTGCATAAATTATGTTTTTATTACATAATTAATTATAAAATTATTTCTGCAGGCTCCATCTGTCCCTATTTATTTATTTATTAAATAAAAATTTTCAGATTACATTTACTTGGTCAAAATGACTATTTTGCCCTTACAATTTTCGCAATACCTAAAAAATTGGCAGATTTGTCACCAAACTTTAAAAATTCATATCTAATTTTGTAGATATCCAATTGGGGTGGTTCAAAAGGATATGTGACCCTTATTATGTATAGTATTAAGAAAAAATATAACATTTAGCCAATTGAAAGTTCCCCATTCCCAGAATATTTAGTTTTGAAATCTGCCCCAGAAAACGTCAAATTAGCTGGGAAAATTTCAAAAATTCATTTCTCTTTGTATACAACTCCAAAAATTCCATATGACCTATAAACTTAAATCTTATCATGTCTAATTTCATTTTGGAAAATTTCAGAATTTTTGGAGGCCATTTACTAATTTAAAAACGTCACACAATCTGACTTCCTTAACAGAAAGTTCAACAATTAGCCTGTATAACAACTATTTTGTCATGTTTGACCTTGTTGATTTTTCTTTAACACTTTACGTGTTCCTTTATCATGAAATACCATAATAGCTATATAACACTTAATATCTAAAATTTGGGACATTATAGTATATGTTAGAACCGGCTGATACCTAAGAGGGGGGTGAATTAGGTGTATGATAAGAAAGTCTAAACTTTTTTAAAATCTTTTCGCAGCTTATCAAATTAGTACATATGGAACTATAAAATCATACGAAGATATATAGATCATATATGTTGGAAATGTAAAAACTTAGGAAAGAGAAGATGTAAACTGTGATTTATCCTGGTTCTGTCCAATCCACGATGACCTATGTCCAGTCCTCAGGCTCCTCCTGAGATTTCCAATCTACTATCTTCTTGTTTAACTGGGCACAAGAAAAGCCTCTACAAACTCACAAGAGTTACTCCCCTTTACACACTGTAAGGTTTACTCCCCTTATGGCAAGTCTTAGGAGCAGAGCAATCCCGAAGACCTTTATCTCTCGCTTACTCATACAAGTCTTATGAGCAGCAAGTTCTCTCCTACTTACACCCCTGTAAGTCTTACAAGCAGCAACATTCTCTACTGCTTGCACCTTGTAAGTCTTACGAGCAGAAAGTCTAACCGGTAATTCTCCCTACAGCTTCCCCCGTAAGGAAATCAACCCTCTCAAGGTCCCTCTACCTTGAGATCAATACAGAAGTATATTTGTAAAGATTTACAGACTCTCTCACAGAGTAGATATGATACTCACTGAAGTATAATACAAATAATCTCACTCTCAATTATACATGACAATGAAAATAGATAAGCACAGAGAGTGTCTGGATTGAGAATGACTTATGATATCAGCATATTGATGTGGATGGGTTCTGGTCGCTTGTGTGGCTGATCGCTGTATTATATATCTCCTTCTGGTTTTAGAAAGACTAAGCTTATATAGAGAATGATTTGAGAGCCGTTGAGTATTCAAATATTCTGCCTGTTGAAGATTTGATCTATTTCGTCAAATGATCCGGCAGTTACTTACTGTTGCCCATGATTGTGCTATGACAAATGCTTTAACGTACTTTCTGTTTGCACGTTCGTTGAGTTATTTGTTGAATATTGTTTCTGCCCATGATTCATTGTCGTTGCTCTATGTTCGTCTTTGAAATTCTTCATTTAGATGTTCTAGAGATGAACGTTGGCAGAGTATCCGTTGTAGAGTGGGATATTTGAATTTGCATCCAGGCTGTCACAATGCGTAACGATTTCGTGTGGTTGTTGAAAGCATGTGCGCTGACAGCTAGCCCATATCTTTGTGTCCGCTATTTCTGACTTTTTAACTTGTCACTGCAATCCAAACTTTAATACCTATTTCACACCTCAAACAATTGTCAAATAATGTTAAAGTATGGAAACATATGTAAATATAATGATTAGATATGATTTAAACATGTTTGGATTCATCCCGTGATTTTACTCAGCTTCCGCTAACTCATGAACTTAAGTGCATGACACCAAACTCGAGTGCATAGTGTATTTTCACGTTCTCCAGATGGTTTTTGTCATAAACTTCCAGAGTGCACTTCCATAACTCGAGTGTAAAATGTCTCAGAACTCGAGTGCTATCTGACAAACTCGAGTGCATCATATTAATTTGACTATGTAAGCTTCTCTGGAACAAACTCACATGCTAACACTCTTTGAACTCGAGTATAGTGAGATGGAGAACTCGAGTGTATGACGGAGAACTCGAGTGCATTGTTGGTTTTCTGAATGCAAGTCTTCTCGGGTACACACTCTCAAGCCAAAACTCTCAGAACTCGAGTGCCGAAACAATCAGAAATCGAATGTGATGTATAGAACTCGAGTGCACCTTATATACTTCACAGCTTTAACTTTCTCGGGTAGAAACTCTCATCTTAGCACTTTTAGAACTCGAGTGCTAGATGAATAAGGAACTCAAATGCAGAATCCCAGACTCGAGTGTAGCACTAATATCTCAACAAGAAGACTCTTTGGAATGAACTCTTACTTCAGGACTTGACTGTTTATGTGTTCACTGGAAGGTATTTGGTAAAGTATGAAATTCACTAGAAGTGATTCAGCATCCACTAGAAGTGATATGACAAACTTCATATATCACTCGAGTGATTTCAGTATCACTGGAAGTGAAATTCCCAACAGTGAAATTTTCTTGCAGTGATTCGTCTTGCACTGGAAGTGATTTGTGGAAATAGTAAATCACTCGAGTGAATTGAGCTGCACTGGGAGTGATTTTCAAAACAGTGAAAAATTATGAAAGTGATTTCTAATGTCACTCGAGTGATCTGTCATTTAAGGCATTTCACTCAAGTGATTATTAATGATTACTTGAGTGATCTTCTTGATCACTCGAGTGATTATAAAAATCACTCGGGTGCTGTCTGTTCAGATCACTTTAACTCGTAGCTCCACTTCCAATTCGACAACAAACATGAGTCAACTTTCAGATGGTATAACTCTTCAAATATAACTCCAAAATTTTCATATTATATATCAATGTAAATCTCTTTACGTCTAGTTTCATATGGAATCAGTTGCAACTCAATAGAATTTGTGGTTTGAGAGTTATGGCCAATATACCGAAGCTGTTCTGGAAAGTAACGCTGATTTAAATTTCAACTTGCAACATTTATATCTTCTTAATATGAGATCTTTTGATGTTGATTTTAGTGTCAAAATGACTCATTTGAAGTCTATTTTCATATGCAACTGGTTTCAACTCAATCAGAGTTATGGTTTGAGAGATATGATTGAATTATCAGACCTTGCTCAGCTGGACGAAAAACATAGTATGAAAATCTGGACATCAATCAGAGTAAATTGTAAGATCACTTCAAGTGATTTTCACTATTTGCATAATCACTTGGGTACTACAGTATGCTACAATGTCACCGTTACAGTACCAACGCTATAGTATCAAACAGTTCCAAATAGTGCCAAATCGCTACAGTTACAATCTTGAAATCCATTTTGACCATAGAAACTTCCTGTATTTCTTTTAGGAGCTTAAATCTTCATATTTCCGTTAGTTCCTTCAAGTGCTTATTTCTCCAATCTCTTTCTTGCTTTGCTTGACTAATCTATAAGATATACAATATTAAATATAGTAGTTAGTCAATGTAAGGAGAGGAATGCAAACTTTTTGCTCTTAATATCTTATATATATATTTGACATCATCAAAACTAATTATATCTAACAGTATAGACCCATGGCGCACCCTTTTAAGATCACACTCACTCCATACACCTCCATATCGAAAACAGAGTCCACAATTCTACTTTACTCATACTCATTCAAAACTATATCTGAGCTTCTCACCCTTCCTGAAAAGGACCACATCGATTACCTTTTTTGTACTCCATTACATTTTGAACTCTTTCTGATTTTTACTAATTAATTACTATTACTACTACTCTAAACTTATCATATATACAACATCACTACTATTGTTATCTTTGTACACTGTCAATGCATTTATATATAGTTAGAACGTCAAACGCTATGCTTGCAGATGTCATTGCATTTGTTAGTTCCATTGGTACATTGGAAGAAGTTTAAAAAGACAATGAGATAAAGTACAAGATACACATGGTTTTGCAGGACGTTGAGTAATTACCTCAAACTCTCTCTTCTTCATTACCCATTATTTTACTGCCTTAATCTGTTGTCTTAAAAACATACACATTTTCCTTCAACTTATACATTTTTTCTTTATAGAGGAAATGACATTGAGTATGTACTGTGGGATAATTATGCCTCAAATGCATACCTGGCCCAATTGCAAAATAATGACACCCCTGTCATTGCTCTTTTAAACCTTGCTCGACTTGGTTCCACTGACAGCAGTAACACTCTTATGCCCCAACTATTTCATGTTACCATATATGTTTTACTATACTTTCAAGTTCACTTCCCTTTTGTAGTACAACACACTTAGGTTTTCCACACTTTTTATACATCTTTTTGTACTTTTACACATCATATCATGCACTTTTCAGATCGCCGTCAAATCTACAGCTCATTCACTGCTACCAGGGTCCTATTTAATCCTCCTATCTAAAAGGTCCAGGATTTCATTAACAGGTTATACAACTTTACCCCATGTGCATTTTTGAATTCATTACAATTTGGCATGTGTACTTATTCTTTCTATTTGTGCTCTTACTTAGTGTAAAAGACTGTGCCACTCCAATTACCGCTACTTTCAGTCAACCTATGCCTACACAGATGAATCAAACTTCCCGAGGAGGTTCTTTGCATAACCATCAGAAACTAACCATATCTCAAATCCAGGACCAATCAATATGACGTTATAATATTTATGCCTTTTCTTATCTGCATTGCTTCATTCCTTCGTTGTTGTCTAACATGATATTACCTTCTTTGTAGGGTAGCATTTTTGTTATCCACTGTCAAATTCAAAAGTTTAAGACTAAACATGGTAGGAATTATGATGGCTGCACCAAGTGTTCATCCAAACCAAAACCAAAGGATCCAAATGATCCTAATAGTCCTTTGGTTTGTCTCGGTTGTAAAAGAGCACCTGACTCAACTGAGCCTAAGTAATGAATATTTGTTTAAACTTATCATCAAACTTCTATTTTTCAATTAAGGTTTGCTAACAATGACTTACTTATATTACATAGGCTGAAAGTCCACTACATTGTTAAAGATGAATCATGCTCTTACTCTGTACTTTTCTGAGACCAACTTGCTGTTCAATTATTAAACCAGACAACCTTACAGCTGAAACTCAGTCTGCCAGAGGTACAAATAAATCTTCATTACATTCTTATACCTTTGTTTCTAGTAACTTATAAATCATCTATGTTATGTAGAAGGACCGCAAAATAGGATTCCCAAAGGCATTGGAAGCTCTTGTTGCTAAGAAGCTATTAATAAAACTCAAATTTAATGAGTGCAATAAGAACTTCCCTGGGTCCAGTATAAGTGTCAATGAGTTTATCGTATGTGAAGACCTCCTACCTCAATTTGATACGGCATCTGTAGAGGCATTGTACGCATCATTTTGTGCCATGATACTATATTCAAGTGAATAGTTTTACATCCGTAGAGACTAAAATTTTTTCATTTGTCAAGAAGGCTGATGAAACAGAAGTTCATACATCTGGAGAGGAAGTGCTTCAGTTACTGAGGACCATGACCATAGTGCTCTTGGAAAAATAGCTACAGATGATGAAGATATGACCATTATAGACCTCTTTCAAAATATGACTCAAGCACCGGATAAAAGGAAAAGAAAGACCAATGTGAAGAGGGATGTTAACAAGTCTGACTACTCAACTGTGCTCCAACCTTCATCTCAAACATGTTCTGATGAAAGGCTATTGAAATCCATTAAGCAATAGAAGCAGCTTTATTCCATTAGCATGTTAGCTGCTCATTTCCTATTAATGGAACTTAGGTGTAGGCTTTTCTTTTCTTCTTTTGTTGTTATTTTACTTTGTTTGTTTTCTTCCTTTTCATTTGTGTTCTTCTGCTGAACTTCATTTTAATTTAGAAATTACATTTTTCAGTTACCCTCAGACATACAATCTCCTCTTCTCTTATTTTAATAATTTTATATCATCATTGCGCTGTATCTTACATATCAAATATATATAATCTATTGAAGGTTGGTTAAGACTTACACTGTTAGGTAATTATGGAAACCAATCTATGGACTTCTAATGGATATCAATATTAAACAATTGCAACTCGCAATAACCTGTTAGTTTACTTAATCAACATGGATAGGAACTGTTAGCCTTGGTCTTCACTTTACTTAATCACCATATTTTAAACAACTACAGGACGTTCAAATTGAACCCTTCATTTATATTCATTTACCCTTTTGATCTTTTCCTTCTGAAGCAGTTAAAAAGCATGTCTAAAAATGAACAAAATGTTAGCAGTCTTTTTTTTTGTGGTCAACATGCAAAGAGAAACCAGCCTTCCTTTTGCTTATCTAGAATACCCTTTCATTCTGTAATAGTTAAAAAGCAAGTCTGAAAATCAACTAAATTTGAACAGCTTTTGGTTTATTTGTCAAACTGCAAACATAAACAAATTAATTAGGAATGAAAGCTATTGTGATATTAGTTCCATGATGTTGTGTTATTAGGATGTGAAGGAACAATAGTAGTTATGTGCTTTGCTTAACACACAATTTACCAATGATGCTAAATAAAGTTTAACATAACAAAGAAGTGGTTAATCAGAACATATAAAAATTATCTATATTATTTAATATAATAATATAATATTTCTTATTAATAATATAAAAATTTATAAAAATTTCTTTCTATTTATAACTTATAATATTAATATAATATGCCAGCAGTAAATATACCATTCATAGCATAACAAGATGCAGTGAGTTTATTGAATGTCATTGAATTTATTAATGTAATATAAAAACCTTAAGTAACACAAAAGGATTGATGATATACACTTATATTCAGTTGTAACTTCATATATTCCTTATGCCTTATTTGTCCATAGATTATTAATCTCTTAACTTGTAGATTATGGAACAAACTTGTGGAACAATTAGTTAATTTGATGAGCTAATATTCATGATCTTTGTATAAGGCATAAGGCATGTCATGAAATTCCTCTCCTTTGTAGTTTGAAATAGAATTATACAATAAAGGGAAGGCTAAGAAATCTGATTCTTGGAGAATTAAGAATAAAAAAGACAGACATGATATGCTCTCTTAGTTCTGTTCTTACATCCAGTAGCATAAGAACAATTATTGTCAGTCCTAATTTGTAAATTAGCATACCAATTTAGTGTTAAATCCCAAATTCCTGAAGTTGTGCAAATATATCCTTCCACTTCTTTGCTTCATTAGTTAAAGAAAGAATGAGACAATTGTGAATCAAATAGCTTCTAATTCAGCTTCACATTTTTTCCTAAAAAACAAATTGTATTAGTACTATGATTTCTAGAGAATTACACAACTTCTCAATCAAGTCTTCCTCATTACATCCAATGCCTTGGCCTGTCCAAATCATTATGTGCTTTCTCATTCCACACCATGTTAGAATTTAATGCTCATTTTGTCCTTATTTGTAACTTTCCATCATTCTAAGGAACTTTAGTATCCGATCTTTATGCAGTGTCTTCATTTGTCAGGTATGCACATGATGTGCCTAATGTTAAACCGGCATTCCTAGCCGATATACTAAGTCGATCTGCCTCCTAAACGTATCTCTTCTGTATGTGTTAATTGAAGCTCATATTAATACTATACAATGTCTTCCTAGTTAGTATAGAACACAAGAGAGCACTTATGGGCTTATTGGTTTGGGTAAGTTTTTGTTACATGAGATTATTATAAATATTTCTTATTATGCTTGGTATACGTCAATATTGTGATAAGTATTTGTTCTCCTTTGTAGGAAGATTTTATCTTGGCATGCACAGTTTGGTTGATGTCCTTGGCGGCCTTCTTATAGGACTTGGGATCCTTGCATTTTGGCTTGTAGTTTATGAATGCATAAGCAGTTTTATGGTGTCAGGAAAAAATGGTATCACTACTTTTATCTAATATATTCATCATAAGGGATTTTTTTTAAAAAAATTTCTTAAAAAGTATTAACAACATATACTAGAAGTATGATTTTAGAAATTTTGATTATCATAGTGGAGAAACAAAGCACGAGTAGCATGCTTATAAACTTGTGAAGATTAGGAGGCTCCTATTTTTTCCATTAAGCATTTTCTTTAACAGGATGTGAAAAACTTGATGTTCAACATATAATTTGTTTTGATATTGAATAAGCTCAACAAGCTTTGATATAATGTACTTTATAATAGTCTATCTATTGTAGTTGCAACTTTCTAGGCTGCCATGAGCTTCCTCTTGCTCTTTCCTTATCTAACTCTTGAACTTCATACTCTAAGTTTCGGATATCACACAGCTTTCAATGGTGTTGCATTGGGATCGTAACAAGTTTTAACCTTTAAAATTATCGAAAGATTTCTTTTAACATTTCTCTTATGCAAAAATGTGGATAGAGTCAACATTATATAATTTATCTTCATCCTTCATAGGTATTTATATGAGTGAGTATTGAGGATATTCTCTATCTATTGATTAACTGTTCTGTTTTATCAAGCTGCCAAAAAAAAATTCTATGCACACTACCAAAATAGCTATATATCAGCTTGCTTGATCAGAACAAATTGACTTGCACCATCTTCATCTGAATGTTGCATCAAGTAGCTTCTACATCATCTTCAACATCATGAAACAAGATATCAATGGCTTAACTAATTCATTATGCAATGGTATATTTATATCCCATTTGGTTATTCATATATGTTTGTTATCATTAACAGAACTATCACTAACATAGAGAGCTCTTACTTCAACCATATTCCATGCTCCAATTGATACAAACTAACACTGCAGATCCATAAAGGAAAATATCCATACTGATCAACAGACCACCCCCACCATCAAGCCCTTTATCCATACACAACCAGCTTCGGTGTTATGTGACTTCTCGCAAAGGGGGAAAAATGATTGCACAAGACAAACTTAGTTACCTCCTTTGTAGGATATAACCAACGTCTAATCAAATCCGTCTGCACATTTTCAAGGTAATTGCTTTCTCCATTAATAGTAATAAAGTTGTGCATCTAATACTCCTGCATGTGTTAAACATGTCATAATTAATGATGAACTATTAATCGCAATTCAGCTGCTACAACCAACTATATTAAACATGTTTCCAAATGAAAGAGTGCAAGATGCAGAGGAATTGAGTAAATGCAAGAAAATATTGCTCCAACAAGGAGAAAGAGGAATCCAATAATCAAGCATGATCAAACTATATTGACCTTAACTGATGCCGCACTTCCCAGAAACCTTCCTCTACTTTCATATATGCAGTTATTATGGTTTTTATTCAATAGCAAATACTCTCCTTATATTTTAATGTTAAACTTCTTTATTCCATTCAGCATGATCAAATTTATTGATACAAGTCTTGAGCCTTAATACTATTTCAGTATTCCAATGCATGTAATCACGTTCTTATACTCTTATAAGAGCTAAATAACCTCATCAAGATATGATGTTTTTTTTATACTTATATTCTTATATGAGATAAATTAATAAACACTCTCCTTACATTTTTATTCAATAGTAGTTATGGTTTTTATTCAGTCTTATAAAACTCTCCTTTTATTTTTATGTTCAACATCAGTATCACAATCAAGCACAATGAAGGATTTTTGTTCATTAAAACTACCTTAGTCCTTCAATGCGCCTAATCATCACATTCTCATGTTCTTATAGTAGCTAAATAGCATAATCATTATATGCTTTTTTTTACAATCTTATATTGCTATAGGAGCTAAAGTAACAAAATCATGTGTATTCATCTATGTTGTTGCTTTTATGTGTTTTTTGTTGTTACATGTATTCACCTTGATATTCCCTGTTGTTACACGTCAACCTTTTATCACCCTACTTCTAACATGATCGACAATATACATTACCACATATGCCTATTCTGTATGTCAAATTTACATGTCATATTATATTAATTCAATGGTTTTCCATGCTATTCAGATATCCCTCAAGAGGAATAGTACAAGAATATTAAGTTCAACTTTAAAATGGAAATAGAAGACATCCACCTATTAGGCGAATCTGATGTAGAAAACAATGAAGGTACAAAACATTTTTATTGCTATATATACTTCATTGTCCAGTAGACCTTTAGTCAACTCACCATGTTAATAACATGACTTCCTTACCAATCAAAAAATACAACAAACATGGCAGCCAACAAAAATATTTCAGTTGATAATGATTTCAATCATCCAACATTTGAATGTTCATCTTATCAAGGTAAGTAACCTACTTTACTATTATATTACACCATGTGAATATATTCCTTCACTTCTATTGTAATGTAACAAATTTTTATTCCTTCAAATTATTGCATACAGATGAAGGAGATCCAACATATGAATGTAAATTATGTCAAGCAAAGTTATGGTTTAATGAAAGAGTGAAGAAAGATAGAAACCAACAGATAGTGAACTTATTTTCTTTTTGTTGCTTGAAAGGCAAGGCGGTCTTACCTCCTATTAAAAAGCCTCCTCTACTATTTGAAAAATTGTTCTTTGATAAAAAAGACCCAGAATTAAAGAATTTCCATTCAAATTTACGTTAGTACAACAATATGTTCTCTTTCACATCAATGAGAGGGAGGGTTGACCACTCAATAATCTTAGGTGGTGGTCCTTACATATTTGTCTTATTTGGGGTTAAATATTGCACATTAGTTCCACTTGAAGGTGCACAACCAATCTACTCACAACTATACATCCATGACACAGAGAACGAAGTGTCAAATATAATTGTTGCAGTAAGGTAGCTCTTATTCACTTTACTAGTTGCATTTACTTGCTTTGCTAAAACCTAACATTATTTTCATTTGACCTTCTCAGCAAGCATTAAAAGGATATCTCAATTGATCTGACTATTGTTGAGAAGATAAAGAACCAGTTGGACGAAACAAATCCTTTTGTTAAGCAATTTCGATTAGCATTAGAAATCCTATCAAATCCAAACCATGATTTGTTTAAGATATGTTTTATCGGCAACAGACAACATGATGGTCAAACTTATAATTTTCCCTCTTCTTTTGAAGTTGTAGCATTATTTGTGGGAGATATAGATATGAATTTCAATGTCAGAGATATCATTCTACTAACCCATGAAAGAAGTCTTCAACGAATCAATGAACTTCATGCCTCTTATCTACCTTTACAATACCCTATTCTATTTCCTTACGGAGAAGATGGATAAAGAGATGATGTTCAACATAGGGAGGAGATAGTAATCGTAGCGAAAACAAGGAAACGGGTCAGCATACGCAAATTCTTAAGTTATAAATTAATGATAAGGGAGCATGAACTCTGCACACTACATCATACTTCTCGGTTGCTCCAACAATTTATTATAGATGGCTACATAATGACTGAAGCTCAATGATTATTATGGGTAAAGACACACCATAAGGAGCTCAAGGCTGATTCATACCAAGGATTATCTGATGTAGTGATAAATGGAGAAACAAATACTGCTTCAACTGGGAAAAGGATAGTTCTTCCATCATCATTCACTGGTGGAGTAAGGTATATGATACAAAACTATCAGGATGCAATGGTAATTTACAGAATTGTTAGTTATCCAGATTTATTCATTACTTTTACATGCAATCCAACATGGCCTGAAGTAGCAAGATATTGTAAGCTTCACAATTTAAATCCTTCTTATTTTCCGCTTGTACTTTCAAGGATTTTTGAGATGAAGTTACGATATTTAATGTAAACATTGAAGAAGAAGAAGATCTTTGGAATGATACGTGCAGGTAAACTCTTTGAAATTCACACATTGTATTAATTATGTTGTTATCCATTCTTATTTATAGCTATAACACGCAAATCTTCCTTCCTCATGATATATGTTGTATAGAAGTACACACCATTGAATTCCAGAAGAAAGGTCTTCCTCATGCACATATACTTCTATTTTTGGATCCAAAAGATAAGATTGTTGATCCAGCATCAATTAATAGGGTAATTTCAACAGAAATACTAGACAAGGAGACATCACCCTTGCTTCATGGGTTGGTTAAGAAATTCATGATTTATGGTCCATGTGGATATAATAGGCGTAATGCTCTATGTATGAAAGAAAATAAATGCAACAAGTATTTCCTAAAGAAATTCAACAACAATACAATCATGGATGAAGATGGTTACCCTATTTACAGATGCAAAGTAGATGGTAGGACAATTGAGCTAAAGGGTATACAGTTAGACAATTGTTATGTTGGGTCTTATAATCCACAACTACTTCAAATGTTTTAACCACATATTAATGTTGAGAAGTGCAACCAATCAACTACTATTAAATACCTATTCAAGTATATTAGCAAAGGAAATGATTGAGTTGTCCTTATAATATTTAATAGTAGCTCACACAAATCTGTAAATGGTGTGATTGATGAGATTCAACAATATTATAATTGTCGTTACGTCTTCGTATGTGAGGCTTCATGGCGGATCTTTGGATTTGCTATCCATCACAGGTATCCTGCTGTTGAGAGACTAAGCTTTCACCTGCCTAATAAGCAATTTGTCATATACTCTAGTTTAGATGATGTTGCTGAGTTACTAGAAAAACCACGTATGTGTGAGTCACAATTCCTATCTTGGATGAAAATCAATGCAACAGATAGTTTTGCTACAACACTAGCCTATTCAGAGTTCCCAAGTCATTATGTTTATCAGAAAGATAAGAGGGAATGGAAGAGAAGCCAAAGAGGAGCTTATGTTGGTAGAATAACCTATGTATCACCATCCGCTGGAGATTATATTACTTATGAATTCTCCTAACTCAAGTGTGAGGACCTTCATCATATGAAGAAATAAGAACAGTTGATGGTGTCATCTATAATACCTTCAAAGAAGTATGCTTTGCACGTGGAATTTTAGATGATGACAGGGAATATATTTATGCTATTACAGAAGCATCTTCTTGAGCATCAGGTATAGCTCTACGGAAACTATTTGTGACAATGTTACTATGTGATTCTATACAACGTTCTCATTATTTTTGGAAAGAAACGTCAAAATTACTTACAAATGATCTACTCTACATCCCACGAAATAACCCAACACTTTTAGGTTGGTTAAATAATAAAATATTTTCCATTAATGTTAACATGTTATAACCAGATCATCATGCTGTTTGTTAATATGGTCAAATTAATTACTTCTTATCATGTCTAGGTATTCAAATTCCCATGTGCCAGAAAGAGCAAGTTGCACTCAGAGAAATCAATGGCCTTCTTAGACAAAATGAGAAATGTTTTCATGATTTCAATGGTCTCCCAATACCTGAGGACATGACAGCAGTTGATGTTACAAACCAGATGATACTACAGGAATTGAATTATGATCGTGTTTCTTTAAAGATACAAGTAGCAAGCATATTGAACAAGTTGAACCAGGATCTTAGGAATGTGTATGACTAAGTTATGGCATCATTGCAGGTGCCTTACGGTGGATTTTTCTTCATCTATGGCGATGGTAGCACTGGGAAAACATTCTTGTAGAATGCATTAGCCACAACGCTATATGCAAATGGGGATATAGTCCTTACCGCTGCTTCTAGCGGGATTGCCGCAACATTACTACCTTCAGGAAGGACAACTCATTTTATGTTTGCAATTCCAATACAAATTACTGAGTCTTCTACATATTGCATTTTGCAAAACTCACCATTAGCAAACCTTCTTAAAGCCACAAGATTAATTATTTGGGATGAGACCCCTATGGTGCAATGCTTTTACATTAAAGCTTTTGATAGAAGTTTGAAGGACATTATGCAATGTAATCACCCCTTTTGGAGGAGAATGTATTATTATGAGTGGTGATTTCATGCAAATACTTCTAGTTATTCCGAAGGGAACAAGGGATACTATAGTCGATGCTTGCATAGGAGACATTGTAAAGTGCTTCATTTGATAAGAAATATGTGACTAAATTCGTCAAATGAACCCAATGTGAATAAGAGAATTAAATGGCTCTAAAAATGGTTGTTAGATGTTTGTGACAGTAATTTAGGGGATTTGATTGATGATGTTTCTAATATTGAAATCCCTGAAGAAGTCCTCCTACCAAACTCAAGTGATCCACTAATTGCAATTGTGTAAGCTACATATGCTAACATTATGGACAACTGGACAGTCAATGAGTACTTTAATGACAGGGTTATCCTTGCTTTAATGACTGAGATGGTCAACAAAGTTAATGAGTTTATGTGTTTCAATCTTTAAGGGGAAGAATATGAGTTCCTGAGTTGTGATACTATTTACAAGTCCACTGAAGATGCTAACAATTTTCACAACCTTTACACCACAGAGTTCCTTAACACAATAAGTTGCTCAGGTTTACCACCACACAGACTTGAGCTAAAAGTTGGTGCCTATATTATGTTGCTGAGGAATATTGATCAAGCAGCTGGATTATGCAATGGAACAAGACCAAATGAGAAGGTCCTAATTCATAGAATGGACATAAACCCTTTAGAATCTAGATGGCCATTTCGTATGCAGAGGAGACAATTCCCAATAACATTATCATTTGCAATGACCATCAACAAAAGTCAAGGACAATCTTTACGTCATATGGGATTATATCTGTCAAAACCAATTTTCACACATGGTCAACTTTATGTTGCATTATCAAGAGTATGCAGCATTGACGGTTTGAAGATTGTGCTAGATGAACATGCATTTGGAAGCAAACAAACAACAAAAAATGTTGTGTACAAAGAGGTCTTTTTCTAATATTGATCGACTTTATTGGGAAGTAAATTTGGATGTGTTATAGTTATTGTACCTTAATGAAGACCACTATGTTTAGTTTAACTGAGCGTACTATATTTTTGTGTCTTCCTACATGTAGTGAATGAACATTTTATGTCTTGCTATATAAAATTGTTATATCTGTGTAGTAGACAACCCGAACTATGCTGGCAAATCACACTATATGGATGACATCGTGTAAGTTAAACCATAATGTACGGTTGTTTGTTTGCTAAACTTGCAGTGATGACACTAATTTTTTATTGTAACAATATGGTTCAATTGTAATTGCATATCATTCAGTACAATCTTCTGTACAACGTACGGGTAGCACATGCTCGTTAACTTCAAAATCAACTACTATATAAACAAAGCATCTGAAACGCTCAATATAAATATCAATTGTACTATTGCAAGATGAAATTAAGAGGGGAAGTTCGAGTATTCAAATTCCATTGAAGCTGGTAACTCTTCATCAGAGACAATAATTGATCTCCTTTTGTCCCATTAGCCTGAAAAGCAAGAATAATTTATAAAGTAACAAGCAAAGCACCCAAATCCAAAAGCTTGTAACATGAAGGACACAAGAACATTACATCAAAATTAATCCAGTTATTCAAAACGAAAATACTTAAGTTGAATAATATGGCAACGAGAGCATCAATGATTTTAATTGTGAATAGACCAATAGAATAGGGCAAGGCTAATTTCACAATAAATTTATCAAAAAAACTGCTCCCAAATCATGAGTTATGTTTCAAACATAGATAGAACGCAAAACCAATCAAAACTACACATGATTGAAATAAATCCGAAAGCAATAAAAACACATATGATGCTCATAACAATTTTTCAAATAGAAAATTTAAAACAAAATGCAAAAGACATTAGGTAGAGTAGAATCGCTCTGACACCACATATTAGAATAAATACAAAAATAATTCCTAAATACATAATATACAAATTCTAAAATTAAGAGTAATAGCGGAAGACTTTATTAGTAATACCTCTAGCCATATTAACTCTACACTTTATATCTCATAACCTGAGAATTGAAAAAGAGAAAAGGAGATTGGAAGAAAATAACTCAGGATTCTTCTAATGGGAAAATGAGGCATAGTAATGGTATGAGAATAGCCGTCATCCGTCAGGGAACTCTTAAGGAGCAAGTAAGAATATTATAACATTACTACTCTAAGACCTAACTTACGTTATTTATAACCTCTCATCAAGACCTGTAACAGCTTACCAGCTAAGCAAGTAACCATAAACCAAATCTCTACCCAAATCATGTGCAGTCTACAATTAAGGAATATTTTATTCAAATACAATACTAAATTAAATCTAGATATAATCTATATTAAATAATAATAAAATGTATAATCTTAAATAATAAAATATCTAACACCATATAGCATTATTGATCTTATAGCAGTGCGATAAAACTTTTATTTTATCTTATTTGGTACTTTTCGATCATAAATAGCAGTCGGTAGCTCCTTTTTTATTTAAACCACCTAGATTGAATCATATAGTTAACATATACATCAATTTCACCATCTTTTTATATAATTCATTATAAATACTTGAATTTTGTATAATAAATTATGAAATATTCACTACTACAGAAGGACTTTTAATGTCCGTTTTTATACTCTTCAAACGATCATTTTTAGGGGGACGTGTATGTGAGTGTTATTGAAAGTTTTAAAATAGACGACCATTTTAAAATAGTTGTTGTAAAAGACTTACAACAACTGTTTTTGCAAAAACAATCGTTGTAACCCTTTTTAAAAAAATATTATTTGATTTTCTCTCCACATCATCATTTTCCAAAGTTTTCCTTGAAAACTCTGTGAACTCGAGTTATGGACAGAAGTGAACTTGAGTTAGGAAATCAATTCTCACAAGTTTCATACATCAACTTAGTCAGAAAATGAAACTTTTTGGAGAACTCAAGTTTTGGTGTGAAGAGAACTCGAGTTGATATTTGAACTCTCACAATTTTTACACAGAAGACTGAAGTTGTCACAAGAACTCAAGTTTTGGGATAGAACTCGAGTAGTGGCCCAAGATGAACTCGAGTTGGTATTTACACTCCCAAAAGTTTTATCGAGAGACTAATTCAAAATCTTACAATACTTAGAGAACTCGAGTTTGAAATCAAAACTCGAGTTCTAGTAAGAAAGGAACTCGAGTTAGCATTTTAACTTCAGCAAGTTTTATTCATAAGAGTTAATCAGAAACTTAAATTACTTGGAGAACTCAAGTTTGGAAGCAAAACTCGAGTTCTTGTAAAAAAGAAACTCGAGTTGGCAAGTTGAACTCCCGCAAGTTTTAATTAGAAACTTAGTCAGAAACTTGAAGTATTGGGAGAACTCGAGTTTGGTAGCAAAACTCGAGTTCTGGTCAGGAGAGAACTCGAGTTTGAAAAATAAACTCTCACGAGTTCTTGGCAGAGACAAACTGAAAAGAAGCTAACAACACTAAAACTCGAGTTTATGTGAAGAACTCGAGTCAGGACTTTGAAAAACAGACAAGGAACTTGAGTTTGGATTAAGAACTTGAGTCTGGAAAAAAATTCTTCACACAATCTTCAGAAAACACTTGAAGTTTAATACTACTCAGACATGCATAATTGGTGGGAACTCAAGTGTGCAATGAGAACTCAAGTTTGCACTCGAGTTTATAGCAAGAACTCGAGTTCATCAGTCACTGAAGCAGAACAAGTTATAGAGTTACAGAGAACAATCCAAATATGGTTAAATGTTATTTATCCATTATGTTTTCACTTGATATTATATTTAAACATCAACTAACATATATTTCAAGTGTGAAACAGGAAATTAAACATTAGGATTATATCTTCAAATACGAAGGTCACTCATGGCAAACACCGTCACTTAAAGTTCTATAATGAATAACTATCAACTATAATTAATATAAAAAATAAGCATGCAAAAAGTGAGTCCAAAGTTTATAATCAATATAAAATAAATAGAAGAGATGCAACCTCTCCCTACAATTATCCCAACGTTTAGTTTATTTTCAAATGCGCAAAAATATAACAATGCAAGATCCTTCACTATAAACAAAGGCAAAAGTCAGTCAAGTATAGACAGAAAAATCTCCAACTGCTGCGTTTGATTCTTTTAGAAAAAATTTTTAAATCTGAAGAAAAATTTGATAATGAGCTAACCTTCCTTTGTAACTCCAAACATTCTAATAATGGTGGATGCTACGGAAGAATTTGGAAGCAATTCTTTATGACTCTCTCCAATAACATAATCAATCTCTAGCTGCTTAAAAACTAAAATCTGAAAAGAAGAAGAGACGATTAAACTCTACAAAGATAAAACCAAACCCTAAGAAGACAAAATACCCAAAGAAAACAAAGGAATTACCAGGAACCGCAGTGAGGAATTGATGATGGTGGCTGATGATGTGATTGGAGATTAGATTAGGGCTTAGAGGTCGATTGGAAAGTGACTTGCAACGACTGTTTTTAAGAAACAGTCGTTGAAAGTGTATATTTCAATGATTGTTTTTCAAAAATAATTGTTAAAAAATAAGTTAAAATTTCAAAAATGCCGCCACTTCCTTTTTAACTTATGTTTTTAAAATACGAATGTTAATTAGTGATGTTGAAAGTACTTTTTGTAGTAGTGATTTTATCAGAGAAAGTGTCTAAATTTACATCAACTATCATATAACAAGTTATCCGTTCACAAGTCAAGATCACAATATACAATTTGCTATGTATATGTGAGGCTTGGTGCAATCCACGAACCTGATAAAGTGCATGAGGATTCCTTTTATATATCTATTTTTGGCATAGGGGTCATCTTATATTAGATCATTATGTTAAAGAGAAGATGACATATACTCCACAAATTGGTCTGACTCGGTTGCCTGTGTTTCACTCTTATAGTTAGGACAGCTTCCAAATTAAATGCCCTTCCTTTTTTCGCGGCAATTCCAGACACACTTCTCCCAATACGATTAATTCCCTTTTCCAACTTTAGCCAGTCATTTTCTTTTGTCGTGTTTCCTCGATTCAATTTTCGTCTTCTTCATTCTGCTTCACTTTTATATCTTTTTTTTTTTTTAGCTGGCAATTCAATTTACATCTTCAATCTGAGTTTTGAAACCCTATATTTTAAAATTTTCATATTCATTTGTTTCATGTACTGAGTCACTCCTCCTCCTCCTCCTTTTTGTTATTGGCCATTCAATATATTGTATCTTCAATCTGGTTGAGTTTGCAACCCCATTAACTCTCTTCCTTCTCATATTTCATTTTCATTTCGTTTAAAGAATAGAGTCATTCTGTCCCACTCGTTTCATCAATTGGCCGAATGATTTGAAACCCCATTAGTTTTCCTTCCCATGTTTCTATTTTTTTTTATTTCAATATGGGGTGATTCTATCCTTAATTATTATCATCGAGAGAAATTGTTGTTAGATTATAACAAGGAAACGGGTTCCATATATGTTAGAAATAGAGATTTTGAATTCGGAGAATCAAAATTACAATCTGGTAGGGATGAGTTGCTTTCCTTGTTTTTCATGCAACGACAAGAAAGCAGCACAGAACAAGTACAAACAAGGAATTTCAATTAGGGCACAAACTCAACTAGGTCAACCTCAAAAGGAAGCCCTGCTGCCTCAGGCCCACCCTGGTAATTCATCAAATTTCTCAGATTTATCTTATACATATTCATATTAAATTTGATCAGATACGTGCGTACTTAAATAACACATTTAATTTGATATGATATTGTGTGCAGAGAGTAATCATTCTTCAAAGCCAACTGAGAGAAGACCAAATAGTAATAGTAATGCAAAGAAAGATGGTGCCAATAACAATAACATCCCCGCCAAAAATTTCACCTTTCGAGAATTGGCCGCAGCCACGATGAATTTCCGGGGAGAATGCCTCATTGGTGAAGGTGGTTTCGGAAGAGTTTATAAGGGAAAACTCGATAGAACCAACCAGGTACTCGCATATATGTAATTACTCAATAATTAATATAATGACCCCCGCTGTTCCTTGTCAAAGTTCTCTTTAATTATAGTTTTAGTTTTCTTGTTCTCAAGTTTTTCACTATTTATTAGAATTGCAAATTATATGATCGTGATCACTCTCGTTTTAATGAATCATCGGTGTTTTTTATCTCCGAAAAATGATATTAGCATTCAATTTTATATCTTCTAAGGTGTAATTATTTCAATTAAAGTCTTTGATGACTTTTCTTCCCAGATATGAACTTTTTTTAAATTTAAAATTCAATTTTGTTAGGTTCACAACGAATATATATATGCAAGCTAGCCTGATCTCTAAATGAAAATGATGATTTGTAGAAACAAAATACAAAGGCTTGTGTTAGGTACAAATAAGGAGATAAGATGATATTTTAAACCTGTACGTGCAGATGGTAGCTGTGAAGCAGCTGGATAGAAATGGATTGCAAGGGAATAGAGAGTTCCTTGTGGAAGTGTTGATGTTAAGCCTCTTGCACCATGAAAATCTGGTGAATCTTATTGGATATTGTGCGGATGGAGATCAAAGATTATTGGTGTATGAGTACATGCCTTTGGGATCGCTAGAAGACCATCTTCTTGGTAATTAAGCTTCATTCCATGCATCTCGCCATAGTATATATACACATATACACGTTCAATTATTTATCAATATTATATATATATATATATATATATATATATATATATATATATATATATATATGTTACGTTGTTGTGTGATATATATGCATGCACCCACGTACAGATCTGGAACCGCACGAGAGGCCATTAGATTGGGGCGTGAGGATGAAAATAGCTCTGGGGGCATCCAAAGGTGTGGAATATTTGCACGACAAGGCCAATCCTCCAGTCATATACCGAGACTTGAAGGCCTCAAACATATTGCTGGACAGAGGGTTTCATGCAAAGCTGTCGGATTTCGGGTTGGCCAAGCTGGGACCCACAGGAGACATGTCTCATGTCTCCTCCCGAATCATGGGAACCTACGGTTACTGTGCTCCTGAGTATCAACGAACTGGGCAGCTTACCGTCAAATCTGATGTCTACAGTTACGGTGTCGTTTTGCTGGAACTCATCACTGGAAAGCGAGTGATTGACAACACCAGGCCCGCCCGCGAGCAAAATCTTGTTTCTTGGGTCTGTTACGTTACTTTCCTCATTAATTAAATATAATGAAATACTATTAATTAACTTACTACTTCATTCATCTGCATATATGCAGGCACGACCAATCTTCAAGGACCCCAAGAGATGCCTAGAGCTAGCCGATCCCCTTCTTCAAGGAAACTTCCCTGTCAGAGCTTTCAACCAGGCCGTGGCTGTGGCCGCCATGTGCCTCCACGAGGAACCCTCCGCCCGCCCTTTCATCAGCGACGTCGTCACTGCCCTTACTTTTCTCGGCACAGACGACTCCGAAGCCACCGACATTATTCCCCAGTCACCACCGCAACAACATTCCAACCTTCTTGACGATGACTCCGTTGCCCTACGTCAACGAGCCGTTGCTGAAGCTATCAAATGGGGTTCAGCTTCTAGGACAAATGCAAATGCTTCCTCTTTGTAAATTCACATTAATTGTTTCATCTTCCACTTCTAAAATTTGTGTCATATGAAGAAATATAGCCATAAAGTCATTCGTCTAAATGCTTTTTAAATATTTGTGGTGCCTGGCCTGGCAAAATCTATTTGTCGGGGACGGGGAGCTGATGAATTTAGACTAGTCCGGGGCATATACGTTTCGGTTTGCAAATTGAATACTTCAATTAAATTCCTTACCAATTATATTTAAAAATTAAAAGAATCTTAACTAAGTATAATGATTATAACATCACATATAATACATGTAATTAAGTAAATGAAGATTTTTTTTCTTACGCTACAGATAGATTATGTTAGCGCTTATTATTTTTTATATTAACAAATAACAATAATGCGTTGGAAGCTCGCTCCATCTATTTGACAGCTATCAGAAGGATAACACAAAATTAGTTTTTTTTTTTTTTTTTACTTTACCCCCTAGTTACGGTAAGGTGTAAATTTGCATAAAAGTTTTCACTACCGGGGGTAAAAGTTATTTTCGGTTTAATGTCATGTTAAAAGTTTCTTAATCGAAGCAATGTCGTTCCAGTCATTATTCATATAATTTTTTTGGGTTATGGTGTAAAATTGTCACAAAATTTTTCACTTAAGAACGCTAGGTATCTAGAAATTTTCAAATCACACAAATGTTACCATACTATTAAAGGATGTTAATTCTAACTGATAAATGAATATGTTTGACTATATGCAATTCCACATATAAACTCATTTAACAATCAAAACACAACTCTTAAAAAAGTTATGAACACTTACACTTAATGTTGTAACATTAGAATATATAGAATATATTTTTTTTGTTAGAACAAAATATAATTTATTATAGAAGATATATGTATGATTGAAAAGAACCAATAAAGCCATTCAATATTAAAAATTTCAAAAGAAATAAATATTCTTTATATATAAAAGTGGTTAAACCTACTTCAGTTCCCTATACTCTTAAGGAGTTTTGATTTTGATCTATGTACTTTGTTTTTGTTGTTTTTTATCCCTATTTTTTATTGTGTCCAAAACGTTGGTCCTTATAGTTTTTTAAGGATCTAGACATCAGCTTATAGTTATCAGTGTTAACTTTCCTGATGTGACGTTAACACTATATAGTTGGCTGATGTGGATGGTTGACTAAAACTGATATGACTTGTGTATAAGGATCAAAACTAAAATTCGTTAGAAGGAAAATGACTAAAATTAAAACTCGTTAAAATTATAAGAATATAGAATAGGTTTACCCTACACTATTATAAAAAAAAGGTAGTTGTGACGCTTCTTTTTACAATAACTATGGTGCTTATGAAGTGCTACATATCTCATTGCCACTAAAAGAAGTTGTGGTGTTTGGAAATGTCACAGTGTGCGCGCTCGTGTGTGCGCTGTGACGCTATATATATATATATATATATATATATATATATATATATATATACTTTCTATGACGCTTCCTTGAGAAAGGGCCACAAGAAGTTTACTTTATGAGGAAACGTCACAGAAGTGTGATATATACATACATACATATACATACATATATGTATATATACATATATGTATGTATATGTATGTATATACATATATGTATATATACATATATGTATGTATATGTATGTATGTATGTATATATATGTATGTATATATATATATGTATGTATGTGTATGTATGTATATATGTATATGTATGTTTCATGTCGCACTTTTCTAAGGAAGTGCCATAGTAGAAAGTATTATTTTTTAAAAAATAATTTTTCCATATTTTTTTCCAGAACCCTATAATTACAGTTGGCAACACACTTTAAACACATTTCCATATCCCTAAACCCTATAATTACTTTTATCTTTTTTTATTTATTTTAAAATAAAATTGGCAACATAACATCTTAAAAATCAGGCTTTTCAGGTTTTAAATCCTCTCTTATAATTGTAAGCTCAAAAATTTATAAACTTACAATGTATAGGAAATTTGAACAGAGTAAGTTGAAACTTTAAACATGACACTTGAAAAAAAATTAATAAAAGAAAAAGAGAAAGACAAAGTTATATGCATCTTTAAAAAAAAGAAAAAAAGAAAAACGGTGGTTAAAATGATAATGTGTTATACATACCTTTAATATATATATATATATATATATATATATATATATATATATATATATATAAAGTGAGTGGGTACGTACTTAGAGGACGAATTGAAGTTATGAAGAGGAGGAAATGAGACCAAAGCAAAAATGATGAGGGAGGAGGACTGTGGTCAGTTTGGTACAAGAAATGAGACTAAAGAAATAAGGAGGAAGTGCCAAAGTGAGGACGCTAATGAGTGATGAAAAGAGGATGAAGATGAAATATGAGAAATGATGGAGACGAATGATGATATAGAGACAAAAAGAGGAGGAAGATGAAGAAGGGTTTGAAAAAAAAAAAACACACACACACATTTCTTATATGGCGTTTGGTCAAGCAAGCGTCACATAAGACCAACAAGTAGCTATGACGATTACTTGAGAAAATATCACATCATCCTAATTTTTTTTTTAAAAAAAAAGTCCTACAAAAGGTACACAACTATTTTTTTTATTTTTGTAGTAATGCTCCCATGTCTTTTCTATAGGGTTTTGTAGTAGTGCTAGCATGTATTTTCTATAAGGTGAAACCAACTGTACATATTTCTCTATGTTTAGAGCTCGTTTGGATTAGCTTATGAAAGTTCCATAAGTGTTTATGAATCGTGATTCACGGAATACGAAGTAACTTTTACGGTCTACGAGATAAATATGTAGAGGAGATTTATTTCGATTTACGTAAATCGGGCTTATATAATAAACCCGATTCATATAAGCCATCCCAAACATGCTCTTAATTGGTTTTAGTTTTAATCATTATACATAAGTGATTACCTCATTCCCTATCAGCAGTGCATATGTCAGTATAATTAAAAGTGTTAATGCCATATCTACAAAAGAAATATCGTTAAGCTTGAAAGCATAAGATGGTTTTTAAACCTTTTAAAAATATTTATTTACGTAAATTAAAACAAAACTCATCTAGCATATTTACCCCGTATACTATAAATCAAGATTGAAAAGTTAGTTTTAAATGTTCCAATCGTTATTCCAAACAAATACTCAATCTAAGTCCTTAAGTTTTAAGGACCAACAATTTCAATGGCCTAGAATATAAGGATGTAAAACAATGAAAATAAATTATATAGAAAAAATGAGAAATTACAATTAAGTCCTAATCAACAGACTTAATGACAATTAGGTCTCTTAAAATCATCAAATTACAATTTAGTCCTAAGAGATCTATGTGCAATTAATTTCAGAAGTGAAAATATAGTTTTGCCCTTGTTGAATTTGAAAAAAAAAAAGCTGAAACTTTTAGGATTTAGTAGTGTTCAAAGAAGTCGAGCTCTTCTCGTTCACTCTGATATTATGAGGCGCGGGCGTGGTGAGATGAAGGAAAAGAACTTGACTTTTTTGAACATAACTAAACCCTAAAAATTCCAACTTTTCTTTCAAATTCAAGGAAGGAAAAAATTGTATTTTCATATTTTGAATTAATTGTATCCAAGTATCTTGAAATTTCACTTTAATTTAATAATTTTAAAGGATTTAGTTGTTATTAACTCTGTTAATTGGGAATTGGTTGTAATTTAAAAAAAATAAAAAATTATATTCAGGCCCAAAAAAGAGACAAAATGAAAAAATGGTCATTTGAAATTTTAAAATAAAAAAATGGTCCTAATGACTTGTCAATAGAACCTCTAAACTTATCAATGACCTGCTCCTAGAGACCATTTTCATTTTGAGATTTAAAAAAAAAAATTTGGGGTACCCGAACGAAGAGCACGTTGACCGCCGCCCGACCCAATTTGTCATCTTGGCCTGCTGGGGCCCGATGACGTGCCAGATGAAATCGCCCTATGCTAAAATTTTTTAACTGGAAACAACAGATATTTCTATCGATTCTCAGGTACAATCAAATTTTCTGTACACTTCTAACAAATTCGTGTCCTTCTCCCTCCAATCATAATTGTTTGCTTGTTTATCTTACTGCCTTCCCAATCTCTGGTCGAATCTTCTGGTTTTTACCCGTTGGTGAGATTTTGCTTGAATTCCAACTTGCGAATCCGTTCTCTCCTTCGGTTTTTTTTTTGTCATAAAAGAGATTCTTCGTGTTAATTATATTCCATAACAGTTTCTGGTGTTTCGGAAATTTTGGGAATATCTATAGGTTGAAAAGATATGAATGATAAAGCTTGGAATTGGGCTATAGGACTGACATATATAGTCTCTGTGGCAGCAATTTGGATTGCTGCTAGCTTTGTTGTTCAGTCTGTTGTAGATGCAGGGATATCACCATTCCTTATCACATACGTCTGCAATTCATTGTTTGTGGTGTACATTCCGATTGTTGAGATTGGGCGATATTTGGAGGATTCTTGTGGGAGTTTATGTTTTTGGAGGAGTGAGAAGGAAAGTAGCGATTTGGAAGTGCTCGGGGAATCAGAGCAAGCTACTCTTCTCGAAGACAATATTGCCAGTAACGAAGCCCGTTCATCCTTGCCTGATGAAGAGCTTGTCAGTCAGAAGAGGAATAGTAGTGAAGGGACATTGCCCAATCAAGGTAGTTTGATTGATGATCTTAAAAGTCAATTGGATGCAAAAGGCCGTTGGACTCGATACAGAGTGGCTAAAGTTAGCCTATTGATATGCCCATTTTGGTTCTTTGCCCAACTCACTTTTAACCTCTCGCTGAAGTATACTACAGTCACAGTAAGAATTTCTAAATCAAGGATTTCGCGTCTTGTCTTTAGCTTCAAAAATCTCCTTCATTTAATGATCTGGCTTAACTTCCTTTATGTGTGTGTGTGTGTGTGTGATATGCAGTCCAATACTATCTTAAGCAGTGCATCCAGTCTCTTCACATTCTTGGTCTCTCTAGCATTTTTGGGCGAGAAATTCACTTGGATAAAGCTCTTCGGTGTTCTTCTTTGCATGGGAGGTACAATAATTGTAAGTCTTGGTGATTCACAAAGTGGTTTAAGTACAATTGCCTCAAATCCTTTTCTCGGAGACGTTCTCGCTCTTGTTTCAGCAGCTTTATATGCAGTTTATATCACCCTTATTCGCAAAAATCTGCCTGATGATGATGGAATGAATGGCCGTGCCAGCATGGCTCAGTTTCTTGGATATCTCGGGCTTTTCAATCTTTTTATTTTTCTTCCTGTTGCCCTTGTATTAAATTTCAGCAAGGTGGAGCCATTTCATTCACTCACCTGGAAGCAGCTCGGCCTGATTATTGGTAAAGGTCTGTATTTATAGTTGCTGCTGTTATTATGTTTTTTATTTTGAAAATCTGGCTGATTTCTGTATCAGTTTTTGGTTTTGAATGTTCAATTGGTTACTCTCCCCAAAAAAACAAAAAGGTTCTATTGGTTGTTATTTTCTAGCTAAGGATATACGTTCTTTTATATCTATACATATATATCTTTTACCTCTCTTAGAATGTAACTCATTTCCGTTTTTTGTTTGTTTGTTTATGTTTTTGGGTGATGTACTCATTTCTACGTCTATTATACAAAAAAGAAGACATACACATATGCATGCTTTTATTGACAGTTTTGGATATTTATACATACATAATTGCATAGGCTGTCAAATTTGCGCCTATGAGATGCTTGACTGCTCTGCATGTCTGACTTCTGAAAGGGAAATAAATGTATAAACTGATCATCCCTAGTTCTCCTCTGGTCCTACTAATTGGGGAGTTGATATTAGTCTTAAATGTAAGACCTAGTTCTTATATTTGTCAATCTTTTCCTAATTTACCATTATTGATGCTCCCTCATCAATAACCAAGTAAGAGAGAGATGGAGAGCATTAAGGAATATGATTAGGGTGTTTGATATTTTAGTGTAATATGAATGTTTATAGAATTGGGAATTAGGGTAGAAAGGAAGAGGAATTAGAGGATTGAAGAAGAAGTAGAGGAGAGCAAAGAGATAGAGAGGGAGAGAGAGTGATCTGAATAGTACGGGATTTCATTAACTATGC
This sequence comes from Albizia julibrissin, assembly GCA_037074505.1. NCBI lineage: Eukaryota > Viridiplantae > Streptophyta > Magnoliopsida > Fabales > Fabaceae > Albizia > Albizia julibrissin. Next base: position 42,122,169 of record CM073487.1, read on the forward strand.
CAAAAACTGTCATTACAATGGATACCCTGCCATATATAGGCAGCAGGAAAACAGAACCGCATAAGACTTCACTAATCAGGGGTATACTAGTAATTAGACACGGTTAAGGTCATGTTTGGCTAATGCCTAACTAAACTAGCTAACTTTCAAAATACCCTTATTACAATATCATATCAATACCCCCCCCTTTTAAACATCCTTGACCTCAAGGATCAGGGACCACAAAAGTAGGATATTGCTGTTGAAAAGAGTAAAGAGCCATCCAAAAGGCTTCTTCATCAGGTAACCCCCTCCATTGGACCAACACTTCTATAATCATTCTCTTCCGGCGCTTCTTAATCCTCCGGTTCAGAATTCTTTCCGGTTCCATGGCCGGAGGCAACTTTGGAAACTCAACAGGAGGATGCCTAGGCCTAATAGTAGGATCCAGACATAGTTTCAACAATGAAACATGAAAAGTAGAATGAATTCTGGACTCCGGTGGCAATTCCAGCTTGTATGCAACAGCCCCAACCTTTCCTATCACCTTATAAGGTCCATAGAACCTAGGAGCTAGCTTCTGAGACACTCTTGTTGGAATAGAAATTTGTCTATAGGTCTTAAGCTTCAAGAACACCCATTGCCCTATCTGAAACTCATGATTTGACCTATGCAAATCGGCCCTCTGCTTCATCAAATTTGCTGCACGGTGCAAATAATGCTTCAAAAGTGATAGAACTTCCTCTCTAGCCGTGAAGCTATGATCTGCCAACTCTAGCACCGAATTGTGGGGTAAATAAGGAGTATGTAGAGGAGGTTGTTGCCCATAAAGCAACTCATACGGTGCAGCTTTAGTTGCTCTATGGTATGTTGTATTGTACCACCATTCTACATGTGAAATCCACTTAGTCCAATCTCTAGGCTTCTCCCAACACATACACCGCAAATACGTCTCTAAACACCTATTAAGCACTTCTGATTGCCCATCAGTTTGAGGATGGTATGCTGTAGAAAGCTTTTGGTCTACAACCAACACACGAAGAAATTCCTTCCAAAAGCTACTAACAAAAAGGGAGTCACGATCACTCACAATTTCAGCAGGTGCACCATGAAGTTTGTAAACCTGATCCACAAAATGCTGTGCTAAGGTAGATACTGAAAAGGGATGAGCAAGAGGTATAAAATGGGCATACTTGCTGATTCGATCAACTACCACCCATATAGTATCCTTTCCTTGCGACTTGGGAAGACCTTCAATGAAGTCTATGGCAATCAATTCCCATACCCTACTAGTTATAGGTAAGGGTTGCAGCAACCCCGGAGAAGTTGTAGTCTTATACTTGCACCTAGAGCATGTGTCACGCCTTTTCACATACTCCACAACATTATTCATCAACCTTTCCCACCAAAAGAGACCCTTAATACAGTGATAAGTAGCTTGGATCCCCGAATGGCCCCCTTGAGGGCTTGTATGGAGCCATTCAAGAATATGCAACCAAGAGCCTCTACCTTGCCTACAACCAATTTACCCTTTCTCCTTAAAAGAGTACCATCCCAAGTAAAGTGACTCCATACTCCTTCATGTTGCTACACCTTTTCAAGTAGAGAGCGAGTGGAGTCATCTACCTATCAACTATCCTTCACTTGCTGCAATAACTCTGGTGATGTAGTGCTATAAGTCATTTGCATTAGTTGTTGCTTAGGAAGGCGAGAGAGAGCATCAATCATAGAATTATTCACCCCTTTCTTGTATACAATGTCATAGTCAAAACCGGCAAGTTTCGCCACCTAAAACATCTGAAATGGCGTGTTAAGTTGCTGATCCAACAGAAATTTAAGACTTTGCTGATTCGTGCGAATGATAAACTTGCCCCTCTCTAGATATTGGTGCCAATGAAGCACCGCTAGCTCTACTGCCATCAATTCCTTCTCATAAACTGACAACCCTTGGTGCCATGGAGAGAGACCCTTGCTAAAGAATGCAAGAGGCTACCTTGGTTGCATCAAGACAGCTCATATTCCCACTCCACACGCATCAGATTCCACCACAAATTGCTTAGTGAAATCTGGAAGAATAAGGACCGGAGCTGAAACCAAAGCTTGTTTAAGGCGATTGAAGGCTTCACTTGCAGGTTCAGACCACACAAAGGAATTCCTTCTCAACAAGAGAGTTAAAGGCCTTACAATAATGCCGTAACTCTTGATAAAACTCTGGTAGTAACCAGCTAACCCCAAAAACGCTCGTAATTGCTGCATTGTAGTAGGTTGAGGCCAATCTACAACCGCTTGTATCTTCTTAGGGTCGGTTGTTACCATTCCATTGCCTAAGATATTCCCTAGGTATTCCACACTTGTAGTAGCAAAAGTACATTTATTTTCCTTAACGAAATAGTGATGTTGCTGCAATGTATGCAAAGCAATCCTCAAGTGCTCCTGATGATCTGCAAGTGAAGGACTATGAATCAGTATATCATCGGAAAAAAATAGGATAAATTTTCTAAGGAAAGGGCGAAAGATATCATTCATAGCTCCCTGAAAAGTTGTCGGTGCATTAGTAAGCCCGAATAGCATCACTAGCCACTCATAGTATTTAGAATGAGTCTTGAAGGCAGTTTTGTAAGCATCTTCTAGTACCATCCTGATTTGATGATAACCAGCCCTCAAATCAAGTTTTGTGAACCATCTTGCCTTGCTCAACTCACCAAACAGATCTTCAACTAGAGGAATAGGGTACTGGTTTTTTATTGTTTTCTTGTTCAATTCCCAATAATCCACACACATACGCCAAGACTTATCCTTCTTCTTTACAAGGACTATTGGAGCTAAAAATGGAGAGCAACTCTCTTGTACAACACTAGCTTCCAATAACTCAGCAACCATTTTTTTAATAACATCATTTTGTGCCGCTGGGTATCTGTATGGCTTCAAGGCAATTGGATTGGTGCCCTCTTCCAACACAATAGGGTGATTGTGTCTTGCTCTCAATGGTGGAAGACTCTTAGGCTCATCAAATACATCTTGAAAAGCCTTTAGAACCCCCTGTATCTCTGCTGGTAGCTCAAAATCAGCACCCTTAATGGCAAAACAACTCATTCTATCTCCTTTCACTTCAACCAGCTGCATAAGGAATATCTACTCCTCCTTAAGGCAGCTTGTTTCCACTCGTTTTGGTGCCACAATTCTCAAGGAATGGGGAACATTAGCTTGTAGTTTCACTTGCTTCCCATCCTTCCAAAAATACATGGATAAGGACTCATAATCCCAAAAGGCATTCTTTATACTTTTAAGCCACTGCAAGCTCAGTACCACATCATATGTAATCAAAAACAAATTCCAAACCTTGCATTCTCCATCGGAACCCATGCCACACACCATGAATTTTCAATTTGCCTCCACCAGCTATCTCAACATATGAGGGAGGTGTTTCTTGAGCTTGCCAACTCAACTTAGTGGTTGTTTCTAGATTTAAGAAGTCGTGTGTTGCCACTATCAATTAGAATCTGAAGAGAACATTTCCCTACAGCCCCAAAGACTCTCATGGACTCAGCATGGTATGTTCCTTCTATCGCATACAAAGAAATACGAGCCGGCTTTGTTTCTTCCTTATTTACCGCTTCTGGAATTTCAGAGACAGCCTCGGCACTATCACCTTCTTCGTCCAACAGAACTAGATGAAGTTGCATCTTCTGCCATTGAAGACACTTGTGATCCCTTGAAAATTTTCCATGGTAGAAGAAACAAAGGTTATTTGCTCGGTGCTCTGCCTCTTCTTTTGCAGTCAGGGCCTTCACTGGCGATGTAACTGTTCTGGGGACAAAGCTGGTATTTTATGTAATTAATATGGGTTTCTGGGCTTTCTGTTGAGTCCCATTAGAAAAAGACCCAGTCTTGGAGTTGTTCTGCGTTGTCAACGAAGGAAGTGGCCATGAGTTCCCTGACCCCTGCCTCGGTGGCTTGTCTGTACTCGCTCTTGTGACCTTCCGATTGACTGCAATTTCTTGAGTGCGGGCTAATCGGCGAGCTTCTTGCAAATTTCTCAGGTTAAATAGCTGCACAGAGTCGGCTATTTCATCCTTTAGTGCACCCACATAAGCGTCGACCAGATACTCCTCAGTCAAATCCAGTTTCGCTGTAATCTGATCAAACTTGGTGTTAAACTCAGCTACCGTTCTATTCTGCTGTAGATGCGTGAAGTAGGTCATGGGCGTTTCGTATGGTTGCCCAAAGGTATCCCTAAGTAGCGCTACATACGCAGCCCATGCCGGAGGTTGATGCCAACGCTTTTCGACCGCTCGGTGCCATTTAAACCGGTTGTCGTCGAGATGCATAAATGCCATCGTCACCTTCGAGGCTTCTGGGGTCTCATCGATTACAAAGTATCGCTCAACCTTCTCAATCCAGGTATCCATGTCTTGTTCAGTTTACTTCGGAAATTCCATTTTGGTAAATTGGGTGGGTCGCTGGTATTGGTGTCGGCCATTGCCGCCTCTTTCTTGATTTTCCAACACCCGATATGGCATATTTTGATTAATTCTTTAGACCGCCCTTGCCAGCGTTCGAAGTTCTTGAGTCGAGGTGTTAAAATTTCCTTGCATTCCTCGCTGAACTATTTGCAATTCCTCTCGGTAGCCTTGGACAGATTCATGAAGCGATTCAAAGGACCTTTGGAGAGCATCAATGGTTCCAAGTTTCTGTTCAATGGCTTGGAACCTTTCCTCCATCATTCTTGAATTTTCTTGGTATCTTGTTTCTACCATTTAGCACCGGAGTGAAGAGCCAATAACCAAGGCCAAGAACCGACAGCTTTGTTACTACTAATACTCTAGTGTAATATGAATGTTTATAGAATTGGGAATTAGGGTAGAAAGGAAAAGGAATTAGAGGATTGAAGAAGAAGTAGAGGAGAGTAGAGAGATAGAGAGGGGGAGAGAGTGATCTGAATAGTACAGGATTTCATTAACTATGCCAAAAATTGTCCTCACAATGGATACCCTGCCATATGTATAGGCAGTAGGAAAATAGAACCACATAAGACTTCACTAATCAGGGGTACACTAGTACTTAGACATGATTAAGGTCATGTTTGGCTAATGCCGCTCTTAAACGGCTAGTGCCATTAATGGTTAATACCGCTCATCTAATTAACTAGATGGGATTAAGATTTTTTAATTAATTTTTCTTACTCTTTTATCTTATATCTTCCCTTTATTTAAATTTTATAACCCCATTTCTCCAATTTTTTAAAATTCAACTCATAAAAATTTTCCCTCCCCTCTCTTTCCCTCCAAATCCCTTATACCAAACAAGCCCTGAATGAAATAACTGGTGCTGATATTTACGCAACTTCTTTTGTGGATGGGTTTTCAGGTTGAAATCATATTGGAATTTCTACAATGCTTGCTTTCAGGCTGCAAATGTTAGAAAAATAGTTCAGGTTGCATTCTTGAGAGTCTTGGTAGTTTATAGGTCTGTTCATAGCAATGGAACTTGAAAAGAACAATTGAATGAAATGATATCAACGAAAGAACAATGAAATGAAAAGATACCAACAAATTTTCATTGGTGATTGATTCATAAAACTTTTTGGTACTTCCAGGTGTCTGTATTTTTAATGTCATAAAGACTATTAGTGGTGATGCGAAATAATGGAGATCATAGGATTAAATCTTATTTCGGCGCAAAATGATACCACCTCCAGTCCTAAATATAAGATCTAATTGACTTTTCTTGAAGAGGTTAAAGAAGCAAAATAAGTTATTTAACCATATCATATATTATGTATGATTAAATTATATACCAGTTTATAAGTCAAACAAATTAGTCTAGAGAAAAAATCATAAATATAAATACTTTAAAGTAATACAATTAGTTTTCTTAATCTCCCCAAAAAAGTTAACTGAGGCTTATATTTAGGACTGGAAATAGTATCTTTTAGTTTTTACTTTGTTACCACATGCTTAGAGCTACCTTTACATATGGGTTTGCTTTCAGGCTTACCTCTCAACTTTTGCTAACTACAGCTTCGTTCTTGGGCTTCATCCATTTATTATACTAGTAGTTTATGAGTTCAGTTTGAAGGTTTTTGGTTAACTAACCTAGATTCTTTCCCTTTTGTTTCAGTTGCTGAGGCATAATAACTAAGGTTCTGCTTAGAATTAGAATTAAGGCTTAAGAAAATATTACTAGAAATCTGAAATTATATTACAAAAAAATTCTTGAGAAGTCAACTTAATGACATCCTTATTGGTTGGAAGTACTCTAATGAAACTTGGATTGAAACGCAGTTTTGGTTCTCATGTGACTCTCATGAGAAGAATTGTTTGATATGATTGATCTTGCCACTAAAACAAACTTGATTCAATGTGCAAAGAATGATTTCTGGTAAACTCTATCGTGCTTTTTAGAACTGAATTCATTTCATTTAGAGAAACCTGTTTAATCTACAGCCTTTCATTGGTTGGAAATACACTGATGACAACTTGGATTTTGACACATTTTTGGTCGTCTAATGCCTACTATGGGAAAACTGGTTTAGTATATTTTTGTCTCGCCAGTAAAGCTAAAATGTATTCAATCTGGGAAGGAGGGCGTTTCTTGTAAATTTTTTTGGAACTGAATTCATGTCAACTGGTGATAAAATTTCTGATTTGTGAAGTTCGGAAACAGTGGCAAGATCAAAACAAATCGGCAACCTGTTTCTGTTCTGTTCATTATTGCAATCCTTTCTGCTGTAACGTAACAAACAGAAAAAAATGCTTTTCATTTTTGTCGGAAACATTTTAGAATTGCCGATGGGAAGTTTTAATCAACAGTAGCAATGAGTTAACAGAATATTGTGCAGAATTCAGCCCAGATTGAGTGAAATTGGTGAACTTAAAATGCAGAAATATGCATTACTTTACCTTAGACATTCAACGGAGATGGAAAGCTAGGAAGTGATGGGCCTGTTACACCATTGAGCAGAGTCTATAATAGGAGGCAGCCCTAAACCTCTACCTAGACACCAACGAAGCTCGTATTGGCACAAAGCCCAACAATGATAGGGAGGGCAGTTAGCTAGGGGTGCGTGTTTGAAAGAAGTTACGCTAGGAAGACCTTTGGAACCTGGGGAGAGCTACTGACCTCTCTAACGTTAGGAAGGCTATTTTATTTTTGCTGCATTGACTATCTTTCTTTCTGTTATTCACTGTAGCTGGCCTTGGTTACTTTTATCCATTTTCCTCTTACTTAACTTATTGTAGAGGCTGTAGCTAGCGACTATAGTGAAGAACACAGCAATGTAAATCTCATTTTCATCAGGAAGCCAACTTTAATGTTACTTTCTGTTTTTGAGTATTATGCTGCATGGGTCTTTGTTGTCGATGATTAATGAGTTTTTCCCACTTTACTGGGGGTAAAATTCAATTATCCTATGAAAAGAGTATAATCTATGAATAAGCTGATAGTTATAATTTTTTATTCCTGTTGAAGGAGTCTGATGCTAGATTTCATGTTGCGGTCAATGCAAGTATTGGTCATTGTTAGAATTTCAACTTTCTTGAAGGATTTTGCATTATAATTTATAGCAAAGACTTGATTGTTGATTGACTGAGCCATTAGTTCAGATAATTTTATGCCCAATTTTATAGAATTCTAAGTTTGTCACAGCTTCTGTAAATATATTTAGGAAAATTCATCACCTATCTCTTGTGAGAACTTTTTGTGCATCAGTTCCTGGAGGGAATTGTAAAATGCTGTCTTATAATCGTTTGTGAGAGATGGAGTGATAGCATCAAACGTCCTCTCTTGGTTTATTCAAGGAAAGGGCGCTAGCTTTCAGGGGTATTATTGTCTTATTAGGGTGTTTTATGCAGTTGTTGTTCAACGATGCTGTCTGTCTTAGAAGTTTAGAGTAGTTTCTATCAGTTATTGGTGTCTTAGGAATCAGGTATGTGGAGTTGTCTATTTAAGTCTTCATGTAAGCCAATTATCATTATGTATGGAATATTATTCAGTGGAACTTATTTCCTTGGTCTAGAACTTCAGATTCTGGTTCTAGAATACCTTCTCCCTACACTCTCTTATTCCTATATCTTAAAATCCTATCAGGAAACCAAGAACTAACATGGAGCTTGTTTTAAGGAGATGTTTTTTATGGTTTGTACATTACATAATTTATGAATGACTTATTTTTGAAGGATTGCTGGATAACGTGCTAAGTGATTACTTGTGGGCCAAGGCAGTTCTTCTAACATCAACCACAGTGGCTACCGCTGGACTTACCGTTCAGGTGCCTTTAGCAGCCATCATTGACAGTTTGACTGGCCATGCACCTGGCCTGCTGGATTGCCTTGGAGCAGTTGCTGTGATGATTGGCTTTGCCGGAATCAATGTTCCCTCCGACGCCTTCAAAAAATCAAGAGAAGCGAGCGTTGAGTTGGAAAATGAGTATGTGAATTCCACTACTTTACCCACAAGCCAACATTCAGGTGCTATGTCATAGCGGCATTTGCATTGCACTGGTTACTACTGGTACACTTCATTTTATTTACCGTCCCCGTTGGAGGGCTTATTCTTGCAACTGTTCACAGCAACTGCTGTAACTGAAACGTATTGATGTATCTATATCTTATACGGAAATCAAACAAGAACATGAAAGTTTAAAAGAGGATTACAGGTTTGCACTGGCAGATGAAAGTAAAGTTGGCATTTGATCCTTGAATTACTAGACCATTTATTTAGCTTTAATCCTAAAAAATTATTAAATACATGAATTACTTACTGAAAATATTGACATTTGAATTTGACTTGTTTGTAATGAGTTTATTATGATCAAAGAAGGATTGGTGAATGATTGGATGTAATGAGTTTAATCCAATCATTCGTATTCCCATTAAAGAAGCATTAAATCTCAATTCCAAAAAAAAATTGTCATTCACATCATCATTAGAGCAAATACTAAAACACGGAATCGCATCAGGCAGATCAACAGAACTGGCAAATGAGAAGATTCAGATCGATAACTGCTATATAACAAATAATCCGAATTATATTAGGAAGATATATTTTTCATTTTTAGTGCTAATTCATCTTGGAAGTTACATCAATCATGGAAAAATGATGATAACGCCGAGTCGACATTTATAGGGAATCAGTTTATCCCCCAGATGAGAGTTGCATGATGCTAGCTCTGAGACACAGCCGTCAGCCCATATCTCTGCATCACCCTCTTGGTCGCAAGAGCAGCAGCCTCACTAGCACGCATTGAACTAGTTGCCATTATTGCTGCAAACTCTCTGCCAATCTCTTCTTGCACCTTGCTGCGAGCTTCACCGAGAGGATCCCCTGCAACTCCGTTAGGGACTGACTTCTCTTTCTCCACAGCAGGTTTTACTGCAGGTGGCACCACATTTCTTGTTGCCTTTGAGCCCTCCACCTTGTCTTTTTTGTCAACATCCACCACTCCGGAAGAACTTTTCTCGACAGAAAACTTAGGGCTACTTGAAGTTCTTGCAGTATTGGCTGAGGCAGGGTTTTGAGGCGGTACCATTGAAGGTTTGAATTGGGGAACTTGGGGAACGGCGCCAGATCTCAATGTTGTCTCTAGATTCTGGATCATAGGCACTGCATGAGGAAGGTTTATAGTGTCAGATATCAGTAATTTAGGCCTCCACAAGCACCCATCGATATTTATGAATAGAACAGTTGCTTAATCAGCATCATTATCCAAAATACCCATAAACTTTGAGAAGTAGACAAATTCAAAAGCCAATTCAACTTATGAAAGGGGTAAATTGTTCAAGACACCACTAAATGGACCTAGGAAAATAAAGATCACGCTTTGTGAGATGATCAGTCAAGGAAAATACATTGATGCAAAAATGCTTTGAATAATTAGTATAAAGAGATAGAACTCAAGAAGTTCCACACGCAGATGAAAATGCCCTATATAAGGATTTATCAAAAGCATCCCGCATGGAAAACTAAGAAGCCTATGAATGCCTTATATTATTCATTTTTGTTAAGAAAACATTAAACCGCACTGAAAGACGTGCATAAAAGGAATAACATGGGAAGCTAAGAAAAGGGTAAATTTGAAGCAAAAACTTACATATAAGGTGTCCCATTGGGCTGCTCATAACTTCATTAGGAAGCTGTAGAATATAGTCAGGAATGCTTGTGCCAACCAAAAATTGGGCAATTTCATTGCTGAAGTTGTTGCAATTGTGTGTAAGTAAATTATAGGTTTCTGCTGTGTACCGTGGACTGATTTCATCCAAATAAGTTTCAAAGACATCCTTAGGCACGTGTGTTACACCCAATTCTACGACTCTAAGGGGCGTTCCATAGGGAGTTAATCCAGCAGGAGAATATTGTATGCCCCCACCAAAGTAATACTCATTACCATAAACCACTATTCCTGTATGCCTGAGGTACAACACAATGTACAAGTCATGAATTTCAATCTGCCAACAACGGTTGCACACTAGAAGAATTCAAATGCTCATCAACACCACGGCCGACCTTGTTTCTTAACAAAGAAAAAGACAAATAACAGGACAACGACTGGGCGCGTGCGTGGGGGGGGGGCAGCATCTTAGCATACTGCCCAAGAATGATGTGCATTCAATTATTAAATGGATTGTCAAGTTGTCAATGGCAAGCCGCTCCAATGGCAGCACTACCCGCCATGCCTGAATGAGGTCCCAGGCTTGAACCCAGGTTGACATGTTTGTGTGGGTGTAAATTGATTTAAAAGAAAAATAATCATAAAAAAGTGGATTATAAGATCTACTTTAATGAAAGTGGATCATATAAGAACTGGAGAGAGTAGATTGTCAAGTCCAAGTGCCATCGCACATCCACAGCATTTGACTAGCAACCACACAGTTATTGTCATCAAGAGATCTTATCATCAGAGCAGAATATGTCAACTACCACATGAAGTTCATTTTTCAAGCTAGCAAACCACAAAGCCATTTAAGTTAGTTATGGCAATCAATTATGGACCAACATAGCAAAGAACTCACCAGACAGCCTCAATGGATTTCCCCAAAAATGTTGATGAAAGCTGCCGGGCAAGTCCCTGACTTAGATCATAAACATTAAGAGCAACCCTGTGACCCTCCTAAAATCAATACAGACAATTATGATAAGTATACCAGAAATTGTGAATGGCTTTGGAGGAAGCCAAATGACAAAAGAACAATAGAGAACATTTAGTTTCACATACCTCAGCCATCAGCTGCAGTTCAATAGAAAAATACTCAGCTGCTTGGTAATAGTCAAACGTCGTAAACCTTCTAGTAAAACTTATCCGAAGAACCTAACAGATGAATGACAATTGTTTGAAAACTCTATCAGATTTCATCTTTGAAAAAACATGAGAAAAGTACATGTCAAAGCATGCCATTTCCTTCCACCCCTACAAATAATCAGAGTTTACTTTATAATATGGAATTTCTGCCGGCCTCAAAGGAAATACAGAAATTGTATCATTAGGAAACTCCTTTGCCACTAATCCAGGAACTGAGACCAAGGTGAAGCGAGGACAAAGAATAATATCATTACAACAGAAGGACAATGTCTCCCTGGCCTGCTTAAAGCCCAATCCTCACATTTTACGAAATTACATTGAAACTCAACGACAAACATGCACCCATTCCCCGACCCAATATTAAACCCAATGCCTAAAATTAAAACTTCCTGATATCAAAGATTCAAAGCAAAATTGGAAATGCCAAATTCAAAAAATCCCTTAACAGAAATATATATACTTTCTAAAATAAATAAATGCGAGGGAAAGAACAATAAGATACCTATGATCAGGAAGGAAGAGGAAGCGAAGTAGGGTAACGTGAGGGACGGTTTGTGTTCTTCTCCCCCAGGACGTCCACTACTTGCGACAGGAGTACGGCAGAGAAAACCTCTCCTTTTTAAAGCAAGAGAATTGGAGATCTAGATTGTCTACGACTACGACTTTTTCCTTCGAATATCATCTACGACCTTCTAGAACCTACGGGCCAATAGTTGAGTGACACGTGTTTTTAAATTTTTTGAAACGTGATACCGTCGTATGTGGCGGTTAGACGGACGTCGCTGCCAGCCTGCCAGAAACTGACGTCACTAGCCGCGTGAGTTCATACCCCGGAATTATACAGAGCGCGTGTTTGGGAACTCGGTAGAAAAATAGTTTTTCTTTTAATGGGGTTTTTGTAAAAACTCATTTGAAAAAAAGTCAGATTATAAATATGATTTGTGTTTGGATTGACGTTAGAGAAGTGATTTTTTTTAAAGAACCTGTTTGGATTAGCGTTCGAAAAGCCCGTTTGGATAAGAAATGATTGAAAAGGGCATGAACCTTATTCAATACTACGTATATATTGTTTGTGTATATATTCTTATAATTGATGTTAAAAAATATAAATAATTTTTTTAAAATAAAAAAGTTAAATAATTATTGAAAAAAGAAAAAGACACTAAAGCACTTAATTTAAAAATGATAAATATATATTTTAATCAGAATCTTATACATGAAGTGAATCATAATTGGATAATCTACCCTTATCAAGTTCGTCTACCCTTAACAAATTATTCTCTGATCATGTCATAAACATGATTCATGTGTGATGAAGATAAAGATGATTTTTTTTCTTAAAAAAATAACAAAAGAAAAAAAATATTACATTTAATTCCTAAAAGTTAAATTTAACTACAGTTACATCCCAAAAAATTTTGCCGGATCATAAGTTACAAATATGAGTCTCTATTGCAACTAAAACTCTCATACTTGTAACTAAAACAAAATTTGAAATAAAGATCTATAATCATAATAATCACCATCACGTATTCACTTTCTACTGCCTTAACCAAAAAAAAAATAGAGCATATATATATATCACAGACCATCGCTAGGTTCACCACGACACCATATTCTTCACCTTCTTCTTCTTCTTCTTCTTCTTCTTCCTCCCTCTTCTTTTTTTTTTCCGCCAGCATCAAGCTTCACCCTCACCACCATTAGCCACCGACGACACTCCCCCATTGTCCACCATTACCGTAGAAGAAAGAGAGAGAGCTTGAGAGGAGAGAGAGACCACCGGCGACTTCCAACACCACCATCGGCGTCTTCTCACCACCATCCCTCTCTCAAGCATTCCCATCACCACCGTCTCCCTCTATATATCTCTCTACCTTTGACATCTCTCGAAAATCACCACCATCATTCCTTCTTCACCGTTGCATCACCTTCGGTCTTCCTCTGAACAACAACACCTCCATCGAGTTTCACCTTGGAGGCTGATAACTAACACCTGAGAGCTTCGACCGTCAACTCCTTCACGTCCAGTGGTCTCCATCCCCTGTTTTTCTACTATCGTCATTCACCATCTCTGGCCCCCAATTCTGGCAACATTAGTACTACTCTTTCATCTGTTCATCACCATCTACACTACCTCCAGCTTCGTCTTCTCCCTTCCTTTGTTTCAGACCATCCCTAGACCTTTATTCACCGCGAAACAGCAACACCACGAGAGGAGCTGAGGTTGAGGTTTTGAATGCATGCAACGGTTGAAGCCTAACGTCAGAAGCTCAAAAAATGAGCTTCTTTAAAAAGCTCATTTTTGTAAAAAAGCCCATTATTTTTAAATGGGTTTCCAAACAACTTTCTACCTTATTTAATGAGCTTTTAGGTCCAAATGAGCTTTTTTCTTCCTTCAATGAGTTCCCAAACAGGCTCTTCCTTACTCACTTTCTCATTGCCTTGTGTCGCCAGACAACTTGATACTAGTACTTGTTTCATATTGGATTTCGATTCAATAAAAAAAATAGTTGGCATAACATATTATAAAATTATATTATTATAATATTTTATAAATTAAAATTTGTTCATAACTATCCGATTGATTTTTAATAGATAGATTTATTTATTTTTATGCTAGTTATATTACTATGATATTTTATTTTTTGATAGCATTATTTGTAGCCTTTTTTGTTTAGATAAAAAGAAAAAAAATATGAAAAATAATGCGTAAATGTCACCATGCCAATAATATGGATCTGGCTAGCGTCCTTTGCGCTAGCCATCCGCTGCACATCCTTTGCATGAAACTACACCGTTTTGGTGTAGTTTCATGTAAAGGAGGGGTTGAATTTTTTTATTTTTGTCTAAAAAAATATTATCTAGTATTTTAAAATATATTTTTGGATGTATCTAATATCTCAATATTTTTTAAGTACCATGTAGTATCTTAAAATAATTTTTAATATTTTTAACCATTTAAAATATTTTTTCAGTTGTACTCACTGTGTTAGCAGACTAATTGTAATTTTATCCTTAATTTATTTTTTTAGCTCCAAAAATTACTTTAAAATATTCTAAGAGTAAAATTGAAATCAGTCTGCTAACACAGTGAGTACAACTGAAAAAATATTTTAAAGAGTTAAAAATTATTTTAAGATACTACATGCTACTTAAAAAATATTTTGAGATATTAGATACATCCAAAAAAATATTTTAAAATACTAGATAGCATTTTTTTAGACAAAAATAAAAAAAAAATTCAACCCATCCTTTACATGAAACTACACTAAAACGGTGTAGTTTTCATGCAAAGGATGTGCAGCGGATGGCTAGCGCAGAGGACGCTAACCAGATCCCAATAATATTTGATATCCTGACTTATTATATCTCATATTGTTGTTCATAACAATATTATATAAAAATAAATATCATCAAAACCTATTTAAATAAAAATATCTGAAAAATATTTTTTTGATATTTATATATTTTAAAATCAAATAATTTTTTATTTTTAAATATATTTTTTTAAAAAAATAATAAATCAAAATAAAAAATTAAATGATATATGTTTAAAAATAAATTGAAAGATACATATTTTTCATATTTGTAAATGTAACTCTGTAGGGTTAGCTGGAGTGAGAAAACAATGATATAGGTCATTAGATGGATTGGGCTGGTTGAAGTGAGAAGACAACATGGTGCAAGGTATCAATGAAAAAAATAATTTTCTTTCCAAAAATCTCTTCATCTTTGAAAAGAATAGTTGGGAGGAGAATGTGGTGAGTCCTATCCCTCATTTAACTTCCTCTCACATTTTTTCCTTCATTCAAATAATAAAAAACTCTAATCCTCTCATATTTTTTTCTCTATGTTTTCTTTCCCTTCAACTTTTTCTCTCATCCAAACCAGGGGTCATCAAGCTTGTGAGCTTGCCTGAACTTTATATTGTAATCTTATTATTTAATTCTAGGGATCATTTGACCTTTTTTTCATAAAGCAAAAGATGGTTGAAGCATATAATGAAGTAGTATGTTTGAACGAGTGAAGCCATCATGGTTGGTGAATGGTGATGGTTTAGGGTTTATTTGAGTTGGAAAAAGTGATTTTTATTTCATCTGAATTTTGTAGCTAAATTAGAATAAAATTTAATTTAATTTTTATTAAAAAATCAGTTTTACAAAAACTTGTTTGGAAAAAAGTTGTTTAAACTCTAAAGTGGCTTTTGAGTAAAAACTCAGCTGACCCTACAACTATGTCAAACTCCAATGCAATGTAATGAAATGATGATTATATGAATTTGTTTGGTTTATCATTAAGGAAAGATGATGCATATGCATAAAAATGTTTGGTTGGATTACATTAAACATGAAAATATATGAGAATAATATAGTAAGAGACAAAATTGCCCCTATATACATATATGCCTAATATATACGTTGGGTTCATGGTAATTTTTTTAATTTATGCAGTGTACACGTTGGATTCATAATAACTTTTTAATATTTAGTAGTAGAAATATTATGCAAGTATAGATTGGGTTCATGGTAATTTTTAATATTTAATAGTAAGAATATTATTTAATGGGATATTTTAATATTTTTGGTTGTGGAATATCATTTTATTAATTTTTTTAATGGGGAATTTTTTTAAAAAAATTTATACAATTAATTAATTATTATTATTATTTAATAGTGATAATTATTTAATATTTAACAAAATTTATGAGTGGACACTTTTATTAAATTAAAAAATTATAATGGCAATAGTGTCTTTTTCACTTAATTTACAGTATGCATCTTTATTCATCAGTCTTAATAGTGTAATCTTGCTAACATCAAATGATATAATCAAGATTATAAAATATAATCCTCTTTACATTACATATGCTCAACCAAACATTGTAATGAGTCTGTTACATCAAGATTATATATAATCCTTTAATATGGAATCGAACCAAACAAGCTATTAGTGATTTATAATTAGATGCAAGTTGATTCTTGTGTATTTAATTATATATTATATTTTTAATTGTACAATAAATTATCTAATAAATTTTTATTCTTTTTGTTATTCTTAATTTCTTATACGAGAGTAATTCTTAGACGACATTTTGATATATAATTTAAAATATACCAGTTTAGTTAATGACACTTTGATCAGACTCCAAACATTAAACTAGTTCAATTTCTAGACCAATTTTCTTGTCATTAATTCAAAATCAGACACCGGGTCACATGGATGCTAATGAATAATCTCTCATAATTATCACAACACCTCTTTAACCTCAAGGAACTTGGATATATGTTTAATAAGAGAAATCATTTCATGATTTTAAAGGTGTTCTAGTTTAAGTAAATTTATTTGTAAGTAACTTTTTCTTTAACTAAGTATTTAGGTAACACCGAAACCACGGTTTCAGAAGTCATTTTTTGCAAGTCGAGATAAAACTTCTATTAAAAACTTATTTCGTAAATCATAAAAATTATTCTCCAAAAACTAATCTAAATATACATACACTAAGAGAGTGAAAAAGATTCTTTGAAAGGAAGAGAAGCAAAATTTTACCAATTATTTTATCATAGCGGTGAGCACACTTTACCTCTTAACAAGAACATGTCAATTTTTTTTTTTTTTTAAATCAAATTTAAGAGGTGGAAGAATAACTACTCTACCTTTATTCTTTAAACCATGGTTCATACCACCTAACTATGGACAATAGGGTCACGGGAGGGGACAGAAAGGAGAAAAGACCACTGCAAATTACAAAGTAAAACTGAAAAAACTTAAAAGGCTAAACTAGAAATTTTAGATATTTACCCTGTCAACATATGTTACTCTTCCTCTCGTTGAGCAAGCGCTTCTAGCAATCCAATTGGCTATGTTAATAGTATGTTTGAGATATGATGATTTTAAAAGTGTTAATACATGTAAGTCGAGACAACACTCATCTCATATACTTACCTCATATATTATAAATCACGATTGAAAAGTTACTTTTAAAGGCTTCAATCATTATTTTAAATAAACACAAATTGTTGAGTTGTTAAGTCAATAAATAAATGTCAATAGTTCAGCTTGAAATCAACTGAGTAGAGCAGGTTCCATAGACCCCCAACTGAACAACCTTGGCTTACACCTGCACCCATTCATATCGACTTGGTAAAGGTACATCACTGACAATGTCAAAGTTATACCTGCAAAATAAGGCATTGCGTACCAGGACAAGAAGATTTCGGTAAAGTTCTTCAAGTGTAAAGCTGATGAAAACGCACTCAGCAAATTGGGTAAATCTATATAACAAAATAATACTGTTCCACCAAGCTACTTGCTCTGACCTTCGGCTCAATGTGGCTTCTCTCACGGGGGCACTGTTCATAACAGTGCTAAGTTGGTAAAATATTATTAAACAATTTAGAAAACACTGTTCACAAGAGCTTAAAGTACATGAGAAACCTTTTTTATTCATTGGCTTTTGTTTTTGGTGGCTCACCAAGCCGCGCTACCATTTCGCGTACATTACCCAACATTATTCCCTTTAGTGTAACAAGCCTTATGGAATTCATTTTTCTAGCCTATTTGCACTCATGCTGTTGGGTAACCATCACGAGCCACAAAACTCTGTACATTGCAATTTGAAAATCAAAGAAGGACATCAGTTCTCCATATTCCCGCTATCTCTTCATGTTATATATAGATGAGCCTGTAGCAGAACACTACATGTGGAGAATTCTGTACGGAGTTTCAGGTTCTCGAACCCGCTATGGCTGAAGATGGCAAAGAGCTCCAACACCACTGTGATCGTGAGTCTCTTCGACGGTGGGCGCACGTACTGAAGTCTCATAGGGTTTGGCCTAATATAGTAGCTGGTTTATTGCAGCTATCCAAGGAGGGTAAGACTATGGTGATATAAGTTGCTTCTCTACTTCATCGCATTTATGAACAAAGCAGCTAAATATTAGTTTAACCCATTTATCCTTTCTTTCAGATCGCAGGGACAGAGGCCCTAAGTCCTTGTTTAACCCGTGCATTCAAATATGTGATGGTCAAGCGGTAAGCTTTTTCCCCTATTCATAAAAGGTATCATAATCCAACATGTCGCACTAACTCTACTTGTGTTTCGTTCCCGATAGGTGGTGACGGGAATGGAAGTTAATAGCAACATTGTGAATCTGCAGAACTTAAAGGAAGGAATGTGTAAAGACATTGTATTAGTCAAGGTGGACCGGATCATTCGCAAGGAGATACTCATCTATCCATATGGTCTTCCTCGTCCGATGAAGGAATTGGTGGAGTTACAGCTTATTGTTTTTGATCATTCGGTGAGTATATCAATTGGTGCTTTTTAATTAGTTGTTATGAAAAAAAAAGACATTTAAACTTGTGGCTCCACTGTGAACACCTTAATCCGCTATTATGTAGAACTACCGAATGTTTGTGTCACTAGAAGATTATCCCACCATTGAAGCATTCACCCGTATTCTTGGAGAAGACCGAAGCTATATGATGAAGAACTTCTCTGTGATATGGAATAGGGATGGATGGCTGAAGAAATAACATCTCAAACTCTATCCAACGACCCAGGTCATCTTCGCTGCTACATCCTTTCCAAAACACGTCTTCAACCTTATGATTGTTCCCCAAGCAATCACTTAAGTTCCAAGGCCTGGATGTTTAGTTGGTAAGTGAATATCAATTTCTTAACTTTATTCCAAGTTATGTAGTTTTCGTTTTCAAATAATGTTTTGGTAAGATTTGCACAATGCAGATGTTAGTGGCTTCCTTAAAACGTTGTATGAAGGTATGAGTGACGCCGTTGGAGTTTATAGCAAGGAGGTCATTGTGGTACTTGCGGAAACTGGTGAGATGGAAGTGAGGTAAACACATACTATAAATGGTCCATCTATCGTTTTTCCAATCTAGGTAAAGAGTTAGATTCATGCTTTCGAGAATTCATGCAGTGGATGCATGGCTTTGTCTTGTAGCCTCTATGGAAGTTGTGTCGAGACAACAATCCAGGCATACAAAGCTGTATCAAATAAAGAACCATTGTTTTTTGTCATCCAATATGTAATGGAGACGGCATAATGATGGTGAAGCTTTTTTTTTATTGTTATTAGACATAGCAGCTTCTGTATTGCTTGCTTTCGAATCTAACTTCCTTCTACAACTCTAAACTTTTTCCATAGGTGGCCCAATCCTAACTTCCTATTACAATTCCACAAGGGTTTTCTTCAATCCCACTTTTCCAGATGTACTTCAGCAAATGCATGCAACGATGGGAGGACTCCATAATGATCCCGCCACTTCTTTACATAGTTGAGCTAATGTTGTAGGAAAACTTCTATGTACTAGGTCCACCCCTGGGGTTTTATGTTTTTATCCAGTTCAAAGTCTATTTCTGTCTCTTTCATTGTAACCACAGTCCACTTCTTTGTTATGCTAATATTAGGTTAGGTCGTTTTATGTTTCGTCTTCTGTAGCTAAAAAGTTTTACCTATCAACAAGTGGCTGGAAAACTTAACTCTTATGTTAGTGTTTTACATGACATCAAAATGCCTGCAATGCTTCTTTTTTGTTTCACCCTAATCCACTTTTTGCATGAAACAGAGCTTATTCCACGTCATGCCAATGCATTCATCAAATTAGCTGTTTTGGTTAACTATTCAGAGGGCTTCAGTAGCCACTTTGACATCTTGACCAAGGCAATGCTATTATATGCTATTAAGTATTAGGATATCATTGCTTGTAGACCACCTCCATATTTATATTTGTATTTTTAAAATTTATAAAATAAAATGCTACATTAATTTAAGGGGAACAAAAACACTGGCAACGCCAACCTATGGTAACTTACAAAACAAACACCAAATTACTAAAGTAAAAAAAAATGCTAGATTACGGACTAGAAATGCATATATACTTGAGTAAAACTCGCTGGTCCTAAATGCATACATATAACTTTAGCAGGGCAACATGCATGTTCTCATACATACATTAGTTAACGAAATACAGGATAAATGGAAAACGCCTACATCTATGTTTAAATAGCAAATGAAGGCAGAAAACGCGCCAATAATAATGACATTAGTTAACCACTTCATCTTCTTCATCCACGAAGCCTAATTCTGCCCCTAACTCAGTCGCGCACGGAAAATTGATGACTTCTTGTGAGGTCGGCACTTCTGTGGACTGACGGCAGTGATATATGGTGGTTATCCTTCTCCGACGAAGCCTCTGATTTTGTGGGATTATCTTCATATACGCATGAGACCACATGTTTAAAACTGTTATTTGTGAGTGTTGCCCCTGCTGAAGGTTGATTTAAATGTGGGGCATAAAATTTGATATGATGTACATATATTGCTCGTAAAAGCATGGATCATGGTCATCAACAGCTTCACACTCAGGGTTGAATAGCCTATGTGTCCTGATGATTCCATATAAGCAGCAAAAAAGTATATACTAAGAGTTGTAAAATTTGTAGCTCCCAGCTCTGACCTAGCCCCATTCATAGCAATCAACATTGGTAAGAAGACCGTCCAACTCAAAATTATTGATCACATCAATTGGTCCACAAGTGATACATATGGATCTAACATGTACTTCGCTCTATTGTCAGAGATGCCTGATCATCTCACAATATAAGAAGTCGATAAAGTCACTCATATTTGAATATTTCAATTTCAATTCTGTCTACAGTTGTTTCGAGTTATCTTGCATTCATTTACCACTTGGGCAAATTTATATAGAACTACTACTACCATTATGAACCAATGGATTAACATTGAATCAAGCAGTACCTTTCAGTTTTTATCCAGTCATATTTACAAATCACTGGATAATATAGTGTGAAGTTTCTTTTGGCATACCATGATACTGATAGTCTGACTCATTACCCATATACTAAGCAGTCTAGCCATACTTTTTCCACATACCCTAATGCTTTCATCACATTGGTTGTTTTCATTAACCATGCATAGGACTTCAGTAGCCAGTTTGACTGCGTGACCAAGGCAATCCTATTACATGCTATTAACTATTAGGATATTATAGTTTGTAGACCACCTACATATTTATGTTTGTATCTATAAATTTATCAATTGCTAATACCTATTTCGAGTTCAATGTTGAATTTAACCGAATTGTGTAGGTATACGTGTAGTACCAGTATATCCCACCTAGGTTGTATAGCTTTTTTATAACCTATGCTGATAATGTCATTGGTTCTTTTTATAAACCAGCATGCTTATGTGCAGAACTATAACCATGCAAGCCCTTCTGGTTACTTTAATGCCTATACTGATATAGGAATTCCTTCTTGGTGCAATCTTTGGGCCTGACACTTTCACTTTTTTTATTTGACATACCTTTTCCAATTCTTTTTCCAGTAATTTTACATTTAGACCTTCTCTTGCAAGGCAAATGGCCAGCATGCTTATGTGTAAAACGATAACCACTGAACCACCGCTGGTTACTTTAATGGCTCTACTGATATAGGAATCCCTTCTTGGTGCAATCTTTGGGTCTGACGCTCTTTTATTTTTGGGTTAAGGTGCAAATTTGACAACGAACTTTTAGCAAAGGAGCGCCTGACACAATAAGTTTTGTTGGGGGCAAAAATATACATAAAGTTTTTCTAAGGGGGGAAAATATACATGAAGGTTTTTTAAGGGAGCAAAAAAACCATCGCATCTATACTTTATTGATTTCTTAAGCAATCGGGGTACGGTCAATGAAGTACTCAGCCCAATGACTGTCGAGATCAATGTTTGGTGAAATCTACATCTCAAGTAGAAAAGCAAGAGCGATGAAGCGTGGAAGAGAAAGAGAAGGGTAAGGAAAATCTCAATTACACCGAGTAGATTTCATTAATAGGGAGGAGATCAAGGAGGATGGCAAGGCAAACATTGATCCCCGATAGTCATTGGGCTGAGTACTTTATTGACCTTAACCCGATTGCCTAAGAAATCAGTAAAGTAGAGATGCGGTAGTGTTTTTTCTCCCTTAGAAAAACTTCATGTATAATTTTTCCCTCTTAGAAAAACTTTATGTATATTTTTGCCCCAACAAAACATTATTGTGCTAGGCGCTCCTTCGCTAAAAGTTTGTTGTCAAATTTACACCTTAACCCTTTATTTTTTCCCTTTTACATACAAATTGCAATACTGACTACATAATGAACATGCATATACTGATATTGCCATCTCTTCTTCGTCCAAGTATTCTGTGGGATTACATTTTGTTTGCCTGATCAGACACTTTGTCCAACAAAACTGATACTATTTGATTCTCAAGTAATTTTCATGATATTTTGTTTTACAGTAGGAATGTCTTTTAACATCTTATACCTATCTCATATGATACTTTATGGTCTATATAGAAAGCATTACCATCACCATTGTAATTGACCTTTCACAGAGCCTGTGGTCTCTTTCTCATTGGAATTGGAAGAGGTTTGCCTTATTCACTTGACCATAAGTATGATGGATTCTGTAACTGATATAATGGCTACGGTGTTCCTTTTCTTCCACCATGAAAGAATGCTGGTGTCATAAACTTTACACTCCATCTAACCGACTTTATGCGTTCTTCCCTCTATAATGCACTTTGGCTATCACATACACTATGTTATTGCAAAAAAATAAAACTCCTAATACATGGATAGAAGTGTCACATCAGCTCAAAGCTTTCTGCTTCATTTTTTACCATTTACAATTAATTACAAACATATAACTTTTTGACACCAAGTTCACTATCTAATTTAAATAATCCCTATTTCCTCAAGTGCAGCAGTCCATTTATATAACACCTGCGTATTACAGGTTGTCTCATTCCTTTTTGTGTTTCTTCATTTTGACTATTCATCTATAGCCTCACTTCTAAGCATCATTGTTGTTCCGCCATTAATAGCTCTTATAATAACCAATGGCCAGCATGCTAATGTCGTGAACCATTACCAAATTACTTATCAACACTCTGATAACATACTTTCTTCTGCCCTAATCAGTGTCCCCAATTGTGGTGCATACATGAAATCCACTTTAAGCTACCATGCACACTAGCAAATGATAGGCTTATTCAAATTTTATCATTTTCATTTAAAAAGCCAAATGTCATAGTGTATGGTGCAGAACCATTAGCATCACAGAGCTGGTTATTTATTAAAATGCTATGCTGCCACTTTGTTAGATCTTTTTATCATCTTTAAATACTTTGATAACATACTTTATGTTGCCATGTTCGATATATGCAATTGTGCTGCATACATGAAATATACTTTGAGCTACCATGCAGCTAAGATGAGCATAGCTGGAGCTTATTCGAAATTTCCATTTAAAAGGCCAAATGTCATCAGGGCTATGTGCAGAACCATTACCATTATAGATTTGGTGACCTATTTAAATGATAGGCTAACACTTTTCTTTAACCTATTTATGACCTGCTTCACCATACTTTTATCTTTTCTGCCACACATACCTTTCAGGTGCAAGCCTTGGTTTTTATCATCTATCAATACTGTGATAACATACTTTCTTCTGCCCTGATCCGTGTCCCTAACTGTGGTGCATACATGAAATCCACTTTAAGCTACCATGCACATTGGCAAAAGATAGGCTTATTCAAATTTTATGATTTTCATTTAAAAAGACAAATGTGACAGTGTATGGTGTAGAACCATTAGCATCACAGAGCTGGTTATTTATTAAAATGCTAGGCTGCTCCTTTCCTAGATCTTTTTATCATCTTTCACTACTTTGATCACATGCTTTAATCTACCATCATCAGAATATGCAACTGTGCAGCATGTATAAAATACACTTTAAGCTACCATATAGCTGAGATGAGCATAGCTGGGGCTTATTCTAAGTTTATCATTTCTATTTAAAAGGCCAAATGTCATCAGGGTTATATGCAGAACCACTAACATGATAGACTTGGTTACCTATTGAAATGCTAGGCTAATACTTCTCTTTGACCTATTTAGGACCTACTTCACCATACTTTTATCTTCCCTCGTCATACGCAACAGTGTTGCACCATTTTGATCACTGGTGAAGCACACATTTATATCTTTTGCTCTTGTCCAGATTGCATTTATTACATAATGATCTCCCTGATACTTCTATCCTCATAGGTCAAAATATAGACGAGTGTTCTTGTATAGTCCCCCAACTATTGTATAGCTTACTTTCCTCTATCCTCAAGATACCTCATACCCATCTATCAGTCTTCCTACTACTATGTAACAATCAAAAGCTGGCCTCCTGAGGGATTATACAGACATTCCTTATTTGTTGTGCTTCTTTGACTTATATTTCAGACACTTCACTTTCATATTAGAATCCAAACCCACTTCTAAACAAATCTCTATATCATTTCGGTAGCACTATGCATGATCATGCTGCAGACTTTAATCTTCAAAATGAAATTCAAATCAATCCAACATTCAAATTTCAAATTCAAAATGCAGTTTAAATTTTCAATCACTCAAACCAAAGATATCTTCCCTCCTAATTAGATCACCCCTTACCCTATAAAACAGTTGTATAGTTGCTCTACTTTCATTCACACATACTCTATTATCCTCTATTTTAATTTTTCCCTTTAACGTCTGTACTATTACATCCTAACACAATCATGTCTCGTCTTTCCCTACTCAAAGACGTTCATGATGCTACTGAGAGGTGGACAATTGTCGTTCGTGTCCTTAGGAAGTGGAATGTCTACCAAAAGGCCTCTCCCTCTGAATTATTTTGCATTACCATGATACTGACTGATGCAGAGGTACATACATTGTTATACGAGATTTTCATTTGTTTCATTTCGATGGTTTCATCTATTCTATTAATTAATTTCATTTGGTTATGCTTATTTCTATGCAACATTGTTTTTATTTTCTCTGACCTATTAACATATCGTATATACTTCCTTTAACATGGCATAAATCTTATTATAACGTATCTTAACTCTTTCCACAATGACATTCAGGGTACAACAATTCAAGCTAGCGTGATACCAACTACACTCCATGCCAAATACCGCCAGACTTTAGTTGAGGGGAAGACATATCTCATAGCTAATTTTGTGGTCTCCCAAAACTCCAACCAGTACAAGGAAACTCACCTTGATTTCAAAATTAATTTCACACACCACACATTTACCAGAGAGGAAGCTGCAACTATTCCAACCCATATCTTCTCTTTCATACCGATTGTTGAAATATTAAAAACTGAAGAGAGAAATTTCATAGACTACTTGATTGGTAAGACCTCATCTTCCTCATGCTCATATCCATCAGTAATTGCTTTTTTCATTTTTCATTCTTTATCATAACACCTTTCTGTTTCATTTCTAACTAATTACTAATAAATAATTAGTAATTACTAATTTCATTTGATATGTAATTTATCAGATGTGCTTGCTTTTGTGAAGACCATGGATCCTCTTAAGGAGTATCGTAGAGAAAATGAGACTAAAAACAAGCTGAAGATGATCCTGAGTGACATAAAGTACATCTTTCACCCTGCACTCATCACTGCCATGTGATATAATATCTCTATACTATAATTCATTAATGTGTTATCTACTTCATTCTATTCAAACCAACATAATTCATCAATTTTTCATGTAAGTGCAGTGGAAATGAAGTCGGGTGTGTTCTTTTTTATGAATGCTCCTCCAATGCCTGCATGGCTCAGCTAGAGAACATGGACACACCAGTTGTGGTGCTGATAAATCTTGGAAGGATTGGTTGGTCTGAAGATGGTCAGTTGCTTCCCTTCCTCCTTAGCCATCAGTTTATACATAACTTACATAATTACATAATTATATGTCTTCATTATCATTTAATCTAATCATTAACTCCTAATTATAGGAATACTGCAAGTTTGTAGTAGCTACAATGCCACTAGAGTTTTGTTCAATCCTCCCATACCTGAGGTGAAGGACTTGATTGAAAGGTATCAATTTGTACATTTCTTTGCTGGCTTGAGTTACTTCATGCATAGTATAACTATTATTTTTCTCATACAAATACGATTTTCTAATTATGCGAATATGGTCATAGTTATTGATGCTTCATTCACCTCCTCACATTTTCATTAAGTATTTGTTACTATAACTCTTAATCTTAATTTATAAAATGTAAATGTGCCATGATGAATGTAATACTTTTGTGTTATTGTAGTGGAAAAGATAAATCTTCATCTATGAAAACAAGTTTAAGCCAGGTCACCCCATCTCAATCAAGCTAACATTCTTCCTCTAGCATGTTACGCAACAATTACAGAATTCCCATAGCCAGCATATTGGAGCAGAAGATTGTACACATACAAGACCATTACTCTGTTCTCTTTCTTATTCCAATCACATTGTAGTATATTTTATTATCAGTTACAAGTCATAGGAAACTTAATTATCAATATTTAATTTTTCCCCAGGGAGAAAGTTTTATTGTCAATTGTGTCATTCAAAAGGTTAAGACCCAACATGGGTGGATTTATGATGGTTGTGCCAAATGTGGCTTAAAGCTTAGAGATGAAATCAGCAAATTGCTCTGTCCAAAATGTAAGAAGAAGCCAGATTCAATTGAGCCAAAGTAAGTTTATTTTTTATTCTTAAAGAAATGGAATCTGTATGCACACATGAATTAATCATTTTCATATACAAACACAAACTCATAGTTTCAAATTTTTGTAAAGGCTTAAGGTACATTATACTATTGTGGATGGCCCTGGTAATGCTTCAGTCATTTTTTGGGACAAACTTGCTTCCCAATTGTTTGACAAGAGTGATGCTGAGCTGAACCAGATTCTTAAAACGGTATCTATTGTGTTTGGACCATCACTTCTTACGTTTAGTAATGTTTTGCTTCATTCTTTTGTAGTTGCTTCATCCGAAACCCATGCTTTTTTTGTTTTAGGAGGATCGTGAATATGACTTCCCTGACCAGCTTGACTCTGTTATGGGAAAAAGAATGCTGCTCAAGCTCAAACGTAATGACTTTAATGCGAAGCACATTGGGTCAAGCATTAGTGTTCAGCAATTCACCTTCTACGAAGATTTGAGTGAGTAATTTGACGCTGCTACTCCAGAAATAGTATCAGACTAACCCAAAGAGACAACTCCAGAAAGTGATCCACCCCCGCAAGATGATATTGCTGTTACTTTTCACCCCTGCAAAAGAAGGCATAGTGAAAGTTGAAGACTTGACCTTACTGCAGCTATCACATAATGCTACTCCTATTCCTCCTAAAGGGAAAAGAAAGGCTACCATGAAAAGAATTGTTGGTGAGTCTGCAAGCTCTTCAGAGTCTTAACCTTCTTGTGCTTCTGTACCCAACAGTAGGTTGCTGAAAGTTGTTAAGCAAGAGAAAAATTAGACAAGTGACTATTGTAATGTGATTGTGGTGTTATAACCAGTTCCAGTTGATTTAAGTCCTTATAACTGTGAGTGCCTTGATTCACAGCTACCAGTTCAATGCTTTCATGTTTTAAGTTCCAGTTTTAGAATTACCATCGCAGTTGAAGTTGTAGTGCCTTTTAGGATTAGTTGTTTCCAGTTTAAATTACCCAATTGTACTTCCAATGTCAGCATTATATTTCAATGAACTAGACCTTTCGTTTCCATGATGTACACATGTTTTAAGTTCTGTGCTTACTTAGTTTCCAATGTTCTGCACCTGACTGCTTCTCTCCAAATGTCATTAGATTAATAAATGAAACATAACTACAACAGTTGACAAATACCTCAACACTCAATAAAATATTGCAACTATGCATAACTTCTTCATGTTCTCAAGGAAGATGGCTGAAGAAGTAAGTTCCAAAAAAGTTGGCACCAGTAAGTTGATAAATATAAAACTGATATGTTAACATAACTGCTAAAGTTGATAAATACCTCAGCATTGGAACAAATTGCGTGTAAAAAACTAGAATAAACCCATTACATACTAATTCATCTGCAGCATGTTATCATATAAGCAAAAAAAGTGTCCACCGCTAATTTGTCCTGGTCAATTCATTCAACATTTTACACCGACAATGTATTAGATTCTAACTTAGGCATATCATGTTATCATATCATTTTCGTTTTGGTAAACCAGATGTAACAGAGTTAGTCACATGATTATACAATAATATTGTTATTGCCTGTATCTTCACCTGCATCAATCAACCCTTCCAGATTTGCTATGTACTTCCCACCATGTCTAGTTAGTTTGAGTCAATTCTATTGTAACTGAATAAAGTGTTATACAATTAACCTCTTTATTGTATGTGTAGCCAACATGTTCAACAAGTTATTTAAGCCGTGTAAGCAACTTGAGTAAACATTCACGCCACTAAAATAACTCATCTGCACCATGTAATCATATCAGCCCACAAAGTGTCTACCGTAAGATTGTTCTCACCAATTCATTCTACTTATTAAACCTACAATGTATTAAATTTCAGCTTAGGCATATAATGTAATCATATCAGCTTTGTTTATGTAAACTAGAATGTAGCGAATCCGTCGCACGTACATATAATACTATTCTTACACCCTGTATCTTCATGTGCATCAATAAACCCTTCCACACCCCATGTGCACTTCATGTCATGTCTACTTCATATAAGGAAATTCCACTGCAAAGGAATAAAGTAAAAAAAAAAAAACTTAAGCTCTTCATTCAATGTGTAGCTGACATGTTATTCTCTTATGAAAATTGCCAAAGAACCTAAATAAATTGCAAACAAAACTTCTACTGCTGATAAGCTTAATGGACATCTGTAGATACATTCATCTCCTATTTTTTGCCTCCATTGAAGCACATCAGCAAACATGGCCAAGGAAGTAAACAAGTTGGAATATTCCCTTATATCCTATTAAGTATATTCCATTTAGTATAGCTGGGAATTTTTTTGCAATTTTTGATTACTTAATAGAGAGGTTAAACCTTTTCCATATATGCATTTACCTCCAACTTCAACTTGTGTCACATTTACACTAGGTATATGACATTATTGCATTCTACCATTAATGACATTATATTTTGTTATTCTTTCCTCCTTATAATTGTTCATACATGCAGTCATTTTTGCTGGAGTGCGTTGTAGGAACTTGAAGGTTGCCCTATAAAGGATGTCCAATATTCATATTGCTTCAGTTTCATGTAAAAAAGAAAACCCAAGTACACCTTCTGCTACCAGGTTTGAACAGACCAATGTTAAAGATTGCACTTAGCCTTCTCAGGTTTTACTATCAGCACAAACCAATTCCCAACCAAGACACAATAGGAAAAGAAGAGGCTTGCAGAACATCATAAATGTTGCCTTTGATCTTTCAACATGTTTTCCAAGTTCTTCATTCTCAGGTCACGCCTTCTTCACCTCCTATTCCTCAAATTTACCCTTTATTTCAACCTAGCTGGAGCTATAAACAAACATTAACTCTTATATGAGTTTCCAGATGATACTGTCCCTTCACTTTAACACACATGGAAACGAAAGAGTGCCAGGTTGAAGGGTCTACTAAGATGTGAGGAAAGTAGTCCAGCGTCTATTAGAACACCATACAACAAATATTTAATGTCTCAGCGGCTAATATTACAAGAAGCAAATGATTAAAAATACAAAGGTCAGAGCTTCCAATATCTCACTTTAGGCATCTATCATTACATTTAGTTTTCTTACTCTAGTATAGTAAATGCCATCCATGACTATGTTTCATTTGTTGATGAATAAATGCTTACCATATACCAAAGGTCAAGCAAGGATCAACCATAGAGTAAACAAGAAAAAGGCTTCAGGAACTTTTCAAGGCATGATATCAAAAGGAATTGAAGCCCTAACTTCTTTTCCCAAACAACTAAGTCAAAAGATAGATCCTATTCGTCTAGGTATATGAAAATGACTTTGTATATAGTTGTTACTGTTCTAATAGTTCAAGTTTAATGCATATTTCTTTCCAATTATTGCAAATGTTAGTCGAGGGAGTTAACTATCAAGATATCGAATTTAATTTGGACTTCAATGAAAGGAATTACAACAATGACGATTTGTCATCAGGCTCAAATGATGAGGAAGGTACTTCCATGTGTATTGTACTTTTGCCAATCTTGCACAAAAGTATTTTATGTTATACATTTTTAACTCTTCCTTAGATATTAAAGTATTGGGAGGAATGATGTTAATATTGTTAGGACGGGCAGACCTTTTAATTAGCTCATCTGATGCAAAGGTCACTCTAGAAGTTCCAGTTGTGCAAAATATAGTACAACAACTCTCTGCATCTTAAAGTTGTATAGTATGCAGATTTTTCCATGTCCTTAATCCTGTTAATTAGATTTATGCCCATGAAATCAGACTAATACTTTTTTAAACAGAGGATTATTTTGATTAAGGGTATCCCATCCATGCATGCAAATATTGTGGTGCCATGTTTTGGTATAATGAAAGAGCTAAGAAAGACTCAAAGAAAAGAGTTGTAAATACATTTTCTATGTGATGCCTGAAAGGGAAGGTCCGATTACCAATAATGAAAACACCACCACTTGTATTTGCGAAGCTGTTCTTTGACAAAGAATACAAAGGATCAAAAAATTTCCATGCTAATATTAGGAAATACAACATGTTTTCTTTCACATAAATGGGAGGGAGTATTGACCACTCGAAGAACTTTGGTGGTGGCCCATACTGTTTTGTACTGTCTGGAATGAACTACCTCAGAATAGGAAGCTTGCTTCCACCAGATAGTACACGACCAGTGTATTCTCAACTTTATGTATATGATACAGAAAATGAAGTGAGGAATAGAATAGAAGCAATCAGGTGATTCACTTCATGCTTAATTTCAACAAGCCTACCTTAATGTACATATCAAAAATTTTGCCTCGTATTATACTGACCTATTTTTTCTTAATAGCAAGAACGAGAAAGAGAGTTCTCTTAATGCAGGAATTGTTACAGAAATCAAGAAGGTGCTAGATGAAATTAATCCATTTGTCAAGCAATATAGGCTCACATCATCGCATATAATAAACAAACGCAACCATGAAATGAAGCTATGCTTGATCGGAACATAATGGACGTACTTACAATGTCCCAACATCTTCAGAAATAGCTGCACTAATTATTGGTGACATAGACATGTTGTTCAATGTGAGAGATATGATTGTTGAAGTCCAAGGAGGATTCCTAAAGCGAATTAATGAATTGTATGCTTCATATTTACCACTACAATATCCTATCCTATTTCCTTTTGGGGAAGATGGTTACCGAGATGACATTGAGCACCGTGAGGAAACACTAGTAAATATGAAGATAAGGAAGAAGCTAAGCATTTGAGAATTATTTGCATTTAGGTTGATGACAAGGGATCATGAGATTTCACTCTTACTTCATGCAAATAGATTGCTACAACAATTCATTGTAGATGGTTACACAATTATGAGAGCACAACGATTACATTGGATTCGGACTCACCAAAAGGAGCTGCGGGTTGATTTGTATTAGGGGTCTTTCTGATGTTGTTATAAAAGGTGAAATGAATGCTTCATCAACTAGGAAATGAATCATATTTCCTGCCACTTTCACTGGTGGAGCTCGGTATATGCTTCAAAATTATCAAGACGCAATGGCAATATGTCGTTGGGCTCGATATCCTGATATTTTCCTTACTTTCACTTGCAATCCTACAAGGCCAGAGATTACAAGATTTTGTAAAAAACACTCATTGAACCCTTCCGATAGGCCAGAATTACTTTCCAGAATTTTCAGGATGAAATTACTAAGACTTATAAAGACCATCAAAGAAGAGAATATATTTGGAACAATACGTGTGTGTGTGTGTACGCTCGCGCGCGCGCATATGTGTGTGTGCTTTTATATATATATATATATCATATTTCCTTACATTAGAGTACCATTATTCATTTATCTAACATTCAGTTACGTATTATTTATTACAGAGGTATATACCATAGAATTCCAAAAGTGAGGCCTTCCATATGCTCATATATTGTTATTCCTTGCCCCACATGATAATATTTCATCACCAGAATCTATTGACAAGGTGATATCTGCAGAAATTCCAGACAAAGAATCTTCACCGATGTTTTATTACTTGGTCAAGAGATTTATGATACATGGTCCTTGTGGCACAAACAACCCTAAATCACCTTACATGAAAGATAGAAAGTGTAGCAAGTTTTTCCCCAAGAAATTGAATGATCAAACCACAGTTGATGAAGATGGTTATCCTATATACAAAAGAAGGGAAGATGGTCGAACAATTGAAGTTAAAGGAATAGAATTGGATAATCGGTTTGTGGTGCCATACAATCCAAGGCTACTTCAGATGTTTCAAGCTCACATAAATGTTGAGAGATGTAATCAATTAACAACAATCAAGTACTTATTCAAGTACATCAGTAAAGGGTATGATAGAGTTGTGGCCGAAATTTTTAACAACACCAACAAGAAAGATGGTTAAGTGCTACTTGATGAGATCCAACAATATTATAATTGTAGGTACATATCTACTTGTGAAGCTTCTTGAAAAATTTTTGGGTTGGACATACATCATAGATCCCCATCAGTGGAGAGGTTAAGTTTTCACTTACCCAATCAACAGTTTGTCATATATGGTAATACTAATAATGTGGCTGATTTATTGGAAAAACCACGTGTTTGTGAGTCACAATTCTTGGCTTGGATGCAACAAAATGCAGTAGATGATTTTGCTACTAGGCTTACATATTCAGAGTTCCCGCATCATTATGTTTACCAGAAGAATAAACGATGCTAGAAAATAAGGAAAAAAGGATTTTCTGTTAGTAGGATTACTAATGCAACACCAAGCTCTGGTGAACTATATTACCTACGTATTCTCCTCACAAAAGTGAGAGGGCCGAAGTGTTATGATGACATTAAGACTGTTAATGGACATATCCATGACTCATTTAGGGCTGCATGTGACGCTCATAGGCTATTGGATGATGATCAGGAGTATGTAAATGCTATAAAGGAAGCCTCAACTTGGGGTGGTTGCATTACTTTGAGGAGGTTATTTGTCAGCATTCTGTTATCAAACTGCTTGCAACAACCTAACATAGTTTGTATGCAATTCTCAAAGATCTTATCTGAGGATTTGCTTTATATACCACGTAATCATCTGCAATATTCAAGTGATCTATATAACAACATCTTCATATTACACTGATATTTTCTTTACTACATATTTTTCCTCAAACATCTAATGATTCTTGTCTTAAAATAGGTGTGCAAGTTTCTGGTGAAAACAAAGAGGAAGTGGCGTTAAAAGACATTGACCAATTGCAAATTTCTAATGGGAAGAGACTACAAGACTATCCTAGCCTCCCATTACCTACAACGTCTGCAACTCTTAGTGTCAGAAACAATCTAATCCTACAAGAGATTAGCTATGATAGGGTTGCTCTGCAAGCACAAGCAACATCACTTATATCGTCTCTTAATGATGAGCAACAGTTAATATTTCATAAGGTAATATCGTCACTAGACTCTTCTTTATGTGGATTCTTCTTTGTACATGGTTATGGAGGCACATGGAAAACATTGTTGTGGAATGCATTAACTTCAAGTTTGCTTGCACAAGGATATATTGTCTTAATTGTAGCTTCAAGTGGCATTACAACTACTCTACTCCTTTTAGGCAGAACAACTCATTCACATTTTGCAATACCTATTCAGATCAATAAGTACTTAATGTGCTCAATAAGCCAAAATTCAGCCTTGGCAGATTTAACATCAATACAAAGTTAATCATTTGGGATGAAGCTCTAATGGTGCAACGATATTGCATTGAAGCTTTTGATTGAACTCTAAAGGACATTATGCATTCAGATAGGTTATTTGGTGGAAAATGCATTATTATAGGTGGTGACTTTTGTCAAATTCTTCCAATTGTTCCAAAAGGTAATAGAGCAACTATTGTCAATGCATGTATAAGCTCCTCGTCCTTATGGGATCATTATACGATCTTCCACCTAACAAAAAACATGAGGCTTACAGCTAGCCGTTTAAATGCAGAAATTACAAAGTTAGAAGCTTTTAGTAAATGGCTTCTAGATGTGGGTGATGGTAAGATAAGCTCATCAGATGATGGTGTTGCTGATATTGAAATTCCACATTATTTATTAGTTCCATAATCTACAAATCCAATACATTCACTTGTGGCAGCCACCTACAAAAAGTTGGAAGAAAACTATGCAACAACGACTACTTCAATGATAGAGAAATACTTGCACCAACGATAGAAATGGTCATCCTTATCAATAATTATATGTGCTTATTACTACAAGGAGAATCACATGATTTCCTCAGTTGTGACTCTATTTGCAAGTCAACGGAGGATGTAGACAGCTTTGATAACCTCTACACCACAGAATTCCTTAATACCATTAATAGCTCTGGCATGCCACCGCACATACTAACATTGAAGGTTGGAGCTCATATAATGCTATTAAGGAATATAGACCAATCATCCAGCTTATGCAATGGCATAAGGCTTCGAGTTTCAAAGCTTAGAAAGAATGTCATTGAGGCCATACGCTAAATGACCCTAATCTTAACAATAATATTTTGATCCACAGGATGGATATGAATCCTTCTGAGACTAGATTGCCATTCCATATGCGTAGAAGACAATTTCCAATCATTCTCAGCTTTGCAATGACAGTCAATAAAAGTCAAGGTCAAGCACTCCGTCATGTGGGGCTATATCTACCAAAACCTATCTTTACACATGGCCAGTTATATGTTGCATTATCTAGGGTGAAGAGCATGGATGGATTGAAGATATATGTGCCTACTAATGAGGATGATCAAAGTAAGACGACCAAACATATTGTTTATAAGGAGGTGTTCAAAAATTTAATCCCATAATCTTCAATTATTGCTAAGGTAAACTGCTTTTTTTCTTTATACAATTTCTTCAAGCAACAATTCAAAATATGATAAATTTCACTACGTTTTTTTTCTTCCTCGTTAGGTATAATGCATGTTGTATATTTATTGGAATGAGTAACCTGCCTAAAGGTTGTGCATATTAAATGACATGGTGGATTATCATATCATGGTTTAGGTTTAGTAGTTAACGGTATTTTGTTTCTAAGTTTCCTAAAATTGTTTTGTTGCATATGAGGATTTAATGGTAATGTAAGGATAAGTAGATGTTTTGAAAATATTGTGGGGTGATACATATTGCCATGTAATTAGACACGAAGGTCTAGCAACTTCATTTGCCACATACTTACGAATGGTATATATTGTTTACTGTTTTGTTTTCACATCCATAGTATTGACTCATATATTATACACTTAATATTTTTCTTTGCAAAAATGTCTATTGCAGGTCATGAAAGTGGCCAAATTGCAAGTGAAAAACACATGACCATATCGCAAAAGTTGCAAGAACAAAGCCCCTCCTTTTCGTCCACTCTGGAATTTAAAATCACATCGTAAAAATTGCCTCTAGGCCTTTCTCGGAAGGACTTTTTTTGTAGCAGCAGAGGATGGGTCTCGGTGCCGAGGACAATCTTCTCGAGCTAGCGGCTTCGAAGTTGCAAGTAGGAGGAGGAAGTATCTAGGTCCAGTGTCAAAAACGATGATGACTTCTGAAGCTTCTGTAATGCGAGGAGTTTTAGCTCGGGTGCAAACGCCTAAAGAGGACTGAGGCAAAACCTCTATGACTGCAATATCACCAGCAATTTTGGATTTCTTCAAGTACTTGCCCATTTTGCAAATTCAATTTCTTCTGTGAGCATTCAAGCAGTGTGTAAGAATAGAATGAAAAGAAACAAGATCAAAAGGTTGTTGCTTGCTCTCGCTCGCGCTTTTATGTAAGGAAAGTCGGGCAAGGGGGATAGAAATTAGGGTTGGGAGTACAGAGGATAGAATTACTGTGTGTCTACCTTTGTCTGGAGAACAATATTGAATGTGCTTGGGATCAATGTTGTCAAACTAGTGAGTTTAAGAAAACTCGTGAGAGAGACGTAAACTCCAAAATGAAAACACCTAAGAGTTTACCTCTATTAATAAATAACAATTAAAATAATAGAATAAAATACTAAAAATACTAAAAATGACAACAATTTGGTTTAAATATATTTTAAATTCAAATAACTGAAATTAAATTAAGATTCATAATGTATCATACTTAACATAAAAATTTATATGAAATTCATGTACTAATATAAAGTCACTAAACATAATTAAATAAAAATAATTATAAATTCAAAAAAGATCATCAAATGTAGGGTTATCATATCTCCATCATCTTCAAATTCTTTGCCTTCACTATTATAATCTGCATTCGTATCACCCGCATCATCATTATCATTATAATTTTCCCTAACATCATCAATGTTAAAATCAACATTCAAGTCAACATCAAATAATGGATTAGCCATATTCTCATTAATTTCATGAGATTGAAGAACCTCATCATCCTCTTCCTCCATATCATCTGCATCTATCCTTCCTTCAGTAATCCACTCATCATTATCATAGATATCATCAAAATTATAATTGAAAGCTCTACTCTTTTGCTTCCTTGTGAGTTTCAAATTGCACATGACAAATGCCAAATCATTCATCTTCTTTTGATGCAAACAATTTCTTTTTTTTTTTGTATGAATCTAAAAAAATTGAAGGAAAAAAAACTTCATTATTATTCTAACATTCAAGCAAAGTTATGCTGAAAATTTAAAAAATAAAAATAAAAGTCTTACCATCTTAAAAGCACTCCAGTTACGTTCACAGCTAGAAGAGTTGCAACATAAGCTAAGAATACAAATTGCAATTCTTTTAAGTTCTGGACATCCATCTCCATAAGAATCCCACCATTCTGTTGGAGGCAGATTTTTTCTTAAAGCTTGTGCAATTTCACTCCCAAACATATCTCTTGCATTATGAAAGTCAGTTAATTGAAACTCAATTTTGTTAAGCTCATCTTGATCCCCAACCATCCTTGACAAACAATCATATAACCCTTGTTTAATCATATAATGAGGCTTAAAATTAGTGTCATAATGGAAATGATGATTGAGGTAGTATACCGCTGCATGTAAAGGCTTATGTAGTTGAGCTTCCCACCTCTCATCAATTATATTCCATATAAGCTCATAACTATCACAAATCACATTAAGAAAAAAACAGTCATTCCACCAAAAAAAAATCAAATTGTAAAAAACGTAAAACTTGCACAATAAAATTAAATACAAAAATTTAATTTAACACTTGCCTTTTTTTAACACTATTAAAATTTGGTTTGATCTTTTCCTTCATACTTTTCATGGCTTCATATATGAATCCCATAGTGTGCTTCTCTTCTAAATCCACTAAACGAAGAACTTTAACAAGAGGAGCAGCAGCTTTAAGGCAAGTCACAATATTCTTCCACAAATTATTGTCCATAGCACTTTTTGCTACTTCTTTTTCATCTTTGGTAGATGAAAATTTGCTATCCTTCCAATCTTGAGAATTAAACAAATTTACTAGTAGCACTTTATGCTCATTAAGACATGACAAAGTCATATATGCAGTGGCAAATCAAGTTGCACAGGCCTGATTAAATCTTTTCCATTCGTGCATTTTCTCAAAAGGTTAATGAGCATTGATCTTGTATAAATATATGTGATGTTTTTTCTACCCCTGCTAATGATTTCTTTATGCAATATAATTTTTTTTTCGAAGTCCTCCAACATTAAATCAATACAATGGGTTGTACATGGAGTTCAATACAAATTTTTTCTTTTCTCCATTAATTTTTGATCAGCTGCTTTATAATTTTCAGCATTATTAGTTACTATTTACACCACATATTTTTCACCCATTTTTTCCACAACTTTATCAAGCATCTCAAATACTTTATTAGCCATCTTAAAAATTTTAGAAGTATCTAATGAATATAAAAATATTGTCCCTTTGGGACTATTCATTAGAAAATTATAAATTGAACGTCTTTTTCTATCAATCCACCCATCAGACATTATAGAACAACATGTTGTTGTCCATTCACTCTTAAAGTTCTAAAGCAAGGCTTGTGTGTTTTTTAGTTCCAACTTTAAATATTTTTCTCTGATCTCATGATAAGAAGGAGGCTTAAATCCTTGATCAAATCTTCCTATAACTTCACACATCTTTGTAAATTCAGGATTTTTTATACAACTAAAAGGTATAGCACTTGTATAAAAAAATCGAGCTACTTGTTCACAAGCCTCTTCCCTCAAGTCTCTCTTAAACATATGATTAATGGTTGATTGTGTGTTGCCTACCCCTTTGTTATTATTTTTTGCATTTCTCAAGAAATTCATCAGCCCTTTCTCTACATTTTGAGACTCAATCTGTGCTTGTGCACCTTGATCATCTTCATCATCAATATCAACCTATTATTTTTTTCCTTTTAGATGAAGCACATTTTGCATCATAAACAAGCAGCAGTATTGTGGTCTTTACTTCTTCATAAATATTGCCACAAGCTTCAACATCTATTTTAGTGCATGCTAGATGATTTTTGAATCTATAAATATCCTCATTAACAATTTTTCCACAATAATTACACTTCATTTTTTTGTCATTCCCATTAACATCCATCCCATGTTTCCATCCTATATCAGATCTATTACTCGGATAATTTTTTCTTGTAGCAACAAATTTTTTTCCAGTATTTTCCTTTATGCTTGAAGATATCTTCAATTTAATATACTACCTAATTAATAAGCAGTAAGAAGAAATTCTCAAATTAAAAAAAAAAGAGGCAACTAAAGAAGACATCTAATATCTTAAGGTAAAAAAATAAAAATAAAAAGACAACTTCACCTTTTGTTTATTAGTTCTGAATACATAGTTTATTTAATCTAGGATAAATAAAATACTATTATAGGGATCCCATTAGATAATAATAAAACAAGGTTCTAATATCTTACTGTCAAAAAGAAAAGATTCACATAGTATCTTAAGCAAGCTCCCTACTCCCTTATGATCTTCATGAAAATAATATAATAATAAAATATTGATTAATTAAAAGCAATGAAAATATGAAGGAAATGACGAAATACCTTACCTAATGTGCTATATGTAGCGTCTGATATGCTCCTTTTTGCTCCTTTATTTAATTGCTTCACAATACTCAAGACATTTAGCCTCACAAGTCAAACCTTCACCAAAACCAAAAATAATTTTTAATAAAAAAGTCAAAAAGAAATAAGCTTATAATCACATGAAAGCACACATGACACAACACACTCCTCAATCCTCACGTAGCACGAGAGCTCAGTCCTAACTAAATTGCATATCACAAGAAACAGACACTCTTATTTCAAAATTGAATTGTTTTACTTAAATTTTTCTCTCTCTCCCCTTACCTTTGTTCTCTCTTCTTGTTCTTTGTCTTCTTTCTACCTTCTCAAAAACCAGCAAGAACAAGAAAAGGCAAAACGTTAAGTGAAGAAAGAAAAACAATAGTTGCGAACTTAGGCAAGAAAGACGGTGAGGCGGTGGTGCAACGTCTACAAGTTTAAAATAAGACAAGTTGTATAAATGTTATATATTTTTCTTGTTTAACATTATATTAGCTGTTGTTTTTAATTTTTTTTAAAAGATTTTTAGTATGTTACTATCCATATCTTTGACTCACTCAACTCAGTTATGAAACGACGAGTTCACCAAGTTTGACCGAGTTTATGTATAGAATGATTCTATAAGTGAGTTAACTCAATTTCATTAGCTAAAATCGTAAACTCTATGAGTTCTCGCGAGTTTAACAACAATGCTTGGGATAGTGATCGGAAAAATGGTTTATTTGTAATCTCACATAT
Source organism: Albizia julibrissin (assembly GCA_037074505.1). NCBI lineage: Eukaryota > Viridiplantae > Streptophyta > Magnoliopsida > Fabales > Fabaceae > Albizia > Albizia julibrissin. The sequence goes on from CM073487.1 coordinate 42,162,270, forward strand.
AAAAATTTAAGATTAGATAAAAATCTGATTGTGTAAAAATATGTTTACTTAGGGGCTGTTTGTGATAGCTTTTTTGAATCGGGTTTATCATATAAGCCTGATTCACGTAAATCGAGATAAATCTCCTCCACATATTTATCTCGTAGACCGTGAAAGCACGTCGTAGACCGTAAAAGCACCTCGTAGACCGTAAAAGCTACCTCATAGACCGTAAATTACAATTCATAAGCACTTATAAAATTTTCATAAGCTATTCCAAACAGCCTCAGGCATTTAGAAGACTGAGCTTTTACATATAAGTAGCTTATTATTTTAAGCCACCATTTGTGGCTTATCAGACTTGGCTTTTGCGATTGGTCTAATATTTACCGTTAGTATATTAATTGCTATTTAAAATTTCCACCCTTTCTTTTCTCTCCCTTCTCACTTCTGTTCTTCAATGGTGAACACGAGCAACAGGTACGATCATGTTTGTCCCTCTCTGAACTTCGAGTGAAGCTTCTTTCCCCTGAAACTTCGTTTGGTTCCCGCCAATTGTGTCAGCTCCGTCTAGCGAGGCAAGTTGTGTGATTTATCACCGGTGGCTGTGCGTTTGCTCTTTGTTTTGCTCTCACTATTGGTGCGTGTTGGAGTCTGAAACCTCCTCTTCAGCTTTGACAAAGTCTTTTGGTCTGCGGTCGGCATCTTTTCATTGTTATCCTGGCTGATCTGTTCATGCAAGCCACTTTTCCGTTGCCTTGGTGTGAAGTGTTTATCTACTCTTAAAGCATACATAATTTTATGAGGAGAAAATTTTGAAAGTGATGTTAATTTTCAGCAAGCTGAAGCTGAGAATATAGGTTATGTAGATAATAGTAGTCTAGATGAAGAGCCTTCCTCACCAAATTATGTTGTGTCATCTTAAATTTAAATGAATCATTTTCGTAACACAATTAAAAACTAAATTATACGGGACATTTGATCTAATTAGTTATATAATATTTTTTTTATCAAATTATGTATTTTTGCATTACCAAATTTCCCAACTTAACTTTTTTTAACTTTTATATAATTTTTTAAAATTTTTCTCTTATCATTATTATAAAAGTCACTAATATTATGCCAATACAAACAAGTTTCAGTTTCAAAAAAACACTTATTCAATTGTCAATCCAAATATAAATCATATTACACAATCTTACTTTTACCCAATTTTAAGTTTTCATAAGTCAGATTACAAATAATTCACTTTTCACACCGTTATCCCAAGCACACTCAATGAGAATGTTTAAGATGGCTTTTGAGCCTCCCAAACGTACTTATCAAGGGCTAAAAGTGACTTATGAAAAATTTTGACTTAAAATTTTGAAAATGAGTTTTTTTTTTCCTTTTCATAAGCATCGGAGCTTTTCACAATTGGGGTTGATGAGGAGAAATAAAATTACCGTTATGATTAATAAATGCGTTTTGAAAAGGAAGAATGCCAAAAAAATACCATTTAAACTTCAAAATCCCGTTAACAAGTTCGGTAATGGGATTAACAAAAATGATAATACAATTAACAAATCATTTTATTATTAAATCACCTATTTAAAATTTTAAAATTTAAATGATATTTTTTTAGAATTCTCCATTTTTAAAATCTCCACCAACCCTCAATTATCTCACCTCTATCCTCGCTTATTTGATGTTTTTGCACTCAGGGGTTCGAAAACTATCGTCGTGAGCTCGTTCTTCTGGGTGATGTGTTGTGGACCTCGGCGTAGTGTGGCAGCCCTTTCCGCACTATAAAACCATTTGTCGGCGTTCTGGGTGGTGAGTTTTGGTGTTGTGTTGTGTCGCTGTGGGTGTGTGTTTGGGGGCCATGTCTATGTCGCCATCCTTCTTAAAGTCTGGATCTCTACTCCATTGTGTCTCCAGCAGAGTTTTATGGTGTGCGCTCGGGTTGTTTTCGGTGTTAGGGTGGCCGATTTCTGTCGTGGTTGGTTGGCTTCAAGTTTGGATCTGGTCGTCCATCTACTTTGCTCATCGGATTTTTTGGCTGCCGGCGGCTTCAAGTTTTTCCACTTGGTCGCCCATCTGCTTTGCTTCTTAGTTTTTTTTTACGTGGTAAGATTTAAAACTTGAATATGGTTTTATTCTTGCATGAATTTTCTGAGCTATACCAGCAGTGTCATTGGTTTTCATATGGTTTTTTCTTGCCTGAATGTTCTGAGCTATACGGACTCTGCTTTTGGACTCTATGAACTGAAAGAGATGATAAATCCGTCGCTTTTACATTGTAATGGCTTCCTGGAAAATGGCTCATTGCTGTTATGTTCTGTTTTAGCTTCCTCCTTCTTATGTTATATGTACTGTGCGGTGGCTTATGGCTCTCTGTTTTTTTTTTTTTGGTTGGTAAACAACATTAGTGAAAGAATTTTGCTTGCAAGTTCTTCTCTGTGCTTGCTCTTGTTATAAAAGTAGTTTCTTTTGAATTTCTCTGACTTCGTCGCTTAAAATGCAGGTTAATTTTCATATGATGCTTTTAATGGTCATTACAGATGAATTTGAAAAGGCATGTTATTTGCTTATGCTTCACTGTCAGATGGAACAACTGACCCCTTTAGAATTGTCTACCTGTCTAATGTCCATAACTTTGTATATTTCTTAACAAAATCACTCATTCTTGTTCCTATTTAAGGAATGCTGAAAATTCATTTTCAATTTCAGATTAATAAGAAAATGAATCCTTAGATGTGGTATAAGTGTCAATATGTTTCATTTTTCATTTTCTTGTGTTAAACTCTCTTATGTGGTCATGTAGATAATAATATTGTAGATAAAAAGTCTTCGTCGATAAATTATGTCGGAACATCTTCAACCTAAATGAATCATATCCATGACATGATTAGAGACTAACTTATATGGGACATGTGATCCAATTAGTTATATAATATTTTTTGATTAAATTATTATATATTTTGGTACTACATTTTCTATTTTATATATAAAATATAAAGTTATAACAAGATCCAATAAATGGGAGATGTTGTAACAAGTTTATCGATCTCTCCTCAAAATATAATGTAGGATCATGTCTTTTTTTTCTTTTTTAATCTTGAAATTTTGGTCTCTATTTAAAGATTCTAATTTTTTTCTTTTGTGCAATTCGCAGTTCTAAACCAGTTTTGAATTAAAGATCTAATCAATTTTTTACAGTAACGAATCTAAAGTGACTTTGATAAATAACATCTTGTTTGGTTGGCCCTCGTTATTGAAGGTTCTTTTGGGTATAAAAGCAAGATTTGCGGCTCCACTTGTGAAGTTCAGTTCGGATGGACGTTTCTCTATATTAGTGATCTTTGTGCATGAAGTGTTAAATTCTTTATTTTGTAAGGGAGAATCAAGAAAAATCCCTCTACAAATTGTAAAAACACAAGTCAATGATTCCAAGGACTAAATCTCATATTCTATCACTCCAATTTAGCATGAAATATTGACAAAAAGACAAATCTACCCTCAGGTGGAAGGAAGGTGCCGTACAAGAAAAAAGAAAAGAAAAAGACTTTAATACCATATCAACCTCCAATGTCAAAAAAATCCCTTAATACATACAAATGACAAAGAGGGGATCAAGTGGGATGTGTTTTTCATATTTAGGAGAAAATATCAAAAAACCCTCATTACTCAATCATTTTATACATATTGTCAATACTTATTCATTTTGTCAAAACTATTACTCTTTTAGTCAATCTCATTATTCAATTGGTCACAAACTAAAACTCTATCAATCATTTTGTATGTTTTGTCAGTACTTATTGATTTTGTCAAAACCATTATACATTTCGTCAACACCACTATTAATTTCATCAATCCTATTACCCAATTGGCCACAACTCAAAACTCTTTGTCAATCATTTAACACATTGTTAGAATTTTATCAAAATCATTACTCTTTTAATCAGTCTTATTACTCAATTGGTCACAAACGGTCAATCCTTTTATACTTTTTATCAATACTTATTGATTTTATCAAAATCATTATAGATTTTATCAACACCACTATTCATTTCGCTAATTTCATTATCCAATTGACCAGAACTCAAAACTCTTTATATCTTTATAAAAACCATTACAGATTTTATGAAAACCATTACTCTTTTAGTACTTATAAAAACCCAAAACTCTTACACAATCCTTTTATTCAATAAGAATCAAGGCTAATCAACGCCAAAACTTCCAATAAACCCAGCTAGAAACGCACTGAACTTGGCGGCAGCCGTGGGGTTGTGGAAGCAGCATTGCAGCAAGAAAAAGGAGGACTTAACTTTTTCCTTACAAGAGAGATGCGAGAGATCATGATTGTGATCCGCCATAAACACTAATTGGAAGAACAATGGGAAGCCTTGCACACAGAGAGAGCAGTGGCAAATAACAGATCAAGTTTGTGAAAAACAGGGTAAGTCTAGTAGGAGGTGAATCAGGCATCGATGTACTGAGGGTGAAACATGAGGTTACATTTCAGAAGCAATCAGAGAGTATCATGGAAGTCTACTCGCTCTAGTAGACGGTACACTCCAGCGCGGCAGATTTCTCAAGCAATCGGGCCTTTGATGGCAAGTTCCATGTCGGAGCAGTAGTGGAGGTATATGGCAATACAAACAATAAAGAAGAAGGCGCAAGCGAGGACCACAATCACGGGAGGCGAAAGATACATCCTAAGTGGGTATTGGAGCATTGGGAGAAGCCACCGTCACTACCGATCTTATGGCTATGGCGACGGGTAGACACAGCGATGAGATTGCATATGAGAGAGGAGAAGGCGATGTAGGTGGGGTTGAAGATGAGAGAGAAAGGGGGCATTTTTACCCTCGTCTTTCCCCAGTCGAGACTGTGGCTTCGATCGATTCACCTTCGATTCAGATCTGGTGCTTTAGCTGCGGCGGCTCCGTCAATCAAAGTCCACGGCGGTGGTAGGCAAACAAGGTGCTCATTGATGGGAAGAGGGTGGCGGTAGATTAGCTCAAGGCGGTGGAGCATTGGTGGCAGTGAAGGTGAGGAGAGAGTGGAGGAGGAGGTGGTGGAGTATTGGTGGTGGGGTAGCAGATGAGAAAAAAAGAGGGTGAGGAGGAAGAAGATAAAGAGATCGAAGCGAGAAGTAAGATCATTTAGGAAAAAACACATAAATTTAAAAAACTTAGATTCTCACCCTATTCCTTGATTTCCAAGCTTTAATGATCCTTTCGTAAGTCACATCACCTTGTTGTATTCTCCAACCTTTGACGATGGGTTTGTTTGGATTAGCGGTAGAAAAAATGACTTATATATAAATCCAATTGGGTAAAAGTTAAATTGTATAAGTTTTTTATGTTTAGATTAACGATTGGATAAATGCTTTTATAAAAGTGCAATGTGTTTGATTTGACTTTTCCTTAAGTGACTTTTAAGATATTTAAAATAAAAAATTGTATAATATAATAGGTCCAACCATTCATGCAGTGGAACTACAAGCACACCTCACAAAACATTGTCCTTGTGCCTCGCTCAGTAAGATATCATTTCAGAGCCACACTCCCACCCTTCCCTCCTCCTTTATATTACAGCCACATTTTTAGTTTTTTCGGTTTGGTTCTTCTCTCTGTTTAGCAGTTGATTCCATGGAGTCGCGAATGTTGTCACGCGCCACCGCCTTCTCCTCCTCCCTCCCCAACCTCCACAGGCTCCCGCGTGACTCCCCCAATGCTTCCTTCCTCTCCGTCAAGCCGATCGGGGCTGTTGCCGATGGCGTCAATCTTATCTGGGGAAGGCAGCTCTGTCCCGCGCTCTGCTCGCCGGTGTTGAGGAAGGATGGCTCTTCAGCCACGAGGACGCGGCGATGAGGAGAGAAAGAGAGAAATGAGGAAGAAAGTGCGGTCGTGTGCTTAGTTCAGACGAGATGAGGAGAGAGAGAGAAATGAAAAAGCCAGACAACATTTCCCTTTCACCTGATAAGCTCAATTGGTAAGCTACAAAAAGGAGCTTTCAAAATAAGCTCTTATCAAACCTTAAACCAGTTGATATAAGTGCCAAACCAAACACATAACAATGTCTTAATAACTTTTAACTTTTCAATTGGGCTTATTAAGGGCTGATAAGCCCAACCAAACACTCCCATTAATGTCAGCTGAAAGTTGTAATACCCACTTTTTTATTAATATTTTATATATGTATATTTTTAATATTTAATGAAATAAAATAGTGAATTGTGGTGTGTATAAATTTACAGAAATATCTCAATCATCGGTTACACATAATTCGGCCAAGTAATGACACAAAGAGGCAATTAATGTCAACTTAAAAATAATGGTTTCATCCAAGTGTCAAAAATTCGACCCAATGAAAAGAAATGAGCAAGGAAATAATTTATTTTGGTAAATCATAAAACGTAGGGTAAAACGGTAATTTTTTCATAAAGTGGGAAATAATTATTTTTCCCTAATATGCCTAATAATTTCAGTTATATGGGATTAAAAATATGGAAATGACTACTTGATAATTAATAAGCCTATTTTAGTGAACTATTATCAAGGAAGGTCAAATATTCAAAAGTCAAAGGTCCAGAAGTCAATAACTTACAAGATGGCAATGGGATAATTGAAGACCAATATTTTCTCTCTTCAATTCTCATCATTTTTGGCTGAGTAAGAGAACATGAAGGGAAATAGAATAATTAGACAAAAATAGAAATTTGGACCAATGAATAATTGCCACACATGTAAAAGCACTTTGACTAAACCATTAATCATCAATTCCTTCATCTCTTCATTCTCATTTTCGTGCCAACTGAACCAAAAGAGTGAGATAGAGTTTTAAAACAGAGGGAGAGCTTCATGTACACAAGAGGCTAGGGTTCTTCAAATCTAAGGTAAGGAAACTTGTAACCTTGTGATTCTTGCTTCCTAATCCTTTTATAACCTCTTCTAATCACTACTACTCCTTTGGAACCATTATTTTCAAGATAAATCAAGGTTGTGGAGAGAGAGAAAGAAAACTTTGAGGAGAGATAAAAAGTTTGAATCAAGAGGTAAACCTCCAAACTTGTTTCTCTTGCTTTAGTTGATAATATTGATATTGTTCTTAACTTGGTTTTGGTTGTTTTGTGAAAGATGGATGATAAAATCTAAGGGATCTTGCTGTCCAAGTTTATTTAAGACCATGTCCAATGAATTTCTAAATAGCTAATCATGTTATTAGAAGTAGAAAGGAGGTGATTAAGTAAGAGAAAACGAGAAACCGATATAACTTTTCTGAGAACCTTAAATTTTTGCCCTGTTCTTGGCGTGTTGGAGGAGTAAGAATTTGATGATTTTGATGCTTTCATTGAGTTTATAATGAAAAATTGTGTAGAGTATATGTTGATAATGAGTGAGAAAAGCCCTTGAATGTGAAATGATCAAATTACCCCTTAAAACCCTAAGTAGGGGCTGCCAAGGGCATTTTCTCCATTTGGCCCTGAATTTGACCAATTTGAGGTCAAAAATGGATTCTACACGCGAAGTAGTATAGGATTAACCCAAGTCATAATTTTGAGTAAAGTACAATTAGACCAGGTTGCAAGGGGCATTTTGGTAATTTAGCATTTCTAAGCTAAGTTAACCAATAGAATGAGTTTAGAATGATACATGGACAAGTAATGACTCATTTATGGTACATATAGGGATTGTAGGACTTGACGATTTTCTGGAGTCTAAAACTTGCCCGAGCTCAGACAAACGAGAGAAAGTTGCTAGATGAAAGCAACTAGATAGTAACTTGTCTTTCATATGTTATGATATGCAATGTATAATTTGTGCTTTCATCAAGAATTTTCTGATGTATTATGAATATGTGAGGTGGTCGTCCAGCGCCTATCTGCACGGGTGGATGCTCAAGCCAATATAACGCTCACTGATGCACGAATGGGTACCCGAGGCCTATTTGTACGGGTATCATTCGGGACCTTGTAATATATCTAGTGCTATGATAGCTTATCAACTACATGTGATGCATTGATTACTGTTGTGATGATTCTGTTGAATAATGACTGTGTAACATGCTTTATGATGTTATAATTATATGATTGTCATTATGTTACTACTGAGATTCTTTTGAATCTCACTCTTTTTCAAAAACCCATTTACATTACAGGGAGAGAGCTTTAGGGGCAAGAAGAAAGTAAATGCAGACGGCTAGAGGATTAAACGCCGAAGATTTTAGTTTTGTCGGTCATCTATTTCTATATCTTTGGTTATTTTGGGAGATGTATATGTTGTATATAGCTATGTAAGCATGACAGATTACAACAGTAACTTAGTTGATGAATGATATTTTAGATGAGTAATTACGCTTCTGATTTAAAAGAAGAATCTATAACTAAAGAATTTATTACGATACGTAAGCAGAGACAAGCTCACATACTCTAATAAATGGACTTAAATACTAATGAGACTTAGCGAGATAGTGAACACGTGTGGAAAAAATTTTATTACCCTGTAATTTCTTTCCAATCCTAGGTTCAAATCCTAAGATATGATTGGAATTTTTGAACGTTTTCCTAATCCGGGACTTGATCCTGATTTCACTACTCTTTTGTACTCATTTGAGACTATAAGAAATGAGGTATCACAGGTGACGGCGGTGGTGAGCTCAGCATCGGCAACTGAGGGTGATGGCAAAAGTTGAAGGCAGCTCTCTCTCTCTCTCTCATGCCCTCTGTATCTCTGCCCCCATCTCCATTTCCATCTCCGACCAGATATAAAGTTGGAATGAGATTCATCAAATGCAATATAAACCCTTTTGACTAATATCTCTAACAATTGCAAGAGTGAGGATGATTCATGAATGCCACAGGATCGAAGGACTTCTGCTAGCTTCATCCATGTGGGTTTAATCTAGATGTGAGATTTAAGTTTACTCAGTGAGGTTATCCCAGTAGGCCATACGACTTGTTTTTTCTTGAATTATTTGTTTCTATTGAAACTAATAAACTTGCTTTAAAAGATTTGACGCAGTTCATCTCAGAGATCGATGCCTTTTGAATTGTATCTATGAATCTCCAGCGATCGTGACTGACTTTTTTTTTTGGAATAGCGGTTGAAAATTTCATAAGTGCTTATGAATTGTAATTCACGGAATACGAAGTAACTTTTACAGTCTACGAGGTAGCTTTTACGGTCTATGAGGTGCTTTTACGGTCTACGAGGTGCTTTCACGGTCTACAAGATAAATATGTGGAGGAGATTTGTCTCGATTTATATGAATCGGGCTTATATAATAAGCCCGATTCAAGATCGCTCAACAAAACAAGCACTTGTATTGCGGATTGGAGTATTAAAATTTTAAAATATATAATCATCTTGGCCTCTGCAGTTGCATCGCAATCCACCTTCAACGATGAAAGAAGCACAAAGAAGAACAAAAAAAACATAAAATTAAGGATCATACAGCATTTAAAAAGAACAATAGATGAAATGATAGATTTTGCGAAGGTAAGGACGAAGAAACCGAGGAAGATGGTAGCAATTTTCAGAGCTGTCGCCTTCTTGCAAAGGTCGAAGATGGTGATGGTGGCGGAGATACAGAAGGAGGGGTAGCCTTCTTCAACTTTTGCCATCACCCTCTTTGTCGCCGACTCTGCAGCTCACCGTCGCCGTCAACCTTCGGTTGTCATGGCTGGAGGTTGGAGAATATGACAAGGTGATCTAGCTTGCGACAAATAATGGAGTCAAGGCTATCTTTTGTCTTTACGGTACCTTTTCTACTCCTGAGGCATCTTTTCGTGCAGATTTCATAATTTAGGTGCATAAACACTGCCATGGCTTTTAGGATGCCCCCATTTTCTAATACTAATCAGCGTGTTTGTTTGGACGTTTTAGCCCATTTAAGCTCAATTGGATAGCATTTAAGCCTGATTGGAACTGTGCAAAATTTGTCTTGTTTGGTTGGACGTTTGACCCATTGAGCTTATAAATTCTAAAGTCGCTTATGATAAAAGCTATCTCCAGCGGCTTTTCCCCCAGCTTAACGTGGCTTAAGTTTGAAAAGAGAAGGTAATACCATTATTTTCCATTAAATGCATCTGACCCACCTTTTTTTTTCATTTCTCTCTTCTCTTATCTTCTTCTCCGTCGGGTCTGGGTTTGGTTTTGATCGATGCTTCAAGTGTGATTCCAAGATCCCAGGAACATCAAGGTTCTAATCAGGTCGTCTGTTCGTACACGGTGGTTCCATCCCCGTCTCTCAATTTAATTACGCAGAACAAGCCTTGACTGCTTCAGAGAATCGGCAGAGACAGCCACTACAACGGCCTCGTAGATTCATCAGAGCTTGTCGCCAATAGATTTGGTAGAGTCGTTGGAATGAGAAGCTTCGCCGGAGACAGAATGAGGCTTCATCCTAGCCGTCAGAAGGGGTTGCGATTATGAGGCCAGGATATTAGAAATGAAGAGGGTAGCTGGGGTCTATATATAACGAAATATCATGAGATATTAAGATGCCGATAAGGTTACAATAGACAACCTCTTTGTGCTTAGTAGGTGGGGACAGATTCCTTTTGTATTTGGATTACGGATCATCTCCACTTTTGGTATCATTATGGGCAACTTATGTTGCCTTTTTAAAAAAAAATTCTGGATTTAAACATTTCTCTATTTCACACCAATGGACGGGTTTATATGACTTTATCCACAATACACGCTCCCTCATATCTACAATCCAACATAAATGTTTATAATTTAATTACATAAGGTATGTTTTCGTATACTTTAATTACATATTTTTATTTCACTTTTAAAATAATCTGATGTTTGGAGTGTGGAAAAATAGGTTCCAAATCTTACAAAACATGTGTAAGTACAGCTTCGACACCCAAGTCCACATTGTCTGTGCAACAGTGACTGTACATAATTTTATTAGAAGAAATTCCCAAACTGATGTGGACTTTAGGGATGCAGAAAATGAGAATACAGTTAATGTAGATAATAGTCAAGATCAAGAGCCATCGTCAACAAATGATCATCGGACATCTTCAACCTAAATAAATCATATTCGTGACACCATCAGGGACCTAATTGTACAGGACATTTGATTTGATTAGTTCTATTATATTTGACTGTATCAAAAACTTTAACTTTGTATCAATTCTAATTTATTTGTATTTTCATTGCAATTTAATTATTTATTTTACCATTGTCAAATATGATTAAATATATATTTTTTCACTTTTCATATATTTTACAATTTTTTATTTTAAATATCACAAAAGTCACTTATACAAAAGCCAAACCAAACATATTTCATTTTTATAAAAGCACTTATTCAATTGTCAATCCAAACATAAATAACTTACACAATTTGATTTTTACCCATTCTAACTTATCCATAAGTCAAATTGCAAATAAGTCAATTTTCCCAACACACCCTATATATATAAATATAAATAATGAAGGAAATATCTAAAAGAAAAGAGTCCACCAATCCACTCAAATTGGCGAATATAGTGGCTTACTGCTACTGTCTATATGCAGTTTTCAAAGGGTACCATGATAGCAACTTTTCCCAACCAACAACCAAACTACCAAAGTTGATATATTTGGTGAATAAAAAATAAGGGGACGAGATTCTAGAAAAGAAATTTTCAAAAAATAGTAAAAAAAATTATTATTTTTTCTCTTAACTTTATCTCCATCCAAACATAGGATAGAAGATATATACGAGTTACGCCATGGATCTCCTCCTTACATATGTTATTGGCCAATGACAATAATATTGAATTGTGTATAAGCTGTATGTCTGCATTTTGTGTGATATAATTGTGAGTGATGACTGATGAGTTTGTTTTGCTTGTAATTGCTGCTTGAGTTATTTCATGTTTAGGGATGGATTTTTATTGCAATACTATTAATTATATTATAATTATAATATTTTCAACATCTTAAAATAAATGTTTACAAATATAAATCTCTTTTTACAAACGAAAAGTTAATACTAACATGTAATACAAATATTTTAATAAACTAATAAAACCATTGATCGGTTTTGGTTGTTCAATTGGTTTGATTCTGAATCCAATACCAATCTATATGGATTATAGTTCTTCTACTCTATCTTATCTCATTCAAATCTAGACTATCAACTAATCATCCATATAGAATATCAAATTTGCTGCAAATTGCAGGGTCAATAACCATAAGCAGCAAAGCTACCTTCTTTCGCTTACAATATTCAATGTGAATTTCCACGAAGAGGATCTAATGTATAATGTCCGAGACGCCCAGTATGGAAAAGATCAAGCAGCTTCTTCCCAACCTTGACATTAGCTTCTTCTGGACATTCAGCAGAAACCTGAAATGCTTTCTGCAATGCTCTAAACTGTAGAGAAACAAGGGTTTCCATTTCCTCTTCACTATTTGTATTCCCTTCATATGCTGAAATTGTTTCAAAGAGGGTTCGCCGAACATCACGAACTATACAGTCCTACAAAATCCAATCTGTGAGTTTATGGTTTATTATAGATGAAGATAATGAAAGGCAATATGTTATTGATTAGCTCAACATACAGGTCTTCCATATATACACGCATAGGACATTGTCTTCCGTTGCACTGGCTAACATGATATTATAAATTAACTTCCTTGACAATTATAACATGATAAGGATTAAGGAGATCTGTAACAAGTTAAATAATTATGCAAATCGTCATTTAGTAGTGTTATCCAAGAAGGGCGTGTATTATTACAATTTTTATCTGACTCAAATTTTCATTATCTGGAGGTAAATCCTATGGCTGGCTTTTCAGTGGCAACCTAATAACATAAGCTCATCATCGCCTTGCCGCCGTCACTACCTTGACCATTGTTAGGCATTAATTACTCATTAGTCCCTAATATCTCTAATTGTACTTGTCTCCTGGAGGGCTTTCTTTGCATCTATATTTATTACCTATGCATCTTGCCACATTAGACCATTTACAGACATCTTGTCATAGTATCATAATTACTAATCTAAATTGAAAGGCATGGGTTGCTTGTCCCCTCCATTTTTCTTTTTTCTTTTCGTGGTTTTTTTTTGGGGGGGGGGGGTTGGGAGGGGGCAAATGTTTTAACAGAATTTGTCAAAGTTGCTTTTATTTTGAGAATAGTTTTTTAATCTTCTGGTTGATTTGTAATATTTTTAGAAGAGATATAATTTATCTCGGTGCAGCGATAAGGTTGCTGTCATATGACCTGAAGGTCACAGGTTCAAATCCTGAAAACAATCACTCTGCTTGTGAGGGTAAAGATGCGTATATCTATCCCTCCTCAGACCTCACTTGACGGAAGCCTTGTACACTAGGCCGCCATTTATAAAATTTGATAAGGGGGAAAAAGCAGCGTAATAATGACAGACAATCAGCCTTCACAAAACCATGAAAGCCTTTGGAGGATATCATAAAATACTTTCAATGCACAAGGCTCCCATCAGGAGGGGTTTGGGAGGGATAGATGTATGCAACCTTATCCCCACGATCAGAGAGATTGATTCAAATGATGCGAAACTAAAGAACAAAGGGTTAATCTTATTTCAGCCCTCACACGCCCTATTATTATTGTTATTATTATTATTATAGAATTAAAAGGGAAGGCACTAACAGCTTGAAATTACAAGCTATATTGAAATTGCACCTTCTACTTATAGGGACGCTTTCATGCTACTAGGCTATAAGGCTATTGGCACAAGCTCTCTCTTGAAAAGAAACCTTGCAACATAAGAAAAATAGAAATTTGCACCAAATAACATTTACCTGTGTGTGATCTGTAGGGCTTTGCCTTCTCTGCTTCGTGCACAATACAGAGCTATTCAAAAACTCCATGGTACTGTCAAGAGACAGCCTATCATTATCCTTGATGGATAAGTTTTTCCAATTGTTGTATTGCCCACTCCTGTTGAGTATAGCTAGAAAGCATTGAGCAAGTTCTTTCGCCCCTATTAAACTATCCTTGATTGCTCCTGCTTAAGGATTAAAAAGGAAGAAAGGGGTTTGCTATGAAATAAGCAGGCCGAAACCTTGAGTAATGTGTTTGAAATATTTTAATGCATTGCTCTTAGTAACGATCATTTTCTACTATGTACCACTACATTTGATTTGGGAAAGGTGGATTCACTTGACTTCTCATTTTTTGTTTAGCTCGTGACTTACTTAAATGGTCCTCCATTAAGCCCAAATTAAGTGACATGGCCAAATGGAAAAAGTGATGAGGTGATAGTAACCAGCCATCATTTGTGTTTTATGTTTTATTATGTCTTGTGTTAATTGCTACAAATGTCCAGCGTTAGTTACATTATTGATAGTTTTATATGGATAGGATAAGGTAGTTATTTTCAGTTTATGTGCCAGGTTATAAATATCATATATGTATAATGCCAAAATATGAATGGATGAAGTTATTATTGAGATAATTCTCTCATCTCTTTCCCTAGAACTCAGATTTTGGTTCTAATCTCTCCCTTCATCTCTCATCCCTCCTCTCCTCTCCTCTATGCTCTTCTAACTCCCTATTCATAGAATCCCTAGGATAGCAGATTCTGGTTCTAGAGTTCCTCTTCTTATCTACTCTTTCTCTTCTCTTTCTTCCTTTTTTTTTCCTATTTATATTTCCATTGTCCAGAACCTAACATGCGACCATTAAATACTGAGTGTTTTATAGATTGCGTTTTAATATTACAGAGGAGAGTTTCAAAGGGAGCTTTCATTTTTGACATCACAACCTCAGAACTCATGAAAATCAGAGCCACAGTGCACATAGAAGAGCGCATTAAGAAAAAACATAAGTACTCATCAAAGCCAATTTAGCCTTCCTACTCTTATATGACAATAAAGGTATTGAGAATCTCTTGGTTATATGGGTTGAGATGGAAAGAAGAATTTTACAGAGGCACATCATGGGCTGACATGGCGTGGCCTCTACCTAGGTATGGCACCACTAACACATGGCATGCCATGAATCATCAATGCTAAAGCCAATGTGAGTTATCTATGGCTTATAGGGTCTTCATAAAGCTAGTACTTAATAGCATGGGGAAAATGAAGGATGCACCAACATTGAATGATGAAGTACTGGTACTACGCACAGTTAACAGCCTCATAACATGATTTTTTAGGCCACATTACCTGTCCCATTACAGCTGTCAATGAATTTAAAGCAAAGACTATTATGGAACAAAAACAATCTTTGGAGAAATGAAATAAGACATATATGTTGAGGGGACCATATTGACAATATGTTTTCTTGGAGGATCAAAAAGTCACTTCAGTAAGTTAATCATAGTGATGGCAATAGAACCAAACCAAACTCAGGGTAGAAGGAAAGTTAATGAAATATACCTGTTAAAATTAATTTAGAGCAAGCATCAACATCAGGAATTTCAGGGGGTAAGACACCTGGAGTGTCCAATACATAAATATTGGGATGGCTAGCAATCTGCAAGGAAATTTTTTCGTAAGTGAAAATGAAATCACAGAAGTAAGCTTGAGCATATGATAAGTGTTAGACATATGTAAATATGTAATTTTATTCAGGCAAATTTGTATAACAGTCGTTTCATTAGTCTTTTTACTTCATAGAATACCCCAACTATATCCTTATTTGTAATTTTAATTCCGAGAATAGCCTCCCTTGCATCTTTAAATGCCTCGCACTACGCCTCATTTCAATACACCATGTACTATGAGAGATTTTACTAATACAAATATTAGAAAATAACCAATTAACAAATATGAACAAGCTCAAAGATACAATAGGTTAAAGTGGGATCATGTGGTATAAGAAAGGTAGTCAAAGACAAATGATTTTCATTGAAATTTTAAGGTAGTAATGAACAACTCTGACATTCTTTTAAAAACACAACAGCAGTCAGAACATGAAAGTTGATTTATCCATGAAAATAGAGGACCCACCTTAAAGCTTCGTATATCTCTGGTCTCCCCTGGTTCTGGACTCACAGTTGCATGTTTCAATTTTCCCTTCTCTGAAAAACAATGGACATGGAATACAAACGAAACTAATCAGATAAAACACAAATGTCTGAAATGCGTGCATCCATCAGGTTACACAAAAGCTTAGTATATCATCTGCTACTTGTAAGCACCGTAAGGAAATTTTAGTTACCTACAGCACTAATTCTGCCAATTTGATGCAAGGAGTTAGCAAGTGCCGACTTGCCAACATTTGGGATACCAACAAGCATTGCCGTAGCAGTATGATCAGTCTTCTTCAGTTGTCTTACTTGGCTTTGAATAAGGCTCAAGAACTGTCTGAAACCAAGAGTCCTTAAATTACTTCATGTCCATGATCAGTGTCCATGAACATCATGCACCGATTAAGTGCAAATGGATTTGCAAGTGGGTTGCAAGTTGTTTATTTTGCAAGTGGTTACTTTTGTTGCAAGTGGATTGCAAGTTGTTTCCATATTAGTCTATAAATAGGAGTCCTTATCCTTTGTAATCACACACTTGAATGAATGAAAATGTGATGGTTTAGTTGCTCTCTCCCCCTAAGTGCTGTCCCCTCGCCCCCTTGAAATTCTAATTCAGTTTCTCATCTCCCTCCCTTATACTCTGTTTCTGTTTCCCTCTCTCCCTTCTGTGTTTTGTTTTCCCTTTCCGGATCAAATCTGTTTGTGCTAGACTAAATGTGTGTGAATGAGTTTTACATCAACAATTTATTAAAAAACAAGGATATATAAACATAAATAAATAATCTAATTACTCTAAATAGTTTTAAAACTAATGATTCAGGTCCATAAACCTGTCACCCCCCATACGTCAACATGGAATGCTAAGAAAACAGGCCTCCTGAAGTGAAACAGAGCAGAGGAAAACTCTAAAAGAATTAATGAAGGGGTAAAGAGGGAGAAAAGAAAATAAAATAAAATAAAATAGCAACAGCAGTACAGCAGAAAGCCGAAACCTCTAACTGATTATTATTTAAATTGTACATTAAAGTTTTATCAGATTAACAACCGCCAGTCTGTTACCCTGAATGTTCTTTGCATTACAGTCCCTAGATATGTGCAATAAGATAATTCTTGAGCATCAAATAATTAATTCACAGAAAAGGATCTAACTGTTTACCTTCTTGATATTGTCCTTGTTATGACAATTGACTCCATAAGAGATGAAGTCCCTTTCCCTAAAATATTTCACCCATTCCTATTCACAAAACGATTCATGAAATTACATTTAAAGGGAACAGAAAGAGGGGGAAAAGGCCAAAATGAATACACCTTCACTACAAGATATTTCAAGTATGGGGAAAAAGTCCCCCACCTTTAGTTCTTTAATGATAAAAGATCAGCACTGAATAATCAAACATTGAAGAGTAATCTGACAAGAATTTTCAGAATTGAATATGGATACAAAGAATAAATTTCAGTAGAGAAAACCACCCCATGAAGTCCAAATGCCAAAGTCAATGAAGCAAGAAGAGGCTTCAATCACCTGTAATTTTGATCGATCAGCAAGATCCATTTTGTTCAGAACTATAATGTGTCTTGAGGAAGTTGGGTACTTGCTCAATATCTCATATTCTGAAGACAATGGAATCTAAAATAAGAGATACAAATATTAAATAAGGTTAAAAAAAATCAAAACAATAATTTAAAAATTATCGCCTACTTCATGCCTCTCTTAAAGTAATCTAAGAAACCAGGGAAAAGGAGTTTGGAGGGGGGAAAAAACCCTAGAAATAAATTTGCCGCCGAAGCAAGATTTTTGTCCTCCTTTGGTATACAATGAAAAATACCAAGAAAACATTTTTTAAAGTTTCTATTTCTATTTCTATTTTTAAGTAAAAATTATACCCCACTCATTAGCAAAATTAACAAAACAAAACCCAGAAAAAAAAAACACTTGCAAACAATATTCTAGTTACTCCAGTGAAGCATTATTGTAATCAACTCTGCCAAATGTTAAAATTTACAACATAGTTGAAAAGTAAAAAAGTACAGATTGTATGGGGGGGAAATTCTGACCGAAAATAAAGAGAGAAAAACTGAAGTAAATGAGATTTGATCAATCAGCTAAGGTAATATAATTTTCAGTAGGCAAAGATCATAAAACAGTAAACTACCCTTGCATCTCTCACTTCCACTATAAGATCAACCATTGGAATCCTCTCTGAGATGGCACGAGAAGCAGCAGCCATATGAGGACTATACCATAGTCCTTGTACTTTTTTGCTCCAATTTAGATCCTTAATTGCTGTGCCCATCTGTCTCGCTAAATAAGTTGTCCCCATAAAAGGCCTCGTATTATAAGCCAGTATTGTCCTTTGAAATGCATGCATGTAATAATGACTTTTTTAGCATTAAAAACAGAACATCAGTTACAGCAAACTAATCAATGTTCACAACTCAATTCAAGGATCCTCCACATCATTTTATCAAACACCTAGAGTGCAACATCATCCTAACAGTATTATTCCAATTCCTGAGCTGAATCTAGAAATCACAAGAGAAAGCAAAAAATTATAAGGGCAGACGATTATTATTTATTTATTCAGCAAAGTCAACAAAAATTGGACTTGGAGATGGAGAGGGACGAACGGAGGAACCTGTAACAAAAAGGAAGAAGCTCGGAAAGAGAAGCTTGGAGAGACGACAGCAGAGGGCGAGAAGCTCAACTGCTGGAGCACGAGAAGCACACGAAGAAAAGGCAACGAGCGAGAAGCTGGAGCTGGAGCTGGAGCACAAAATCCGAAAAAGGCACAACAAGGAGGAGAGGTGACGGTCAGCAGCAGCAAGGCAGAGAAGAGACTTTAGAGGATGGGAGAGTGAACGGATGAGAGGCGAGAACGGCAGAGATTAGAGTATAGCCATGTTTAAGACCTGAGAGAGGCAGCTCGTCGACGTTTGAGAGGGCGCAAGGAGAATCCCGATGGCGACAGAGAAGAAAGGAGGAAATGCTTTTGGAAAACCAACGTGGAGAGCTGCGGTCTGGGGAGGAAGAGCCAGCCGAACATAGATTTTGTGTATGATAAAAATAAGATGTAAATATGTGATTTATGTTTTAATTAAAGGGAAAAAATATTTTACATCAAAAATAACTAAAAAAGATATGAATTTTATTAAATAATAGCTTCATTTTTTAAATAAAGTTATTTGTTTTTTTCTTATTATTTCTCTAATAAATCCTTAAATTTAAATTTTGTTCCTATATTTTTTTTAATTATTTCTTGAACAAATATTTTCCTTATTGTTTCTTGAACAAATTCGCTAAATTTGAATTCGATTTTTTTTCTCTCCATAAAATTATAACACGATTTAATCCAGTTAGCCAAGTCAGTTAGTTGTTTTCCCTATTATTTCTCAAAAACAAATTACCAAATCTGAATTTTGTTAACAATAAATAGGATTTTTTTCTCATCTTTTTCTTAATGTTTCTTAGAGTGTGTTTGGTTTGAGGAGAGGAGATGATATATTACTTTATTTAGTTTGTTAGAAAGAGATGAGGGTAATGGATTCTTAGTATAAAATAAAGGGAGGGAAGATAATTTAATTTAAAATTTTCCCTCCCCTCACCTACCCTCCCCTCCAACCGAACCAGGGTTCTGGAACTCAGACCGGACCGATCGGTCCGTGTTAGCCGTCTAGCTTAACCGCAAGCGTACGGATCGCAAGTAATATAAAATGATCGTTCCCACGAGGACTAAGGAGAAAGACTTTGAACGAGCTATAACAATTATATTCTTAATTAGGTTGAGTAATTATTTTGTTTTAATTTTAAAAAGGAAAAATCAATGGAAATAACAGAAGACATATGGACTTAACTTCACGAGTATTAAAGACCTAGGATTATCTATCCCCCTTTTATTTCATTAACTAGTTAATTTACCTCTCAATCAGTAATAAATGAATATGTGTATTTGTCTAAGATTCTAAGACATTCGGTAATGCTCTCTCGAGTCCAAACCAAATATTTATCCTAATAAACTGATCAATCTCTTGTATCAATTAATAAGGACTAATTTTAGACACCAATCTAATCTGACAATACTAGGTTAGTAACTATATCTCTATGATACTAACAAACCATCCGTTTATCCCCTAAACTTCAAGTCTAACATGATTTTACCTCAGTTATACACTTAAATTATCTTTCTCAAGATTAATTTAAATGAACAAGACAACTAAATAGTGATCAGGCATTTAGAGGCATTAAGATCAAGATAAAATCAATACAAAAATTTCATTTAATGCAAAAGAGAGTAAATAAATAGTTCAATCCATAAATAGGTTCAAGATAATCCTAGAATGAGAATATTAGTTACTCATAATCAGTAAAATCAAATCACAAGAATAATAATAAATCATCATAGAGTTCAGATTTCAAAGAGAAAGAAGAATATTAAGAAATAGAGCACTAATACAATTTATTCTCAAGCTCAAACTCTCCTTAGTGGTATCCTCCTCATAATCTGACTCTGCTTCTCGTACTAGCTCCCTACCGTCAGTTGTTCTCGTTCGCTGCCTTTGCTTCTCTTCGTTTTTGATCTTTGTCTGTATTCTTGCTAATCGCTTTCACGGCTTCCTTTAAATAGATAAGACTTAGAAGCTTCTCCTTCTTTTCCACGGCCCCACGTATACCTTACAATATCTCATATATTGTAATCTCTTTGACTTATTCATTGTCTTCTTGCTACGTTTGGATCTCGTGGGGTCCACTTTCAATATCAATTGCCTTTGATATATTTGCCACGTCCGCCATATCTTTTCCTTCAATATATATATATATATATATATATATATATATATATATCTTTATTGATGATTAGATTCAGCTCTTTTTACTATTTTATTTTTCTTTAAATAATATCTCCTGCACAATAAAATATGATATGAATAGATTTTCTATCTAAATCTCTTATTATCTTATATTTGATTTAAAAGAGAAAAAATATATAAAAGATAATTAAATAGGTATAAAATATTCATAAATTTAATTAAATATATTTCAAAATCTATACCTATTTAATTATAAAATATATACTTATCAGTCCGGCCCGAAAACCGGTGACCCGGTGCTCAATCCGGGCCGGTCCGGTTTGGCTTTTTTATTTTTTTTAAAAAAAATCAATTTTTTTAATTTTTCTTTAGAATGTTATATAAATAAGCCTAAAATATTTAATTTCTCATCAATTTAGTCCCAATTTAGCTCCGATTTGACCCACTGACCCTTGACCTAGTATCCTGACCGGTTCAATGACCGATCCGAATTTCAGAACTTTTAACCAAACACAAAAAAATTACCAAATTTTAATTTTGTTTCATCTCCATAAATTAATTATCATAATTCAAAATTTGAATTTTCTTTTCCCTATTATTTCTCAAACAAATCAAGAATCTAAATTTTTTTTATCTCCAAAGTAACAAATCGCAACAGCAAGAGCACTCCCAATTCTCATAAATAATTTTCTCCATTCATAGCAATAGCAAGAGCAACAGAGAAGCTAAAAGAGATATACACACAGCCTCTCTTGTTGCCATATTTGTAGATGTTCATGAACAGAGAATCATCTACTCTATAATGAGAAGGAAGATACCAGCAAATAACTTAGGCAAGCAAATAAGAGTTCCGGCTAATGGTGGAAAAACTAAAAAATTTTCCTAATTGAAATCCAACATTCCAAGGGAATGCAATGTTGGAATTTTAGGTCTAACTTCCATGGGTTATGAATAAGAAGTAGGTTGGAAGAGAAGAGGGAAAAGGAAGGAGAAAATAGTGTGGGGATAAAAGTCTCACATTGGACAAATCAAGAGAAATAAGAGTGTATATAAGACTCAACTTCTCACCTCTAAAATGGGCCTTTGGGCCAATCCACTTTTGTGGAAGAGTGAGAACTTACATGGGCCTTGGTCTACCACACACACACACGCGCCGCCGCTGCCGCCGGTCCGCACTTGTGTGGGATTAAAAAATAATAATAATAATTTTTTAGTTTGTCCAAACAATCCCTGAACTTTTGTTTAATTCCTTTTTTACCCCTCCATGATTCTCCCAACAGCGGCTGTAGCGAAATGGTGTGACCAAACTAGTGCATCCGTTCTGGTGTGTCTTCTGGTGTGTCCGTTTGCTTCGTTCTAATGTGTTTGTTTGTACGACGCACCAGTTCTCCAGCAAGAGTCACCATTCGCTTCTGTTCGCTCCGTTTTGGTATGTCTATTCACACGACATACCAGTTCGCTCGTAAGAGTCGAGTCCATCTAATCAATTTCCTTCATCTATAAATAGGACGTGCTAGTGATAAGAAAAAAACACTCAATCTCGAAACACTCCTCTCTCATATACTGCATGGTGCATTATACAATCATCTCATAACCTGTGCAATTTTGAAAGCAATCTCATTGTGTTCGTTCGGGCTTTTGATTGATAGTGCCATCATTTTGAAGACGCAATCCATTCTATCCTGGGAGATAATTGTTCGAGAACCATGGGCATCCGTATAGAGGGAACAAATTGTCTTAAGGAGACAACGTACGTTGGGCTCAGATTTTATCAACATTCATTACCATTTTCGGCAGTCTTGTGAGTTTTTCTACAGTATACATAACTGTTCTATATTTACAGATTATGCAATTTATAGTTATACAGATTCTTATTGAAATTTCTACTTTAGAAGTACTTGGAAACAACAATCTTAAGACAATTTGTGTTAGTTTTGGTATTGGAATCAGTTAAAGTTAATTTATATCATTGGTGTCTAGAAAAGTGCTTTCATTTAGTGGTTATTTAATTAGTCACCGTTGCAGTAGCACGGAGAGACTCTCACTTCATTTACACTTACCTGGCCAATTGATATAATAAACAAAGCTGGTTTCATATACTGGTAGAAACATGATTATAGCTTTCACTTGATTGTGTTGAATCTGTGTTTAGTATCTGTGTGATTATATTATTCTTAGATTAATCTGTGTGATTAATCAGAGTTTATGTTTGAGTAACATAAATGGCAAGTTCGAGTACAAACTTGATGAACCCAATTGGTTCTACTTCAATGTATGGTGAGAAACCAAAAAAGTTCAATGGGAATGATTTCAAGAGATGGCAATAGAAAATGTTTTTCTACTTAACTACCTTGAACTTGGCACGGTTTATTACTGAAGAAGCTCCGAAATTGGAAGAAAGACAACCATTAGATAAGGAAAAGGTTGCTGCAATTGATGCTTCGAAGCATTCTGATTTCCTATACAGAAATTATATTCTCAATGGTCTAGACAATACGTTATATACTATATATAGTACTTTGGAGACAACCAAGGAACTATAGGAAAGTCTAGACAAGAAGTATAAAATTGAAGATGCTGGCTTAAAGAAATTTGTAGTTGGCAGATTTTTGGATTTCAAAATGCTTGACTCTAAATTTGTGGTAAGTCAAGTTGAAGAACTTCAATTGATTGTGCATGAAATTCACGTTTACTACTACAAAATATAGATTTTACATCCCTAAAAGACGTCCCTTTTATAAAAAGGGAAGTAAAAAATAAAGACGGTGGCATTTTTGTAATTGTGGGTAAGAATTAAGTAACTTTTGGCGTCCCTTTTCAAGAAGGGACGCCTAAAGTCTAAAAAATTAATTTTTTTTAATTTATTTTTAGACTTTAGGCGTCCCTTTTTGAAAAGGGACAAAAAGGGACGCCTAAAGTCAGGACTTTAGACGTCCCTTTACAAAGCCATTTTAACGGCTAAATCTTTCTTGTTAACTGTTTTGTATTTACAAATTATGTTATTTATAGTTATACAGATTCTTATTGAAATTTCTACTTTAGAAGTACTTGGTAACAGCATGCGATACAGAGATTCTCTCGGTAACAAGGAACAACTATTATAATTTACATAGAAATTAAATATGAAGAAAGCAGTAAGATCGTTTAGGGAATGGAGGAAAGATGCAAAAACTAAGCCTAAAAATGTTCACAATTAATGACTGAAACAGAGTAGCAAGAAGCAGTGAAGCAAAACACATTTCATTCACCACCTTCTAATTTCTTCCACGCCTTTTAAAGCACTGTATCGTAGACCCATGGTTTTAAAGGAATTCTTAATTATCAAAGGGAAGTCGAACAGAAACCCAAAACAAATTCCAGATTCCAATAGCACTCCAAATAACTCAAAAATTTCAGATTAAAGGGAATCTGTGCAAACTGTTCATGAGCACAATCTCTTCTCTGTTGTGTTCTTTCTCCTTCTTGGACGACCCCAATCTAAACCAAAAGCTCAATCCTCCTTCAATCTTAGCCCTTTCAGAGAAGGACGTCTGAATGGCGACCCACCGACTCACAGCAACGAGATTCACGGCCTTCGACGGCACAGACGGTTGACGATTACACCACTTGCATGGAAGAATTAAAGACACCCAGATCTGAGAGGGTTGGCCATGGCTTAGGGAGATAACATACAAATGCTTGCGGGAGAGAAGGAAGAGAATGGATGGGGGCATTTCGAAGGCCTGGTAGGGAAAGTTTTGATAGTGAAGCCATTAAGCCACCGTGCAAAGCAGGTCCACATGGCTTATTTTCAAAAGTTGCTTTTGGGCTAAAAGCCCATCAGGACAATCACTAACCAAAATGGTATAAAATACTCTCACCGTGCTTTTTTCAGTCTAACCTCAAGTTTGGCCCACTCCACCGTCTTCTTAAATATACGTTTAGTTTTTAGAAAATAGTTTTTAGAAAAAAATGATTTCAAAAAATAGATTTTAGAGTCAAAAGGTAGAAGAAATATCTTATGGGAAAATCATAGTTTTTCACTCCAAACCATGGTTTTTTGGCCAAAAAAAAAAGATTCCGATAAAAAATAGAGTGTTCGGCTGGTTTACAACAAAACCATAGTTTTAAAAGAAAAAGTACTTCTAACATTTTTTTAAATGTTTGGATCATTTATTTTTCCAGATCATGATTTTAACCCTTAAAAGTATTTTTTATATATTATCCAAACACACAAGTGTTTTGGGCACTAGGCTTCTTTTCTTGCTCTAATTTTAAAATTATGCGGGCTAGGTTTAAAATTCGTCCAAGCCCAAAAATATTGGGCAACCCTCCAAATTAGGCCTATAATTTATTTTTAGAACTAAGGTGCGATTTTCCTAAATAACTAGTAGGGTTATGGTGTAAAACTATCCACAAATTTTATTCAAAAATGCACTCACCATCATTAACTTTTTTTTTATGCAAAAGTAATCACAAACTTTTTTAAAAAAAAAGGAAAAAGTGACTCAGCCATGTTAATTAGGGATTTTAAGGTAAATAAGCTATATCTTCCGGTATATTGCATGAAGGAGTATTGTATTTGAAAGTGTTAATTGTAATAGTAATATATGCAAAGACATAATTTTAGGTAGTATGATTATCAAAATATGCCGATAGAATAATAAACATGTGACATTGATCTTGTAAAAAAATGTTCGACATTTAGATGTTAAGGGAAAAAACATTTACACCAGCGCATAATTATTTTTATAGCCCCCAAATGTCTATTAGATGATTATGATTTATAATTCATGATTTGATGTCTATTTTCAAATTCAATTAAATTGAATTCATGATTTAATATCTATTGTTAAATTCAATTAAATTGAATTCATGATTTAATATCTATTGTCAAATTCAATTTACTTTATTACCTTATCTTCAAACCCTAATAATAAAAAATGGAAATTAAATAAGAATAATATCCAAATAAATTTGAATAACTTAGAAACGAAATGTATAATTTTAGTTTGTAGTTATCATTAAAGAGGTTAAACTTTGTGAAGTAAAGGGGAATTGTCTATATTAGGGAATAATTTATAATGGTTTTTTTTAAAAAGGAAATTACTTTAACGGGTATTAACTAAATGAATGTTAATGTAATTACGCATGGATTAATTTAATGATATGATCATCCAATCTATTTTTTGTTAAACAAGTTTTTAAGCTGGTATTACAATATTTCATATATAAAGTTGGTATTGTAGTAATAAAAAAAAATAGTTTGGGTTATGATAAACAATAATACTAAAGAAATAAAGTTAGATGAAATAAAAAAGAGTTTTAATTAATAATAAAAATTATTATTATTTTCTATTCATTTTACTCTATTTAGTTTTAATAAAGTTTGGTTGTATTATTATTTTCTATTCATTTTACTCTATTTAGTTTTCTTTTCCTTTTCCATCGATCTGAAATTCTAATGCCTTGTTTGATACAATGAAAGATTTTTTTTTAGGAAGTGGAAGTAGAAATAGAAATAGAGGTGGAAGTGGAAGTGAGATTAAAAGTATTTTTTCTATGATCATGGAAGTGTGATATAATTTTTAATTAATATGTTAATTTTTAAATATGAAAAGACTATTATAGCCTTCCCTGAGAAGCCCTAACTCCACTCAAAATAGCTCTAGCCACCATGAAAACCACCGGTGGTCACCATGAGATCAAGCTTTAGGCATAGAGGAAGGTGGTTACATGAAATCATACCAAAAACAGGAATCGATCCCCTACATAAGAAAATCAAACCAGAAATCAAACATCAAATAATGTTAAAAAAAATGACAAATAACAAACCAATGAAGAATGCATCAGAAACCAGAAAACCAACAAAATAACAATCGAAATCGAAGAAAGCAAACAAGAAACCAACAAAATCAAACAACATTTACAATGGAAATAAAAATTGAGAAGGCATTGAAGGAACCATAAGCCATTCGTGGGTTTAGGGAAGGAGGCATTAGAAACCAGCGATAATGGCTAGCCAAGATTAACTTTATCGTCAAAATCGAGGGTTGAACGTTGTCGTCAGATCTATAGCAATGATAGCCAACTCAAATTTGCCATTATGATCGCATGTAGTCCGTCGCTCGCTCATAATAGATGGAAATCGACGAAAGGGGGAGGGTACCTTGCTAGGTGAGATCAAAATAAAAAATCACAATGGTATTTGGATTTACAAGCTTGAATGTCATTTTTGCATGGTGTTTCGCCATCGCCGTCGATCTGCACATTCACTGGGGGTTTGCCATCGCCGTCAAAGGATAAATGTTGTGGCCGCCATCGGTGAACTTGGAAGCCTGATGGTTGCCTTAAAAAGCTTGAGGGCAAAACTAGAAAATAAAAATGGGTTCCATGGAAGTGTGGCTACTTCCATATGGAGTTTGATGGAAGTTACTTCCATTAATTTTGATTGAAGTAGGTCTCCTAGTGAAGTGACTTTTAAATACCAAACAAACAATAATCTTAATTCCACTTCTACTTCTCACATTTCACTTCCATCCAACAAATGAGGCATAATTTTGACCCCCAAGGGAACCCTAAACCCAACCAGAGATGCTGAAGCAGCTATCATAAGAGATGACCAAGCATCTTCATCTTCAACAACCAGAGGAACCTGTGAAGGAATTAGGCAACCACCATCAATCTGAACCAGTGTAGGTCGTCTCTAGTGAGACAATGTGAGTCTTCATCTTCGACCATTATTCTCTGACAACAAAGGCGAGACAACATGAGCCTTCTCTGGCGCTGCTTCCTTGCTTCGATCGGCTTCTCCTTCTTCTTCACCAGGTAAGTTTGTGCCCTTTTCTTCTTCCCTCCCACTTTTCCTCTTCTATTTTCTTCAACTTTTAATGTACAATTTGTAGCTCTTAGGTCATGGTGTCCTTTTTTTTTGGACCCATTTAGTGCAAGAGATGGTTATGTTGTTGGCCTGTTACAAATTTGCACAGAATATGAAGGATAATGTGTTGTAGATTTCAAGACAAGTATGATTTTATTATTGCAAGTTGTGTGATTGCAATTGCATGATTTGCTACTTGAATCGAGGAATTCGGGTTGATTTGCCTTTTCTGTGAATATGGATTGCTGGAAGATTGAAATGATGCTGGAATTTTGGAACAGTGCAATCATAGTTAAAAATAATCATGAATTGTGATAAGTGATTCTTCTGTTGTGTCTTCTTCTAGGTTTTGAAGTTGGGTCATTCATGGGCCTGATATGAAATATTAGTAATTTATCTTATTTTCAAAAAGAAGTATTGGAGTCTAGAACAATGTTGTGTTAAAACTTCCATTCCATCCTAGCTTAACTATCAATTTAGTGCTTGTTTATGATCACTTTTGGATCCCTAAAAGTGTTTATTCACGTAAGTCGAGATAAAACCCCTCTCACATACTTACCTTATATACCGTAAATCAAGATTGAAAATTTGTTTTTGAAGGTTTCAATTGCTATTATAAACAAACATAAACCCCTATGCTAGCTGGGACTGAAGTCTTGTTTCTTGTTTTAGTGTAAGATGTGTATTGAATTGTGATTTTGGTATGACTTAGTAGTATTAATTGCTAATGGGATAATTTATTATTAAGTAATTCTCTTATGCTATATATATATATATATATATATATATATATATATATATATATATATATATATAATATTTATACGATAGGATATATTTCACATTTCCCCTCCTTTTGTTTTGAAATTTTAGAATTCACAATAAGGAGATTAGTCCTCATATTGCTTCTTCTTATCAGATGTTATCTTTGTGAATTGATCCAGCTTAGATTATCCTTTTTCTTAAAACCTAACTGCTCTTGTCATTTTTCCTTTAAAGTTTTGACATATATCAATTATCAGATATTTTTTTTATGCATGAATATAATCAAGTTGCTAATTATCATCGAGTTAAATTTTCTCTGAACATTTGTGGCAGTAGCATATCTTGAGGTTGATTGGCCTAATTGTTTGACTCTTTTTATTGTTAGTATGATAATTATTTGTCCAAGCATGGTGGCTCATCTAATGCATGCACAGACTGAGCATACATGTCATCACTTTGAAGTAGAGCCAAAGTTTGTTAAGGGTGCCATAAAAAAGGTAAATCTTGCTATGCTTGTAGCATTGATAGTAGAATTTCTGTTTATTTTATGGTTTCATGCATTACAGTTTGTTGACAATTTTTACTTTTACTTTATATATATGATAATAATAATCTTTTTGTTGGATGTGTATGCATTAGTTGGTTCTCATATGGGTAGGGAGCTGGGAAAACAGGTTAAGCCCATTGGGTTGGGCCTTTTAACATGAGCACTGGACTTAAAAATTTGGCCCTTAAATTGCAACAGGGCTTAAAAGAGCCAGCCTTGTAGATCAAGGGGTTGGCCTGTTTAGGCCTTTTTATTTTTATTTTTTTTTAAAAATTATTATATAATACTATAATTTTTATTTTATAATGATGTTACAAATATTTAATTCTTATTGTCTTTTTTTAAATTGAATTTTATAAAATGGTTTGATTTATTTGGTTTTTCATAATGATTTATTCATTTAAACTTTAAAAAATAGGCTAATTTAAACATTAGATAATAATTATAACTAGAAATTTAAGAGTTTTAATAACAATGTATCTCAATTGAAGCAAAATGATAACTAAATTGTAAACATTGAAAGTGAATTTTATTTATATTAAAATAAAGATTGCAATTTGTAAAACTTAAATAACTATGTAGTATAAATACAAGTCCTCCCCCCTCCCTCCAAAAAAAAATAGAGTTAAGTTTTGTTTAAATTATTACATTGCAGCTTTACTCATCACCTTGGATAAATTCTTAAGTGTAGATACCCAAAAAGATTGTATTGTCGTAAAAATATATAGGTCTACTACTATGTGGTTACCAATAACTTAGAGCCCGTTTGGTTCAATTCTATTGCATGCCTGCAATGATAATCATGATTGCATTACTAAGAGAAGAGTGTTTGGTTGCTCTTTAGCATGGTAATATGGTTTATCATGGTAATGATGATTATTAAAAAATTGGTGATCCTCATTCATACTCCTCCTCTATGAATCCTCATTATCATCCCATTGCATGGTTAAAAAAGTCCAATTTATCCTTTAGTTTCACTTCTTTTTATTCTACTTATATCTTTTCACTTTGTCACATCACATCACATCACATCATGCCTTTTTTCAGTCATTTCTTATCTAAACGGGCTTTTCAAACGCTAATCCAAACAGGTTCCTTAAAAAAAAACCACTTCTCTCACCACCAATCCAAACACAAATCACATTTACAACCTGACTTTTTTTCAAATGGGCTTTTATAAAAGCTCCATTAAAAAAAAAGCCACTTCTCCACCGAGTTCCCAAACAGACACATTGTTGAAAAATGTGATGACATCATGCACAATTTTTCGGATACCGCTGTCAATTATTTTCATTAAAACTATACCGTTTTGGTGTAATTTTAATAAAAAGAGGTTTGATTTTTTTAAAATAATATATAATATTTTTAAATATTTTTGTGGACTTATCAATATCTTAAAATATTTTTTAAGTAGTGTGCAATATCTTAAAATAAGTTTTAGCGTTTTAAAATATTTTTTTAGTTGTACCCAATATTTTAAAAGATTGATTACAATTTTACCATTAATGCATTTTTTTCAACTCTAAAAATTACTTTAAAATATTTTGTGCTATTGGAAAATTTTTTAAAGTGGATGGAAATCAATAAACTAATATCTTAAGTTTGGGTAGTCATTAATACTAATAAAAATACATTAATGGTAAAATTGTAGTCAGTCTTCTAAAATACTGGATATAACTGAAAAAATATTTTAAAACGCTAAAAATTATTTTAAAATACTGCACACTATTTAAAAAATATTTTAAAATATTAATAAATCCATAAAAATATTTAAAAATATTATATATTATTTTTTTTAAAAAATTAACCCATTTCTATTAAAACTACACTAAAACGGTCTAATTTTAATGAAAATAACTCACAGCGGTCCGCTGCGCACCGACGGTAGCCAAATCCCAGTTTTTCACCTTCCTCATTTTTTACTTTTGTACCTTGGGCAGAACAATATTAATTTTTTAAATATTTCAAATTGCTTCTCTTTTCTTTTCATCGTAACCAAGTCTCTTCTTCCATCCACACCGGTGTCCGCGGCGAGAAAGTAAAAACTGGAGAAAATGCTTCAAGCTTGCCTCTTTTCTCTGCTTTGTCTTGCATCCTTCAAACCAGGAAGATGAGAAAATAAAGAATATATATATTTTTTATTTAGATTCTTTTTTTCTCCTATTTTTTCCTTCTCCTTCCTCATTCTTTTTCATCGTCAGTGTCAACTGAAATCTCCACATCTCCACCCGGACGGTTTCCTAAAAATCGTTCCGGCTACCGGCTTAACTCCGATTTGTGGCTCAAAAGCCGGTTTCGAACTGCTCAAAACGGTCGAACTCCTCAAACGGTCTGAACATAAAAAAACGAGCAGGTGTGTTTTCCGGTCGATGGCCGGACCGGATTTGAACACCAAAAAAGGGGAATAAGTAATAATAATATATTTTTTGGGCGTACCAACGGGACGATGATGGTCACTAATTTTGTTTGACCATGTTGTTAGGGTTTCTGTAAATTCGTCGGCGAAATCATGGACCTGCATAGGAAGAGGAATTACCACGACCATTCACCTCCTTCAACCTCAGGCTCTCGCAAGAAATCCCTCACTTGTTCAAGTAGATCACCTTATGAGTACCGCAGCGGTCAACACCAACTCCTCCAACAAAAGCGTTTCACCTTCGTGTCGTACCTTGAAGTCCCAGAACCGCCTCCAAAGATCAAGTCACTTTGTGAAATCGTCGCCAATACTCCTTCCCTGGCCGTCGAGAAAGTTCTCGAGGAGGCTGGGATTCCGATCACTCAAGAAGACGTCGAAGAGGTCCTCAAATTGTCTTACGGGTTTCCGGGTTCTGCGGTTAAGTTCTTTCGATGGTCGGGGTACCAGCTCAACGACAACCATAGCCCCTACTCTTGGAATCTGGTTGTGGATTTATTGGGCAAGAATCACTTTTTCGATGCAATGTGGGATGCTATGAAATCTATGAAAAAAGAAGGGCTGCTTTCGCTTGCGACTTTTGCTTCTGTTTTCAGCAGTTACGTTGCTGCAGGCCGTGTCCAGGAGGCGATCATGACTTTTGATGTTATGGAGAAATATGGGTGTCCACGGGATATTATTGCCTTAAATTCGCTTCTGAGTGCCATTTGCAGGGAAGGCAGGACCGTGGATGCGTATGACTATTTGCGCATTGCTAAAGGGATTGTGAGGCCAGACCCTGATACTTATGCTATTTTGTTGGAGGGATGGGAGAATGAACGAAATGTTACTAGTGCTAGGCATACTTTCGCAGAGATGGTGACAGAGATGGGTTGGGATCCAAGTAATGTACCCGCTTACGATTCCTTCCTGTGTACTTTAATCAGGGGACCCAATGGGATCCATGAATCTCTTAAATTCTTCGATTCCATGAAAGAGATGAAGTGTTACCCGGGCTTGAAATTTTTCAAGGCTGCCCTAGACGAGTGTGTCAAGTTTCATGATAGCCGGGTAGCTGAGACGCTTTGGGAGATAATGGTGGAGAGACTGGGCTTGAAGCCTGATTCACATATGTGCAACGCCATGATCGCTTTGTATTGCTATCGAAATGATATAGATACGGCGAATAGAATGTTAAACGATATGGTTTACAGAGGAGCATTTCCTGATTCATTAACTTATAATTTATTATTTCGCTTCTTGATCAAGGGCAGGAAACTGCAGGAGGCTTCGTTGCTTTTCACTGAGATGATAAAAAATGAGTGTATTCCTGATCAGCCTAATTGTGAGACAGCTGTTAGAATTTACATAGATAACCGGGATCCTAATATGGCAATAAGAATTTGGAAATGCCTGGTGGATAATTGCA